>CM062816.1:695869286-697069286 GCA_031772625.1 Pinus tabuliformis | reverse complement strand
TCCGACGAGTTGCCGATACTCGGTAGCATTTCGTAAAACAGGTCCAACAGCACTACCGCTTAACTTCTTGAAGTCAAGCTCCATCGGAGTAGTTACAGGCTTGCAGTCCACCATTCCGAATCTTTCCAATATCTTCACCACATATTTTCCTTGAGATAGGAAAACTTCTCCTGGCTTTTGCCACACTTCAAGTCCTAGGAAGTAGTGCATCAGTCCTAGGTCTTTCATTTCAAATTCAGAGGCCAGCTCCCTCTTACATTTGTAAATGAGAGGGTCTGCACCTGTTAGAAAGAGGCCATCCACATACAACACCAGTATGAGAGGCTTGTTATCTTCAACCTTAAAGTAAAGGTTAGGATCGACTTCACTCCTAGTGAATCCCAGCTTCATCAAGTAGCTATCGATCCTCTCATACCATGCTCGGGGTGCTTGCTTCAGCCCATAGAGAGCTTTCTTCAACCTGCATACATGATATTTTCGATCATAAATCTCAAATCCTTCGGGTTGCTCCACGTAGACCTCTTCTTTGATTGAGACATGCAAGAACGTAGTCTTGACATCCATCTGATGTAGGTTCCATCCTTGTGAAGCGGCAAGGGCTATGATCGAGCGGATGGTCGTATATCTGGTAACAAGTGTAAATATCTCATCATAGTCTATACCTTCATTTTGGGAGAAACCTAGAGCAACAAAACGAGCCTTATACTTTTCCGTGCTTCCATCTGCTGCATGCTTTATCTTGTAAAGCCATTTGGAAGTAACAATAGTTTTGTCTTGGGGTCTGGGAACTACTTCCCAAACATCATTCTTTATGATAGACTCATATTCTTCGGTCATAGCATCCTTCCATACTTGATGCTTGACGGCATCTGAGAATGACGAAGGCTCATTTTGTATGATCATGCTCATGATGGTCAGGTATCCTTGATACCTATTAGGTTTCTTACTTTCACGAGAGGTTCCTCGGGGTGCAGCATGTCCTTCAGCATCATCAAGTAACCCCTTAATCCATGAAGGCCTCTTCCTAGAAGAGGAAGATTCATATGGATGAGGATCAATCGGATCCATGGGTTCTTCTACATCAGGCATTGATTCATCATCCTTTTCTTTCGGTTCCCTGGTGTCGGCTTCTTGAGAGCTCCTCAAAGTCGGAAGATTGATCACCTTGCTGAGAGCCATATCTTCGTCAAAGGTGACATCATGACTAATTATGACTTCCCTTTGATCGGCTACATAGATTCTATAGCCTTTAGTATGTTCACCATAGCCCACGAAAATTCCCTTCTTTCCAGATGCTCCCAATTTATTTCTTTTCTCTTTCGGCACATGAAAGTATACAGGGCTTCCAAAAATTTTAAAATGAGAAACATCAGGTTTCTTACTGGTGAATTTTTCTTCAAGAGTCTTGGAACCCAATGCTTGATGAGGGCATCGATTTTGTACATATACGGCAGTGTTTGCAGCTTCAGCCCATAGAAACTTAGGAAGACTTTGATCATGTAGCATGGCCTGGACTGCTTCCATAATTGTGCGGTTCTTCCTTTCTGACACACCATTTTGTTCAGGAGTATATGGTGTAGTAGTCTCCCTCTTGATGCCAACCTCTGATATGTCTGAGTGAACTAGCTGTTATATATCGGAGATCTTGCTTTGACTTGAAGGGAATGGTCCCCTTTTGAGCTTTCCTTCGGCACATCCCGGTCATACACCTTCTTTCTCTACTTGGAATTCAGGCATCCCTGTTACCATCTGTCTTACATCGGGTAGAGCTTTGTAATGAAGGTGGGCAAACCTCCGATGCCAAAGTTCGGACTGAAGCGTTGTGTCACAAGACATGACACCTAGCGGACTTCCACCGACTTGATATAAATAATCAACTCGAAACCCAAGAGTGAAAGCATCTTTAACATTATTTTTCCATATGCGTACCTTACCATCACTGAAGGTTACCTTATAGCCTTTGTCTTCCATTGTCGAGATGGATACCAGGTTCTTTTTGAGATCAGGTACATATAATACATCTTGTAAGTGAATCGTATTACCTTGATTCAGTTTAAGAGAAACATTGCCTACACCTTTCACTGGGTATTTCATGTCATCTCCAAGGACAATTTCCAGGTTAGTTTCTTTCTCTACCAGATTATAGAGTACTTCTTTGTAACCAGTGAAGTGTCTTGAGGCACCACTATCAATGAGCCAAATTCCCATTGAGTCCGAAGGAGCGAAGGTCGATAGAGCAGCTGGTAGATAATATTCAGCCTGCTTATCGTCAATAGTGTCAGATTCATACCTGGAATTTCTAGCCTTCTTGAATGGTTGCCCTCTTCCTTGATTTCCCGCATTCCTTTTTCCTTTGATGTTGAATTTTTCATTCCTTCGATTACCATGAGAGGGATTTTGATCATCGTCACGGTGAGAGTCCTTTCTATCAGGGCATTCCCTTGCATAGTGACCTGCTTTATTGCAAATGAAACATCGTCCTTTTCTTCCACCCTTAAATCCAGCCTTTCTTTTCGATTTAGACCCATAATTATTTCTTTTCTTAGCATGAGAAGAAAAAGCAGCAGGAGGACCTTTAGGCAAGGGCATTTCCTGCTCTTCTACCCTTGTTTTTTCTTTAATGCATCTAGCCATTAATTCCTCGAAACTAGGAATTACATTATTGTTCAGAAGAGGATCCTGAACACATACCATTCAGATGGTAATCCTCCGAGAGTTGTGAGTGCCATTTCTCTGTCAGTAATGGTTTCCCCAATAGATAGGAGATCGTTCTTGATCTCGGTGATTCTTAAGAAGTATGCTTGCATACTTTCATCTTTACCCTTCTTGATTTCCCTCAACTTATTTCTAAGAAACAAAACTTGATTTGCATCATTAACTTTAAATAAACTCACCAGTTTGTCGTAGATTTCTTTGGAGGTGTCTAGATCAGAGATGTAGGCCACCAAGCGCTTGTCGATAGAGTCCCGGATGATCTTCTTTGTTTTGACTTCTCCATTTTTCCATTTGTTCCAGGCAGCAGCAGATGCATTTGATGAAGGCTCAACAATATTGCCTCTTACATGGTCCAGCACTCCTTGATCTTCAAGGGTTAGATCGATAGACATCTTCCATCCGTGATAGTCAGCTTTCTCATGGAGCTTGTCTTCGGTAGGAAAGAGTGTTGAGGACCCCATAGTTCTTTTAGGATAGCCTTGCCAATCTTCTCTGCAATGATTGCTCTTGCTCTTGCTCGGGCTTTGTCTTCACCTCAGCTCTGATACCATGTTAAGTTATGGTATGTTCTATGCTTATAACAATTTACTTCTTTTTCTTATTATATTCCATCGATTAGCAATCACATGTACATAAAGTAAAGTGCAGATAGAACATTAAACGATCGACAGAAAACAAGCCAAGACAAGAGACACAAGATGTGGCGGCTAGCCAGGGACAAACCCCACAATGTGTGGGGAAACCCTTTGATCAAATCTTCTTTTATCTTCATTAATTCAGCAGAGAGAAATAGTACAATAAATCTGATTCATATCAGTAGTAGCAAACCCTAGATCAGTAGCATCAGCATTAGCGGTTTCATTATCAAACTAGGGCAGACCATATCTCACAAACCGACAGTCGGATTGACTTCATTCCACCACCAAAAGTTTCGGATTCCAGAGGAGGTTCAGATGAACCTACAATGCAGTTCAGATGAGGATATCTTCTAGGCCACGCAAGTCAATCTTTACTTCTGCAGTTGCAGCTTCAGTTTTAGCAGTTTCCAGCTTCAAACTAGGGCAGTCGATATCTTGCAAACCGTTCGTCATATTGACTTCATTCCACCACCAAAAGTTGCGGCTTTCAAAGGAGGTTCAGATGAACCTACAGCGTAGTTTCAAAGAGGATATCTTCTAGGCCACACAAGTAAATCTTTACTTCTGCAGTTGCAGCTTCAAATTCAACAGCTTCCGGCTTCACATGTGTGAGAGAGAGAGACCCATTTCAACGCAGTAGAGAAGAGACTCATATCTGCGCAGTAGAGAGAGAGAGATGTGATGAGATGAGTGAGTCCAAATGAGGAAAAGTCCTCTTATATTTATACACAACGTTGGTGGGTGAATAGATGCGACTGTTGGGCTTCTGAGCCTACATGAGTTGTAGGTCGGCTTGATAATAATTTCATAATCAAAAGAAATTCATATCTCCATGAATACTTATCGGAATTGGATGATATTTATATCAATCCTACACCTCTCGACGAGAGGAATCTAATAAAAATATTATTAGCCATGAATAAGATGACCCACATGAAGTTTTGCCATGGTTTCCAATTTTAACAAAAATAAAAATGAGCTCTCGAACTGGTTTTCCCCAAGAGTTGTAGGGCGTTTTTCCAGGGTCAAGTTGACCAAAAATCTCAGTGTTTAAATGTGTTTTAATAGCTATTTATTACTGCTGATTTTTATTTATGCAATTTCCAGCATTCTGTAAAATTTCCAGAATTTGTGTTTTCAGCAATATTTATTTTTTTCAGCTTGTTAAATTTATGGTTATGGGAAAGGGCATTTAACTACATGGGAGAAATAAGGTGAAACTGAAAACCGGGGTGGGAAAACAGAAATTTCTATAGCTTGTATAACTTGAGTTGGTCTAGATTGATTATTTGATAGATGAATTTGTGTTTTACTCCTTTCCTCCATTTTTTGGGATGGTCAATGCTTGAGAGCCTTCATCTTCAAATTATACCTCTTGAACCTTTTCTTGATAGCTATAACAACACTTTGTCTCCAATTTTTAAGTGGTAGTCAATTTGATGCTTGTCATGACACCCTGTGTATTTCTTCCAAGTGTTTATCAAATTGTCTTTCCCTTATTGATGCATTTTTTTAATATTCTTGATTTTTTTCAACGCAATGTTGTTTGACTTCTTCTTATTGTTACTTGGTAAAGTATCTTGTGTAGCCATGGCCAAAGATGCTTGAGGTTAAAACCTCAAATGTGCCTTCATAGGTGATTTATAAGTAGGATTCTATATGGCTTTTATGTATTTGTGTTTGTATTAGGGCACCTACTCATTATTTCTATCTTTAGGTACCAATGATTGTACATTCTTAACAATTGCATGGTGTTTGTTTACCACTTTGGTTTATCCATTAGTTTGTCAATGAAAATTTGTGTCCTTCATCCCCACATGTCCATGAATGAACATAATCCCTTGTAACAATGATTAAGTAATTTCTCATCCATATTTAACATGATGAATGTTAATAGTTTAAATTTTTCCTAACATACCTGAAGAACATGGTAACAATGTATTTCCTTGTTATTCTTTTCTTACATGGCATTATGATATGACAAAAATGTAGTTCCTCTACTTAGAGGTGGTTGGTAAACCCCTAAGGAAGTCCAAAGAGATTTCTTCCCATTGTTTGGTTGATGCTTGGAAGTTTATTATGGCCCTAGTCTTAAGCAAGGTTGAGTCATGAATAGTTGACATGTGGTAACCAACCCTTTGAGGCTCTCATGCAATTTTTTATATATTATGTTGGTTGGATTTGTTAGGGTTTATGGGTTTTCAAACTTAATTATGTCAATGTATGGAGAATATATCTCCATCCTTGGCCATGAATTGTGGAATTCATATGTTGGCTAATCATCTCTAGAGGTTACTTATGGCTTGGCTTTCATAATAAATGACTAGGTATTTTGACTTCACTTCCATTCAATACTTGCTCTTATTGTTTGGTTGTTATTTATATAATTTTTATTAGGTTGAATAAACATATAAATACCACCACCAGTAGTAAGAAAGCAGTGATTTGGGGAGGTGGGAGAATATTTACTTGGTAGATTGGGAGCCATTATTTTAGGGTCAAAAATTTGTGATCAGAATACCTTTTTATTGGTACTATTCATTACAATTTGAACTTGTGCCATCAAAAGTAGAGTTGTGACACCATTTTCTATTTAGGATCATAATATAGATTCTAAATAGCAGTGAGGAAATTACAACTATTTGAAGTTGTTGCCTCAAAAGCTTAGTGGAAAATAGAAGATCCATTAATTGCAAGTGCTCTTGTTTTTATAAACCTTAAATCTTACTTAAAGTGGAATATTTTACCATTATAAATTGTGATATCTTAGAACCCTCCAAGTCATGATAGTTTCCTCTTGAAACCAATTGGATACAATGGGAAATAAAGGAGGGGCCAAAATATTCCAAACAAGAATGCAAACTTTGAGGATACTTAACTCCTACAGAATGAGGAGGTGTAATCGAGAATCAATAACATCCAACAAGAGCTTGAATTCATACTCACAGATAGAATGTAGGAATTGTTATGTTGTTGTAGAATTTATTGTCACTCAAAAAAAGCTTTCAACGATCTTGCAATCATTATTGAACAATTTTACCAATAGCCCCATTGCCGCATTTGGTATGTTGAATATGTAACTAGGTTCAGTTTTCATAATGACATATGTAATCATGATTTTATGTATTTAATGTAAAGAGAAAATTAAATTTATTATTGTTGTTCTTGAGGCATGGATTTCATGCTCAAGGGAAATTTATTTTTAGATCAAGCATTCATTGAGTCTACAAGTCAAATTGAGTCATTGTCATGTATTGAAGACCCATTTGGGCATGTTACATATTGTAAAGAAAAATTATTTGAGTCAAAAAATAGAGTCAAAAGACCCTCCAAGACCTCGCCATGATGCAAAGATCAAGTCAACCTACACACATGGACAAGTCGGCCTAAAAGGTGCAATTCGACCAAGTGGAATACCTATATATAAAGGAGACTTCAACCTCACTTGGAAGAGACACATTCACCCACCAATTCATACAATAAAGAGAAATAAGTGTGAGGAAGATAAATACTAGAAGAAAACAAGAAAATAAAGTTTTTTTTATTGGTTTTTGGGCTATATTACTCCACACGTGCAAAGGTTAGGGCATCATCTTGTAGTAACAGATACCGAACTGTAGTCACTCCAAGAAGGTTGAGTTTTGGGTCAAAGGAAATCTATCTTGTAAGCCAAATTGATAAGGAGAAGGTATCATATCAAGTGAAGAGGATAAGAAGGAAAAGGTCTTCATAATTCTCTCACGCATGTCACCTAGGGTTTTTGTAGTCCTTTATGTACATTCTTGATGTATTTTGGGGCATCCTTAGGGCTTCTTGGAGCAAGCCTAGACCAGATTTTAGAGACCCCTTTGAGCAGACTTGAAGACATTTGTTGAAGCAGACTTGGAGACATTTTTGAGTTTCCTCTTGAAGTCATCATGGAGCAACATTAAAGCCCCTTTCGAAGCAGTCTAGGAGCAGATATTGATAAGTAAATGGACTATATTCTTGAAGTGATTTTTTTAAAATATTGAAGAATACTTCAAGTAATCCTTGAAGAGTATTTGAGTAGTTTTTGAAGTGATTTTTGGATCAGTCTTGAAGACATTTTTTGAGCAAACACTGGAGAGATTTTTGCACAGTCATTTGAAGTGTTTATTGAAGAATCCTCAGAGCAGTCTCTAAAAAGTTTTCGAGTAAACTTTGGCGAACCCTTGATCAATATTTTAAACTGAATTTGAAGTAATCTTGAAGCCATCTATGGAATTCATCCTTAGAGCATTTTTTGAAGACATTTTGAAATAAGTATCTTCAAACCATTGAAGTATATTTGAAGGTTGAAGCCTAAGAGGATTGGTGTACTCATATTGACCAGATTTGTTCTTGAATTGGCCTAAGAGGATTGGTGTCCTCATATTGACAAGTTTAGTGCCTGGATTGGCCTAAGAATATTATTGTCCTCAATTTGACCAAGTTGGTGCCTAGAAGAATTGAAGAACTTATATTATAGGTTGGAGCCTGTCTTTGTAAAAGAGGATTGAAGTCCTCACTATTTTCAATAATAAAGTTATTTTTTGTTCTAGCTTAACTTGAAAAAATCTCAACTGACATAATTTAACAATTGAAAGAAATATCGATTTACCCCCTCCTCAATATTTCCAAAAATTGGTATCAGAGTTAGTTCCTTTAGTCTCAGCCCAACAGCTAGAAGGAAAATCCCCTAGAACAAATGGGAAGGTCAATAAGGAAAGTCTCCAAACCATTTTAATATATCTCCTCCTCAGTCATGAAATCAAAAGTCAACTAGGTTAGCAAAGCTCCCTTGTTCAATGAAAAAACTATGTGTCATGGAGCAAAAGAATGTGATTCTATTTGATGGCCCTAGAATATGAGGTATTGGAATCAATGATTATTGGAAGCATAGTAATAGAGGATTCAAAAGAACACAATACAAATGAAATGAAACTAGGTTAGCAAAGCTCCCTTGTTCAATGAAAAAACTATGTGTCATGGAGCAAAAGAATGTGATTCTATTTGATGGCCCTAGAATATGAGGTATGGGAATCAATGATTATTGGAAGCATAGTAATATAGGATTCAAAAGAACACAATACAAATGAAATGAATACATTCTTTAGTATTATCTCAAAATCTCTAGAAATCAATATGGGTCAATGTTCTTTAGCCAAAAGTCTTTGGGAAAAGCTACAAAATCTTTTTTCAAAGGAATCTGCCCCTGAGATTGTTGAATCAGAACCAGATACTTATGTAGAACAATAAAATAATTAAGAATAAAAGAATATAGATGAAGGTAAAATAAAAAACACAAAAAAAAAAAACTATGAAGATGAAGAAGATCTGAAGTAGAAGTTGAAGTAGGCCTTAAAGTAGAGCTTATGGCTGCTATAGAAAAAAAAATAGATTGAAAGAAGAAAATGGAATCTTAAGAGGTTGATGCAAGAAGTTGAAGAAAATAATCATGACATTGACAGTATAAAGGAAGAAGTTGTCCTCCTAAGATTCCAACTAGAAGAAGCAGAAATAAGGGAAGGAACTTTGATCAATCATCCCAAAGAAAGATCTGACTTCAACAAAATTGAAGAAGAAATTAGTTCCTTGAAGAAGAAAGAGGCGTCCAAGGAGTAATGAAAATCCAAAATTTGAAGAAAGATGAAGATTAGAGGAAATGTGAGAAAGAAATTCTCATTGAAAAATGATGTTGAAAAACTATGAAATTTTTTTAAGAGTTCTCAATCATTGGATGGAATTCTCTGCCATCAGATATCACCATTTGATAAAAAGGGACTTGGTTATACAAGTGAATCTCCAAAGACTAAATTAAAATAAAAACATGAAATAGAAGCCATCATTCTCCAAAATTCATACCATAACAAGGATGAAAACATTGTTGATGCTCCCAAAGGGTCCATACACAATACAAGCAACAATAAACATCAACAAAAGCTTGGATCTCCTCCAAGGCAGAACAATTTTAGGAGATCGTCAAGAGAGATATACTCATCTAGGTACCCAATAATGTTCTCTGGTTATTATTATTCATGTAATAATTTCGGTCATAAAGCAAGTAAGTGAAAAATGTACTAGAGGAATAATTATAAATATCCTAGAAGTAAGTTTGCAAGAAAACAAGACAAGATTCTTGATGGCTATGACAACAAAATTTACAACTCAGTCGCTACATTATTCAAGTTCAATATAGAATTATATCATTGTCACAACTTTGTACATATAGCATGGGACTATAGAAGTGGCATGAAATGGGCTCCTAAGTGAGTCAAAGAACAAAATTTATCTGGGAAAGCTACAAAAGTTTGGAGAAGAAAACAAGTTTAACTAGGAAATGAACTTGTCTTGAGTGCTCAAGGAACTTGTTTGAGTTGGTGACTAATTATGTGCCTAAGGCAAAATCTATGGTTCCTTGATATTTATAAATTGAGATTATACCTAGGAAATATATTTGTGTTAAGAAAACAAGAAGAAATATCAAAAGTCGTGTTGAAACACAAAAATGAGATGTTAGACTCTCAAATTGATGTGATTATGGAAGCATGTATAGCTCTAATTGATGCATATGTCAAATAGGATCTACTTAATGAAGCCTTGGTTTCTGAACCTTTTTTGAAACACATCATTATTTTGACAATCTTGTTGTTACTTCCAATATTATGGGTCTCCAAATTCCATTACTTTCAAGCTTGGTTGATGGGCTAGGTTCTAAAATTATACAACGAAGGAAGTTATATGCTAAACCAATGTCAAAACTGATTATTTTTCATATGGCTAAAACATAAGAGGTTTCGGTTTAAGATGAGAATGGAAATATTGTTAGGAAGACTATGAAATATAATGATGGCCTTGTCCAATACAAGGTAATAAGGGATACGTTAATCTATCAAATCTTTATCATAAATGGAATAGCTTGAACATGCACTATTGGGAAATTGGTTCTATTTTAGGTTCTATGATGGAGGACTAGATCATGGCTTGTCATACCTTGCAAAAAGAAAGTTGTTGTCATCCAGGTTAAAGAGGCAAATTCATTTGTTTCTAAACTTGTAACAGGTGTTGCATCAATTGTTTTTAATCTTCAACCACATCACATAGATGCATCTTATGAAGTTATGGAGCATATGATTCAAGAAAAATCAAATCCTCAAACTAGAAATTGAATTGTTGAGAAAGAGATGAATTTTGTAATGTACAAGACATGTCAAAAGAAGAGGAGGTTGTTCAACATATGAATTATATTTTCTCACAACTTCAGGGCTTGAAAAGAAATATAAATGAGAGCGACAAGAGTGAGCGGTTGCAATTTCAAAGGTTTCGCACTAGGATAGACCATATGAGTATGCTTCGGGCAAAAAACTAGCAAAAATGGAACAACATACAAGTGAAAAGAATTCATTTTGATTACATGTTACACATCCTATTATGACACTACTATGAAATTTGCTAAAAATAATTCCATACAGGATATTGTTGATATGAATATGGATGTAAAGAAAGTTCTATAAATTTTTAGAGCAACCGCAAGGAGAGCTTTCCAAGTTATTCATTGTTCGATATGTTTCTTTCCACCCTTCTAGAGACTTCCTTTTAGCAAGAACTAGCCATCATATTGCACATTTATATGATTTCAATACTTTTCAATGCTACTTGTCATCAACATTGCAAAAAAGAGTTGTTGGTAGGGCTATAAATCATATAGGAATCTACTTCATTCTTCAAATCACAAGCTAATTCTTTGGATATTTGGAGAGATCTTCCAAGCAATATCATTGAAAAGTACGAACAAAGATTGAACTCAAAAAGCTATAGTACAAGCTAAACTTGAAGACTTGGTTTATTGTTTTTTTTTCAATTTCCCAAATGAATTAGACAAGAGTGTGTGTGTTTTGGAACCCATGATGTTTAAAGGATTCATGTACCCAATGAAAGGAGGCAGTTCATATATATCATGAAGAGATTAAGAAGGTATTTAAGGTTTCACGTTGAAAAAGTTGAATGACAGGGGGAAATATATGGAATTACAGTCATTGCTTTGGGGATGCCTAGTAGTTGCTTATTTGAAAGGATGAGCTATGCAACACATGTTTTAGATGCATGTAATACTTATTGTGGATCATAGACTGAAGTTATTGCATTTACAACTGCTATAAAAATCGTTATATGAGGGAAATAACTTGAATGAGGTAGTTATTGTCAAAATGGATGTTGCTAAAGAAACAATGCCATGAACCATGTTGAGATGTCCATTCGATTATACTAAATATACAAATGCACCAGACAAAACCATTGTTTTTCAAAATCTCCAAAAGAAGAGGGGAAGCACAAGCTCAGGGGGAGAAATCCTTAAAGGGGGGTCAACTAACATAAAATTTTAGACAAGGGAAGCATCCCTTTGTTATTGATGTCAAAGGGGGAGAATGTGAAGACAAGGGAGTAGCACGATGAGGATATTGTTGTCATCAATAACAAAGGGGGAGTGTGATGTAGGAAATGTTCCCTCTGCGGACAGAGGCAACCCCTCTAGCCCAAGGGTGGATCTAGTCACAGCAAGATAAAACAACAACTAATTTCCTTAAACAGTCATTGTTGAAAGAACCTACCTCAAATCGGTGTTCGATGAAGCTTTCGTTGCGCCGCTTCAGTTATCGTTTTCTTCTCCTCGTTGAGCAATTCACCTGAAACAACACAAGAGAACAACGGAACACGTGCCAAAGTACAACAATGATCTATTTACTTACAGAGTCAAGTAACCATAAGCTATATAGTATATTTTACACGAAACATAAGAAATCATCATTGACTATATTAAAATGAATCAAAAACAAAGCTTACAACCAAGCCTTAACATCGCGAGCTTTCTCGGAGGGTCCAGCCGGTGTGTTTCTTCAAGCCTTCACTCTCAAGAGGATCTCCCGAGTAGATGATAACTCTCTCTCTCTCATCCACAAGCACAAATACAAGGCTAAGGCAATCCACAACCAATTGCTAAGCTATCAGCAATTCACACTACAAACTATCAAACTCACACCAAAACAAAGCTAATTTGCTCAATCCAAAAAAATAAGAACTAGCTGATAATTGCAATGGGGAGTGCTTTTATAAGAGGAAGATCCTCCATAAATGAGGGAGAGGGAGCTTATTCTCAACGGAGGTTTCTGAAAAGGTGGAACCACCATCCTAGAGGAGGAAAGGCGAACTCCCTTGACCCAACAACTAGTTCTAGAATCACCCAGAAGGGAAACTGTTTGAAGTAATTTGCCATGTCTGGATCGTCGCAAGTCATACACTAGGGCTCAGCAACGATGTTGCAAGGAAGCAGTGTATTCAGATCAATCTTCACAAGAAGGATCTTGAGGACTTGCGCCGAGCCCTAAAATTCGACCGTCGCAGGAAACATATGTACCCCTGCGACGACATCGTGACAACATAGTTCATCACAGAGAATCGTCACAGGCAGAATGGGGTTCACTTGCGACGATGCAGAAACATAGGTAAAAGGGTCAATATTCAGGATTAGAGAGCACTTGCTTAATATTCTTGAATGATTAGGAAGATGTGGACATATTTATTTGATATATGACACAATGGATGCCGCTCAAAGACTAACTTTATCTGAGATCAGGGGATATGAGGTCAGTGACAAATTACTGTGTAACAAATGCCCCCTAAAGCATGAAGGCCGAGAGAGTGGGAGGGGTGAAATGTTTTACGAAATCATAATCGAACCAGAACACCATCGCTGAAAACCTGCAGGCCTAAGTACCACTGATATCTCTGACAGTGCAATACATGTAGTCTAGGCATGGGCGCAGCAATCCAAAAGACATATGAAACTTGGTCTGTGGTATGGACATAGCCACCCAGTTTATAAGACCATATATAAAGATAAAGGTGTGGTCACAGCTATCCAAAAAGACTTTGGTGTGGTCGCAACCATCCAATCAAAGAGTCATATATGCAATCACGAACCAATGCACGCAACCCAAACTTATGTAATCTTAGTCCGGGGTCTTGAATCCCAACCGATCATAGTACAATTTCTAACATGCGAATAGATGTGTTGAAGTTGAGCATGGTAGAAAATCGTTTGATTACCGGTCAATGATGTAAACCATTAACAAGTGCGAGAGAGACCACCAATAATGTCAATGGTTCTCAAGGTATTGCCAGTACAATCCACTAAGTGTGAAGAATGATCTGGAGTCGAACACTCGTGGAATCACCCGATTGAATACCAATAATGCAAGCCTGTCGTTGAGTGCGAGGAACTTTCCATTGAGTCATGCAAGTTCCAAGGTACCGAAAGGAATCTCTAGATCAACTTCCTGGATAATGAGTTGGTGTCGACAGGAAGCGACCCGTCACAAGAGGGCCATAATGTTTCCCTCATAAACAAAATGAAACAAGGAACAAGAGGAAGATGGTGAAATAGAGAATCAGAGAATCAGAGAAGGAAGTAAGGGTGCAAACTGCAGAAGGATTATACTCTTGAACATATCGGCGACACGACTCTGGAATGTGGCATCATCTTGGTACCAAGGGATCGGATGTCTGACTGAGACAACAAGGATCAATTGGAATGAGGCAAAATGATAACCCAAACCCGGAAGGCCAATGACGATGTGAGGATATACCAAACCTGACGAGAAGCAAAAGTGTCGTTGTTCAAGAGTGATTAGTTATCGTAGGTAACTAATGAAGATTTCCAAATTTCCCCCCCACCATTGCTGGTGAGTACCCAATTATTTTTGAAAAACAAGCCTGAAGGGGATAGCATATGCTTGTGATATAAGTTCGTCCTTTGGACAAATCCAACCTATTGAAATTTTAACGAGCCCTAGGCAGGAGAAGCTCGGGTCTCATCATGGTGACGAGTTCAATGTCGTCAAGGTTTAATGAGTCTGACATAGGTAAAACTCAGAGTCTTTTTCATGTTTATAGAGTTTGAAAATGACACAGAAAAGAAAACTCCAAGGGGGCCCCTTTTCGTAAGTTTGTGTCCCTCAAGCCTGAAAAGGTAGAAAACAATACTCGAGAGAACCGCTTGACCATTTCGATCAAGGAGTACTTTTCATAACTAGTGTTCCCGATCCGAAAAAGTAGAAAACTGATCGAAGACACGACATTTCATAACCAAAAAACGAGCTTGAAACGACAAAAGCCCGACCATATTTTCATTTTTAAACGGTCGGAAAAGAGCTGAAATCGGACCACCATTTTATTCTTTTTTAACGAGTCAAAAATGGAAAAACTCAACAATCTTTTCTTCTTTTATGAGTCAGAAAAGAGCTTAAAGAGGACTTGTGGAAAAAAATTTCAGTATGGATCAAGCACAAATTGACCGAAAACTATATCCGTCGCCCCTGTTCCAGCACAGACAAAGAACCCGACATAAGACCCATTCTACAAAGATACGTGATAATTAATTAGAAAAAAACTAGGTCAAAAACCCTAAAACCATAAGGAAAAACCAAATAAACTTTAGTAAAACCCAAGTCCTATAGTTAAAAAAACCCTAAAATTTCAAAAAAAACTTATATAAAGTGAATGGTAAAAAACATTTTTACATTGCTTTTGAGTTTTTAACCTTGGTAAGTTTCAAATCACGAACCTGTGCAAATTTGGAGGTCAATTTCTTCATCTGTGGTCAACAATCCCTCGCCATTTTTTCGCCAAGTATCTTACCTTCGCCATTGTGTTTTCATTGCTTTCAGTTCTAATTTCATGCATTTTGGGTGAATTTGGGAAGATTTTCCATTCCAAAACCGCACCCCGGTCGTCGCAGAAGTCCCCTGCGGGTTTCGCGACGATTGGGGATTTTACACACACCAAAATTGGCATCGTCACAGGAAACACGTGTACCCCTGCAATGATTCGGAAAATGGTGAACTGTGAAAGCGAACCATTGCAATTGTTTTAGAAACAACTGCGATGGCGCAACAAACATAAATTTTTTTATTTTTACACCATTTTAGAAGATGAAAGCAACTCAAACAAGTTCTAATGAATTGATATTTGCATATGTAGGGTGAAAAATGGTGTTTGCATGGCAAGAACGCACGCATGACGTTGATGATGAAAGAGGGGAAACTGACCCACAATGCAGACAAGTTCTTCGGAACTACGGATTACTTAATTTTTTCGTCGCACCTCTTTTACGAGCACAATTGGACTTGCTCGAGTTCTTGATTCGCTCATGGAACCCGACAGAGGGTAAGTTCATAATCCGGGGTCAGGAGATCGAGTTTGACGTGACAGACATATACTTTCTCACCAGATTATCTCAATGAGGAGAGAGACCCTGAAGGGCGGTGTGTGGGTCCTTGGAGAGTCTCTCGATATGTTGATTGCACGAGTGTGCCCGAGGGCACGCAAATCACCCACTAGTGGTAAGCTAAATATCCCAACAGTGGAGGACTTGCCACTTCTTGTTTTACTGTTTATGATCACGAGAGCAACAGGCTCTCAAGCCCAACAAGAGGCGACTAAAACCCAGCTGCGGTTGGCTTTATATTGCCTTAATCCCACCATGTACGACTGGGCCGAGGTAATGTCTCTAAATATGAAGAGGAAACTGACCAAGTGCCAGTGAGGAGAGACCAAGTAGTTTGGATACGGGTCCATTCTAGGATTGCTCATGCTGGAGTGGGTACCAATACTCCAGTGGCAGGATATGGACGTCCCGGTGCCGGGACCACGGCATACCCGAATCACTAGGTGGGACCTGGTGATGTCACGAGGAGGTGACGATCAACCAGTATCATGGGGGCCTATCTTCATGGAGTGGTTGCATCGTCAACAAGTTTTTGTTGAGGACTGGCCCTATGCAGGTATAGATTTCAGAGGAGACCCTGATATGCTACTTCCCCGCCCAAAGAGTAGTGGGACGAGAGAGGTAACACACTTGGTTAACCGCCATACTTTTTATATATTTTTGTTTTTTAATGTTTTTGGATTTTAAATGTATATGTGTTAATAATTATATTCTTTTTATTTTTATTTTTTTTTGCAGGCGTCGAACCTGAGAGACTGGTGGTTCTCGCTCCTACAACACGGATGGAGGAAAATAGAGAGCTTGCCCTACCATCTCCAGGTGGTGACACAGAGGAGGAGATAGCCCAAAACTTAGAAGGCTTGACCGAGGGGATCCCGTACTATAGAGGGTTCGAGGAGGTTCTGCGATAGTACCAGAGATACTACGAGTGTGTCGTCCAGGGTCCACAGACTACTCAGACGAGTAGTTCATGCAGTGGTTTGCTACAGAGAGCAGAACCCACCACAGTAGTCGCCTAGGTTTACTTTTTCTAATGTTTTGAGAGACATGTGTCTCTGATTGCACCTGAATATATACATTATTTTTTGATATACAAATTATTTTTTTAGCGCCTCCGTGTGCAACACGATATACATTGATTTATGTTTTATGGCTTCATTTTGTTATGTTTGAATGTTTGCCCATGATTTATAATGGAGCAAATGTCCACTTAATACATAATTTACTAATGTATCAGCTAATATTCATAACATCTGTATCAAAGACAAAATACATGATAAACAAGAAACCACATAACGCGCCAAACCATAAGAGGTACTTCCGCACACGAGTTCATTTTTACACAAGCCTGAAACTCCATGGAGAACTATGCTTGAATAAGATTAACATGCCCCCGACATAATAATCCAATCGAGGTACATGCCCCCCAAGATTCATTGCATTCAACGAAGTAGATGGAATGAAGGTTGAAAAGATGAGACCTAAGAAAGACTCGATTAACAAGAGGGAAATGTTTCATTTTTTAAAGCGAGGTTGACATAATAAAGGAACTGTCCTTGGATTCCTTGTTTCATTTTTTAACGAGGTCAACACAAGAAAAGAACTATCCTCGGACCCTTCATTTTTTAACGAGGCTGACACAAGAAAAGAACCATCCTCAGATTCCTTGTTTCATTTTTAAACGAGGTTGACACAAGAGAAGAACCATCCTCGAATTCCTTGTTTCATTTTTAAATGAGGTTGACACAAGAAAAGAACTATCCTCGGGATCCTTGTTTCATTTTTTAACGAGGTCGACACAAGAAAATAATTATCCTCAAAATGCCTGCTCATGGGCCATATGAAAACATGACTCCCAAGAGATCTTCACTGGATGGAAGGACCACGCTCTTGGAGGAACACATGTCATTAGACACCAATGACAGATCGGGTTCCAATGCCCCAAGTACTTGATGTACGAGACCATATGCATGATCATCAACAAATGCGAAGGTGGAACAGGTAGCCACATAATTAACCTATGGCAAGGAAGGGACCGCTTGCGGATGAGAACCGACAGGGAATGATGGTGGTACAGGAGGCACCGGGTGACTAAAGAACGAAAATTGATCTATAGTAACCATTCTTCCGTCGTGCGGAAAACAAATCACACGGAAAAGTGAAGAAACAAGAGCCCCCATGGCATAAATATAGTCACAGCCAAGGAGAAGACTGAAATCTAAAGAACCTTGGACAACCATCACGTCTATATAGATGGTTTTGCCTCCCAAAGTAACAGGGAACTTCGAAAGGATCTCGAAAGGTTGATGAGTTCCTCCGTCAAAAGGTAACAGATTTTGAGTGATAGGCACAAGCTGTGGGGAACCCAAAGCTTGCCAAGTAGTGGAGGGCATGAGGCTAACAGACGTACCTTTATCCAATAGAGTGCCAGCTACAACCTTATTATAGGCGTGTACTGTAATCTGGAAAGGCACGTAGGATGGAAGGCAGAATGCAGTCAAATGACTCCAGTCGAAGGAAACAACCGAACGACTTGGCGGGGGTATCGTATAATTTCCCCCATGCTCTACAGGAATCAAAGAAGGACTCTCTTGATTAGCTGGGATAGGAGGGTCGTCTTCGGACTCAGGACAATCTTACAAGATGAGAAGAACATGAGAAATGTGATCATGATGCTCTTTCGAAACAGAGTGAACGACAGGTGGTGAACCCAAATCAAAATTCTTTCCAACCAATGGTTGGTTAGGAACAAGTTTAGCACAGCCAGGGTCGGGAAGAGGCAGACGGACAAGAGAATAATCCACATCAATCTCTTTGTCAATAGGGAGAGGGTCTGAAGAGAGCCTCTGATAACCAACTGGGAGTGGAGGCGAAGGAGCTGTAAGACTTTCCAAAATAGTGGAAGCTTTATCCATGAGCGGACAAAGGTGAAGGAGATGGTTTCCTTCACAAAGCCTATAGGGGAATTTAACCTTCCCTCTCTTCTTACCGCTGCCAGCTGATGGGGTAACATCGTCATGAGCGGCACAGGATGATGAGGGACGAGCCAGATCATGAGACCATACTTCTAGGATCCTATGAATACCAGGACAGTCACTAAGAAGGTGGTCACCCTTGCACAATTTACAAGGAAACTTAACCTTCCACGAAGGATCAAAAGGCTTTCTGACTTGAGATGTACTCAGAGCAGTCTTTGCACGAGTGGCCTCCCGCTTATCTAACTTCTTCTTATTTGTCTTCCTCTTCTTCTTCTTAGTCTCCTAGTTACTGGATGTGGAACTTTCACCAGGCGAAGTAGGAGAGGAGGATGAAGAAAGAGGGGAAGAAGGCAAAGGGTCAACCCTAGAATCATTGTTTCGTGATTCAAACGAAGGAGACAGCGGAACACGAGTCATAACGCTCGGGACCACCGAGGTTGAAAACAACCAAACGGGCAAACCAATGGTTAACCCAGGCAAGGAAAATGTTGCCATATACGGAGCACCAGCATTTCCACAAGGGGGAAACAGACTAGGATTCTCATCTGGGGGAAGACCTTGACCAATAGACTCAGGGAATGTTGTCATCGGAAATGACCTTGAAATGAACTCGCAGTGTAACCAAGAACTCTAACTGTAACCAAGAATATTGCGTGGGCAGTAAATTTTATGATAGAGGAACAAAACTTGACCTTTTCATGTTTCAAGAGTCGAGAAAAGGATGAAAATGTGACTCTATCTCTTTCGAGGTTTAATGAGCCTGAAAGGACAAGTGCGATGTAGGATGATAACCTAGTGGGGTCTCCTGATATATAATCGACAGTACGGGGAGCACAAGTCCGTACTAGCATCTATTGAATCACAGAAGGAGGAATCACCCAACCTTAAGCGAGAACAATAGTGACTAGGTTTAACGACGCTGGAGCATGTCTCTAGCCTAGACCTCTAGATGAATGTGCGTTAAGTTCCAATGCGTTGTTAGGTTCATTCAATTGATTTTAAGAGTTAATCTTGGATTAATTTTTGGTTTTCAGGCCCTACCAAATGTATTTCAACAATTCCTAGGATGCAACTACAATCAGTAAAGCACCAATCATTTCGATGAAAAACTAGCTAAAGGAGGGTAAAGAGTTCATTCCAAGCGAATGTAAACCAAGACAAGAAAATACAAGCACTAAGAAACACAATGCATAAATACACTTATTTCGCAACTACTAATGAAATGTTTGTAGCTTTGCTTTCCAATTTCTTAGTCATGAAAATTCAGTAATGCAAATGCTCTTTCACTTTTGTATGCCGTATGAATGCAATATTTTTTATTTTTTGGAATTTTAATGACAAACAAGCAAGTGTAAACTTGACTGATCCAAACAAATGTGATCGATGTTTGATAGTGTGGAAATCAAATCAATATGAGCAATCGGTTCAATCACCAAAAACTAAAGACCAAACAGACAAAAAAAAGCATTAAAAAAGCCTCAAACAAATCAATCAGACGGTTGTGGATGAATCTTGGACGGACAAGTAACCCAAGAAAATGACTTCTTGATGAAACCTTTAACGGACCTAGGTCACACGGTCTAAAAACACAAGATTGACTCAATGAAACCAAAGAGAAGGTGCCTTAACCAAAAACGGTCAAAACAAGTCGATGAGAGATAAGAGACAATAGGGCACATGCAACACTGGTTGATCCAGGAGGTAAAGCTGTGAAAACACCTTCTACAGGAATTGTCACAGGGCTATAATTAGCAACCTGAGACGAAAAGTGAATTGTCACAAGCACAAAGCTGGCAACGGGGTGACGTCGTCGCAGGTGTACACTCGTCTTCTGTGACAGTCCGATTTCAGGAGTCGTCGCGACTGTACGATGAGATATCTGCAACGTGTAGGTTTACTAAAGAGGATAGGCGCGACGTCATCGCAGGTGTTAGGCTATCTACAACGATGATCTCAATTAAGAGAAAAATCAAAGTAAAAACACCTGAAGGACACCAGATTGATCTTTCAGACAGTAAGAGGGACTCCCAGAATGACCCAAGTAACCCAAAATATTGATGGCTCGGCCCCAAAATCAAGAGACACTATATAAAAAAAAATCAAGAGCAAACAATAGAAAAACATACAAAGGACTCCCCAGTATGGTCGCCAACTTGTGATGTAGGAAATGTTCCCTCTGTGGACAGAGGCAACCCCTCTAGCCCTAGAGTGGGTCTAGTCACAGCAAGACAAAACAACAACTAATTTCCTTAAACAGTCATTGTTGAAAGAGCCTACCTCAAAATGGTGTTTGATGAAGCTTTCGTTGCGCCGCTTCAGCTATCATTTTCTTCTCCTCGTTGAGAAATTCACCTGAAACAACACAATAGAACAACAAAACACGTGCCAGAGTACAACAATGATATATTTACTTACAGAGTCAAGGAACCATAAGCTATCAAGTATATTTTACAAAAGACATAGGAAATCATCATTGATTGTATTAAAATGAATCAAAATCAAAGCTTACAACCAAGCCTTGACGTCGTGAGCTTTCTCGGAGGGTCCAGCCGGTGTGTTTCTTCAAGCCTTCACTCTCAAGAGGATCTCCCAAGTAGATGATAACTCTCTCTCTCTCACCCACAAGCACAAATACAAGGGTAAGGAAATCCACAACCAATTGCTAAGATATCAACAATTCACACTGCAAACTATCTAACTCACACCAAAGCTAGCTAATTTGCTCAATCCAAAAAACTAAGAACTAGCTGATCATAGCAATGGGGAGTGCTTTTATAAGAGGAGGAGCCTCCATAAAATGAGGGAGAGGGATCTTATCCTCAAGGGAGGTTTCTGAAAAGGGGAACCACCATCGCAAAGGAAGAAAGGCGAACTCCCTTGACCCAACAACCAGTTCTAGAATCACCTAGAAGGCCAACTGTTTGAACTAATTCACCATATCTAGATCGCTGCAAGTCATACACTAGGGCTCAGCGATGACGTCGCAAGGAAGCAGTGTATTCAGAGCAATCGTCACAATAAGGATCTTGGGGACTTGCACCAAGCTCTAAAATTCAACCGTCGCAGGAAACAGATGTACCCCTGCAACGATGTCATGACAACGTAGTTAATCACAAAGAATCATCACACGCAGAATGGGTTTCACTTGTGACAATGCAAAAACATAGGTAAAAGGGCCAATCTTCAGGATTAGAGAGCACTTGCTTAATATTCTTGAATGATTAGGAAGATGTGGACATATTTATTTGATATATGACACAATGGATGCTGCTCAAAGACTGACTTTATCTGAGATCAGGGGATATGAGGTCAGTGACAAATTACTATGTAACGGGGAGATTGTTGGGAGAGTTAATTATCATTGATGTCAAAGGGATGTCCACCTAAAGAGGAAATTAACATCGACTTAAAGAGCACATTAATCCCTTTCTAATGAGATATTTCATGCCTCCTAACTCCTTTCCATTAAGGATAAATTACATTTTTAAGTCAAATACACTTGTTTTTGTCCTCTTGTCAAGTTGGCCTACATAAGGGAAAGTCAGCCCTATTCTAGGTAGCACAACTTGTATAAATAAGGGTGTTTGCTCCTCATTTGCTCATCCAACTCGGTCAAGCAGAAAAAAAGAACCCAGACCTCTAGAGTAGAAGAGTAAAGGTTCATATCTCACAAATCTAAAGGCTAATTGAAGGAGAATTATTTAAAGAAAAATTATGTTTTTGTTAAGTCTTTTTCGAGAATTTATTGATCTGTTTGAAGTATATTTAGAGCTATTCTTTCTTTGGAATTTGGCCTTCTTTCTAGCAAAATAAATCAGCCCCTTAAGTATGATTTCAACCTACATTTTTGGGGGATCTCTGCACTGAGGTAAGGTAGATTCTCGGCCTAGTCTCAACCTGTGGAAAAATGAGACTTTGACCTATGGGAGTACTAGTTTCAAGCCTCAGATTTAGCCCAAGAAAAGTTGTATATTCAGCCCTATAACTCAACCATCCTATGACAAATTTAGGTCCTATGAAAGGGACATACTCGACCCTATAGTTCAGCTTCTCTTATGCATAAATTCAAACCCTGACCTCAGCCTGATTTGGAGCAGATCTTGAGTGGTTTCTTGATAAAGTTGTGAGTGGATTTTGGTGTAGACCTTGGAAATTCTTTGGAATGTCTCAACCTTTCAAAACATACTTTTGAACAATCCTGTTATAGACATATTTGGGCACACCAACCCCAAAATTATATGTCGATGTATTAGGGCTCATCAACCCCTAAAAGAGTTGTTTCATACCCTAAAAGAACATAGTCATCTAAATACATCATTCCCCAAAAGTTCCATCTGAGAAACCATCCAGAAATTACCTAAATTGAACCATACTAACTGCTACACTGGCAAAGTGCGATGCATACTGAGTGGTACATTGCCAGGGTGCGATGAATACTATTTAGGCCTTCTATAGGGTGCGATGGGCGAGGATGGACAAATGTCCGAGATAGTTTGCTAGTTGGTTGCTCATGGAATCTTCTAGAAACTTCTCCTATGCCACTTGCCTCTCTGAATTCGCCTAGGAATGAATAAGGGATCTAAGAAATCTCCAATCCCTTCCCTTATGGAACCAATTGTAACAAGTGGAATGACACTAATCAAACCCCATGGATGACTCACACCCTTGCACACATCTATAAATGGATCCCTCATCCAAGAGATCTAGAGGCTGGAATGTTGTGAATTGCAAGGAAGTGCTGATTGTTTGTAATTGAGGAAAGAGCATTGTATTGTTGGAGTGATCTTGCTATTTCATGAGTTGAAGAAGGATTGAAGCTGCGAGGATGATGCTGAATCAGACAACTGAGTTATAATTCTCCCTTCTATTAATAAAGTTATTCAAGTTTTCTTCCATATGATTGTGCAATTGTGAACGTTAACATTTGTAAATGCTATCATTTGTTCATTATATATTTGATTTTGTAATGTTTATGTTGTAATAGATCATGATTCTTTGATGGTTATTTGTTGTTGTACATGTGCAGGTACTCTCCAAGCATGTTAAGTATAGGGAGTAGTTACAAGATTTGTCAAAGGGGAGAGAGAGCAAGCAAGGGATTAAGTGGAAGTTCAAGGTTGGTTCCATTATCTTTCTCTTATCTGTTACACATAGAAGAAATTTTTGAATTGCTTTAAACTGTTGTTTCTAGGGTAGCTGCCAAACCTAGAGGGCTAGCATTCTTTAGGAATACTAGTTTTCCCATAAACAAATCCCTAAAGCTTCTTTGAATTATTTAGAGTGGACATTGGAAAACATTTTTGAAGTAAGGTTGGAGAAAACTTGAAGTCATTTTTAAAGTGGCCCTTTTTGGAACAATCCTTTGTATACATTCTCAATGTCTTTTGGGCAGTCTTAAAGCTTCATAGCTTAGGCCTAGACCATATTTTGAAGTGACTTTAAGAGAATATTTTGGAGACCCGTTTGAGTAGAATTGAAGACATTTGTTGAAGCGAACTTGGAGACATTTTGGAGCTACCTCTTAAAGTCATCATGGAGCAGCATTAAATCCATTTCGAAGCAATCTAGGAGCATATCTTGAAAAGTAAATGGACCATCTCCTTAAAGTGATTTTGTGCATATATTGAAGAATACTTGAAGTAACCCTTGAAGAATCTTTGAGCAGGTTTTGAAGTTATTTTTGGAGCAGTCTTGGGGACATTTTTGAGGAAAACCATAGATATCTTTTTGGAGAGTCATTTAAAGTGTTTTTTGAAGAATCTTTAGAACAAAATTTGAAGAGGTTTGGAGCATACTTTGGTGAATCCTTGATCAACATTTTAAAGTGAATTTGAAGCAATTTTGAAGCCATCTTTGCAAGTCATCCTTGGGATTTTTTTTGAAGATATTTTGAAAGAAATATCTTGGAACCATTGAATTATATTTGAATGTTGAAGCCTAAGAGGATCGGTGTCCTCATATTGACTAGGTTGTGTTAGAAAATTATATATTACGGAGCAATGGAACACATAAAATATTGCAGAAATATAAACACAGAAAACACACAAAACAAGAGAGACACAGATATACGTGGTTCACCCAGTTTGGGCTACGTCCAGCCTGAACAGCCAATCCTTCCTTTCTATTATCTAGCAAAATGAAGAGACACAACCTACAACAAATCCGCTGTAATATCCTCTGTTTTCTCTCACAGTCTCACCTCTCTGTTTCTCGCTCACAGAATACACATCTATCACACAGCCTCAAATACAATACCCTCATACAAAGAGAGGGGTTGCCTTCTAGGGTAAAAAACCCTAAACTAAACATAAGTTCTACCGTCAGATCATCCGCCTAATGAACGGCCCAGATTGACTAGAAATTACTATACTTTTACAAGGCAATTTTACAGTTGTTTTTAGCTTCCGGGGCGCTGCCCCCGAAACCCCCCGCCAGGGGGGGGATCCCAAATGTCGCAGCCGCCCCCCCTGGACCCCCCCTGCAGCGAACATTTTACGGGCGGCGTTGTCGCCCCCATTTCGAGCTGGGGTCCTATGTGGCGATACCTTTGAATATAGAAGATAATCAGGCTCCACACCCAACAATCTCCCACTTGGAGACTGGTTGTAGTAACTCCACCACTGCTCCATTTGCTGGACAACGACTCCTCTTTGGATCTGGCTATTTCTCATCTTCATCGTCATCCTTGAAGACCAACTGAAACTGAGCATATTCTCAGTTTCTCCCTGGTTACAACTTTTGTTAGCATATCTGCAGGATTCTGGCTAGTGTGTATCTTTTCCAGCTTCAACTCTCCATCTTCCAACACTGATCGTATGAAATGATACTTGAGTTGTATGTGTCTAGTCCTGGAATGAAACGCTGAGTTCTTTGCAACATGAATGGCACTTTGGCTATCACTGTATAACGTGCCCATATCATGCTCCTTACCCAATTCACCCATAAGCCTTTGTAACCAAATCATTTCTTTACTAGCCTCTGTAGCAGCAACATACTCTGCTTCTGTTGTTGAAAGTGCAACAACACTTTGGATTTTTGAAACCCAACTGGCAGTTGTTCCTCCAACAGTAAATACATATCCTGTAGTGCTCCTCCTGTTATCTCTGTCACCTGCCATATCTGCATCAACATATCCTTGTAGGGAGATGTTTGAACCACCAAAGCATAATGCTTGATTTGTGGTACCTTTCAAATATCTAAGAATCCATTTCACTGCCATCCAATGTTCCTTTCCTGGATTGTTCATGTACCTGCTTACAACTCCCACTGCATGTGCAATATCAGGCCTTGTGCAGACCATTGCATACATTAAGCTTCCAACTGTTGATGCATATGGAACTTTAGACATATAATCCATGTCTTCTTGGGTCTTTGGGCACATTTCCTTGCTAAGTTTGAAATGGCTAGCAAAAGGTGTACTAATTGGTTTTGCATTGTGCATGTTAAATCTTTTCAACACCTTTTGTATGTACTCATTCTGAGACAATGTTAATTTACGATTTTTCCTGTCTCTAGTTATTCTCATACCAAGGATTTGTTTTGCAGCTCCCAAATCCTTCATTGCAAATGAATTTTCCAATTTTCTTTTGAGCACATTTATTTCCTGCATGTTAGATCCTGCAACAAGCATGTCATCTACATACAATAACAATATAATATAGTTGCCATCATTTTGCTTTTTCAAATAAACACAATGATCAGAGTGACATCTAGTATAACCTTGTTCAGACATAAACTTGTCAAATTTTAGATACCACTGCCTTGGAGCCTGTTTTAAGCCATACAAGCTCTTCTTCAACCTGCACACTAGTTTCTCCTTCCCTTTCACCTCATATCCTTGTGGCTGCTGCATATATATCTCTTCCTCCAAATCCCCATGGAGAAAGGATATCTTTACATCTAACTGCTCAAGATGCAAATCTTCAGCTACTACAAGACTTAAAATAGTTCTGATTGAAGTCATTTTAACAACAGGAGAAAATATTTCATCAAAATCAATACCTTTCTTCTGTGCAAACCCCTTCACCACAAGTCTAGCTTTATACCTCTGTTTTCCTCCATCTTCTTCCTTCAGCCTGTAAACCCATTTATTCTTCAATGTCGTTTTTCCTATAGGCAACCTGACTAAATCCCAAGTCTGGTTATGCATTAAGGAGTCCATCTCTTCTTCCATGGCTACCTCCCACTTCTTCCTGCTTTCAACCTGCATTGCTTCTTCATAACATTCGGGTTCACCGGAATCAGTCAGCAATAAATAATATAATGAAGGAGAGTATCATTCAGGGGGTCTACTTATCCTGGTAGATCTTATAACACCACTTTCAGGTGTTTCGGGTGCCTGTTGTTGTTGTGGTGGTTGTTGTTGTTGTGGTTGTTGATTATTATTATTTTCAGACACCTTTACTTTTTCAGTGATTTCATCAAAAATTGTGTATTCCTTGTTTTCCTTTTCCTGTTTCTTTTCCTGCAATTGATTCTTATACAAGACCTTTTCATTGAATATTACATCTCTGCTCCTAATGATTTTGTGATTTTCGTAATCATATAAGCGATAACCAAAATCATTAACACCATATCCAATGAAGGTACATTTCTTTGACTTTGCCTCAAGCTTTGTTCTATTTTCTTTATCAATATGGACAAAGGCCTCACAACCAAAAGGCTTTAAAATACAGTAGTTTACCTTTTTACATGTCCATGCTTTCTCTGGAACACCACCATCCAAGGAAATTGAAGGCCCTCTGTTTATTAGATAAACAGCAGTATCTACAGCATCTGCCCAAAACTGTAAAGGCAATCCTGCATGCAATCTCATGCACCTTGCACGCTCCATGATTGTTCTGTTCATCCTTTCTGACACACCATTTTCTTGTGGTGTTCTTGGAACTGTCTTCTCTCTGCGAATTCCATGCTCTAAACAGTACCTATCAAACTCTTTGCTGCAATATTCACCTCCATTGTCTGATCTAAGACACTTCAATTTCTTTCATGTCTCAATCTCAACCAAAGCTTTCCATTTCTTGAAAGTATCAAATACATCATATTTATTCTTAATACAATAAATCCAAGTTTTTCTAGTTGCATCATCAATAAAAGTAACATAATAACGAGAGCCACCAAGAGATGATACCTGAGCAGGTCCCCATACATCTGTATGCACAAGCTCTAATTTTTCATTCTTCTTTTCTTTCCCAACTTTGAGAAATCTGACTCTCTTTTGTTTTCCATAAATGCAATTTTCACAGAAGTCCAAATCAACATTCTTCAAACCTGGCAACAAATTCCTTGAGTGAAGAATCTTCATCCCCTTTTCACTCATGTGTCCGAGCCTATGATGCCATAATGCTGCATCTGCTCCTTTGGAAGTTAAAGCATTAACAGAGTTAGAAATACCATTGGATAAATACAATGTACCAACCTTTTCACCTTTTGCTATTACCAGGGCTCCTTTGGTGACCTTCCAAGCTTTATCTGTGAAAGTTGTCACACAACCTTCACCGCCTAACTGCCCTGTTGAAATCAGATTTTTCTTTAGATCTGGAACATGCCTTACCTCCTTTAATAGCCATTGGTTTCCATTCTGCTGTTTTACAAGAACCTTACCCATTCCAACGATTTTACAGGGTTTATCATCACCCAAACGAACTTGTCCAAAATCTCCTTGAACATAGTCATGAAAGTATTTCTTATCAGGTGTGGCATGGAATGAAGCCCCTGAATCTACCACCCAGGAATCAGTAATATTTTCGAAAGAAAGAATCAATGCATCTTGTAACACCTCACCTGTCACATTTGCTTCACTATTGTTTTCTTGTTGTGCATCTCCTTATTTTCCCTTTCGAGATCTACAGTCTTTCTTCAGGTGTCCTTTCTTTCCACATTTCCAGTACACTATCCTCGATCTGGACTTGGATCTGCCTTTCCTTGATTTACTGCGATATCCTGAGCTCTTTCCTCTTTCCATTTTTCTTCCTCTAGACTCTGCACTCAAAGCATTTCCCGATGTCTCACCGGAGCTTTTCCGTCGCATTTCCTCGCTAAGGATAGCACCGACAACATCATCAAACTTTAAAGTACTAGATCCAGAAACGGAGTTACTAATGGCCATTACCAAACCATTCCAACTTTCTGGTAATGAGCACAAGAATAACAGAGCTCTAACTTCATCATCAAAGTTTACCCCTACAGAACTTAACTGACTTGTAACTGTATTAAAATCATTTAAATGGTTTGCAACAGATCCAACTTCCGACATATTCATATTAAATAACCGTTTCATAAGAAATACCTTGTTTGAGGCCGAGGGTTTTTCATATAGTTTTGACAACGTCTGCATCAAACCCTCTGTCGTGGTTTCCTTCGAAATGTTGAAGGCGACTGATGCAGCAAGGCACAACCGTATTGTTCTGAGTGCCTTTCTATCGAGAAGGTTCCATTCTTCGTCTTTCATACCCGTCGGCATCTTTGTTTTTCCGCCCAACGGTAGGTATAGATCTTTCTGATACAGATAATCTTCCATCTGCATCTTCCACAACGAGAAGTTTTGGCCGTTAAATTTCTCGACCCTAAACTTACCATCTTCCGCCATTGCTCCCACTCGAACCAGGAACCCTTCTTTCCTGCGAGTTTATCAGCCAAATAGACCTTCGGCTCTGATACCAGTTGTTAGAAAATTATATATTACGGAGTAATGGAACACATAAAATATTGCAGAAATATAAACACAGAAAACGCACAAAACAAGAGAGACACAGATATACGTGGTTCACCCAGTTTGGGCTACGTCCACCCCGAACAGCTAGTCCTTCCTTTCTATTATCCAGCAAAATGAAGAGACACAACCTACACCAAATCCGCTGTAATATCCTCTGTTTTCTCTCACAGTCTCACCTCTCTGTTTCTCGCTCACAGAATACACATCTATCACACAGCCTCAAATACAATACCCTCATTCAAAGAGAGGGGTTGCCTTCTAGGGCAAAAAACCCTAAACTAACCATAAGTTCTACCGTCAGATCATCCGCCTAATGAACGGCCCAGATTGACTAGAAATTACTATACTTTTACAAGGCAATTTTACAGTTGTTTTTAGCTTCGGGGGCGCTGCCCCCGAAACCCCCTGCCAGGGGGGGGCTCCCAAAGGTCGCAGCCCCCCCCCCTGGACCCCCCCCTGCAGCGAACATTTTACGGGCGGCGTTGCCGCCCCCATTTTGAGCTGGGGTCCTATGTGGCGATACCTTTGAATATAGAAGATAATCAGGCTCCACACCCAACAGGTTGGTTCCTAGATTGGCCTAAGAGGATGGTGTCCTCATATTGACTAGGTTTGTGCCTGGATTGGCCTAAGAGGATTTGTGTCCTCATTTTGACCAAGTTGTTGCCTAGAATAATTGTGGAACTTATGTATCAAGGGTTGGAGCTTGTCTTTGTAAAAGAGGATTTGCGTCCTTGCTATTTTCAACAATAAAGTTAATTTTTTTTCTACTTCTTGTGTTCTAGCTTGACTTAAAAAAATCTAAATTGACAGAATTTAAAAATTAAAAGAAATATTGATTCACCCCCCCCCGGTTAGTATTTCCAACACTACCTTAAATAAAGGACTTAACTCGAGATGCTCAGGAAGAGTTGATGAAGTGTAGTTTTATAGAAGAGGTCCAAAGCTACAAAATATGAGCAACATCACCTTACACAAATTAGGTTGAAAGGAAAACTTCTAATCAAGGCTAAATGGTACTCGAGAGAGAAAGTAGAGAAAATATTGTGTCACTTCAGTTAATAAAATATTTTCGTTACCAAAAGTCTCCCAAAATGGAGAGGTATGATCATATTGGATTATCATATTATTTATCATCACTCTTGATGCTTTCAAAGTGAAAAAATTAGAGGAATGAACTTGCAAGTTCATTTTTACTTGCAATCTTGTAACACCCTCCTCCCACATATAACCAAGTAACCGGGCAACCTCAGTAAACATGTGACGAGAAGTTACTATGATATGATTTGATTCTCTCTGTGTCAGTTAAGGAAGTGGAATCAAAGGAAACACATCATACCAAACCTTCTGCACCTACTACAAGACTCCTAGAATGCATCCTAGTCAATTCCCCTTACTTGTCCTTGGTTCCCACTGACTTTTAGACCATTAAACCCCTGGATGCTTCCTTGATATGGACAAGGGTGCATCTGCGAGGCTCCAGACACTCACATAACAAGGCATGTGTGCATCTGGGGAGTTTTCTCCTCATACTTGTGTCTGCGACTCTAGGATTTGCGCCACATTTCAAGCCCATAATCCAGGTCACTGCCCAAAATCCACTATAGCTTTTAGAATCCATAATTTACATGAAAGAAAGACTTGCAAGCAAAAAACTGGCTCCAGAACTAGGCCTGACCATCCCCAACCAGGACTGACATTCTTTCAAACACTTGGCATCAATGCAAAGTCATTTTCTCCATCATCTTCTCCATAGTTTTCACCAAACTATTCAATTTAATGTCTGATGATGTTGAAGTTTCCTCCTTGGTAGTTACCCTCTTCTCAGACTTTAACTTTCCTTTCTAGGCTAGTAATTTTACTTCTACATTAACTGCAATATTTTGTATGTCCTCCAAAGTACTTGGGCTTCTTTCTCTTAGTTGGTAGACCGTGTCAGCATCGAATCCATCTGGATAACGAAGCAAGGCCAAACCCGGTGGAGGCTTTATTTCTGCAGGGATAGAGTTGTAAACATTATTGAATATGTTCGAATAATCTTGGACTAACTCTCCTAGAGCTCTCTTTAAACTTTAATATTCTGCTAAAATTTGAAGAGGGTTCTTTTTTACCTCCCAACGAGAAACTTGGAAAAGTTGATGAAAGTGTTGAAGATTTCCAATACTGTTGCTGCCAAACATTTGTACCATTTTCTAACTTCCCCTACTAGGCTTTGGGGAAAAAGCCTCAGTTTCACATCATCATCATCTACTTCTTCAAGGTTTGTAAAATCATTCATTTTATCTATGTGTTGTTGTGTTGTAATTTTCCTAGTGCCATCAAATTGAGGTATGCATTGTCCATAATTCTGTGGCATGGCATTCAGTGGTGCTTGCAAAACCAATGGGGCATAATGAGCTACCATGATTGTGGTCTGAGAGCTGGATGTACTCACTGTTGTGCTTGATGATGAGGTTGGTAGAGTTGGGGAAGCTACGATCTGTTGAGTTGTTGTAAAGGGAGGAGTATAGATAGAAGAGGTAATAGGAGCAGAAAAATGAGAAGGTATTAAAGGAATGTAACTAAGGGAGCAAAAGATGTAGTAATAGTATGTTGAAATGTGGATGATTTTTCTGCAGCCTTGTGCAACTAATGAACCAAGTCCTCAAGTTTATGAAACTGTTGTAAAATGTCTTTATCAGACTTTGAAATGTCAAGTTTTTGTGCAGGAATAAGTGGTATTAATTTGGATTCATCAATAATTGTCTTAGGAAAAAAGGTTTCAAATTTGGATCTAAAAAGGTTATGCTCAAATGGAAAATCAAATTCAATATCCTCAGTTGTTATAATGCTTTCCAGAAGGATGTGAGATCTCAGTAAAGGACTGTTACTTTCTTGACCTTCTTCAAACTTCTTATTTATAACCAGCTTCTTAGGATCACTTAAAACTTCATGGGGATCAAGATCTATATGTGATCTTGTATGGATCTTTCTAGAAGCCATATTTCTAAGAAAACTTATCACAACTAGGCTTAAACACAATCTTTAGGTGAAAAATTCAACCTAATGGTTCCTAACTCATTGTCACCCACAAGAACTAGGTTTGTGCTTTTTAAATCAAGTTTTTACTAGGGAAGATTTAGCTTTCGACTCCCTAGTATGGTCGCTAGAATTTTAGCATTATGTGATTTCCCTAGGCTGAGAAAGGAATCCTAGAGGTAACCATAAACCGCTTTAGGTCAGAATCTAGCCCCCCTATCCTAGAGAGGGCTCTCTCAATTTGGTTACTCAGCAAATAGGATATTAGGCTTGGTAATAAGATAAACAAAGTTTGATTTTTAGAGGCCTGTTAATGAGAAAAGGGGCAGATTCATTGGGCATGGAGTCATGTCAAATCAGATTTTTTCTAGTGAGATGATGGAAAAAATAGAGGGATTCTCCATAGGGGCAAGGTAGGGAGATTTGGTGGTGGATTTATATAAAATTGTTTTAGGAGGTAAATTTAGGAAGGGTGAAAGACAAACACATTAGAGCATCAAATCATGGATGAATTCTAAATTGTTGCTTTAAGCTAAAAACATTGATAACTTGGAAAACTAAAACAGAGCATTCATTAAAGATGAATTTTGACTTAATCATTTGGTTTTCCAAAAAATAAGACACACATTAAAGATATGTAAACACATAGATAACTTACAAGACCAAAGGAAAACAAAACCACCAAAATTATGACTCAGGAATCCTTGCAAATTCCACCTATGTATTCCATTCATTCACTGGCAAAAAGTTTTTGAAAATGCAATGCACAAAGTCTTTCTTCTAATATTAACCAACAACACCATTTACAATGTTTTGTATATATTTATACATCATCAAAGATTCAATCTCCTACCCTAGGTGGTCAAATTCATATACCAAAACCAACTTTAACTAGTATATACATCCAAATACTAATGCATATATTGAAAAATAGGATTAGTTTCACCTAATACATCATTGACTTAGAATATTTCCAATTCAGCTTTAATTACATCTCCTAAAACAGTATGCCACCTATCCATACGAGCTAACTACTTCTAGGAGCCAAAATTCGAAATTTGAAACCAAAATAGAGTTGATTGTCCATACTTGCAGCGCATTGAAGTGGCTTCCATGATTTGTACGGTTGTGACCCCTGTCTATCAAAAAGAAGAAAATGGGTATGCTTCAAATATCGTTGTGATGGTGTTGGTCCTTCTAAAGCATATTCAAAATGCCTGTAGACATCCCTTTGACATGTACCCCATTTTCTCAGCGCCTCCAAAACTTAAAAACATGGTGACTTTTCCTTAATGTGAAATGTTTGAAACGTCAAAATGAGTGTTGGAACCTTCATAGATTTCCCTCATGACAACAAAAATTCCAAATTCACTATCCCACAATTGTCAAAATTTATATATGAAAAGCGCAGCAAGCCTCTTGCTGTGTTTTTGTAATTTTCATAAAAAAATTACCTTTTCTAATCCCATGAGCCAAAAACAAGGTTTCAAAATAGGGCTGAGGTTTCCTGCTAGAGATTCACCTTTGTACTAGCCTCTGCAAGTAAGTCCAACTTACCTATCTTCCTCTTCCTTCCTTGACTTCAGTGAGTGTTCTCTTCACCAACCTAAGTCTTCTTTTGAGGACCAAGTTTTGTACATATTTTTTTTTACTTTCCTATGTAGAGGCAAGTTCCACTTATTTTTATACTTAGCCTTGTCAAGTACTAGTATGACAACCTCTACCTCTCTAAACAAGGCTAACTTGTCCCTATGATATTTCTCTGCAAGTTGATCTACTTGATATTGTATCTCTTCAAGATGTTCCAGTAGCTTCTCAAATTCCTTTTGTTCATCAAAAATCACAGGCTGAACAATCTCCTTTTCTCGCATATGCATCTTAGCTGCATACCTAGTCCTAGGTCTTATATAATTCTCAACTGACGGTCTTCTATAATTCTCAACTGACTCCTTCAACCCCTCAACATCAATGACCATTTTACCTTTTCCTTTGGAAACATGTGCCAATGTTTCCTTTGGTGGTTCTTCTCTTCTGGCTTGGATAGTCTCTTGAGACACTTTATTCCTAAGCTCCCTATTATCCTGTTGCAAGTAAGTTATGGTCACATGGGCCTTGTCCAACTGATCTTGTAACTCCCCAATTTCCTGGTCCTTTTTATCAATTTCCACTTATTTTTGTGTGATCTTTGATTCCATGACTTGAATTGGTGATGATGGAGGAACCACAGGTAATATATTGGTTGCAACTCTATTTCTTGGCACCCTTATCACCTTTTCTACCTCAAGGGAAAACTTTAGCTTCTTAGCACTTTTCTTACCAACTAATTTTCTTTTAGTCAAAGGTTTCTAGATTAAGTGTCATGCTGCAAGTGAAGCTTCTTTAATCACAATTGAAGGAGTGCCTTTCTTAGTCTTTTGACTGGTTGAAGATTGGGTTTCCCATCCTAAAGAAACCAAGAACTCCTGCCATGACAACTCTCTCTTCTCAAGCTCCTTCATTACCAGAAATTTACTTAATGAAAAATGGAACAAACTGGCCTCAACTTGAATTCCTTTAGTTTGAACCTGGTCAGCCATTTTACATAAACTCCTAAACAGATAATAGGGAAGATTCAAATATTTCTTACCAGTAAAATCCATTAAGATCCTAATGTGATAGTGATACACCCTACGAAGTACCTTTGGATGATGTCCAACAATTTTCTATGATGATCTTGTAAATAGCTCCTTGGAACAGATGAACCATACCTGTTCCTATATTTTGGCTTGAGGAAGTCCTTAAAAGCAACCAAAACAAAATTCATTCCTTTAAACTAATCCTCTCCACTAAGGTATCTCAATGGCCTTAACTATTGATTGAGTTGAGACTGGGAAATTAATACTTCCCACACTTGCTTGTACACCATCAAAACCCCTAGCAAATTCCTTTGTCAATTGCAAATGATATCCCTAAATTCTCTCATAGAATCTCATGCACCCTACTTGTTTAAAATCCATCCTAATGGATGGATCTGCATTAATGGTTGTGATGTCATGTGGTCCAAAATTTACAATGGCTCCCCCTTTGTGTTTTTTGTCTTCTGGTGTTGACATGGTTTCACTTTTGCAACAATGGATATTTGAATTTATGAATCAACTTGTTTGGGAAATAATGGAGGTGTTATGGTTTTTAAATCTTGTGACAATATTTTAAAACACAACCCAACAATTTCACCAAGAATCACAACCACAGATTTTCTCAAGCAAACCCTATAGTACTCACAATTTTGTAACTGTTGGCAAAATATTAAACTAAGCACAGTCGCAGCACACAAGCCTGAAACGCATCGCTAAAGAAAATTCGACCTCTAAACACCCTTGAGCATAAATTTTAAGGGAAAAAACTTAGTTACAATCTTTGGACCAAGGAAAAAATTTGCATGCAGAAGCTCTCACGGTGAAAAGGCAAATTGGGAATGAGAAAAGAGGGAAAAGTGTCACTGTGTGGATTCATAATGGGTTGGGATGAAACACAGTGCAGTAGAGGAAAAAATGCAGCGAATCTCAAAAAGGCAATGATGGAAAATTTATCTTATTTGCAAGCTCTAAACGGTGTGTGTTGGCTTCAAAATGAAATTTCATAGTTCTATCATGATTGAAGGACAAAGGGAAAAACGAATTTGCTCTTGTGAGAGGATTTGGACCATTAAGATGTAAAAATTGAACACTGTGTGGATTTGCAGCGCCCATGCCTCCCTTTCACAGTGAAAGACCCATACCTCTTGAGCTTTCTGATGCCAATAATGAAGAGTTGAGCGCTAAGGGATAATAATGCAGGTTCAAATGATCACCTTGATTGGCCTGGAGCGAGAGTGAACATGCCAATTATGATTTGGATAGAAATATCATGAATGTGCAACATTTTTTCTTAAAACACTGCGCATTGGGAATTTAAATGATTATCCTCTGATCGTTATCCCTTGCTGAGCTCACATGTTTTCCTTTTGAAATGACATCCAAACCAATGTAAGAAAGCCTCCAAAACTTTGTCATTGTCATTGCATGACTGCTTTGGTGAACACATTATTACCAAACTTAGGTGGCCTACTAACTTTGACTTAAGATGGGGCTAAACCACTCACTCTAACTAAAGACTTGTGACATTATAGACCTTTCATGATTTCCCTTTATAAGGAAAAACATAACTTTATACATTGGCCTCTTAATCAAAATGAAAAGCCTTACATGATACCCAATCTAGACCTAGACCTTTTAAACAATAATAATCAGTTGATTCATGACTAATATTTACAATTTTGACCTTAAATTCATGGAAACAGTAACAAGATTAAGAATTCTAGACATATGACACTAACATAGGCTCCAATGGGGATGGAATCCTCCCTATGAGGTTCCAAGAGCATTATATACTGGCAGCCTTCTCCATTGGGGGCTTTATTGACCCTTGACCAATTAACTCAGACTAACTTGATTGACTATGGCTTTATTACATATGGTAGCATCTCATAAGAAACTCAAGACCTTCAATTTGGGCTTCAATTTTTTATGGCAACCACCCACACCTACAATACTGAAAATAAATATGGTACGTACAATGATGTGTTTAAACCAGATGGAATCAAGTGAAATAATGTTTGATTAGCTTGCCATTAACAGGCCCTCCAGAAAGCAACTCCCTTGTCAGGTATTTCAGCAGATAGGCATTGTTTCCATGAAAAGTGGAAATTTTATAGGGTCCCTTCCATAAATTTTAAAATTTTCCATGCTTTCCCTTTTCTTCATTCCTGGCATCCCATCTCAACACAAGGTCATCAATCTTGAAATCATCAACCTTTATCCTTTTATCATGAATCCTATTAATCTCTTCTTGAATCAATTGAGTGTTATTGTAGACTTCTTATCTATTCTGCTACAACTATGTCATTTGATTAATACTCCTATACATATGATTCAGTTCCACCTCTGCTTCCTGCAATAATTTCATTACTGGAACTCCTAGGGAAGTAGGAAAAACAACATCAACTCCATAAACCAATTGGAAAGGTGACATTCCAATTGATTTCTTGGTACTTACCATGTCTTCCCATAATGCATTGATCAATTTCTTATGCCAATTATTTTTGTTCTCCTGCAACAATTTCTTTATGATGTTGACTAAGCTCTTGTTAGAGGATTATGCCAGACCATTGCCTTGTGGGTAATAGGCAATAGAATGACCAAGCACTATGTTATATTTATTGTAGAAATCAATCATTCTTTTAGACTTAAATGCAGTATCATTATCAGTAATAATCTTATGAGGACAACCAAACCTTAAGAGAATGCTACCTTCCAAGAATTGAATAATCACTAAATATGTGGCATGCATGGTTGAAATTGCTTCAATCCACTTAGTGAAATAATCTGCAGATGTCAATATCCTTCTGTGTTGAGCTAATGAAACTGGATGAATCTCCTTGATAAAGTTTAATCCCTATTGTTGAAAATGAACCTCCACTGAAATAGGCTTTAGTGGAAAAGGTAAAAGTTTCTTCTTCCCTTCAAATATCTGACACTCATGATAGCTAGAGACCCTTTTGTGCACATCAGTAAACAAGGTAGGCTAGTAGAAACCAACTCTCAAGATTTTGTTTGTTGTGGTCTTCCAAAAAAGATGCCCTCCATAGTCACCTTTATGAAACTCCTCCATTATCCTATCTACCTCATCTTCTAACAAACAATTCAACAATATTCCTCCTGCATCTTTCCAATATAAAGATTGATTTATAATACAGAATTTAACAACTTTCAACTTAAGAAACCTTGCCTTTGTCTTTGTCAAACCGGTGGAGTTTGCAAGTGCTACAAAACATAAATGATATTTGTATACCAAGGGGAAGAAATGAACCTTTCTGATACCTGTTGGACCACTTCTTCATCGTTGTCTTGAGAAGCAATGAAATTGATGTCCAATGCATGCAAATTTAATCCAGCCATCATTTTAGCTAATCCCTGACCCTTTATAAGTTTAGTGGGCTTAATTTCAATATCATACTTCAAAATAGCTGTTATCCACATACCTCTCCTTCCTTCTGGGCCAACCTGAGTGAGAATCTCTATCACTACTACATTGGGAATAAAAGCAATTACATGAGAATGCAATATATAAACCCTAAAATCATTCAAATCTTTTACCATTGAAAAATATTGCTTCTCCATTATTTTATACTTCAAAGAAGCATCCCTTAATCCCCTACTGAAAAATGTTATAGGTTTCTCATGGCCTTCAGTTGATGGTGCTAGACCCGCCAACATTCGGGGGATATCCCCGGTATGAATTCCCAACTAGACCTCACACCGTTTGGTGTAGGAGTCCCATCCGGTATGATGGCCCGGTTTCCATTATATTAAAGATATTCTTTAGCTCTTTCTTGTCATCACATGAGAGTGGTATACTTAGTCTTCAAACAATGAGGTTCATGTGCTTGGTGAGTGCTTAGTGTAACGTGTGTCTAATTTCTTTCACTGCAGAGGGAGAGGGTGAGAGTGAAGCTCAGGTTGAAAGGGAATAGTCCCAACTCGATTAGAGACACACAACATAGCATGACATGTGCATCTTCCGGTGGAGTAGTCCACAATAATGTGGCAGTCACAAACACAAAGTGAACAGCTAACACATACAACACCCAATGGAGTAGTCCACACGAGTGTGATGGTCATTATAACAAGTTTACAAGAATGAACCTGTCGAGTGTCTGTCAGAGTAGTCCACATGGGCGAGACAGTTCGATAATAACTGATACAACACATTTCCAATAGAATATGCACTAAAACAATCGAAATAGTTCAATTATCTTAGTACAAGTTAAAGCAACATGCATTACAAGCGTCCAACCAATAGTATTACAAACGAATACAATACATGTGTGAAAATGTGTTGGCTTGTTAACAGGATTCTGAATTAAGTGAAAGTTCCAAGACACATTCGTACACCATACATCACTAACCTTGATAGCGGGGCATTAGAGCCACTGCTCTCTCCTCAAAGAAAATACTATAAACTCTCAAGGCTATGTGGGAGGAGCCAAGGTGAAAATTCTTTTGCATGTACAAATGAGAGGTATATATAGCCAAGGGTGAAACTGACCCTAGTGACTATTCAACTTCCCTCATGACTTTTTGACTTACATGAATCTTTGACTTCATCCATGGGTCTCTTGGACTTCCACATTATATTACATTGATTACACAGTTATGACCCAAATTAGTGATGTGGTCGAGGTGACTCATGACACAACTCGAAATGACACTAGTGGTATGCACATGTTGGATGTGTTGTTTGTGTCGAGTTATTGTGTTGCTGAGTGATGAGTGTGCCCGTGGTGTACCATATCTTCACCTCTACATGTAAAAGTGCATGGAGTCTTCAATGTTCTTGGTGTTTGCTTGATGTCTCATGCATGTGCACGTGTCTCCTTCGCATGCTACTTGGTATGCTTCGTGTGTTTGTCCCACTGCAAGTAAGTCTTCTAGCATGCACTCCTTATTCATCATGTTCGTCGTTGCACCATGTCTCGTCCATGTACCTATTTCTGCAATCACTCATGATGAGATGACATCAAATCCAAAAATCCCCTAGTCTACCATGATTCATTGTCTTTCGTTTTTGGGTGCAGGTGACGGGGAGAGAGGATAAGGATCTGAAACAACGCAGAGAACATGTCAGGCTGGGATGCGAGGCTCCGAGGAACTCTTCGGAAAAATTGCACAAAGTTCACTGAGAGGTTGGGTTGAGAAGTCTAGGACAACATGACATCTGTGCGATCTGGCTCAGCTAGGAGGCATAACTGCGCAATTTTTCCAAGGAAGGCAATGCAGGCAGCAGGAGGCACTAGCAGTGAAAATTGCACAGGTTTTTAGACGAGGCCGTGAGTGAGTTCTGGGAGCTTACTAACCAAAACAGTGCAGATCTGGGAGGAATTCATGTAGGACATGTCTGCGTAGTTTCCGGGCTGAGCGGGGTGTCGGGTAGCTGATGGATTGTCCAAGAAAACTACGCAATTTTAGGAGGAGTAGCAAGTCGGTTGGCAGGCGGGCTAACTGAAAAAACTGAGCAATTTTCAAAGACATTGCAGTGACAGGAAGTGGGTGCATGTCCCTCTTGTCTTCGCAATTTCTGCAGCCAGTGGAGGCAGGCAATTTGGCAACTTCTGCATAATTTTTTGAAGGAGTGAAGTTCGTGGTCACTGCTTAGTCAAATTCTTCAGTTGACCAATGGGAGGCTTGATGGATAGGCTTGCGGGAAGCTTAGATTGAGATAGCTTCTTTGGCAACTTTTGCATTGTTCTGGGTGACAGTCATCCAAGTTGGTTCCGAGATTGTGTAGTGAAAATTGCCTGGGAGGCAACCTCAAGCTCTACGCAATTTTGGGCAACAGTGCTTGGTCACTAAGGGTTGATACTGCAAAGTGCATCTCAGTGGGGTCTAGCTGATGAAGGGTGGTCCGGTCGACAGATTTTCAGCAAAATGATTAAGTGTGTGAGCGAGTGAACTCATGTATACAGGACCTTGCAAACACACACTCAACATGACTCAACGACAAGACACATCAAACCAACAAGACAACATGTCTCAGTGTGATTGACTGCGGGACTGTCTAATGGTGAAGGTGACAAGTGTGACACTTCGGATAGACCTTTGGACGACAGTGATGTAACTTGCGCGACAATGCTTACAACATTGTGTGTGAGTGTGACGAGTGTTTACATAGTCGAAATAACTCATGTGCACGAAGACAAACATTCGATATCACCATAATAAGGTCGCAAGCGCAGAATAGCAATCAACATGTCGAAGATGACAATTGGTCAAACAAGCGAAAGGAAGCAAGACATGTAGAGGAAACACATGAAATGACTTTTGGTGTTTACACACAAGCATGTTACTTAAGACCTGATGATATGAAAATGAAAACCAGTCTTGCAAACTCAACTAAGAGATGTACTTTGAAATGTTTTCTTTACGTACCATACTTACCCTCAAGATGATCATACATCTGATGGAGTTTTCATGCGGTCCTAACCTTTACCATCACTTAGTCTCTTGGTCCTTCTCCTCAACTCCTTGGGTTGATCTTAGCATGTCACCTTTTCCTGTAGTCACTGAGAGGTAGATTATCACAGCTTCAGCGGGCAGTGACTTCTACCGGGATGAGGCCCTGGGAGGCCCATCTGCATAGTTTCTCCATGCAAGACCGACAAGACAACTTGGACAACACTGCATAGTTTTGAGGCATAGGACATTGTTGCGGGATGGGGGTCCTGGGAGGAAACCTTTGTGCAGTTTCTGAGTGCAAGGCAACCGAACTGCTCTGCACATTTTTGGAGAGTAGTGTTGGCTACCTGACTATTCTGCGCATTTCTGGAGATGAGTGTTGGCTTCTAGATTACTCTATGCATTTCTAGAGAGAATTTCTGCCTGGGTAGCTAAGGGACAACATTGCGCGGTTTCTGAAGACAATGGGTTCCGGCTAGAGGAAGGCACTGGAGGGAACCACTGCGCAGTTTTGGATGCCAAGGGATGTTGGGGTTTCTACGCACTGCGGGGTTTCAACAGGCAAGGGAGGAAGCTTGATGGTTGCAAAAGCAAAGCGAAAAGTTCCAAGAAGATGGATAAGGCTAGGTTGTTCAGGAAATAGCTAAGTGTGAGATCACTGACACAGATGAAAACAATGATAGGGCTCGACTGTGATCACACGTGTACACTTAGTGAGAAACGTAGACCATCCAGAATGCATAAGACATACTTTTCTTGATGCAACAATCTTCATGACAAGAGTGCATGAAGTGAGTGTGAAACATATCTATGTAATGAAAACAAGTTCCAAGCACAAGATTTCCCTTGAAGTGAAACAACATTCCCTTTGCATGTCAAACAACAATCTCTATGCCCATAGATGACACATGTTGCATAAAGATGTGAACATGAACAACTCTTAAGATCAAGGAGGGGAGAATGAAATCATCAGCTTACCAATAAGTGGCCAAGGATCATTGATCGTGGGATTCAAGGTAGGCTTTGGAATTTGCATGCAAGCCAAAATTTTGGAGGGTGGTTGTATCCGCTAAAACATTCACGACACAATGGTAGAACTCCAGCTCTCTGTATGGACCTTGTTTCGTGAAAAGTGAGTCTAAATATTCAGGAAGTATTGTTTGATTCTTTGATCGTGATGGCTTCGCACTAGCATGTGTGAAAGATTTAGTCCCTACCATTCTCTTGATCGATCATCACACATTCCAAGCCAAGTCAACTTAGTTGCTTCAATTGGGTATGAGGGGTATATTGATGCACAAGTAATGTAACTGTTAGATTTTAAGTTTCATCTCTGGTGTTGCTCCGCTACCAGCAGGCCTCGACAGTACCCCGGTGGAGTCACGTAGGAACACAAGCATCACTCTGCTACCAACGAGCCTGGTCAATACCCCGACGGAGTTACTTGTATCACCTCTCTGCGCAGGAAGCCTTTCTCTTCTTCTGCCTTATTCATTTTCATTTTTTTTTATTCTTCAAAGAATTATGCATAGACACTTACTTATTTCAGAGGCAGAAGAGATTGTTCCTTCAGAGAAGTATGTTATATATACCTCTGACCTACTTGTTAAGGTTTTCCCCCTCACCTTACTCTACTGGACTGAGCTGACAAGGGTTAACCCAAAAGAACCAATTAGAGTAGGCAGTACTAGTTAACATCGCAAGCGTTATGTTTTCACCAAGACTCACTCTGAAAAAAAAAAAAAAAAAAAAAAAAAAAAAAAAAAAAAAAAAAACATATTTTCTATCAAGGCATCATCGACTAAAGATAACAAGCTCTTCATAAAGAGAGAGGACAACAGATAACCAGATGTTGATAGTTGTACAGGTCCTCTTATATTTTCCTGACTTGTCTCGAAAGCCAAAAACAGTTTCATGAGAGGCTAACCTACAGGTACAAGCAAACAAAGAAAGAAAAAAGAAAAAATTGGAAGTAAATCGAAATAAAAACCAAGCAAAGCAAGAAAGCAAGCAAACCAAACCAAGTAAGCAAGAAAAGTAAACATGCAAACTAGGAAATAAAGCAAAGAGAGAAAGCAAACACTACTCCTACTACTACACTAAAGAATGCATGGGCCTACTCACGTGAAGTGATATTTCCAATGCAGCCACCGGTGCATTGGTTGGCCAATACTAGCAAAGGCATGAAAAATATGCATCTAAACCAGTGAACAAGAAATATTGATCAACAAAGACCAACACGCTTTGAGTTCTAAAACATACATAGAAAATAAAAGAGTGAATGCACAAGATAGACATTTTACATCCTTAACATGGTGTTGTTGTGTGCAAATGAAAAGCATGGACACTCTCTTGACTGTGACAGACAAGCCAACATGAGGAAGAGAGATGACTTATGCCTTGCAAGTTTTCTTGTTGTGTATGATTCCTCCAATGCATGAGCGATGGGATCATGTATTCAGGTGGAGGAAGTGAAATTTGTGTATTGGATTGAACTTCAATGCATACACATGAGTGATGAGGAGCCTTGGATGTTTCAAAAATTTTCTGATCGGAAGTGGAACTAACCTCAGGACAGCAAGGGCCTAACATAACCATCATCTCAGGCTGAAGTGCCTCGATAGTCTGCAGGGTTTCCACTTCATCAATAGATAGATCATCGGAGGCCAGTGGCTTAGAAATATTAACAATGAGTGAATCAACATCATGATCAAATGAAGAAGTACACAGATCATGACAACCACGATTAGAAATTTTGGGATGTTTGTCGGCATCCTCATGATTTGATGAATTATGCAGAGGGGTATATGAGAAACAAGGAAGTTCACCCTCTGTGATTTGAAAAATGAAAGATGACGGATGGGACGGATTTTCAGAGGAAGATGTGTCATCTCTGCAATGTAATGAAGGGTTGACATCCGATGTGTCATGTGAATGATCGGAAGTAGAAACATCTGGAGATAATTTTTCACAAGGAAAATCAAAAGTGGCAGAATCACAAGAGATGTCAGGATAGAGCGGGTGAGGCGCGGATGGAAGGGAGTCATCCTTCACTGCAAGTTATTCTTCAGATTCCCACACACATTCATCATGAATGATAACACATGTTAGCTACACAACACCAACTCTGTCGACCACTTGATCCTCGTTCACAACAAGTGTGGAGTCCAGAACAGAAGAACACAAGATAGTACAATCCAGAGGACGGAGGTTGAGGTAACGAATCCATGTGAAAACGAGTAGGCTTGCAAGACAAATCTATGCAGACATTGAGAGAAGGTGGGGTGGGAGGATGTGATATTTTAACATATGCTAGAGTTGTTTGATGAGAAGAAGACGGACAAGCACTTGTGATAGCGACCTTGTCTGTCTTAGATTTGGCAGCTCTGACACCGAGGTATGTTGGGAGGGGTTTGAATGATTCCAAGAATTATGGATTTTCGAATATGTAAAGAAGATACTTAAATCTTCCATCGAGAAATTCCCAGTCAATTTCATCTTTAGGAAATCGATATGCAAGATTAAGAAAGCGCATGTGAAATTGTTCAACGGATTCATTAGGTGCTTTCTGTGATTTCAAAATTTCTTTATTGAGTGTTTTACAATCAAAATGATTGAAAGCATGGGTTATCTCTGCGAACAAATGATGGAAAGAGTGAAAATATTTTTCGGTCAGTGCGGCACACCATAGCAGTGGGTGCCCTCGCAGCGTGTATGCAAACAACGCGTAGGTCATGTAATATTCATGGATTTCATGCCTTCCACGGGATCCTACGACACCAACTGTGTGGCTAAGCATGGATGCTTTGTCTTCACCATCATATGTATTACGTGACAATTCATTCTAGAACCCTTACGAGATTTAAAATTCATTTCCATAAGAGATACACTTCGGGAGAGAAATTTTATGGTTAGTCATGATAAATGTGTGAAGATTCAAAATAGATTGTGAGGACTCATCTTTCCATCTGGCCCTCCTTCTAGTGCCAGAAATGTTGATGGTGCTAGACTCGCCAACATTCAGGGGATCTCCCCAGTATGAAGTCCCAACTAGACCTCACATGGTTCGGTTTAGTAATCCCATCCGGTATGATGGCTCGATTTCCATCATCTTAAAGATATTCCTTAGCTCTTGCACATCAGCACATGAGACTGGTATACTTAGTCTTCAAATAGCGAGGTTTGTGTGCCTGGTGAGTGCTTAGTGTAACTTGTGTCTAAGTTATTTCACTGCATAGGGAGAGGGTGAGAGTGAGGCTCAGGTCAAAAGGGAATAGTCCAAACTCGGTTAGAGACACACAACACAGCAAGACATGTGCAGCTTCCAGCGAAGTAGTCCACACGAATGCATCAGTCACAAACACAAAGTGAATAGGTAGCACGTACAACACCCAGTATAGTAGTCCACACGAGTGTGACGGTCGTTATAACAATTTTACAAGAATGAGTTTGTCGAGTGTCCCATGGAATAGTCCATACGGGCGAGACAACGATAATGACTGATACAACACATTTCCAACAACATATGCACTAAAACAACCGAAATAGTTAAACTATCTTAGAACAAGTTAAAGAAACATGCATTACAAGCATCCAAAGAATAGTATTACAAACTAATACAATACATGTGTGAAAATGTCTTGGCCTGTTAACAGGCTTCTAAATTAAGTGACAGTTCCAAGACACATCCGTACACCATACATCACTAACCCTGATAGTGGGGCGTTGGAGCCACTGCTCACTCCTCGAAGAATAGACTACATACACTCAAGGTTATGTGGGAGGAGACAAGGTGAAAATTCTTTTGCATGTACAAATGAGGGGTATATTTAGCCAAGGGTGAAACTGACCCTTGTGATTGTCCGACTTCCCTCATGACTATTCGACTTACATGACTCTTTGACTTTATCCATAGGTCTCTTGGAATTCCACGTTAAGCTACATTGATTACAAAGTTATGACCCAAAGTAGTGATGTGGCCGAGGCGACTCATGACACAACTCAACATGAAACTACTGGTATTCACATGTTGGTTGTGTTGTTCGTGTCGAGTTCTTGTGTTGTCGAGTGATGATTGTGCCCGTGGTGTACCATAGCTTCACCTCTGTATGGAAAAGTGCATGAAGTCTTCAATGGTCTTGGTGTTCGCTTGATGATTCATGCATGTGCACATGTCACCTTCGCTTGCTACTTGGTATGCTTCGTTTGTTCGTCCAACCGCGAGCAAGTCTTCTAGCATTCCTCCTTGTTCATCCTATTCGTTATCGTACCATCTCTCATCCAAGTAATTGTTTTTTCAATCACTCATGATGAGACGAAATAGAATCAAGAAATCCCCTATTCTACCATGATGCATTGTTTTTCATTTCCAAGTGCAGGTGACCGGGAGAGAGGACGAGGCTTTGAAACAACGCAGAGCGCATGTGAGGCCTGGATGCGAGGCTCTAGGGCACTATCGAGAAAAATTGCACAGAGATCACTAAAAGGATGGGTTGAGTAGTCCAGGATAGTAGTGACATCTGCGAGATCTAGATCAGTTGGGAGGAAAAACTACACAATTTTTTGGGAAGGCAGTGCGGGCAACAGGAGGCAGTGGCAGTGAAAACTATGCAAGTTTTTAGAGGATGTCGGGAGTGGGCTAGGGGAGCTTGCTAGCCAAAAATGTACAGATCTGAGAGGTAGTCATTTACAACATGTCTACGCATTTTACAAGATGAGCGAGGTCTCGAGCAGCTGATGGACTATCCAAGGAAACTGCACAATTTTTAGGAGGAGTAGCAAGCTGATGGATAGGGGGGTTGACTAACAAAAATGCGCAATTTTCAAAGACAGTGCAGTGACAGGAAGCAGGTTCCTGTTCCTCTTGTCTTCGCAATTTATTCAATTAGTGGAGGCAGGGAGGCTGGAAGATTCTACGTGATTTTTGGGAGGAGTGAAGTCTGGGGTCACTGCCTAGTCAAATTCTTTGGTTGACCAGCGAGAGGCTTGATGGATAGGCTTGCGAGAAGTGCAGATTGAGATAAATTCTTGGGAAAATCCTGCGTTGTTCAAGGTGACAGTAAGCTAGGTTGATTCTGGGGTTGCACAATGCAAACTTCATGGGATGCATCCTCAAGCTCTCTACAATTCTGGGCAACACTGCTCAGTCATTGAGGTTTGATACATCGCAGTGCAGTTCAGTGGGGTCTGACTGATGGAGGGTGGTCCGGTTAACAGATTTCCAACAAAATGGTTAAGTGTGTGAGCGACTGAACTCGTGTATACATGACCTTGCGAAAACACATTCAACATGACTCAATGACAAGACACCTCAAACCAACAAGACAACATGTTTCAGTGTGGCTGACTGCGGGACTGTGTAGTGGTGAAGGCGACACGTGTGACACTTCAGATAGACCTTTAGAAGATCGTGGCGATACTTGCCCGACAGCGCTTACAACATTGTGTGTGATTGCGATGGGTATTTACATAGTTGAAACAAATCATGCACACGAAGACAAACCTTCGATATCACCATAACAAGGGCGCAAGCGTGACATAGAAATCAACATGTCGAAGATGACAGTTGTTCAAACAAGCGAAAGGAAGAAATACATGTAGATGAAACACATGAAATGACTTTTGGTGTTTGCACACAAGCATGTTACTGAAGACATGATGATATGACAATGACAAGCAATCTTGCAAACTCAACTACGAGATTTACTTCAAAAGTTTTTCTTTACTTACCATACTTACCCTCAAGATGATCATGCATTTGATGGAGTTTGCATGTGGTTCTGACCTTTACCATCACTTAGTCTCTTGGTCCTTCTCCTCAACTCCTTGGGGGTGATCTTAGCATGTCATATTTTCTTGTAGTCACTAAGAGGTATATCATCACAACTTCAGCGGGTAGTGATTGCTGCCAGGATGAGGCCATGGGAGGCCCATCTGTGCAGTTTCTACATGCAAGACCAACGAGACAACTTGGAAAACACTGCGCAGTTTTGAGGCACATGACACTTTTGCGGGATGGGGGTCCTGGGAGGACACCTATGCGCAGTTTCTGAGTGCAGGGAAACCAAACTTCTCTGCACATTTCTGGATAGTAGTGTTGGCTACCTGACTGCTCTACACATTTCTGGAGATCAGTGATGGTTTCCAGACTTCTCTGCACATTTCTGGAGAGCACTGTTGGTTGGCCAGCTGAGGGACAACATTGTGCAATTTTTTAAGACAGTGGGTTCCGGTTGGAGGAGGACAGTAGAGGGAACTACTATGCAGTTTTGGATGCCAAGGGATGTTTGGGTCTCTGCGCACTGTTGGGCTTCAACAGGCAAGGGAGGTAGCTTAATGGTTGTAGATGAAAAGTGCACAGTTCCAAGAAGCTGGATGAGGCTAGTTTGTTCGATAAATGGCTAAGTGTGAGATAAGTGACATAGATGTAGACAGTGATAAGACTTGACTTTGATCGCACATAGACACTTAGTGAGACAATGTAGACCATCCAAAATGCATAAGACATACTTTTCTTGATGCAACAACCTTTGTGACAAGAGTGTGTGAAGTGAGTGTGAAACATATCTATGTAATGAAAACAATTCCTACACATAAGATTTCCCTTGAAGCGAAACAACATTCCCTTTGCATGTCAAACAACAATCCCTATGCCCACAGATGACATGCTTCGTAAATATGAGAACACAGACAACTTGTAATATCAAGGAGGGCAACTTGATATCATCATCTTACCAACAAGTGACCAAGAATGATCGATCGCAGGATCCAAGGTAGGCTCCGAAATTTGCATGCGAGCCAAAATTTTGAAGGGTTTTTGTAGCTGCTACAACACCTTCCTGGTTTTTTTGCATCAATAATGCTGCAATAGTATGCTCCGGGGCAAAGGAGAAAATAATTAAATCTTTCGTGTAGTTAGGACTAGTCCAAACATGAGCATGATTTAAGGTTGACTTTACCTCATTGAATGACTTCTTTTCTTCAGAAGTCCACTTGATCTCACTGTCTTTCCTCAACATATTGGTGATGGCCCTTAAAACTTCAGCAAGATTTGGAATAAACCGTCTCAGAATACTTCCAATAAAAGACTGCACTTCCTTTTTATTTCTTGGGGTATCAATCTTCTGGATTGCTTCAATTCTGCTTAGGTCAATTCTGATTCCATCTCTGGAGATTATGTGTCCAAGTAGCTTACCTTATTCCATTCAAAAAAGGGACTTCTTTGGGTTCAAAGAGATACCATAGTTTATGAATTTCCTGAAAACAATCTTCAAATGCCGCAAATGATCTTCATTAAACTTAGAATATACAGTAATGTCATAAAGATAAATAAAAATAAACATGTCTTTCTCATTGGCAAAAGCAATGTCCATCACCCTCTGGAAGGTTGCCCCTGCATTCATTAGTCCAAAAGACATATTCTCATACATAAATGTCCCCCATGGTGTGATGAAATTTGTTTTATCATGATCCTACGGATGTCCCAAGATTTTACTGTACTCGTAGAAGCCATCAAGTAATGAAATTATGCTAGAACCAACCACCCGCTGCAATATGTGATCCATCTTTGGCAAGGGATAGTTGTCTTTAAGGGAGACCTTATTGAGGTTCCTAAAATCCACACATATTCTTCTCTCTCTGATCTTCTTCCTCGCTGGAACTAAATTTGGAAACCACTTAGAAAAGCTCAAAGGGACAATAATATTTGCATCAAAAAGTTTTCTTACCTCTTTCTCAATTAAGGGCAGTAAAACAGGGTTAGTTATTCTTAGCTTTTTCTTAAATGGTTTATGTCCTTCCTTGATAATAATGGTGTGTTGGATGATGCTCATATCATAGGCTTTCAAGTCTTCATATCCCCATGAAAATAATTCAGAATACTCCCTCATTAGATCTATGTATTTCTGCTTCTCCTCAAGAGCTAAAAAAATGGTTTGTCCTCAGTCGCTATACTATTGTCTTCCACTTCAGCCTCGGTAAGGAGTATTTTTGAAACAATTCCTCCAAAGGAACTAAGCCCCTCGAGATAAAATTATCTTTCAACTACAAAACTTTAAGGTCTGCCTCATGCTCGTCAAGAGTTTCCTCGATCTGATTTATGTCACTTCTCCCTCCATTATTATCAAAATTGTTTCCATCATCAACATGCAGATTTGAAAATTCTCCCTTTAACTGCATAAAATTGTCTAGTTATTTGTCATTATCAAAGACTTACCAATATTTGATGTTGCCTGGTACAGTTGGTCTGTGTTTCACCTCTATCTCGTACTTCTTGTTCGGATGAATAGGCATCTTAAATGTAATTGCTGAGGTGGCCAATGCATCAGTAAATCCATTCTAATTTCTAGGAATCACAGATGAATTGAATTCTAGAAAATGTTGCAGAAAATCTAGAACAACATTTCTATATGCCCTCATTCTAGGATGCTTAGTTGAATACTCACCTTTAATTTTCTTTATGATCGATTCTGAATCCCTGTTGAATGAAATATTTTTGGCTCCCGATCTTTTCAATAGCTGCAGCCCCAAAATTAGTGCCTCATATTCGACAACATTGTTGGTACAATTGAAAGCAAGTTTGTAAGAATAAGTCTTTGACTAGCCTAATTTTGGGCTCATAATCCACACACTAACTCCAACTCCTTCCTTGTTGACTACCCCATCAAAATCCATATTCCACATACCTTCTTCTTCATCATCATTTTATATTTTAGCCTCCAACATTACACTTTCTTCCTTTTTTGATTTGTTGTCCCTATTTTTCACTTCTTCTTCCAAGCATATATCATTGTATAGGATGAATGAATCCATATCTGAATGCATAGAATAAACAGGATAATTTACTGGTTTGTCTTGACTACTTACCATATCCACACATTAACTCCAGCTCCTTACTTGTTGACTACCCCATCAAAATCCATATTCCACATACCTTCTTCTTCATCATCATTTTCTATTTTAGCCTCCAACATTACACCTTCTTCCTTTTTTGATTTGTTGTCCCTATTTTTCACTTCTTCTTCCAAGCATATATCATTGTATAGGATGAATGAATCCATATCTGAATGCATAGAATAAACAGGATAATTTACTGGTTTTTCTTGACTACTTACCATATACTTCATAAGGGTTTCCCTATACAACTTTCTTGGCTATCCAAACACTAAGATAGTGGCATATGACCTGTCTAGATACAGAGAACCAATTAATTTTGCACCTCAAGACCTCGATAACAACATACCATATTTTGGAGGGATGTCAGCTACAACCACATCCATAACCACACTTTTTGCTGGAATTTGTGTAAGAGTGACACATAAATATTTAATCAAGCCAAGACACTTAACCTTTCTGGAGACAGAAGAAAACAAATCTCTATATGGTCTGGTTATATCCAAGTGAAGCTTGTCCGTGATCACTTTTGGCATTAAGTTGTGTGAAGCACCCAAATATAACATGGCATTATGCAATATCAAATCATGAATATTAAGGCTGACATAAAATGGTGGCACATTACCTTTTTGTGAACCTCCTTCAAATTCTAGAACAAAAAGAAATTTCGGTTGATCATCATTTAGATTGACAGTATCTGACACTTCTACCTTCAATGCCTTCATAATTTGGCCTTTATATGCATCCTTCTTCATCAATTCCACTATTGGGACAAAAATTTTAATCTTTGATATTCCATTCTCAAGACTAAAATATGATGAACTCATGTCTACCTCCTTAATAGTTGCATCATCTTGCTTTTGAGGAATGTCTTTGGGAGGATCAGCGTTTGTTTGCTTAGTAGAAGGTGTATCATTTTGGACCTTTTTTGAAGAACTTATTGGGACTTTCCTATTCCTCAAATTATATTTTTGTAGACTTCCATAATAACATTTTGATAACCTTTTTTGTAGTCTTCTAATTCTGCAGGCATTTCATCCTTTAGTGATTGTAAAAACAACTCTTGTTCCTCCTTTGTCACGAAAATAATATCCACTTCTCCCTCACCAAAGATATTAATATGATCTTCTTCTTGTTCTTCTGCTGCTTCTTGTTCTTCTTATGTATAATTCTGTTGAAAAGGAGGTTTGATTTGTTGTTGGTATGCTGGATTTCTTTGGTCCCTCTACTTGATTTGAATCTGTTGTTTTCTAAAATTCAGATTTATTATTTGAGGACCTCCTTGATTCTCTCTTGCCGCTGCCCTGTTTGACAAAGTCATTTTCTCCATCATCTTCTCCACGATTTTCACCAAACTGTCCAATTTAATGTTTGATGATGTTTAATTTTCCTCCTTGATATTTACCCTCTTGTCGGACTTTAAATTGGCTTTCTTAGCTAGTAAGTTTGCTTCTACATTCACTGCAATATTTTGCATTTCCTCCAAAGTAGTTGGGATTCTTTCTCTTAGTTGGTAGGACATGTCAGCACCGAATCCTTTTGGATAACGAAGCAAGGCCAAACCCGGTGGAGGATTTATTTCTTCAAGGATAGAGTTGTAAAAATTATTGAATATGTTCGAATAATCTTGGACTGACTCTCTCGAAGCTCTCTTTAAGTTTTCAAATTCTACTAAAATTTGAAGAGGGTTATCTTTTACCTCCCAATGACAAAGGAAAAGTTGACGAAATCGTTGAGGATTTGCAATACTTCCTTTTTCCAAACCTATGTACCATTTTCTAACTTCCCCTGCTAGGATTTGGGAAACAAGTCTCAGCGTGACATCATTTTCATCTACTACTTCAAGGTCTGTAAAATCACTCATTTTGTCTACATGTTGTTGTGTTGTAATTGTCTCAGTTCCATCAAATTGATGTATATGTTTTCCATAATTCGGTGGCATGGCATTCAGTGGTGCTTGTAAAACCAATGGGGCATAACTAGTTTCCATGATTATGGTCTGGGAGCTGGATGTACTCATTGTTGTGCTTGATGATAAGGGTGAAAGCGGTGGGGAAACTATGATCTGTTGAGTTGTTGTAAAGGGAGTATAAACAACATAAGTAATAGGAGAAGAACAATGAGAATGTATTAAAGGAACATTAACTGAGGGAGCAGAAGATGTAATAACAGTCTACTGAAATGTGGATGATTTTTCTGCAACCTTGTGCAATTGATGAACCAAGTCCTCAAGTTTATGAAACTGTTGTAAATTATCTTTATCAGAATTTTAAATGCCAAGTTTTTGTACAGGGATAAGTGGTATTAATTTAGATTCATCAACAACTATCTTAGAAACAAAGGTTTCATATTTGGATCTAAAAAGGCTATGCTTAAATGGAAAATCGAATTCAATATCCTCAATTGTTATAATGCTTTCCAAAAGGGTGTGAGATCTCAGTAAAGGACTGTTACTCGCTTGACCTTCTTCAAACTTCTTCTTTATGACCATCTTCTCAATATCACTCACAACATCATGGGGATCAAGATCTAGATGTGATCTTGTATGGATCTTTGTAGAAGCTAGATTTCCAAGAAAACTTATCACAACTAACCTTAAACACAATCTTTAGGTGAAAATTTTAGCCTGATGATTCCTAACTCATTGTCACCCACAGGAATTGGACTTGATTTTTTCAAATCAGGGTTACAGGGAAGATTTAGCTTTCAACTCCCCAATATGGTCGTCAGAATGTTAGCACTCTTTGATTTCCCTAGGCTGAGAAAGGAATCCCAGAGGTAACCACAAACTGCTTTAAACCGGAATCTATCCCTTTTAGCCTCGACAAGGCTCTCACACTTAGGTTACTCAACAAATAGGATATTGGGCTAGGTAATAAGCTCAACAAAATTTGATTTTTAAAGGTTTGTTGATGAGAAAATGGGCAGATCCATTGGGCATGGAGTCATGTCAAATTAGATTTTGTCCAATGAGATGATGGAAAAAATAGAGGGTTTCTCTACAAGGGAAAGGTAGTCAACTTTGGTGGTGGATTTAGATCAAATTGTTGCAGGAGGTGATGTAGAAAGGTTGAAAGACAAACACATTAGAGCATCAAATCTTGGATGAACTCTAAAGTGTTGCTTTAAGCTAGAAACATTGATAACTTGGAAAACTAAAATAGAGCATTCATTAAAGATGAATTTTGAATTAATCATTTTGTTTTCCAAGCAAGAATATGCACATTAAAGAGATGTAAACACATATATAACTTACAAGACCAAAGGAGCACAAAACCACCAAATTTCTGACTCAGTAATCCCTGCAAAGTCCACCTTTGTATTTCATTCATTCACTGGCAAAAAGCTTTCAAAAATACAACGCACACAATATTTCCTCTAATCTCAACAAATAGCACCATTTACAATGTTTTTGATATCTTTATACATCATTAAATATTCAAAATCCTACCCTAGGTGGTCGAATTCATTAACCAATACCAACTTTAACTAGATACATCCAAATACTAATGCATATACTGAAAAATATGATTAGTTTCACCTACTACCAATCAATGCCTAATACATCATTGACATAGAATATTTGCAATTCAGCTTTAATTACATCTCCTGAAAAAGTATGCCACCTATCCATACGATCTAACTACTTCTAGGAGCCAAAATTCGAAATTTGAAACCAAAATAGAGTTGATTGTCCAGAATCGCAGTGCATTGAAGTGGCTTCCATGCTTTGTACAGTTGTGTCCCTTGTCTACCAAAAACAAGTAAATGGATATGCTACAAATATTCTCGTGATGGTATTGGTCCTCCTAAACCAAATTCAAAACGCTTGTAGACATCCCTTTGACTTGTACCCCATTTTCGCAAAGCCTCCAAAACCGAAACACATGGTGACTCTTCCTTAATGTGAAATGTTGGAAACATCAAAATGAGTGTTGGAACCTTCATAGAAATCCTTCATGACAACAAAACTTCCAACTTTATTATCCCACAATGGTCAAAAATTATATATGAAAAGCGCAGCAAGCCCCTTGTTGGGTTTTTTCAATTCTCATCAAAATTTAACCTTTTCTAATCTCTTCAGCCAAAAATAAGGTTTCAAAACTACGCTGAGGTTTCCTGCTAGAGATTCACTTTTGTACTAGCCTCTGCAAGTAAGTCCAACTTACCTCTCTTCCTCTTCCTTCTAGCTTCTTTGACTTCAGTGAGCTTGCTCTTCACTAACCTGAGTCTTCTTTTGAGGACCAAGTTTTGTACATATAATTTTTTTACTTGCCTATGCAGAGGCAAGTTCCACTTCATTTTATACTTAGCTTTGTCAAGTACTGGTATAACAACCTCTACCTCTCTAAACAAGGCCAACTTGTCCCTATGATATTTCTCTACAAGTTGATCTACTTGATATTGTATCCCTTCAAGTTGTTCCAATAGCTTCTCAAATTCCTTTTTTCATCAAAAACCACAAGCTGAAAAATCTCCTTTTCTTTCATATGCATCTTAGCAACAGACCTAGTCTTAGGTCTTCTAGAATGCTCAATTGGCTCCTTCAACTCCTCAACATCAATGACCATTTTACCTTTGCCTTTGGCAACATGTGCCAATGTTCCTTTGGTGGCTCTTCTCTTCTGGGCTGGATAGTCTCTTGAGACACTTTATGCCTAAGCTCCCTATTCTCCTGCTGCAAGTAAGCTATTGTCACATGGGCCTTGTCCAACTGATCTTGTAACTCCCCAATTTTCTAGTCCTTTTCATCAATTTCCACTTCTCTTTGTGTGCTCTTTGATTCCATGACTTGAATTGGTGATGATGGAGAAACCACGGATAATATCTTGGTTGCAACTCTAGTTGTTGGCACCCTTACCACCTTTTCTACCTCAGTGGAAAACTGTATCTTCTTAGCACTTTTCTTACCAACTAATTTTCTTTTAGTCAAAGGTTTCTTCACTGAGCTTGCTGCTACATGTGAAGCTTCTTTAATCACAACTAAAGGATTATCTTTCTTAGTCTTTTGATTGTTTGAATATTGGGCTTCCCACCCTGAAGAAACCAAGAACTCCTGCCATTACTACTATTTCTTCTCAAGCTCCTTCATTACCGGCAATTTACTTAGTGAAAAATGGAACAAGTTGGCCTCAACTTGACTTCCTTTAGTTTGAACCAAGTCAGCCATTTTACATAAACTCCTAAACATATAATAGGGAATATTCAAATATTTATTGCGAGTAAAATGCATTAAGAGCCTAATGTGATGGTGATACACCCTACGAATCTCCCCATACATGTGAAGTACCTTTGGATGACCTCCAATAGTTTGCTATGATGATCTTGTAAATAGCTCCTTGGAGCAGATGAACCATACCATTTCCTATGTTTTGGCTTGAGGAAGTGCTTGAAAGAAACCAAATCAAAATACATACCTTTAAACCATTCCTCTCCACTTAAAGTTATCTCAATGGCCTGAGCTATTGATTGAACTGAGACTAGAAATTCATACTTCCCACCTTTTCTTTTACACCATCAAAACCCCCAGCAAATTCCTTTGTCAATTGCAAATGATATCTCTGAATTCTCTCATAGAATCTTATGCACCCTACTTGTTCAAAATCCATCATAATGGTTGGATATGCATTAATGGTCATGATGTCCTGTGGTTAAAAACTTACAAATGGCTCCCCCTATGTACTTTTTATCTTTTGGTGTTGACATGGTTTCGCTTTTGTAGCAATGGATATTTGAATTTATGAATCAATTTGTTTGGGAGATAATGGAGGTGCTATGGTTTCTAAATCTTGTGACAATATCTTAAAACACAACCCAACAATTTCACTAAGAACCATAACCACTGACTTTCTTAGACAAACCCTAGAGGAGTCAAAATTTTGTAACTATTGGCAAAATATTAAACTAGGGACAGTCGCAGCTCACAAGCCAGAAATGCAATGCTAAAGAAAATTTGACCTCTAAACACCCCTGAGCATAAATTTTAAGGAAAAAAACTTAGTTACAGTCTTTGGACCAAGGCAAAAATTTGCATGCAGAGGCTCTCACAGTGAAAAGGAAAATTGGCAACGAAAAAATAGGGAAAGTCTCACTATGTGGATTCGTAGTGGGTTGGGAAGAAACCAGAAGAGGAAAAAACACAACAAATCTCAAAGCGACAGTGATGGAAATTGTATCCTATTTGCAAGCTCTAAATGGTATGCAATGGCTTCAACATGCAATTTCATATTTCTATCATGACTAAAGGACAAAGATGCGAAAAATTGAACACTGTGTGGATTTGCAGCGCCCCTGCCTCCCCTTTGCAGGGAAAGAACAGGACCTCTTGAGATTTCTGATGCTGATAATTAAGGGTTGAGCACTAAGGGATAATAATGCAGGTTCAAATGATCACCTTGAATGGCTTGGAGAGAGAGTGAATGTACTAATTATGTTTGGAGAGAAACATCATCAATGCACATAGTTTTTTCTGAAAACGCAACGCATTGGGAATTTAAATGTGTCCTCTGACCGTTATCCATATGCCCCATTAGTTATGTCATCCTACTCATGGCTGATCTGAAATAGTCCTTGTCACTGCAATTATGATAGACTCGAAGTATCACTACATTTACCTCTGCTTGTTTCTCTTGTGTATGTATGATTATGTCATTGTCTTCCTTACACTCCTTATTTTTTCCTTTAAGCTTCTCAATGTGTCTGCCAAATCAGAAGAGTCTCCAACACCACACTGCTCATCTAATCCATAGGGAGAGTCTCAGGAATTGTCATCTACCATCTTGCTAGTCATCTTTGATATTATTCCTTGTCTTCAAGGTATATCATGTCATCTAAACCAAATCACAATGAACCAACGTACCTTAGCATAATTCAGGGAGGATACCCTTTTTGCAAGATCAACAAATTAGTGTAATACATCTATAACATAATCATAATAGCATATAGAAATATGACACATAAGAAAATCATATAACCATATAACCATCATTCTAGTTAGAGTCGAGTCATTAATGCATGACCATATCAACTACACATACCATGACCCCATGCATAACAAAAACCACCACATCATTGTACATTTGACCACATGTGAATACTAACGTGCATAAGCAATGCATAATCAACCATACACTCATGACGACACACTCCACAACACCATCAACTTCCCATGACGACCTCACTGCAACTATAACCCATACCATACAAATACAAGAAGCACATGGTCTTACAGCACAAGAAACACATATGCAATCGACATGAATGCATGACCAACACGCATCTCATCTAGTCTTAAGAGTGAATCGGCCAATCGAGGTAGTTGTCCAATCCGGCCAATCGGGGCAAACATGTGATGAGAAGTCACTATGATATGATTTGACTCCCTATGTGTCAGTTAAATAAGTGGAATCGAGGGAAACACACCATATCATACATTTTTCACCTACTATAGGACTCCTAGAATGCATCCCATTCATTATCCTAACCAGTCCCTTGGTCCCACTGAGTTTTAGACCATTAAACCCCCAGATGCTCCCTTGATATGGATAAGGGTATGTCTGGCAGGCTCTAGACGCTCGCACAAGAAGGAATGCATGCGTCTGGGGACTTTTCTCCTCATACCTGTGCCTACGACTCCGGGATTTGTGCCACTTTTCAAGCCCAAAATCCAGATCACTACCCAAGTTGTGACACGAGCTTTTGGACCATTTGCATCATGGGGCTTTGAAGATAATGCAGCAGATATCTACAAGACTTCCTAAAGGTAAACTTGAACAAGTTGACACATGCAAGGGTTGTACCTTGGGAAATTACCCCAAGTCTTCCTTTCATGATTGAGACAATCAAGCAGAGGTTATCTTAGAGCGAGTTCATACTGATTTGTGTGGACCATTCTCAACGACATCCACAGTGAAGCAAAGGTATTATGTGATTTTCATTGATGACTATTCTCGTAAATACTAGATTTATTTCATGTAAAAATACCAAACTTTCACAAAGTTTTGTGAGTTCAAAGCTTGGGTCGAGAAACACTCAGGGAAGAAGATCAAGGCCTTGAGAAGCGACAACAGTGGAAAATGTCTCTCAAGAGTTTAAGGACTTCTATGCAGCAGAAGGAATTAAACGAGAGTTGACAGCACCTCATAACCCACAGTAGAATGGGGTGGTCGAGAGGAAGAACAAAACTATTATAGGAGCAGCACGGGCAATGATGCATTACCAAGGCCTAACACTTCACTTGTGGGCCGAGGCATGCAAAACAACGGTCTATTTGCATAATAGAAGCTCGCATCGCTACTTGGGATGAAAACACCGGAGGAAGCTTTCTCCGATAAATGACCAGATATGGGTCACTTCAAGATCTTTCGCTCATCAGTATATTGCCATGTGACAAAGGATGCACGAAAAAAGCTTGAGCCAACAGCAGAGTTGGGGATATTTGTGGGGTACACTGATACACCTCACAACTTTCGAATGTACTTGCCTACCAGTCGGAGGACAATGGTTCGCAGAGATCTCAAATTTGATGAGCAGAAGGCCATGCGAGTTTCCCTTGAGAGGGAGCTCCAACCATAGGCTGTGGAGGAATTGTTGGTTCCCAAGGAAGAGGAGCCTCAGACTGATGCGAAGCAACTGTATGCAAAGGTTCCAGGAGTGGATACATCCACTCAAGCAAAGGCTTCCAAAGATGGACGGAAGCGCACAAGAGAAGCTGACAAATTGTTGGAGGATGCAAGAGAAAATGTGGGAGCACCATCTTCGCAGCGCAGACAGAGGAGGTCACCTGGGAGGTACACTGGATACATGGCTCTTGTTGGGGAATGTGTTGAAACCGAGCCATCTTCCTTTAAGAAAGCAGTGCAACAATCGATTTGGGTTGATGCTATGGTGGAGAAGTATGACTTCATAATTCGTAATAGTGTTTGGGACATGGTTCCAAAACCGGAGAACAAGTTAGTTGTGAGTTTTCGTTCGCTTTACAAAGTAAAGCACGCCACTGATGGTTGTGGAGAGAAGCATAAGGCAAGAGTTGTTGCCCGTGGCTTTTCACAGGTCAAGAGGATCATGTTGTTGCAGTATATTTCGACAGAGGAGCAAGACGCTGACATTTTGACAAAGGCATTGTCAAAGTGTAAATTCAAGTTCCATAGAGACATAATCGGGGTGGCAGATAATCCTTTTCTTGTTGAGGAGTGTTGAAATATGGCAACAAGAGTATTCCAATTTAATTTGTCCTTGAATTAAATTGTGAATTAAAATCGAATTTAGTCTTAACAACTACTTAGAAATAATTAATTTATTTATTTTAATTTAATTAATTGAAGAAATTCAAGTTAAAAGTCTTTCTGAAGTTATGCAAGAGTTATCCCTTAAATTAAGCAGATAAGATTGAGTCATGTTTGAGTTGTAATTAGTTAACTCAGTATACTGAGTTAAGACAAGTCCAATTAAATTAGTTCCAAACTGTTTAAGGAACTGATAGTGAATTAACAATTAGTTGATGCATTAATGCTCTCAACTAGTGCTACTCCAGTGAATTGAAGATTCCCTCATCAAAAACTCATGCATGTCTATTCTGGAAAAAAACCAATTGAGATTAATGTTCAAGGACAGTGTATTATCAGTTGCTTATGAAACTCATGCATGCAGTCAAAGATTCATCCTTGAAAATTGCGCAGTTTTGAAGGATTAGTTTTCCACTTGGTAATAGGCTAATCATCCACAAGGAACAACGCAAGGAAATAGGAGCTTGGAGGGCAAAGAGGAACGCTGGAGAGAAGCCAAGATTGCTTGTGAGCCTCTGTGAGGATTGTACTGAGAGATGACTAGCTATGAGAGCTAAAGCTTTGTATAATTCCTATGTATTTCCACCATGTATGATAATACAATAGTGGGGTTTTTAGCTAAGGCTTTCCCCAAAGCATTTACATGTGTATTGTGCCATTGACTCTTCTTCTTCTGGTTATATTGTTCAGCTCGATCTTTAAGTGTCCGCAAATTGATAGTAGAAGTAGGTTACATTATTGTACTTTGATTTATATTGCATTATCGAGTTAACCTATCACAGATTTTCTACGATCCTCAACGTTGCATATAAATAGAAGGTGATTTGGACACTCATCTTCACACTTCTCCCTCTCCTTATTGATTGGGTACGAATTTCTGGGCCCCAAAATTTCGAGACCAAATTTCTGGATAGTTTGACCAAGCATTGACTAACATGTGTTGACCCCCTTTGACTATGTTTTTGTGAGGGCTATCTTTGTTTAGGCAGCACGCAATTCTGGGCACAAAAATCAATGTTAACTATTGTCCAATGTTGATTGTAGCTAAGGCTAACTGCAAGTGGGTTGTTTGACCAAACTGAGCTGAATTTCACTGTTTTAAGGGTTGTTTTATCTTGTTGTTTGGAGTCCAAAGTTCACTGAAGTTGAACGATTTGTTGAGGATCAAATCTACCCTATTGACCAAAGTTGATTTATCATATTTTGATGTTGTTATAAATTATCAAATTTGTACATTGTACTATTTCTCTCTACTGAACTATTAAAGACTAAAAAAAAAATTGATCAAAGGTTTACCCATATTGGTGTTTGTCCCTCGCTAGTGCCACATCTTGTGTCCTATTGTCTTGGTTTGTCTTCCACTGTTTATATTTGTGTTCTATTTGCATTTTACTATCATGTTGATGTGATTTCTAATTTGAATATTAACACTGGGCTAATGAAGAAATTGAAGTAAAATTGCTCTTAAACATAAACATACCATTGTTGTCTAAAATTAACATTATTATTATTAATTTCTATTTCTATTTTTATTTTTCTTGATTTATTAATATTAATAATATATTAATACTATATATGTATAACATTTTATTATATTTACATTGACTTTAGTATTATCAATTTCAATTTTTGTTTTTACTTATACATCCTGGATCCAAGTGCTCCTTCCAACGCCATCACTTACGCAAACATTGGATGATGACACCCACCATTTGGCATCCATCAACTTTGTTGTGTACTAATATCCTAGATCCTGGTGCTCCTTCCAACACCACCACTTGCACGGACATTGAATGATGACACCCACCATTTGGTGTCCATCAACTATGTTGTGTACTATCCAACTTGCCCCAAGCTATATCACATGTCCCTTGCAACGCCCTTGCACACCTAAAATCAATGCTCCTTTTGCTCCCCCCAACATATTAATCCACAACACTATGGCATCGCTTTGGCTATTCTTGACGACCACCCCACTCACAATCTGGCCTCTTTCGACCACCTGCTCTGTCCCTGCAACCATTGTTACTCTTGCACCCTTTGCTCCACCCATTCTGAGCCTAGTTGCTTCACCATGAGCCACAAGAGAGGCAGGGGACATCGTGTTTGGCATGGCAAAAGCAAGAGTCACTCACCCACCTCCCCTATCGTTGAGGAACACTGGCTCATGTATAACCATGCAATTCCCAACCACATTAGTTGTCAAGTCTTCAAACTAGAGACTGAAGAAGTTCATTAAGGTCATAACACCATCTAATCACTATGTAACATACTTGATCATTGCCTGATGGACCAAGAAACATAGAAATCTCAAGCCACTTATAAGATACTTGAGTTCTCTACCTTCAATGCCCATGCTGCCACGTCCTTGCAATGTCTCTACTAGGATCTCAACATTGATTTCCCACCTAATGTCCCTTCCCCCTCCCCTCCCATGGTCCCTCTACCTCTGTTTTTGTGCACATTAGTGTCCCTCACCTCTTATGATGCTACATACAAGATCTCAATGGCAAATCTTAAAAAGTTCTTATGGATGATGGGCAAAAACCCCTATAACTTTTTGCATGTACTCTATATATATTTCTCTTTACCCCCAAAATACATATATAAACATATATAAAAAGTTCTTATGGATGATGGGCAAAAACCCCTATAACTTTTTGCATGTACTTTATATATATTTCTCTTTACCCCCAAAATACATATATATATATTCATTTTGGCATACTATATTTACAATTCCCTTTTATAATTAAATCAAAAATTATCTTTATAATTTTTTACTTCCTTGCTATTAAACTAAATTAAAAATACTTTTTTTATTTAAAATTTATTTTTATTTTTTATTATTTAATATTTATTTACTCATTTTCTTTTTTAAATCATCTTTTACATCTTTTAATAATATTTCATTATTTAAAATTTAAATCATTTTTTACTTCTTTTAATAATATTTCATTATTTAAAATTTAAATCATTTTTTACCTCTTTTAATAATATTTCATTAATTATTGTAAATATTTTAATTTAATTCATGATATATGGGTATATGGTAATGTTTTAAAGAGCTAATATTTTATTTTCTCATTTTCTTTTTTAAAATTTAAATCATTTTTTACCTCCTCCTTTTAATAATATTTTATTAATTATTAATATTTTATTAATTATTGTAAATATTTTAATTTAATTATATATTGTAATATTTTAAAGAGTTAATATTTTAAATAGTTGGTTTTTCAATGGATTTTTTCAATCTGATTTCTCTAAAATCCCCCAAAAATTTATTGAAATCGCGAGAATTTATTGAAATCACAAACTCTATGGGTAACCCCTCCACAATCAAAGTGCCCTAAAGATTTTTCAAAGTGTTGAATCCATATATACAATCAAAAGCCCAATTTAAATAACACAAATCAAGATTTCACCTAGACCCAAAAAGTCCAAAAAGTTTCATCACCACTCGTGTCCAAAAAGTCAACTCCATATTTTAATTTGTTCACCTATCATAAATTTATATCTCTATCCTAAAAATGAATCACACTTTAGCTTAGATGAACTAAATATCATTTCATTAATTATTGTGAATATTTTAATCTTGTTCATCTATCATGAATTCAAGCGGTATCCTATGGATAAATCACACTTTAGCCTAGCTTACCACGAAAAGCTCACCAAAAAAAGTCAACCAATTGAACTAACCTTATTGAACTAAAACTTGTAAAATCAAACTCACCAAGAAAAGCCAATCAATTGAACTAACCTTAATCTTAACAAAAATCCACATTAAATGATTTAATTGAACTAAACTTAAGTTAAAAAAAAAAAACAAAAATCCACATTAAAATATCTGAAATATCTGATATCCTCCGTATATTAGAATATATATATATATATATAGAATTGAAAAAGTATCTGATTTTAAACCAAAAATCCACATTAAATTGAAAAAATATCTGATATCCTCCCTATATTAGAAAATAAAAAATATCTGATATCTTCCCTACATTAGAAAATATATATATATATAATTGAAAAAAAATATATATATATATATATATATAATTGAAAAAAAAAATATATATATATATATATATAATTGAAAAAGTATCTGATATCATATTGATCCTAATCCTCCAAATCCAAATATCCTCCAAATCCTCCAAATATTAGAAATATATTAAAAATATATATATAATTGGAAAATATGATCCTAATCCTCCAAATCCAAATATCCTCCAAATCCTCCAAATATTAGAAATATATTAAAAATATATATATAATTGGATTGATCCTCCAAATGTTATAATATATATATATATATAATATTACTGCATAAAACACTATATCATAAAACAATACATTTTTGAGTTATGAGAGCGCTCTTTTTATATATATAGAACATTACCGCATAAAACAACTTACAATTTAATTTTGTACTATATATGGTTTAAATTGTAATATATATATTACAATTATATATATTACAATTTAAACCATATATATATATTTTATTGTTTGAAAGCCTTTTAGTGCCATAAAACAATACAATTACAATTTTTTCAAGTTACAAGAATTGACAGCAGGACACTCTCAGCAGGACACTCTCATGTATATTGGGTTATTCATTTCAAGTTACAATTTTTTCTTGTTAAAAGAATTGACAAGAGGACACTTTCATGTATATTGGGTTATTCATTTCAAGTTACAATTTTTCCTGGTTAAAAGAATTGACAAGAGGTTTAACCATTGACAAGAGGACACTTTCAATGTATATTGGGTTATTCTTAAGATCTTATTGTATGCTGAACCATCGAGTTATTTTTATATTAGATTATAAATTTTTCATGTTAAAATAATTGACAACTGGACTCTTGTATACTGCAAAGCCAGTCATTTTCATTTTTATCTTAAATTATAAGACTAGTCCCTGATAACTGACTCTTGTATTCTGGAAGAGTCAGTTGCTTTTATCTTAAATTACAAGACTGGTCTGGTACTCGGGTGAGACAGGGTCTGGAAGAGTCAGTTGCTTTTATCTTAAATTACAAGACTGGTCTGGTACTCGGGTGAGACAGGGTCACGTTTTTCTTGGGCCGAACTGTAACAGGCCATTTTATTTTTATAGAGGTTAAAAGGAAATCCTATATGCCCACGGGCAAACAAAGCTAGATCAAATAACTGAGCCAGAAATTAAATTAAATAAAAATAAATAAAAAGGAAATCCAATATGCCCACAGAGAAGCAAAGCTAGATCAAACAACTGAGCTAGAAACTAAAAATAAAATGAAATCCTGATATGCCCATAGAGAAACAAAGTTAAGCTAGATAAAATAACTGGAATAGATATTAAAGATAGCCAAAAAAAAGGAAAACCGATAAAGCCCACAGGGAAGGAAAGCTAGATAAAATAGCTGAGCTAGAAATTAAAAAGGAAATCCGCTATGCCCACAGGAAAGCAAAGCTAGATTCTCAAATAACTGAGCTAGAAATACTCTTCAAAACATACATGCGAAACCAATTCTAAGCAATATTAATTTCCAGTAAAACAAAACGATTGCCAGTCTTTGACTTTCACGAAACCAATACCATGACATGAAGAGACAACAGAGCTATGATAAACCCGCACAAAAGAAACGATGCCCAGTCTTTATGACCTTCAAGAAACCTATAATAAACAAAATAGTAACACCCAAAACCCAACTGTTTATGACAATAGAACCCATGACATGAAGAGACAACATAGCTCTGATAAACCCGTACAAAAGATCATACAGAGGGGATATATAAGAGTTTGGATGTTATCCCTTTTAACAAAGAAACCTGTAACTACTAAACAAACTACAATAAAACCTATATTTTTAAAATGCCATAACATAAAAATATGCATGCATATTGATGCATTGTAATGAACAAATATATACAACTAATATGTAGTAGTCAAGCCAGTCGTTAGTTGGATGCAGCACTGATATTTAATATAAATTGCTTAGTCCGACATAATGATGTAGCGCAGGTTGACTATTTAAGGATAATTAGTTTAACAGATGCAATAGCCCTTCACACGAATAAAATTGTTCCAAAACCCAGAAAAATTCATGAAACAATTTGCATTAAAACCACCCAATATATAAACTCTGATAAAAAACACAAAAGCCTTTTAACATCATTCCTCTGAAAGGACCCGGTTTCAATTAAATTTTGCAATGCCTATAGCAGGCTCGAGTTTCAACCATAACCCTAACAGCCTAGCTCAAAAACTGAAACCCTACACAGAGTTTCCTAAGCTTCTCCACGATGAGAAACATAGGATCAATGAAAAACACAAGGGCAATGGAAAAGAGAAAATAAAGAAAAACATAACTATCCAACAGAGAAGGAAATATTTCTGAATGGTATAATACAATTAAATTTCTGCAAGTTGGCTTCAGATACTAATTCAGACTTTAAAAAATCATGTATTACATCAGTCAATGTAGGTAAGTATTTTGACATCATCACCAGCCAACTTCTAGATAAAAAGACCTGATCTAACAAATATTCTCAGCATCAAAATAATGATGCAAACGAATCCAAAACCCCTATTCAAACAAAAAAAAAAAAACAAAAACAAAAACAAAACTGTACCATGCAAGAAAGAGAAAATTGCAAGAAATTTCACAGAAAAGTTCGTAACATATCAAAACACCTGCCCTTCTTTCAGACTACAAACTGGGAACCGCTGCGTGTTGGATCCGAATAAAGCACAGCTGTAACTTTAATTCCTTGCGAATAGTTCACAGAAAACCAAATTCAATATAAGCATAAACAAAAACCTGAGCTGCTTACCTGAATTTCGAAAAGGAACCCAAAAAAAAATAACATTCAAACCCTCACAAAAATGAAGAGAAGGTAAAGCACCCGCCCTCTTATAAATAACTGGGAAGCCCTAATACTGCTGTAAACCCTAACCCTAACCCTCGCAGAATTGGTAATTGCCGTACCCTACCTTAAGTTAGTGTGGAGACTTTTGCTGCCTATAAAATATCATGAGCTGTATCCGTAAGGATAAGAATGGTATGATATTCTTCAACTGCATGAATATATGTTTTTTTAAGTATGTGAAAAAATTAATTATACAAATTTTATTATAGGCGAAATACCATTTTTTTAAATGGTATTTGAAATAATTTTCAATGTTATCTTTCTTTTTTTTCTCATTTTTTAAATTGATGTCACTGATTTTATGGCATAAGTGAATTAAGTTTTATGGAATAAGTGAATTAAGTTTTCTTAAATGCGTTGTTCACCAAACGTCTTATTTTTTTTCACCATTATAAGATTCTTCACTCTTTTTATAAAGTATTCACAGATTCCACGATGAGTTGGTGAAAGAGTGTTTATCATTTTGATTCTTTGTTATAAAGATATCAATTTCATTCAAATTTTATGAATTAACACTTTTATTCTTGGATCGCAGTGCATTATATTAGATATCATTTTTTGAGATTCAACTGCGTTAAGTAAGTCATTCATCTATGACCATTTCCATGAGAGGTAGTCGTAACTGATTAATTTCTCGTGATTTTGAATAGTCCACTTAACACCTTCATTCTTCTCTAGTTTTGAAGTTTCTTTTTTTTCATCCATTTCAATGGACTTTTAATTTTAGTTTATGATTTTAATCATTTCTTTGTTAGAGGATGAGATCTATCGTGTTTATAAGTATCTCGCAGGTAGCTTGTCTTAAGAATATGAGTTCATTTATATTTCCCTATATAAAAATTATTTTATCTAATAAGCCTTTATTGAAATCTACCTGGACACATATATGAGTATCGCTGGTTAAACTTGTCATAGTTTTATCAACATCTATTTTAATATAGTTATCCAAAGTATTCTTAGTGTTCTCTAACATCGGTAAATGTCAAAATTGTAATGGTAAATTGAGTAAACTGACCCATATATGCATTATAATCAATGACATGTCAAATTTTGGAAACCATGGCATTGTAAACAATCCTAGTCTTTCCCAAAACCATGGTCCACTCTCCATCACTCTTAAATATACATCATGATTGAAAAAATACAACAATAAAAAATCATTTAAAACAAAGTGAGATCTCACACTTATGTGTCCACTTTGTATGTATCCATTTATACAATTATGAAGAAGTAGGCCCATACTCATTAAATTGAAAAAACATTGCTAGTGTGGATATAATTCACTACTTGGTAAAACACTTCTAATAATGGCACCTCTTTTACCTTGTCCATTAATTATGTTGGTAAACTTTTATTTTTGCAAACATAGTTATGATTTAGCAAGATTATGCAAAAGTTGAGATTTGAAACTTTTGTGATCATTTCCAATTTAGCAATATCAGTTAAAGGTTGATATTCAATACCTTTTACTTATGGATGTGAATTCTTAAGCAAGATAGTAGACTAAAGTGTTCGACAAGATTTCACAACAATAATACATATGTCGTGAGGAGATTTGTCATAATCTTTAAAAAGCAACAATAGAGTTTGAAACTCATGACATGTTAACAATAGATACAAGCCCTTAACAAAAACACCAACCTAGAGGAATTTTAAACGAACCCATGTCATTGTATTTTATTCATGTCAATGGATTGTTGCATTCTAGCAATACCACTTGATAGTCGAACTCGAGAGCTTTAACGATTGATATGGGTCCTTAATCAAAACCCCATATTTATGGGAATATAGTTGCCATGATCTTGCCAAACCACTTAGGGATTAAAACTCGAGACCTTTTACTTGTGGATACAAGTTCTTAACTAAAATATGAGCCTCGAGAGTTCCATGAGATCACCATGTCATTAAAATTTTATTCTCATAATTGGAGTTATCACGATCTAGCAAAACTGTCTTGGTGGTTGGAACTCAAGACCTTTCACCCATGAATATTCCTAACTGAAAGATTGAACTGGTGTATTTGACAAGGTACCCACATCATTAATATTTTAATCATGTGAACGGAATTAATACGAACTTTCAAAACCACCTGGAGGTTGGAACTCAAGAATTTTTACCTACATATGAGTCCTGAACCAAAACACCAAATTGGGGTGTCCGAAGAGGTACCCAATTATTAATATTTTATTCTTATGAGCAGAGTTGTCATGATTTTATAAGATTGTTCAACGATTGGAACTCAAGACCTTTCACTATGGTTATGTATCCTTACCAACGCACTAAATTGGGGTGTTCAATAAAGTACCCACATAATTAGGCATATATTCATGTGATGGGAGTTGCGATCTAGCAAGATTGCTTGGATGTTGGAACTCAAGACTTTTTTACATGTGGATTTCAATCTTTAGTCAAAACACATGATGAGAGAGTTAAACAAGTTGTTCATGTCATTAATCTTATATTCCCTTGATAGAGTTGTCACTATCTAACAAGACCACTTAGGAATTAGAATTGAAACCATTTACCATGGATATATATCCTTCACCAAACCACCAAGTTGGGATGTTAAACAAGGTACCCATGTCATTAATCTTGTATTCCTATGAATGGAGTTGTCATGATTTTGCAAGACCACTTGAGGGTTGGAGCTCAAGACCTTCTATAGCATATATGCATCCTTAACCATAACACCAAATCAAGGCATTCAAAAGACCCACATCATTAATCTCTTATTCATGTGAATGAAATTGTCACGAGCTAAAAAGACTACTCCAAGTTGGAACTCAAGACCTTTTACCTATGCTTATGAGTGTTTAACCAAAAGCCCCCACAAAATTATTTAACAAGGTAACAACAACATTGATCTTTTTTTTTTATGGAAGGAGTTGTCACAATCTAGCAACGTTGCCTAGCAATTGGAACTCGAGACATCCTACGATGGATATGAACCTTTAACCCAAACATTAGTTAGGAGCATTCAACAACATACCTAGTGATTCAGTCTATAATCGAAATTGCTTTTTTGTTGGTGATTTCAACACCACCCTCCATGCCTAGGAGCAAAAGTAGGCTCTATATTCAGAGATGCCTTTAGAGAAATAATGGCAGATTTTATTTTCTTGCTAGATATTATCGATGTTAAGCCTGTAAAAGGAAAATACACTTGGAACAACTAGAAGTGAGGCCTAGGTCACACTTCAGCCTTCTTGGACAGATTTCCTGCGTAGGGGAATTTTTTAGAGCTGAATCGACTTTCTCTTCACAACCCGTTGCTTGGTGTGGTTCAAATCATAAGCCAATAATGCTCTTACTCCATTTTCAATGAGATAAAAATTGTATCCCATTTTACTTCAATCCATAATGGGCCATGAAACCATATTTTTTAAAGGTTGTCTCTACTACTTGGAAACAATGAGTTGAAGGGTCCCCAAGCTTTGTTTGGGAAAAAAATAAAACAAATCAAGTCCATGCTTAGAGAGTGGGCTAGGAATCGATTCAATTTCAAAGATTGGCAAATATCAAATTTACCTTCAAAAGTTTAATTACCTTCAAAAAGAAGTTAAAATTACCTTCAAAAACTCCTCAAAGATGAAGAAGAATGTTGCAGACTCAAATGAAAGCATTAGCTTAAGGGAGGAGATCAAAATACCAAATAATTTCACAAACAAGCTAAAATGAGACTTTGGAGATATAAATGTCCAATTAATCCATCTCAATGGTGAATGCATCTACACATTTGTCAAAATAAAGTAAGAAAACATAGACCATTTCAATACTCCCTATTCAGAATTGAACCCCTACCCCTCACCCCACCTTGGAAGATGAGGAACAGATGTTAGAGCACATCCCTAATGTAACTTCTCCAAAGGACAACATAATTCTAAATCGTCTCGTCATTGATGTAGAAATTATGATGTAGATTTGCAACTGTTCAAATTTTAAACAAAATCACAAGACACAAACCTACTCTACTGCTCTGTAGAATTCAATTCACAATTTAGAACATCAATCACAGACATGTAATGAGAAATAACACACATGCACACAATATTTTTCCAAGGGAAAGCAATCTACTAAAAACTCCTTTGCATGCTTGCATTAATCTGGTGAACAAAGATGTATTACAATTGCTTTGCTTAACTAAGCACAACATGCAAGTGAATAACTTATCTCTCTACTCACTAAGAAGCTCTGACCTAGTCTTAGTCAATTTCTTCCTCTGCTTGAGCCCCTATTTCCTTACGCAATTCCTTGAGAAATTAGGCCCCTATTATTTAGGAAATTCCTCCAAAATGATTGTGCAATTCCCAAGGTTGATCATCGGACTGCATGTAACACCTATACACTCAAGACTAATCTCCAAATGATGTTACATTGCCTTGGAATCTCCACCACAACTAGGGAACTCGATTTTTTTGCATGCACTAGCTATTTTGGGCTAATTGATTAGTTAACTAGATGATCATTGAGTTAGATTGAAGTCCCACTATATAATTGACCTTCCACTAGTTCCTCCAACAACTAGAATTAGTTTAACATAAAACAACTTGAAATAACTGACCTTGATTTCTAAAAATTAGCAATCACACATGCTTAACTGAACTCTAACGTCTCCAACTCGAATTTACTAAGTTAACTAAGTGACAAGAGCCATGTCAAACAAGTTAACTGCATCCAAGTTGTTTGCTGGTGTGGAATTCAAATTTTCCCAATTTGACCAAGGAAAAATCAAATTGAGAATTTCCTACTGCATTTTTCAACACTCCCTCTCAGTAGGAAAGGGATTATCAACCACCCCTATCTTACACCTGTGGAACTCAAACTTCCCTCTTGAAAAAGCATTTGTCAAAATGTCAACATCTTGTTCCTATGTCAGAATGTATTGTAGCAACATTATCTGCCTCTACACACAATCTCATAAATGGTGATATCGGATATCTATATGCTTAGATCGATCGTGAAATACAGGATTCTCAAAGAGCTTGATGCAACTCTGATTATCACAATAGATCACAATTGGATCCATCATCTTACCAAATAGTGCCACAAGTATATTTCTCTTCCATATCGCCTCACATGTCGCTTGACTTACAACCATGTATTCTTCCTTTGCCGAGCTAAGCACCTCAGATCTTTGCTTCCTGTTGTACCAGGAAACTGTTGCGGACCCAACACTGAAAAATTCACATGATGTACTCTTTCGGTCTGATAGACTCCCTGCCCAGTTTTCATTTGTGAAGCCACAACTTCACTCCCTCTATCTGTTTGTATCATAGTCCAAAGTAGGTATTTCCTCTGAGGCACCGTAAAACATGCTTAGTTGTCATCCAAAATAATTTGGTTGGCCTAACCATAGTTTGGCTCAGCGGGTTGATTGCATAACACTTTTTTGTTCGTGTGTTCATAAGATGCATCAGTGAACCCACTAGCTATCGATAGATGGTACCATCCACTTCTTCACCTAAAGTGGCATCCTCCTTCCTCCAGTTGTTCGCTACAAGTATATCCATGGGTTTGCAACTCTCCATGCAAAATCGTTGTAATATCTCATTTGCATACTTGCCTTGAGACACAAATAGTTCCCCATCTCCTTTCCATACTTCCAACCCGAGGAAGTAGTGCATGGGACCCATGTCCTTCATTTCAAATTCCCTTGCAAGCTCCTCCTTGCAAAGATCTAATCATTTGCTCATCACCAGTTAAAATTAAATCATCAACATATAAGACAATAATAAGCAATTTACCTTCTACCAAAATATGATAGAGGTTTACATCCGCTACACTTTTGGTGAATCCCAAACCAGTGAGATAGATGTCGATCCTGATGTACTAAGCACGGGGTTCTTGTTTGAGACCATACAATTCTCGCTTGAGTTTGCACACATGAGACTCCTAATCAAATCTCTCAAAACCTTTTGGTTGCTCGATGTACACCTCCTCCTCAATAAACACATTGATAAATGTTGCTTTTGCATCCATCCGGTGGATCTTCCACCCCATCTACGCAGGCAAAGCAAGAATTGATCTAATGGATGAGTACCTTTCTATATGAGAAAATGTCTCATCATAGTCAAATCCCTCAACTTGAGAGTACCCCTAGGCCACAAATGTGGCCTTATATTTCTCTATGCTTTTGTTTGTTGTATGCTTAACCTTAAAGATCCATCTCAAACCCACAACTGATTTATCTATTGGTCTTGGGACCACTTCCAAAACATTATTCTTTACAATGGATTCGTATTCCTCCACCATTGCATCAACACATACAGGTTTCTCTACTGCTTCCTCGAAAGAGGATGGCTCGGTCTTTGTAAGCACAGTCATTAGAGCCATGTAGCCAGTATACCGATCATGTGACCTTCTCTGCCTCCACAAATTGGAAGGATCTCCCACATTCTCCCTCGCATCCTGCACAAGTCTATCAACTTCCTTGGTCCTTTTTCTGCCTTCTCTGGATGGTTCTGCTTGAGTCCATGTCTCCACTCTCTACTCCTCAATTTATGGCTACTCCACAACTTCTTGAGGCTCCTCCTTTGGAGCTAAAATCTCCTCTTCTGGTGGGATCTAAAGATCCCTCTAAAGAGAGCACTACATCGCTTTCTCCTCATCAAATTTTACATCCCTTCACACAATTGTCATTCTAAGGGATAAAAAATACACACGGTAGTTGTGAGGAGTTTCTATGTAACCCACAAATACCCCCAATTATGTTGTCAGCTTAAACTTCTTCCTTGATTCTTTGGAGACATCGCAGTAGACAGAGGCTCCAAAAATCCTGAAGTGCAACACATCTAGCTTTCTCCCCGAGAAAGCCTCCTCCGGTGTAATCATGCCCAAAATCTAATGAGGACTCTCGTTCTACAAATAGATTGATGTGTTGCATGCCTTTGCCCACAAATGCAGTGGCAGGCCGTGGACATGCAAAATAGCCCTCGCAACTCCCACAAATGGGTTGTGGGTTGCAGTTAGCTCTTGTCAAATGCCTTATTTTGCACATAAATTTTTGAATTCATTCGACACGTACTCACCTCCATTATCGTTCCTGAGAGCCTTCACCTTCTTGCCAGTTTTTTTCTCAACCAGTGCCTTAAATTCTATGAACTTGGAGAATGTCGCATCTTTCTTCTACATGAAGAAGACCCAACATTTTCATGAGAAGTCATTAGTAAAGATAACAAAATATTTGTTTCTGATAGTGGAGGTTGTCGAGAAAGGTCAACAAACATCAGAGTGGATCCTTTCCAAGACTACATGTGCTTTGTTGTCCTGATCATGGAATGTGGGTTTTGTGTACTTCCCTAAGGTACATCCATTGCATACATCTTGTTTCTCAAGTGCTCCTTTAGGGAGGCTAGTTGTTATTTGTTGCATAATCTCTAAGGTAGTGTGATGCAAATGGCCAAATCTTCTGTGCCAAATTTCACCGACATTGCAACCCTGTACTTTCTTCGCCTTAGTGCTTAATGTACCACAATCTTCCACACATTACTTATATAGTTTCTTCACATGAACCTTGATCTGCTTCACCTTCTGATGGCTATGTGCCTCATGAATGCTTTCCCTTTGCTAAAGATCACATCATAACCACAGTCTTCCAAAATTGCAATAGAGATGAGATTTTTCTTTAGGCCCGAAATGAACATGACATCTTTGAGCCTGCGAGGGGAGTCTGACTCCCTCTAAAAGGTAACTATACCAATCTCAGTCGCATAATACCTTTCATCATCCCCTAGCTTGATGTGCATCTGGAGGTGTTTCTCCTCCAAGTCAATGAAAAACTCTCTACACCCTATCATGTGGAACAATGCACCTGAGTCCAAGTACCACACTCTCCCCAATTGTGCTTTCCATGCATGTGATAAGGGTAAAATCAAGCTTGAACTATGAAGCCAGATATTCACCCATTGCCCCTCCAGAGGTATTCTTGCTCAACTTTTTGTGTGGACTCTTCGTGGCATAGTGCCTGAATTCATGACAATTAAAGCATTTAATTTTGGATAAATCTTTCTTCTTGCCCCCTTAGCTAAATTCTGGTTTGGTTTGAGATTTCTTCTCTTTTCCCTTCTTTCCCTCTCCAACCAATGCAAAATTTTATTCATCCTCGCCCTTGGATGAAGTCCCATCTCTTGTATTTCGCCTTATTTCCTCATGTACCAAATCGAACCATAAGCCTTCCCATTCGGTGGTTTCTCCCTCCCATTCACCAAATCTTGGTAGTTATGCCAACTCTTGGGAAGGCCTAGAAGGGTTAGGCTTACCAAGTCATCTTCTACAGCATTAACATCAACCCCGCCAAGTTCATCACAAACTTGTGTGAACTTGAGCACTAGCTTTCCACATTGTGAACGGAGTTTCTTTCCCATGGATATTTGAGACAATGTGATCCCATACTCCCTCCAAGATTATTCGTCTCGCCTTGGCTACATCTTTCTTCCACTAAGCAAGGTTATGGGCATTAGATGCATATGGTTTTGCAACATCTGTCTTGATGTATTATAGCAATCCATTGTCGTCCAATGCCACCTCCATGCAATGAAAGTATAGCTACCTTCCAAGGTATACTCTAGCCTCAGCCTGTTGAAGGTCATCTTCTCAGCTCTTAAGAGATCTTGCCGGACTAAATTGCAAATTCGATTCTCTTGAGAAACAACTTTGAAATTCTCGTTCTAATGTGAATCCTGCTCTGATACCATCTAGAAATTATGGTGTATATCTGCAACTGCTCATGAAATTGTAATCAACATCACAAGACATAAACCTACTCTATTGCTTTGTGGAAATCAATTCACAATTTAGAACAACAATCACAAACATGCAATGAGAAATAACACACATGCCACGATATTTTTCCAAGGGAAAGAAATTTGTTAAAAACCCCTTTGCCTGCCTGCATTAATTTGATGAATATAGATGTATTACAATTCCTTTGCTAAATTGAGCACAACCTGCAAGTGAATAACCTCTGTCTATTCAATGAGAAGCTCTAACCCAGACTTAGTCAGTTTCTACCTCTGCTTGAGCCCCTATTTCCTTGTGCAAATCCTTGAGAAATTAGGCCCCTATTATTTAGAAATTTCCTCCAAAATGATTGCGCAATTCCCAAGGTTGATCATTTGATGACATGCAACACCTCTACACTCAAGACTAGTCTACAAATGATGTTACACTGCCTTGGAATTTCCACCACAACTGGGGAACTCGAATTCTCTCCATGCATTGGCTAGTTTGGGTTGATTGATCAATTAACTCGATGGTCACTGAGTTATACTAAAGTCCCACTGCACAACTGACCTTCCACTAGTTCCTCCAACAGTTAGAACTAGTTTAACTGAAAACAACTTCAAATAACTGACCTTGATTGCTATAAATTAACAATCACACATTCTTAATGTGACAACCTTCATAAAAAATCCATGTAAAAAATAATAGAGGTAAAATAAGACCTTGTTCATGGGACATGTATTCCAATTTGATTGTTGACCAAAACATCCTAGTGTGGGTGTTCATTTGGTTTATTAATGGCTATGGAAATTGACAAAGGCAATGACAAAGGCTTTGGAAAGGCAAAGAGGCATTATTTGACATTTTATTTATTAAAATTATGGAAATTAGGAAAAAAGGAAGGTGAAAGGTCACAGGTTGCATCTGAGGAGGAAAATGAAGGAAAAATGATGGAAAATGAAGAAAATAGAGTCCTCATTAATAAAAAGGTTTATGAGGATCAGTTCATGGCTTTTTTGATGAGTTCAGTTTTGGAGCTCTCGTTTTCTTTTTCTCTCTCTCATACTCTTGGACACTTAGAGTTTTCTTGGAGCACTCTTGCAGGAGTGTGGCATACTTAGGATTTGGAACAAGAAGGCAAAGGAAAAGCAAGAAAGCATAAGAGGACATCAGGATCAACAGCTACACAAATTTTGCTTGCATGTATCGAGTTGCATGTATGATTTCCTTGCTAGTTTTGGCATGCATGGCATATGCATGTGGTTATTTGGTTACGATCTATCATTGGCATGGAGGATTGCCTGGATGATAGTGGTTTTGCCTAGCCTTGCCATTTTCTGTATAGCCATGGTGTTGTGGGTTGTACTTTTGTTTTCTAGTTGGTTCTCATGTTCCTTTGGTTGTGGGTTGAGTTATTAGTTCCTGGAAACCTTGGTTAGATAAATGCTCTAGAAGCCCTGTAACAACTTGGGTTGAGTTACTAGTCCTTGAAGCCTTGGTTGGACAAATGCTCTGGAAGTCCTTGGTGGGTTGAGTTACTAGTCTTGAAAGCCTTGGTTGGGCAAACGCTCTGGAAGCCCGGTAGCAGTTGTGGGTTGAGTTACTAGTCCTGGAAGCCCTGGTTGGAACAAATGCTCTGGAGCCCTGGACAACTTGGTTAAAGACCAATCTAGTGATGGTTAGTGATATCTAACCGTGAGGTGGAATCACAGGTTGAGGTTTGAGGTGGTTTGACCTCTTGAAGCCCTGGTTTGGTTTTGATTGATTTGTTTTACGAGATCCCACATTCATGCTTAGAATATGGCACAAGAGTGACTAACTGAAAGAAAGATTTGATTGAGCCTAGTCTATGGTCTAATGGTTCATGGTAGTCCCATGCGTGGTTGGCTTATGCAATCATCAATAAAAACTCTTCCTCCTTGGTATTTTATGGGTAAATATACTTATTTATATGTGGACTATATGGTTGTTATATCCTTTATATTTATGCTGATTATATGTTGGTTATGGGTGAGTTTTATGACAGTGAGAATGTATGCCTCTCATCATGTTTTGGTTAATCACTGAATTTACAATGAATATATGGCTTAATAAATGGTAATGCAGTTATGGTGATGAGGCAACAATGCTTCTTAGTGATTCTCAAATAAGTGTGAGACCCCTATGCTCATATTTGTTGTTTAAACTTGTAGAATGCATATTTGTGACATGTTTGACAAAATGCTTGTCATGGCTAGTAGAGGGCTAGTCAAGTCCTTGTTCAAGTATTTTCATTTGTATCATATTTTGATGTTACTTTTCATTTATGGATGTTTCATGGATTTTTAGGCAATGACCTGAGTCCTGGCCCTAAAAGAGTGGCACAGAACTGCCTCGAAAAGTCCCCAAACGTAGGCATGCCTTGCTGTGGGAGCGATAGTCACATGCATACCCATGTCAAGGGAATGACTAAGGCTTTAATGCAACAAAATGTCAGTTTGTCTCAGGGGTTGGTCACCTCGAAGGGTTGGATGGCTCTTGGGGGTTTTGTTGCATGTGTAGAAGGTCAAGTTGGTTGTGTTCCATCGGTTCCACTTCCTTAACCGATACATAGGGATTTGAATCATATCATAGTAACTCTTCATCACATGTTTACCCCAGTTGGTCAGTTACTTGGGTAGATGTGGGAGGAGGGTGTTACAGAGTGGTATCAAAGCAGGGTTTTGTTCTCCTTGGGTGATTTCTAGTTTTTGTTTCCCTTAGATGAAGGTGTTGTCATATGTGCATGTCGGTTGCATATAATTCCTTGGGATTATGGTCTATGTTCTTGTTGTGTATGCATGACATTGGTCATGATTACAATGGCATCGTCATATGAAAGTTAATGGTGTCATTGTTATATGTATTTTTTGTGAGTGTATGTCGGTTATGCGTTGGTTATGTGTGTCAGTGCCTATATGTTGTTATGCATACATTGGTTGGATGATGGTCGTTGTGCATGAAGTCATGGTATATGGTCAACATAGTCAGGCAATGATAACTGGATGATGGCTGAAAAAGATGCTTATATGTTGATCTGATTATGTTTATATGTGTATTGTGCTAATCTGGTCAGTGTTGCAGATGATACATCCTCCCAAACTATAATAAAGTACGTTGATTTGTTTATGATTTGGTTTAGTTGACATGATATACCTTGTAGGAAGAAGAGATGAAAGATGCCTAGAAAGATTGTATACTAAAGAAATTCTTCTTCTTATGAATAATATGAGTAGCATGGCGTTGGGAACTCTTATGACTTAGCAAACATGTTGAGGAGTTTGAAGGAAGAAATAAGGAGTTGCAAAGTAGACAATAAGAGAATCATGCAGGTACATGAGAAACAAGCAGAAGTCAATGTAGTAATTCTTCAGATTTTGTCAGAATTGTAGAGACGAGGACCACATCGAATCAGTTATGCACAAGAGGATAGGACTAATGGAGCCTATGACAGTAGACCCCATAGTGGACACAAGTACTATTCTAGTTCTGGTTCTGACAGGTATCATGGTCATCATCGTTATCATCCTTACAAGAGGAGTGATAGGGGATATTTGTCGGATGAGTTAAGGAAAGCCAAGCCACCTACATTTGATGAGGAAATGAAGAAAACACAGGATGCGAAAGCATGGTTGCTTGGAATGAATAAGTTCTTTAGATTGCACAATTACTCAGAGAACATGAAGGTCGTAATAGCTACATTCAGTCTTAAAGGTAAAGCAGATATCTGGTGGAAAGATGTAAAGAACGTCAGAGATATTATGAGGAGGAGTTGACTTGGAGTGAATTAGAGGGACTATTCAGGAAGAAGTATTTATAAGAAAGGTACTATGACGACAAAGCAAAAGAGTTTTATGAGCTAAAGATGGGCTTTATGACCGATGAGGAGTACACTTACATATTTATGGAGTTGTTGAGATATGTACCTTACCTCAAGGAGGAGAAGGCTAAGATTAAGAGATTCATCAGTGGGTTATTGATAGCATTAAAAGACATGATTGAGTTTGATGAGCCTAGATCATTGAAGGAGGCCATCCGAAAGTTAAAGCATTGCTATAAGCAATCAAAGTGTAGATCTGAGACTAAATCAGACTGGAAAGGTAATGCAGGGGATAAAGGGTAATGGGATAAGAAGCGAGCAAGGCCTCGGGACACAGGTAAAAAAGAGAATGCAACACCACACAAGAAGTTCAATGCATTTGACAAAGCGCAAGGATTTTAGTTTGAGGAGCAAAACAAGGGTGCAAGTTGGAAGCCTATACAGTGTTGGACTTGTGGCAAAGATCATCGCAGGAGAGATGTTGAAAATGCAACAAGAAAATCCTAATTTAATTTTGTCCTTGAATTAAATTAGGAATAAAATTGTAATTCCACGTCACATAACAAGTTGTATTAGTTAACTAAGTTAATTTGACTTAGTTGGCTCAATTAATTCAAGTTGAGGGTCTAACTTGAGTCATGTAGAGTGTCTCCTACGTTATAGGAGCCCTGGTTGAGTTTATTTTGAGTTGTAATTAATTAATTCATTTTAACTGAGTTAAAGTCAATTTAACTAAGTTAAGGTCAATTAAACTAGTCCCAATTGTTGGAGGAACTAGTGGGAGGTCCAATAGTGTGGTGTTGCCTGCAATGATCAACTAGTTAACTAATGATTCACTCATAAATAACTCATACATGTCAGATATGAGAGTTACCCAGTTGAGATTAGAGTTCAGGGACAATGTACTATTAGTGGCTTGAGTCTTGGCCCTGAAAAGTGGCACAAAATCTAGAGTCGGTGGCATAAAACTACCTATAAAAGTCCCCAATCACAAGAATGCCTTGCTATGGGAGCGAGTGGAGATTGCTAGTCGCATGCATGCCCATGTCAAGGGAGCGATTGAGGCTTTAATGCAACAAAATGTCAGTTTGTCTAGGGGATGGTGACCTGGATGGGTTAGTTGGCTCCTGGGGGTTTTGTTGCATGTGTAGAGGGTTAGGTTAGTTGTGTTTCGTCGGTTCCACTTCCTTAACTGATACATAGGGAGTTGAATCATAACATAGTAACTCTTTGTCGCATCTTTACCTTGATTTTATGGTTTCTTGGGTAGATGTGGGAGGAGGGTGTTACACTTAATTGAACTCTAACTCCTCTAATTCGAATTTATTGAGCTAACTTAGTGACAAGAGCCATGTGACACAAATTAACTAGATCCAAGTTGTTTGTTGATATGGAAATTTGAATTTTCCCAATTTGACCAAGGCAAAATCAAATTGAGAATTTCTTGCTACATTTTTCAACAACTGAGGAGGAAATATAGAGAACTCTATATTTGTTTCAGACTGATAAAGCCCCTGGTCTTTATGGATTCTCTTCTCACTTTTACAGAAGATGTTGGCACATAACCAAATCTAACTTGCTCTAAATGATTAATTATGTCCATAGATAAACTCAAATGGGGGCGACATCAAATCCACTTTTTTGGCTTTAGTTCCCAAAGAGGTAAACCCCTCTTCCTTTTCTCGTTCTTTTTCCTATTTCTATCTGTAACATATTCTACAACATCATCTCTAAAATAATTTCTAACCACATAAAACCCCCTTTTCCCAATATCATCTCTAAAAACCAGGGAGAGTTTTAGGGGAACCAACAAATTTTAAACAACATAATTCTAGTGTAAGAAGCAATTCATTCCAACATAAATAAAGGAGAGAAAGGCATGGTAATAAAGTTGGACGTGGCTAATGCCTTTGACCGTGTCTGTCACAAATTCCTTTTTGATGTCCTTAGAAAATCAGGATTTGATGAGAATATAATAAGATGGATCTTAACATGTATCAACAATCCTTCGATCTTGCCTTTGGTGAATGGAAGGTTGGTTGGGTTCTTTAAAGCCACCAAAATCTTATGCTAAGGCTATCCCCTTTCTTCCATATTGTACTTTTTGATGGCCAAGCCACTCAACCACAAGTTTGAATATGAGAGGAAAACATGAAATCTTATGGGCATTCATCCTGTGTGTTATATCAAAAGCATCAACCATACCTATTTTGCACACGATACTCAATTTATGGGAGGAGCCTCCACAATAATAGCTTTTAAGAAAACTCTTAAATGTCTCTTAAATTCTTTAGGATCATTGGAAAAACTCATAATAAAGCCACTTGTATACCTGAAATATTAATACCCAATCTCAAGCAACCATTCACATAGTCTTGTGGTACCCAATTTAAGAAGGTTCGTATATTTTATGTTTTTCAACATTCCCATCTGTCTTAAAATACCCCCCCTCACCCCATTATTGGCTGCCACTCCTCTCCACATGGCTAAATCCAACTAAGAGACTAATTAGTTTGAAATCAATTATGTCGACTTTTCCTATCTTTCAATTTTCTTCTCTTTTTGCTCCAGTGGGAGTAAGGAATACCATAGCCCAAGAACTTCACAAGTTTTAAGGGCAAAGAGAGAAATCAAATACAAAGTGCATCCATTTAGTTAATTAGGCTATGATTCATGTTCCAAAATGCCATGGGGGTCTAGGAGTTAAAGACTCTTCTTAGTGAACATTCCCTAGGAGCTAAACTTGTTGGCATCTTATCTCTGAGTAAAACAATTGGCGGAAGCAAGTCCTCCATAAAAAATATTGTGGTGGTGATAAGAAGAGTTGTTTGGAATATAGTCATATGTACCAAGGAGGATCACAAATTTGGTGCTTACTAGTAACAACTATCCCTCTCATTAAATCCAAACTCACTTGCATTCTTCGTTATGGTTCTCGAATTAACCTTTTGGAATGAGAGCATTCTTGACTGTCCTACCTTACGATTGTGATAGCCCTAGTCACTTTTCACCTTGAAGATGTTGTAAATATTTTGAAAATAATAAAATATATATATATATATATATATATACTGAGAAGGATTTTTGCTTAGGACATATTTTGTTGTTTTTATTAAAGCCGTGGAGGCTGATATATGGCAAGTAAGGGGAAAGAGATTAAGTGGCATGATGATTATTGGCCTGCAAGACTTGGTAGGCAGACAGAAAAACCAACCAGTGATGACAAGGCCAAAAAACACAAAAATCTGGAAACAAAAGGATAGATGGAGCACTTTTATTGGTTCAGAGGATTTGGACTAGGCCAGGCACTAACCACCAATAGGTAGAGTTTAAACAACCATAGGGAGGAAGTTGGGGAGCACTAAGAAGAAGGAAGGGGGAAATAATATGTATAAGGGGGAGATGATGAATGATCATTATTCCAAAATCATGTGTCGAAACTCCAATCGCACATTGATATGGCTTGACTAGTGCATCTTCACTTTAATATTTGCCCTTGTATCCTTCGTGAAGAAGTGTAGGTGGTATATCGAATTGATGGGGAAAATATGAGTGGCATTAGAAGAAGACAAACATAGAAAATTTAGGAGACTCAAGAGGTTCGAATAGTTACAAGGTGCGTAAGGTAGAATTTGGGACAGACTGTTGTGAAGCAAGGAAAAAAATTGGATGCAGATCAATGTAGGAGGATACAAATATGAGAAGATTATTGTTAGAGGAATTTGAAGAGGAAGAGAGAGCTCAAATTTCGTGTTAGAAAAAATAAAAATAAAAATAAAAAATAAAAAAATTTGAGATCGCAATTAAGAAAAAAATGCAACTGTAGGCATATATATATTTTGTTGTTTTTATTAAAGCCATGGAGGCTGATAGAAGGCAAGTAAGGGGAAGATATTAAGTGGCATGATGATTATTGGCCTGCAAGACTTGACAGGCTAACACAAAAACCAACCAGTGATGACAAGGTCAACCAACACAAAAATCTAGAAACAAAAGGATAGATGGAGCATTTTTTATTGGTACAATAGATTTGTACTAGGCTAGACACTAACCATATATATCTATATATCTATATATATATATATATATATATATATGGGGGCTAAGTCAAAGGGACGCTAATACCAAGGCTGAGAAGGATTTTTTATTAGGACATATTTTGTTGTTTTAATTAAAGCCACAAAGGCTAATAGATGGCAAGTAAGGGGAAAGAGATTAAGTGGCATGATGATTATTGGCTTGCAAGACTTGGAAGTGTTACAGGGAAAAGTGTCTATATAGAATTGCTCTATCCCACTAAGGTGTGACAGTTGCCTTAGAAACAAACAGAGAAAAGCTACTTTTGTTTTTCCTTTATGAATTATAGATAGAGAGGAACAGAAAGACCAACCCATGTCTTGCGCTAATCCTTTGATTCGATCCCTCTCTTCTTTGATAGTCCTCAGCTACTTGCTCCCTTGCACGAGCAGCTTCACAAAGTACCTGTAAGATCACAGAAGCATAGCACTATGCAAAGACATGGATCTATAATCATAAACAATCTAGGATCAGATGTAAATTGACCATACAAATGTAACAAGCATCACTGATACAAAAGCATGGAGGAAAACTCAAATAGCTTTTATTGATAAACAAGAAAAGATCCAGGAGGAGTTACAACCAGTTGTTCTGACCCAGCATCAACCTCCCAGCAAAGAAGCCCCTCTTCACCTCAAACAAAGCATAGATCACCCAACAATCTGATGTTTGTCTCAAAAAACCAACAGCAATTCCTTACAATATGCAAAATTCCAGCCTTCCGATCTCTGGGATGAGGGATCCATATATAGATATCTGTAAGGGGGATGAGTCAGCTTGTGATTTGATTAGTGTCTTCTCTCTGACAGTTCTTGCTTCCACTTGGAGACTGAGGGCCTCTTACTCATCCTTGGTCGAATTCAGTGAGGCAAGTGTCACAGGAGAAGATTATGGAAGCTTCCATTGCCTCTACACCTCGCGGAATGACACTGCCATTTGTCATTTCTTGCCCATCGCACCCCACAGAAGGGACTTTTGAAATGCAACGCACCCTCACAGTGCATTTGGGTGAGATGCAACGCACCTAGCCAGTGGAGCAGCTGCAATGATCCTGTTTTGACCAATTTTGAGTAGTTTTTCATGGAGAACTTCTGGGAGAAGCTGTAATCTGTTGACCTTGTTCCTTTAGGGGTTAGAACAACACTTTTAGGGACTTAGGAGCCCTTGGTTTATGGACATTTCATGCTTGGAGTTGTAGGGCACAAAAATGTCTATAATAGGAAGGCAGACAAAAAAACCAACTAGTGATGACAAGGCCAACAAACACAACAATCTGGAAACAAAAGGATAAATGGAGCATTTTTTATTGGTCGAGAGGATTTGGACTAGGCTGGACACTAACCACCAAGAGGTATAGTTTGAACAACCATAGAGAGGAAGTTGGGGAGCACTAAGAAGAAGGAAGAGAGAAATAATATGTATAAGGGGGAGATGATGAATGATCATTATCCAAAATCATGTGTCAAAACTCCATTGGCACATTGATATGGCTCGACTAGTGCATCTTCACTTTAATATTTGCCCTTGTAACCTTCGTGAAGAAGTGCAAGTGGTATATCGAATTGATGGGGAAAATATGAGTGGCATTAGAAGAAGACGAACATAGAAAATTTACGAGACTGAGAAGGTTTGAAAAGTTACAAGGTGCTTAAGGAAGAATTCGGGACAAATTGTTGTGAAGCAAGGAAAAAAAATGGATGCAGACCAATGCAAGAGGATACAAAGAGGAGAAGATTATTGTCAGAGGAATTTGATGAGGAAGAGAGAGCTCAGATTTAGAGTCAGAAAAAAGAAGAATACCGAGATCGCAAGTAAGAACAAATCCAACTATAGGGAGTCTCGCACAGGTGGAAAGGAATCGAACCTTTGCAAGGAATATATATAGGCCAGGGGATACGTAGGGGGAGAGAACAAACCACATACAGTAAATTGTTAAGTACCTTGAATAAACTCAATGTGAATCTCAGTTCCGAAGAAGATGAACCTCACATTAAAGTCGAGGAGGTTTCATGCTATTGTTGAATGGCCATATACATTAGTGCAAGATTAGTAATTGTTTGAAAGGCATCGTACATAGGAGAATTGCAAGCAATGGATTTAGAAGGAGCCCTGGATTTCTACAACACATAGAGGAGATATTATTTCAGTTGAGTGGAATTTTTCCTTTAGTTGGTGGGTGGAGGTGGTTGGACTTTTGGAGTCCCTAACTTAGTTGGAAAAATTGGTTTTGTCCTTTGAGAAACCTTCTCAAGCCCTAGAATCTAGCTCAAGGGTGATTAGGCGACAATAAAGAACACAGTGCAACCCAATCTAAGGTTGGGGGGACAAGCTTAGTCCCAGACTGAGTTGCAGTATATACTTCATATAAGTATTTACTCATTTAACCTATGCCATTGATTTCTTATTATGCGTAAGAGCCTAATTGTTCAATGAACATTGTAGCATGGTTTATTTCATCTGTTTACTTCCCAATTTTCCTAGTTAGATATACCCAGGTTCTTAGACATGTGCTCCCACCTCCTCATTTGTATAAGAAGTTGAAATGAATTAAGCAATCTCAATGGTTGAATTCAATATTATGTTAGTGGATGAGGATACAAATCTTTTTGGGATCAATTAGCCTTTGCCTAGCCATAAGCGATGTTGTTAAAGGAGTTGGAGATGCCTAGACTTCAAGCTAACCCCCCCAACAATGCCATTCTTCCATAAATTCATGCACCACAAACGAGTATGGGTTCCTTCACTCAGACTAAGGGGCATGGTCTTGTGCCTGAGATCATCGTTGCTCTTATTTGTAGTTAATTTCTAATCTTAGTTGTGTTCATGGTGTTGTCTAGGAAAATCCTCTCTGCGGATAGAGATGATCCCACTAGCCCAATGAGTGGGACTAGCAACCTACGTGACAATCTACAAGACACTTTCCTAAATTACAATCGAAATGAAGAGGAAGATGGCCTACCTCGTTCTAATGCTATAACACACTCTTTTTTTGGAGATCTCGAATCGCTTTCTCCTCAGGCTCAACTCTACTGCTCACAGCGTTTGGATACCTGCACAAGAGATCAAAGACACAACGAAGCATACAAGTGAAACAAGCATAATCGAAAGTAATCTACTTAACAAATCAATGAGCATTAAGATAAATGATGCATTAACACAAACATTTATGGAAAGTGAACCAACAATTGTATATATTAATGAAATAAAGGAGGAAGCATACAACCAAGCCTTGATGTCAATAAGCTCTCCTTGAGTGAATTTCCAAGTCCAAGCTCAAGCTCTCCAAAGACTCCTTCTCCAAGCCAAATGAGTATCATGTAAGCACTACCTCAGCATAAGGGTGCAAATAATCAGAGACCAACCATTTGGTAATGGGAGAGGATGAATATATAGGCAAGGAAAGGGAGTTAGGATCTCTCCAAAGATAGGACAAGACCCTCATCTCAAGAAGGTAGATCATAGGGATAAGATCAAAGGACACTATTGGGAGAATTCGAACACATCCACACCAAACAACCTCCAGCTCGTCGTTCTAGAAGCCTCTAGATCACAAAGCTTCTTGTCCTCTTTGGGAAAACTTGCCTTTTAGGGATCAACGCGGGTATCCAAGTAAAAAGTGTGCTGGCAATGTGAGGCCAATATGGTGCAACTTGTCACCAACACTAGTTGCTAGTGTCAGAGTCGCTTTGATCTTGAAATTAAAGTTTTTAGAGCATACTTCTTCAGGGAAGGCTTAAGGCATGTTTCCATCAATGTTTCAAGGAGGATCTGAACTATACATCAGGATGGGTACACTGCATAATTGCCAAGTTTTGGGCACTTCAGGGTATGACACAGGGAAGTGCAGGAGGCATGATAAAATACTATGTAACAGATGCCCCCTAAAGCATGAAGGCAGAACAGAGAGTGATGGTTGAGATGCTTTACGAGATTTTGCAAGGATGAGAACAAACATTGTCAAGATACCTACAAATCAAGGACGCATATACATATACATATCTGATATCAAAACATGAATCCATGGTGTGGACGCAACCATCCAAATAGAAAGGAATATGTGAAAAGATCCATGGTATGGGTGCAGCCATCCAAATGAAAAGGATCTTTGTAAATCTAAGATCCAAGGCATGGACGCAACCATCCAATAAAGAAGGATCATCATCATAAATATAAAGTCCCACGGTATGGTCACAACCATCCATATAGAAGAAACATGTGTACAACCATGAACAATACATAACTTCACGCAGCCTGAGTTATATCAGACAAAACTCAGGGGCTTGTGTTCCATCCCAACGCGATCAAAATACGAATTCTAACATGTGAACGAATGTGACGAAGTCAACCATGCTAGAAAACCACCTGATTACCGACCAATGATGTGGACCGTTAACAAGCACGAAAGAAACCACCAATAATGACAATGGTACGACAATACAGTTCGTGAATGTGAAAATGAAGTTGAAGTCGAACACTCATGGAATCATCCGATCGAAGTTCAATGATGAAAACTTGTCATCAGATGCGAAGAAATTTCCAATAAGGCATGCAAGCTTTAAGGTAATGCAAGGGAATCTCTAAGTCATCTTCCTGGATAATGATCTGAAGTCGACAAGAAGTGACCCGTCGAAGGAGGGCCATAGATATTCCCTCATCATCGACATGAAACAAGGAATAAAGTGGAATAAATGAGTATGATCCAAGACTAGATAGGACTTCTCTTGAACATCGGTGACACGACTTCGAAGTGTGGTAGCATTTGACTCAACATAGGACCAAGGGTCATGATGACGCAATTGAATAGTCGGATGAGAGGCAAAAATGGATCACCCAAACCTGGAGAGACAAGTGACTGAGTGAGGATATCCCAAACCCGACACGAGAAATAAATGAGTGTCATGTTCAAGAGCGACATGCTGCCTACATAAGAGATGTTTCACTTTCATTTTTCCCCATTATTTCTAGCAAGTGCCCCAATTATTTTTTATCACAAGCTTGAAGGGGATATCATATGCTTGTCGTATAAGTTCATTATTCGAATGAATCCATCCTAATAAGTTTTACAAGTCCTAGGAAGGAGAAACTTGGTCTCGTCATGGTGACAAGTCTTTCGCCGTTTTATTTTTTACGGGTCCGACGGGAGAATAACTCAGTATTTTTTTCATATTTAGAGAGTTTGAAAAATAAATGAAAAAGAAAAGTCCATCATGTCCCTTTTCGTAATTTGTCTCTCGAACCCTAAAAGGTATAAAACAATATTCGAGAGAACCTCTTAGCCATGTTCAACTAAGGTGTTCCTTTTTTGTACAATAGTCTATCTTAGTCTAGAAAAAAATTAAACTTATACTGTGTAGACGTCATTTCATTTACTTTTACGAGTTCGAAACAACAAGTACTCTACAATATTTTCATATTTTTTTGAGTCTGAAAATAGCTGAAAGAGGACTCCACCTGGAGGAACGAGTGGTATAAAAGGATAGCAACTGGTTCCAATGATGATGGAACTTCTCAAAAATGTAAGAGTCAAGAGGCTGGCTAATAAGACCACTCATCGCAGATGTTCCTCGGGAAAAGGTAAAACAATCAAGTGAAAGTATATGATCAACCAAGGAGATGGTGATGATGGGAAAGAAAAAGCAAGGCTCATCTAGCAAAAAAGGGCAATCACGAGATGTAAAGGGGGAAATGGTTTCATTTTTACACAAGCTCGAAACAACAATAAACTATGCATGAGATAAGTTTGAATGCCCCCAACATAATGACTCAATTCGAGGTACATGCCCCCTAGGCTTCATTTCATTCACCTAAGTAGACTACTGGTTACTAATAGGTGGATGGAATCTAGGTTTACTTGCGAGATCAAGTGAAAGAATCGACTAGGATTTTACAAGATCTAATCAAAGACTCGAATTGGATGGGGATTTGTTTCATTTTTTAACGAGCTTGACATGAGAAAAGAACCATGCTCATGATACTTTGTTTCATTTTTTTAACAAGCTTGACACAAGTAAAAGAACTCCGCTCGTGACACATTGTTTCATTTTTTAACGAGGTTGACATAGTAAAAGAACTATCCTCATGGCCCTTGTTTCAGTTTTTAATGAGCTTGACACAAGACAAGGAACTCTGCTCCAAACCCTTGATCACAGACCAAAAGAGGCCATGGCTTCCAAGAGGTTCTCATCAGATTGGAGAACAAAACTCTAGAAGGAATATGTGTGCAGGGATCCAAATGAAAAATCGGGCTCCAATGCCTCGAGTACATGATGTACTACATCACCTACTAGATCATCAATAGATATAGGCATGGAACATGTAGCCACATAATTAACCTGTGGCGGGGGTGATACTACTTGCACATAAGAACTATTGAGGGATGATGGTTGACTGGGAGTTGATTCAAGACCAATGAATGTAAGTTGATCAATGATCACGATGCTTCCTTCATGCAAGAAACACATAACTCGAAAGAGGGAAGAGACAAGAGCTCCCATGACATAAACATTGTCATGACCAAGGAGTAGATTAAAATCTAAAGGGCCTTGAACAACCATCATGTCTATATAGATCGTCTTTCCTGCCAAAGTAATAGGTAACTTAGGAAGGATCCCTAATGGTTCATTGGTTCCTTTGTTAAAAGCTAGCAGATTCTGGGTGATGGGGACAAGTTGAGGAGAACCTAAAGCTTGCCAAGCAGTTAAGGACAAAATGCTAACAGATGCACCCTCATCTATGACTATGCTAGGCACAGCCATATGGTAAGCATGTACTGTAATCTGGAAAGGCACATAAAGCAGAAGATGATATCCTACTAGTCGACTCCAATCAAAAGAAGTGACTAAACTAAATAGAGGGCGTGTCATAGGAATATGAGAGCTAGCCTCTTACTCTATGGGAATAAGGGAGATGCTATCATGCACCTCTAGAACGAGAGGATTTCCCTCCAATTCATTTGAAACTGAAGAAACCAGAAGAACCTGAGCAGTATGAGGTTCACTCTCTACTGGAAAGGTATGGCTAACTAAAGGTGGAGCCAAGTCTATTGGTTTTGCCACCAATGGTTGGTCAAGAACGGAATCACGAGACTCATTTTCAAAGAGATTGGGGTTGACCAAAGATGACTTTTGATCAATCATTGGAACAACTAGTGAAGGATCAGGGAAAGATAACCAACCAAAAGACAAGGCTGCGAAGCCATAAGGTTTTCCAACTCTCTGGAAGCCTCATCTAGAAGAGGAAAAAGGTGAATGGGATGATTACCTTCACACAACTTACAGGGAAATTTAAATTTTCCCTTTTTCCCATGGACCTTATTATTACTAGTTGAAGGGTTATCACCAGCATGAACCCTAGAGGCCGATGACAAAGATCGATGTGAATCTCTAGACCACACTTCTAAGACCTTGGGAATAAAGGACAATTCCAAAGAAGGTGGTCACCCTTACATAGTATGCAAGGGAATTTCACTTTCTGGGGCTGATTGGAAGATTTTTCTACGTCAGTTTCATCCATAGCAATGGATGCTTGGTTGCCCCCTTACTTATTTTGCTTCTTCTTCTTCGTCCTCTTCTTCTTCTTCTTAGTTTCCTGGTTACTAGAATCCAGACTTTCACTAGGCGAAGAGGAAGAATGTGGTGAAGAAACAAGTGAAGAAGGCGAGGGGTCAACTTTAGGATCAACATGAGGTTGATGTTGTTTAGGTGGAGGAGAAATCAGTTGAAAAGCAGTGGGGACACTTAGAACCACCGAGGTCGAAAACAACCAAACTGGCAGACCAATGGTCAATCCAAGAAGGGACAACATTGCCATATAGGGAGAACCAATATTTCCAAAAGAAGGAAAAGAACTAGGATTCCCATCAGAGGGATTTCCTTTATTGGTAGACTTAGGAAATGTTGCCATAGGTATCAACCTAAGATCTACTAAGGAGTATTTCCACAGGAAGGATGTTATTCCGTGGTTAATTAATTGATTTTAGAACTTTAACCAAAATAAATCAAAAAGGGGTAATCTAGGCAAAATGGTTTACCAAGTATCTGTGAACTGCAATATACACCTTTGTCGAAACTAAGGACTTAATGTACGACGGCCAATCTCCCTGAATGTTGTGTTTGGTGTATCACATTTACAAGGCAATTGACTCGGTTACCTGTGGCTAAAAGATAGCTACCTAGTGGGGTCTCCCAATATATACTCGATGGTACGGGGAGCACAAATCTGCGTTAGCATTGTCTAATGCAGAACCGTCCAATGAGAGTGTCCCTATATACTTATCATACTGAAGTGTCTCCTATATACTCGAGGGTATTAGAGAACCTTCGATATACTTCCATACTGGGATGGGATTTCATCCCAGGATACATTGCAAGCAGTTAACGACAACTTCTATGTTTAAAAACGTCGAAACACGTCTCTAGCCTAGACCTCTAGATATTTGCATTAGGTTATAAATGCTCCTTAGGTTAATTGAGGTAAATTTTAAGTTTATCTTCAATTAAGTTTCAATTTGATGGCTCAACGATGTCACCTTTACCTATGATGCAACTAAATTATAAAAATGAAACCTTTTTATTCGATGAAGGCTAAACTAATGAAGGAAGAGAAACAACCAAATAATGCATCAATAAAGTGAAATGCATTATAACACAACTCTTTATCTTCCAATGCAAAAATGCCAAAAATGAGATCTAATCTTTCACTTTCGCAAACAAATGCAATCCTAAGAGAAACAAAAATCAGTTTTCTTTCACTAAGATGCATTGATTTTATCTTTTTCTTTTCACTTTGATTGAATAATGCAAACTAATGCAATGAGCAAAGGAGAAAATGCAATCCAAAACAACTAAAATGAAAATTGCATTCGCTTATGGTTTCGAATGCAAATTGTTTCAAAAATAATTAAATGAGGAAATTGTTCACTTTTCTTTTCGAAACAAAGGAATTAAAACAAGTATTCACTTTTGGTCCTACAAAAGCAAACAACTATAATCTATGCTTGATAATGGAGTAAAAACAATCTTCAAAGCATCAATATGACTCAATACTAATGCAAATTCCTTCACAATCACGAACTGGAAGCAACTTGAGAATAATGTCTTGACGATAGTAAGACTCTTGAATGGAAACAATCAATGTCAAAGAGGCAGACCAAGCAATGAGCCAAGGGTGACCTAGATACCCTAGAAACTCTAAAAAGCACTTAATCCTAAAAAAACACTTCAGCAAAGCCAAGAGACAAATTGCAATCATACAAGGATGTCAATAAAGACAAATACATTGTAGCCACACTAGAAAGTCACTAACATAGGTCAAAAACACTGAAAACAATAAGAAACCCTAATTTTCTTCTATTCTTTGGGATCAGCACACCTATTATAGGCAAAAGGGCAATGCAACGCAGATCAATGCGACTGTAAATTTAAAATCAGCGCTTCTGTCAAAGCAGAAAACGCACTACGCGAGAAAACTACGGAAAAAAAAAAAATATATATAAAAAAAAAAAATTAAAATCTTCAAGATCAGAGCAAGCTAAACATTCTTAGGGAATAACGAGCACCTGCAAATAGCTACAGTGATAGACACAAACCAAGGAATTAACAGTTGGTCAAACTCATCAGAGAATCTGATTGAAGGAATGGATGGAAAGGGTTATAGCTTTCCCAGCGGAGTTGCCATTTTGTTGTCTAGGCAAATCCTCTCTATGGACAAAGACATCCCTCTAGCATAATGAACGGGACTAGCAACCTACGTGACAATCTACAAGACACTTTCCTAAATTACAATCGAAATGAAGAGGATGATGGCCTTCCTTGTTCTGATACTATAATGCACTCCTTTGTTGGAGATCTTGAATCGCTTGCTCCTCGGACTCATCTCTAGTGCTCACAATATTTGGATACCTGCATAAGAGATCAAAGACACAATGAAGCATACAAGTGCAACAAGCATAATCGAAAGTAATCTACTTAGTAGATAAAGGAGAATTAAGATAAATGATGCATTAACACAAAAATTTATGGAAAGTGAACCAACAATTGTATATATTAACGAAATAAAGGAGGAAGCATACAACCAAGCCTTGATGTCAATAAGCTCTCCTTGAGTGAATGTATAAGTCCAAGCTCAAGCTCTACAAGCACTCCTTCTTCAAGTCAAATGAGTAGCATGTAGGCACTATCTCAGCATAAGGGTGCAAATAATCAAAGACCAACCATTTGGGAATGGGAGAGGATGAATATATAGGCAAGGAAAGGGAGTTAGGATCTCTCCAAAAATAGGAGAAGGCCCTCGTCTCAAGGAGGTAGCTCATAGGGATAATATCAAAGGTAAATATTGGGAGAATTCGACCACATCCACACCGAACAACCTCCATCTTGTTGTTCTAGAAGCCTCTAGATCACGAAGCTTCTTATCCTCTTTGGGAAAACTTGCCTTTTAGGGATCAATGTTGGTATCCAAGTATAAAGCGCACTAGTAGCATGAGGCCAGTATGGTGCAACTTGTCACCAGCACTAGTTGCTAGTGTCACAGTCGTGTTGATCTTGAAATTAGAGCTTTTAGAGCTTACTTCTTCAGGGAAGGCTCAAGGCATGTTTCTATCAATGTTTCAGGGAGGATTTGAACTGTACATCAAGATGGGTACACTGCATGATTGCCAAGTTTCAAGCACTTCGGGGTATGACACAAGGAAGTGTAGGAGGTGGGACAAAATACTGTGTAACACATGATTATAATGGGGAGTCCTAGACTATTGATCCAATAGATTTACATTAAGACAAATTTTCATTAGAAATCGAAGAATGATAATAGCTCTAAGATGATGACCATCCATTCCACTCTTTGTCATGATTTCAATGGCTCTTAAGAAATGATTTTTGTAGTAGTTGTTTTTTTTTTTTAACTTATGATTTTGCTCTTGATTTTCAATCAAATATTGTTCATTGAGGACACAAGCACGATTTGTTGATGACATTGAAATTACCTTTGAAAGTACATAAAAGAGAGACCAATATCATGGTGGGGTAAGACAATGATCCACACAATCAAGTTGATACGTCAAAAGAAGTTGAGAATCATATGTTGAGTCATTAATAAAATAGAGTGTGACAGATTGTGTGGCCTGAAAGTGGAAACTACATCAAAGGAGTTGAGAGGGGTGTCACCTCACCCACCACAACATCCAATAGAGAGGTACCAACCAATGGAATACAAATGATTTCTCCAAATAAGGTGAATTTAGTACCAAGAATATTATCCTCTTAATGAAGTTTCCATGAAGACCTCAAAACCTATTGAAGGAGCCAAGAAGGGTTTGAAACCCTATAATTCAAGTTGAACCATAAGTCCTTGCTTTGCAATCATTAAGGCAAATGCCATTGGTTAATAGTCTTAGATATGAACTAAATAACCTTGAAAATTATGCTGCAAAGTAATCCTCTAGATCATATATGAGATGTTGAGTCCATTAGACATCTCCACAACCCATACACACTCTCATGCAAGTCGTACAAACTTCTAGCAAGCTTATGCATGACGATCATGTCACCATATATATTATGTGCATCCTCGGATGAATTTCTCTACCTAAAAACAATTTTTAAATGGTAGCCCTATAATGTCGTATAATTACTTTTTGATGACAATAGCTTCATATACCTGCAACAAAAGGAGCGGTGTTGAAGAATTAGCTTACTAAAATTGGAGAATGTGAGACAATGTATCAATCATAGTTTCCTACATTTCTATCTCTGTACTTGAGCCCTTCATTATGGAAATACATTTTGAATAATGACATTACTTTGGATCCTTTATGGATTTCTTCCATGAGTGGATTGGCTATATTCTTATTGACGTGCATATGGATTAGTTGTCTTTTCTAGGAGACAATGGCACCAATATTTGGTGGTATTTAATAGGGCCTACAAATCTTTCCCGAACCTACAAGCATTACTGAGCATTAAGCATGTTCAATGAAATCATAAGACTAATGCAAACACTTGATGAGATCATCAACATTATGAAACTTTCCCATGTGTTTGGTTATGAACCAAAACATGGATGCATCTACCATTGCATAAACACAAGTTGGATTTTCCATTGTTATCTTATCAATATTGCAGCAAACATCTTTTATCAAACAATTGGTGGACTGATGCAATCACTCTTTTTGACATAACACTGGGTAGCCCATTAACATCATTTGTTAAGTCATCGAGCAAGAGGGACTTTGGAGGTGGCTCTAATTGAAATCTTTGTCAACACTATTCAACTTCTTGATGCTATTTTCAACACTATTGAACTTCTGTTTTATGAAAAGATGAGATCTTCAATCTCTATAATTTGGTTTATAAACATGCACATAACTTATCACTGCATCAAACCTACAACCACTTTGCCAAAAACCAAAAACAAAAAACCTCTTAGTTATCAACTTAAAACATACAACAAATATGATACATGATACACCTTGATAATTTAGACAAACTGATTAGGGTACTCTGTGACAACACATTTTTTATAGTCCATCAATAAGTTTACATTAAAAAAAAAAATGAAATAAGATTATTAATATGGATATATTTCATGACCAATGTATTAGAACTACTAATCTTGAATTGATTTGATGACTTACTCTTTTGTAACACCCTCCTTCCACATTTACCCAAGTTAACCACCCTACCTAGCTAAACATGTGATGAAGAGTTACTATGATACGATTCAACCTCTTAGATCACCTTAAGGAAGTGGAATCTACAAGACAAAAACCTTAATGACTTCCCTCATGTGCTATGAGACCCCCAAGGGATAAACCACCCTTCCTGGTGCCTAAGCCCTAAGATAAAACTCTGTTTCAATGCCCTGATCTCCCAAATGTTGGCACAACACTGCTAGAATTCAAATGTAACCCTCCATTCACATGCATGATGCCCACAAAGGAGCAACTGCAGTCTTTTTCACCTAATTTTGTGCCTACAACCACGAGATTTAGGCCACTTTTTAAGGCTAGGATCCAGACCTCTATCCATAACTTAATGAAATTTTCGAGAACCATGAATGACACAAGGACAAAGCCTTCCACACAAATATTAGACAAGAACTTTACCTAAACAAGCCTAACCATGACAGACATTCCGTCAATCACATCATGAACAAGTAATCTACAAGTCATAATTGCACATCTGAACATAAGGATCTCATACTTATCTGACATTTGTCAAAAAGGTTTGATGCTCTCTAATTGCAATATCATCTACTAGGTCATACATTCACTAGCCATACATTTACTAATCAAAACATGATGAAAGCCATAACTAAAATATGTGATAAGCCATGCTTATAACCAACATAATAACAACGATGGAACAACCATTTAAAATCACATAATAACAAATACATTTACTCATGAAATACAAAAGGAAAATAACTCTTATTAACATATGCAAAGGCCAACTAAGTCAGGGACTTCCATGTACCACATGACCATAACTTGGATTGAACCAAATCTTTCTTTCAACTAATCACCCTCGTGCCATATTCCAAGCATGAAGGTGGAACTCACAACAAAACTAACTAAGGCTTCCTCAACCTTACCGTCTATCCCGCCATTACCGGTCAAGGGATTCCTAGGCCCGAAACCCTCATCTATACAATGAGGCTTTACCGTGTATCTCGCCATTACCAGTAAAGGGATTCCTAGGCCCAGACAAGAAACATACACTACCAGGCTTTGTCACAATCCTGCCATGTACTGGTCAAGGGATCACTGGGCCCTAAACAAGCATGGATGCCTCCAAATATCTCCACCTAAATCGTGAATAATTTTCCTGTCTCCACCCTCGAGCTTCACTGTGTATCCTACCATTACCGATCAAGGGATTCCTAGGCCTTTAGGAATTTTCATGAGACCACCCCACTCAGTTTCGAAACCATCCGACAATCTAGCTCAGCCAAGTAAAATAACCCCATCACACCATGGCTATTCGAAAATGGCAAGGCGAGGCTGAAACTGCTATCACACCTAGCAAAACCCATGTCAATGATAGCAAGAGAACCAAATACCCACATGCATATACCATGCATGCCAGAACTAGCAAGCAAATCATACATGCAACTTGGTACCTAGAAGTAATCCCAATTTAGTAGCTTTATCCAACTCTTCCTTGCTTGATCTCTACTTCCCTTTGCTTTCTTGTCCTTCCTTTACATTCTTTTCTCCAATGTTAGAGTGCTCCAAGAATACTCTAAGTGTGCAAGAGTATGAGAGAGAGAATAGAGAGAGAGCTCCACACTAAAATTGACAAAAGGTTGTGAATTGATCCTCATAAACCTTTTTATCCATGAGGCCTCTAATTTCTTTATTTTCCATTATTTTCCTTCAATTCCCTCCTCACATGCAACCTGTGACCTTTCAACTTCCTTTTCTCCTAATTTCCTTTATTTTCAGAAATAAAATGTCAAATAATACCTCTTTGCCTTTTCAAAGCTTTTGCAAATTTCCTCTTAGACATAAAAAACCAAATGAACACCCACTAGGATGTTTTTCCCAACGCTCAGCGTGGAATACCTATCCCATGACCTTGGTCTTATTTTTCCTTTATTAACTTTATTACTTTTAACCCGAGGCTGTTACATCTTTGGGTACATAGACCTTATCCAGAGTATTGTTAATCTTGTGCTCCCATAGATCCATAAGGTCATTCACAAACAACATTCTCAAGATACGTCATGTACATAGTCTTATTCAAAGTTCTAAGATCATCCACTGCCTTGATTGTGTGCGTTGCAACGTCTTCCTCAGCGACAAACACAACTGCACATTCACAATATATTCAAATGATTAACAATCACATGGAGGGATATAATAATTTTTAGACAAAAAATAATGTCCATCAAACCTTTGGCATTTCCATTTCAGAGAATGACAACTTTGTCCGTTGGAGGGACTGTAAGGCCAATCTCTCCCACGCTTTGAACGAAATGCCCTTTAGTTGGTACATAGTCTTTATAGGCTCCAACCCTATTCTTTTCAACGACCTTCAAATCTACAATCAACACATTGTATGGTATGTTGTTATCTAGAAAGTAATATCATGCACTACCAACATCATTAGAGAGGGTGTGTAAAGTATACCCCCTTAAAAAATAATGCCCTCAAATTTCTCTATCTCCTGAGGCTTTGTTAGGCCCAAAATGTGCACTTTGGGATTGTCCTAGGCCTACTCAAAGATTAGTATTGTGCCAAGACTATTGTAGTAATATTCATGGAATCATGGCTTTTGATGAAGGCCCTCCAGGCATGAGACCTAATTTACAACCCAAAGGCATTGACCTAAAGGATGGCCTTCTCTTTGCTCCTCTTGATCCAAAAACTATGGGAGAAGTTGTTGGGTTCCTGGACGTGAAGGTGCAGTCAAGCAAGCTACTTTATCATCGTGCCAAGGGGATGAAAAATATTTGAACCGCTTACGAAACCATCTTCACAAACACCAATGATGATGGTGTGGAAAGTTTAAAACGCAATTTAAACACTTTTTCTTTAAAGCTCTCTTCCAAAGGTATGATAAGTTTCATATGTAATATAATCTCATAACTCCTTTTAGAAGAGCGCATATTTCTTCTTTAAATGTATTTTCTATCTTAATTTAGATTAAAAAACTATAAAATATATATCAAAATTGATAGATAATGATACAAGTAATCAATAAAGTAGTGCTTGACATTCATTAATGGTTGATCTTAAACTAAGGGTTTATAAACATCCGCATGTACCTTATGGAGGTCCTGTAAAATCAAAAGTGAAATCATCACGTTAAGAATATAAACAGAGTTCACCAAGCGCCTACTACAATCATTGCCATAACGTGAAAACAATTCTTTACATAATCAAATCAATTCACCTCCTTTTGTGCTACTCTCATTGTACCACTTCAAATATATTTCAATTATGCCATCATTGTACCACTTGAGACACATTCCACTGCATTTCTATGCAACCGTTTCCCTTAAATCACTACACATAGGTATACTCAACAAACGCGAATGTGCAAGTGGCTGGAGACAAAAGAATCTTCTAAACCACTTCAAAATATATTTTTTTTCCTCGGTAAAATCATGACTTAGCCTACTATTACAAATCTTTAATAACTTCAACAATTTGGAATATTGCAAGATGAATACAAATTAATATTGTTTAAAAAATGGCATAAGAGGTTTCAATTCTCCCAATGACAATAAAATCCATCCATAAATAATTCCATAATACATAAACAGGTGTTGCATTATTGGATTGATGACTCTCATAGTTCCATGATATATAAATAGGTGTTGCATGACTCGATTGAAAATTTTGACTCCAGTATAACAACTCAAGTTGTCAGATTAGAAGAAAAAAAAGCATGAAATTGTGTATATGAACACATAAGCTTTATTGTGGATTGATATCCAAAGACGAACAGATCATGTGAACCCAACGAAATTACTTCCTTGAACATACAAAAATATAACACATGTTTTTGCACATTTACAATGTATATTGATACCACCTTCACTTGATAAGATATAAATTTAAATTTACTATACATGTCTCTAAACCTCTACTGAATACTTTCGCCTTTAGGTCCATACAGTCTAAAAAGATGATATGCAGACATTCCAAAAATAGTTGCCATACTTAAAATCACGAGGAAGACACTAACAAGCCCCTCTCCAATTTGGTGACAACTTTTCATTGAAGGCGCAAACTTTCATGCATTGAAATTCATTTTGTCCTCTTTCTCCGAGGTATGTAGACTCTGCAACTGCAACAAAGGAAATGTAGGCCATTGTTTATGACCAACAAATTTGAAGGTTAGCATGTCCTTTTCATTCTCTTGGGAACAACCTATATAATGCATAAATTAAGATAGTATTCAAGAATATACCAACATATTATATTTAAATGTTAGGTCAAGAGAATAAAGCTATCATGCAACTAATTTCTTTTTCCTCCTAGAAAGAAGTAGAGTTGAGAGTACATATGTAACTCCACGCTTATTAGGTGACCACAAGCTAGAGGATGTTGGCAACAATAATCAGACTTGATGGGCGTTTTTTTTTTTTGGGGGATTTTTAGAATGCAATTCAATATTTGGAAGATTGGAAGCAATTTTAACAATGATGTAACTACACCCTTCTTTGTTGGAAATACTACTGAGTGGGGGGAGGGGGTGAATCAATATTATCAAATCAATAATTTTTAATTTCTCAAACAGATTTATATACGCTACTTCTATGAAGTGAACTAGCATGTACACTCAACTGTGATTAGAGAAACCAACGTATACCCAGAGAACTTGTGATTTAGACAATTTATCATGTGTTGATCTTTGACCAGTGCATCAGTAACTTATTAAACAGTGCAGTTAAAACAGAATAAACCATCACACATAAGCAACACACATGAACACCAAGATTTAAGGTGGAAACCCAATGTGGGTGAAAACCACCTAATGTTGTCATCTCTGTCTTCTTTTAATAATAAGAAAATTTGTTTACAATCTTGTACTGCTGCAGACTCATACCAGTACGCAGGCACCCATCTGCAGAAGATTACAACCTTCTCCCATTTTCCAGCTTCTACTAGAAGAGAGCTCCAACCCCCTAACTCTTGTACTAGCCAATGTATTTACTAGTACATAGGCATCGGCCTACAAAAGGCTACGACCTTCTCTCTTCCACCAAGGACCATATTTCATAAATTATCAGATTGGATGCTCCTGGTACACAACCATACACATGAAGGTCTCATTTCATAAAATTTTCATACTGGACCAATAAGAAACTTTGAAACTTTAAACTGCATCAACCAACATTAAGTTAATCTAAACAATCAAATCACTGTCACCAGAACACTGTGCTGAACCAAAAAACCTGCATCATCATTCAGAATTAGTTGTAACCTCAAAAATCATGCATCAACATGTATACGCTACTTTACTGAACCCAAACTGCATGTATACGCTGCTTCCTTTAATCAAACATGTTTATACCTTCAAAACTACTGAAACATAAAACTTTTGAATCAAGTATATACCAATCAATAATATATAGAACATCTACTGTCAATTTACAAAGCTTTACACAGGCAGTAGCAGAGATCACCCTTCTCACTTATACAATCAATCAATCAGATACCAAACTCCTAATGCATTCAGTTTTACACTCAGATCTAAGAAGACTTCATTGACAAACAACAGTAAAACAACAGAACTAATTAGATAGATCTGTCAGATCTGAAGAGAAGGCTTTTCTTTTGTATCGCTACTTGGAAGAGTAGAACCTGTGTGTACACGTGCTTTTACCAAGGTGAACCAGTGTATAGATCTGCAAATATTAACTCATAACTTCGCTGCAATTCCAGACTTCAGACAAACCCAGATCATGACATTTAAAGAATAAAACAGGTGCACATAATTAGATCTATCCCAACCAATATCAGATCAGTCACGGATAAGTTATTTTAGGTCTCATGATCCTAATTCAACATTGAATTCAAGGTGCACAAACTATTTCAGATCAAACCACCAACATAGCCCCTACAACATAAAATATACTTCACATAGAAGTATTCCTTGGAAACCCTTTCACTTGCACACATTGGCCTTGTGACCTTCTCCTCCTTATATAGTTTTTGGCTTTTCTCAATACCTCGAACCAAAACCACTTACTGACCCATGGTATTCTTAGGTGGGATCAAATAGTCGTTACTCCACTCAATATTGTGGATTAATACCATGGTATTGACCCCTGGTATTGTCTCCTCTTGAATTTCCTTTATTTTCCAACTTGTAGCGCTTTTTGTCTTGCGAGAGTGCATGTATACGTATATGCTCTTTTGGTTCTGTGGACCAACGTGTATACATTGTTTTGACTAAGTGGACTTGCGTATACATCTTAAACTGCTTTTTACCATCCTTTATCTTCAACTTCTTCATTATGATTAGTAGACGTTAATTCCATCTTCCTGTTCTTCTGTACCAATGCCCTGTTACTTCTGAATAGACCTATTACACTGTGAGAGAGTTGCCATCAAGGACAATAGTTGCATCATAATGCCAACATTATTTTGACATGTAGATTTTAAAATGGTTCTTATTTTATAAGATAGTGTTTATAAATATAATCCTTTTTATAGTAGAAAACTAGTGCCTGAAGGCACTCAATGCTTCAATTTGAATACCAGTTGGGACGACAAAAAATGTAAGATAGGAATCTAACATATTTTGTTATAGCTAGACACAAGAGTTGCAAATCAGTTATCATACAACCCAAAATTTGTCTTTCAAGAGCAAGAGTATATCTTTGCAATATTAAAGGAAAACATGCATCCATCAAATCTAATGTAAAACCGATAATTGGGGAGCTTTGAATAGTGCAAAACAAAGAACTTGTGGTTACTTTCAATCAAGAGCTTTACAAGCAATAGTCTCACTGGTAAAGGCCAACATTTTTTACCAAGTGGGCAAGAGTTACGGGATTATATTTTGTGACTATGGTTAAAATATTGTAAGATCATAATATTCAAGCACCAATGTAGATGTAAGAAGGCGAAGAGATGAAACATAAGATTATTTTAGAGATGCGATGTTATTCCATTGAGAATCAAGAACCCAAGGGATTTTCCGTCAGGTCGATATTTAGGATACTAAAACCTGGAAATGAGATAACAATTCTATCATTTGATTTCTGGTAGACTAAATCCAGAGATATAATATCTGCATTCTAGACTCTGCTATAATGAAAGTTCTAGCTTGATATTAACTAAATAATTTTTTCGCATAGAGGTAATTGTCATCCTTAAGTTTTAAGAAATTGGGGCCTAAGCTTGTAACCAGACATGAAGACTAATCTCATAGTCAAAGGCTCTACAAAGAAAAAACTCTTTATGACGATTTGTGTCTAGGCGTTAGTGATGAGAAGACTAATCTAAAATCATTAACAAAACAAAGTTTAAAGACCTCCATTATCACCATACTCAGTTAACTTGTTAAAAAACAGAATCCAAGCTAATATCAAACTTGTGACATTTTGAAAATTTTGCAATCTTAATCAAATACTTCCCTTATATTTTTGATCAAGTCTCAGTGATGGCTACAATATAATAATTCAATAGAACAAATAAAGTGGAATCTAAAATAACTTTACCTAATAAAAAATGAAAATAAACCATGCTAAAGGCTTGTTGGTCAAAGGGCTTTGAGTGTACATACTCAAAACACATTTGATTCCTTGCAGAAGAGAATAGGAAGCTATACTTTTATTTATAACAACAAGAAACCTGCATCCAAAAACAAGCACACATGATAAAACGTCTAGTGACCATCTCGATGTTGCCCTTCACAATTAATCTCACTACACTAAAATCTAGTTGTCTCAGTAATCTGTGCAAGCCAGATACTTAAAGATATCCATTTTCTTTAAAAGAACTGATTACACACAAACACTCATATTACTTACTAACATACATCCATCAAACACCGAATTTTATTATCCATATAGATGGAATTCAAGGTGCAAGCCTTATTTTTTTCACCCTTTTAACCTTTAACATAAAGCATTCTCCTTTGATAATAAGTTATGTCATTTTCCCATCAAATCCTGACAAAACAACTATGTAATTCCATCAACAATCTATAACAAATTCTCCAATGGTATTTACTTGAAATAATTCGAGCAAGAATATATTGATAGCTCGCTCTGGTAAACTAGACACTTCAACATCTAGTTCCTTTGGTACATCTTCACATATCTACATGGGAAACACATTGTTATGTTCATAAATGGAAGATAGAAACAATCTTTACAAAAAATATTAGGTATGAACCAAGAAGGGAAAAATAGCACACATTAAAACAAATAAAGGTTAAAGGAATCTACAAAAATAATAATGAGAATTCATACAAAGTTTTTGCTTATCTTCACATCTAGATACATGCAACACAAAAAAGCAAGAAGAGGATTTTGCACGAAAAATATGAAATTTCTACAAAATTGTTTGATGAAAAACAATGGTGAGTAGAAAAGGCTCCCTGTTGTACGAAACCTACTACAAAGTTGTAAAAATGAATCAACACTTAGAAAGCTCATCATCGTGCATTGTTGTGGTCAAATGATTTTGTATCCAATTCATTCTCTTGAAAGAAGAGATATATTGCAGTTGTCATGCACATTATGGATCTTATAAACTCCCACAAAATATTCCCATTTCAAAACCACATCCCCCCCAACCACATTGATAAAAAAGTAATGAGCTACCAAGAACACCGTATGCTACTGCAGTTGATTCGAGAATCGATTGGCACCATGGGTCAACACAAGGTCATTGGGGTCTAGAGGGTCGGTAACAGGGGTATGCTTGTTTCTCTATTTGTTACCCTTAGTTACCCGCTTGTAGTTCATGTATTGACCTTCTACAATTTTGTTCAACCCCTCTAAAGTCTTCTTAGCTCCCTCAACATTCTTGTAAATGCAAAGCGCAAATCCTCTGGACTCACCCATCTATTTATCAAACCCTAGGGGCCCTTACTCAACTTCATCGTTTTTCAAAAAAAAGTTCAGCAATTTCTTTGTCAGAATGTCGGCTATAAAGTTGCTCACATAGAATTTCCACCCCATGGTGTTGTTGGGAGGGTGTGTTGGTTCCAGGCCAACAAATTCCTTATGGCAAGCAACCATCATGCTGTTAATTTTCTTACTAGGCTCCTTTAGGGCTTTTTGTGCACCTTCCTTCTACTCCAAGGTGATGAATTCGTAACCTTTGGATTTCCTAGTGACTTTGTCCATCATGAAAGTACATTCTTCTAGCTCATCATATTGGGAGAAAACATACATCAAAGCCTCTAGCGCAGTGTCCCAACCAGGGCCACGAACGAAGATTTTTTCTGTGCATCGGATCTTTGTTTGCAAGTGTTCAAACATTTTTTGGAAGTTGTGAGTCTTTCTTGATATTCTCAGAGACGATGGCCATTAGTTTCTCTTTGTTGAAGGGCTCCAACAACTTCTTCATCTCATCTTCTCCTTCCTCGACTTCGACTTCGCTGCCACCATCAACTTCAAAGTTTTCATTTTCTTCATCTTCTTTTCTCAAGACTATATCTTCTAGTACTTTTGCTTCCACCTTCACCCTCCTCTTCTCTGCCATTCCACCTTGGTTCAAGTCATTTTGCTTGCTCGGCCTAAAACCCTGTCGAAGAACACTTCAAACCCTACAACCCTTGTAAACCCTAGAAATATTTACTCTGGGGCTGTGAAAACCTAAGGCCAAACATAAAGGCCAATGAGAATAAGATATGATATAAGGTATGTCATGATGACGTGGAGGACGACGAATCTAGGAACAGTAACATGAGGAAAAACCTTATAATAAAACACCTTTCAACATAAAATTATGTACGGAATAATAATATGGGCTCTTCAATATATCCATAGATTTAAATTGCACTCACTTCAGTGGTTTTTGCTAGCGAGAAGAAACAAATGCTTGAACATCTTTCAAATTTCCTCTTCCAAGTTTTTGCGCCAAGAGGCGTTCTATGGATTAGTATAGGGGAGATGTGTAGGTGTAAATGTTTGTAAACATTTAACATTTAGCATAAACACATTTAATGTAATGTCAACCCTATCACAATATAATTATGTATAAATAAAATATAAAAACCAATTGAACACATTACACAAATCAAATCAATCTCACATTTTCGATTCTAGGATAAAAAAGAGAGTTATGAGCGGAATTTTAAAATGGGGGTAAGGAATTGAAGAAAAATTCAAAAAGGGGTGCAATTTTAATTATGCAACACCTAGGTAATCTAATAAACTTTAACTATTATTTCTCTTTTAAAAATGACTCTATTCATTAAAGTTTGTGTATTTATCCCTTGGATTCTTCGTATGTATTTAGATTTATCAAGTGAATTCCTATAACAGAGAGAGATCAACTTAGCCATCTAAATATCCCACTAGACATAAAAAGCTTGAGTATTTATCCTAAACGAAACTCAGCGCCATGGAAGTGGACTATTCAGTTTATTCGAGAAGGTCAAAAGATGGAACAATGATAATTGGAATGATACATTAATTCATATCTCACAAAGAATTGAATTAAATCTATTTCAGTGGAAAACCCTCCAAAACCTTAAACCTGTTCTTGGTGACATGAACAGAATAAGTGTCATGTTTGGTTGAAGGAATTATACATTTGACCTAGAAACACTTTTAATGTTTAAAAAAATGTAGTTTAATACTTAAACTTGCTTAACCAAATTATTGGTGAATTAAATGTTCGAGGATGAGGTTTCATTGAAAATTGGAGGCATCATTCTATGTCTGAGAGGGACTAAAAAACTGACTATGTGGATTGGAATAAAAATATACTTCTTTTAAACCAATTATCCAAGAACCTAAAAGACCTAATTCCTATTTATGTGAGTATAATTTGAGCTATCTATCTCATTGACTTAAATTTTGATCAATTGAGTAAAGATCCAAATATAAATAAGATTAATGATTGTAGAATCACATAAAAGTCGATGAATGATCATAGAAGTCCAATACAAACTTGATTAACACATGTCACCTCAATGATATTGAATGGGTTTCTCTTAGTATAAAGTGACGTACACACATATTCATTTATACATAAATCTTTGTATGACCAATAATAGAGTAAATGGAATTAATGATTATGAAAGCACATAAAAGGAAATGAATAATAGAGGAGGTCCATTGTAGAGAAAAATATCTCTTCTCATAAACTAGACGAACACGAAAACAAAAAACAAAAAAACGTTTGACATAAACATCATAGAGAGGCCAATGGCTTGCCTGTAAGACTAAAGAGTCCACTAGAAGTTTGTGGATTAATGAACATGTTGGACTAGGAAGAATCACTCAGGTGTTTGTGAGGGCCTATGAATCACCAGGAGTTGCCTTGGGGTTGAAGCTCTGGTGCTTAACTCATCGAGGAACCACCCGGAGAAGTGATTTATTTACCCAATGATAGCTTAACCACTGAAGAACCTTTTATATAGTGGACTCTCTTCTCCCGAAAGTGAGCTAGAGTTTTTTATATTGTGACATGCTAGCGTGAATGTGAACATGTCTAAAAAGTGTGAATGAATATGAGTATAATTGGTGGATGAGGCAGTGTGACCTGGTGGTATCCTGTGTCAACTGCTTTGTTAGTTAAAAGCCCTCATAAGCACTCCACCTCAATCTTTGGAATCTAGCTCGAGGGTGACAATTACAAGTGATATTGGCTATAACTTTTCAATGGTTGGGTGGAGAGTTGTAGTCCCACTCTTAGTTGATAACCCTCTTTACCATATAAGATATGTTACCTAACTATGCTTCTAACATTTAGATAATTTGGACATGTTTAACATGTTGGCTACATGTTTATGTTGGTTGAGAAATGCGATTTTTTTGTGTGTTATTAGATACTGCGTGCCCTGCATAAATGCTTGAAGAAAAGGGTGAAATTCTATGTGTGTCGTTTGAACATGAGTCACAACAATTTTCTGTTTAGGGTACTAAATGAATCTTTGTATGTTTTGTTGAGATTTAATGAAATTGGTAATTGGCATGTATTATGGCCATCATTGTGTGTATGTCATGAGTATCAATGATAACGACAAGGTTATGTATTTATATTGCAATTGAGGAAGTTGGTTAAGTTTCCTATGGTTTGATGAAAGTCACTAAGGTGCTTATTCTATATACCTTAATGGCAAAGACTTCATGTTCAACTTATTACCTGGTGAAAGGATTTGTTAGTAAGCCAATTTTATTGCTTTAAGCTCAGGAGGGATAACTCCAGTTGAAATATCATGAGAGACAACTCCCACGTGAGCCATGTAAAAACCTTGAGAGTGATGGTCGAGTCCTGGAGTCGGTCCTAAACCTTTACATAACCATCGCAGTTAAGATATGGACTAAGTCCCTCAAGCATGGCTTATAACTTATTATGGGCATGACCCATTGACATTGGCCCTTGGTGCTTTAGTTTTCAGCTCATATGACCCTCCATTGGTGACCGAGATCTTAGAATCTTAGATCTCGGTGTTTGGAACCCATTACTTTGTGTCCCCTTTGGTTTCTTCGGGGATAGTTTCCTCCAAGAGTCTGTCCCAAGATGGAAAATTACCTCTGATAATTTTGTCATGGGATGGAGAAAGGGGTTCATGTCACCTGTTGTGCTTTAGATTCTATCTCTATGCTTTTACCTGTCAACACCTGAGACGAAAATTATTATTGTTACTTAACAGATGCATCTTTCGTCATTTGTCGGTTAATTTCTCGTTCTCAATGGTTTGACATGTAGTACCTCGGAGTTCCTCTGAGAATGTTTACGCTAAGAAGAGTTTCTTCCAAGGAAGTTATTGATTGGGTGCTCAAAAATTTGCTAAAATTCAAAGTTGTCAGATTGGTGTGAAGCTTGAATGACCACGTAGTGCTAGTCATCTTGAATCCGACACAACTCGTTTCGCACAAAACAGATTCCGTATGCTCCCAGAAACATGTTTTGTTCGTTTTCCTAAACAGGTGAAATTAAAAAAAAGATGCAGAAAGCCAAGGCAGTAGTCCGTATCATTGATGTGGCACTGATTGGGCATGCCTACATGGGAGGGTAACTGTGAATTTGACTAATTGACCTCCGACGAATGGTGTGTTTCCAAGTGACACGATGTTATTGGAGTTGATTTGGATGAGTTTGATTGGCTGGTTGGTGGCCAACCATAGGTTTCCATGTGGCCCAACCACGAGCCGCCACATGGCAGCCTGAAGGCCACCAAAAATTGGGTTAAGTTCCAAGCAACAGTGGGCGGGGATCGAACCCACGACCTCCAAGTCCAAAGTCCAAAGTCCAAGTCATTGCCAATACGACAAAGGAGTAGTGCTTATAAACTATGGTCGTTGGCATATATTTAAAGTTTAAGTGTTGCGTCATCCGGGAAAAGGGCCATCCCACAGGGGCTAGCCCTTGGTCGCGTGTCATTCAACATGACCACGACGGAGCAGGAGGGGGCCAACCCTTGGGCGTGAGCCACCAACATGATCACCATTGGAGCAGAGTGGGGGCCTGATCGACGGGGGTGGGCCATTGGCCTTAGCCCCGGGCACGTGGCCCCCCACATGTCCAAAATTTCTGAGATTAAGGTCTTATAGGAAATTTAATCCGTTTGACAATTTCGCCCGGAATTAGGCGAAATCGATGCTCAGTTAGTGGAATTGGAGGTGAATTTGTAGGATGGTGTCGAATTTTGGGAAATTGAGGTGCGATTAGCAGAAAGACTTGGGGAAGCCATAACTTCTTCAATTTTTTACCAAATCAGGAGCATAAAGAGGCTAGATAGGCATTTTTGGGCATTCTGGAGCCATTGGAACATGTTTCAGAGCTATTTGAGCATTGTAAACTAATGTATTCACACTTTTGAGCATAATAGAGAGGGTCAAGCCATTGGAAGTTGGACCAAGGAGACGTAGCCCAGGCGGGGTGAACTCCTTCATCATGTGTTGTTGTGATACTATTTTGGTGATGTTCATGTTTGTTATATGTTGTTGTTCAGTCATTTGTTTATGTTAATTTGTACATGAAATTTACATAAAAAAACATTCAAAAACTCATGTTAAAACTTACAATTAACCTCATGAATCCTTAAGCACTTTTACATATTCTAAAGAAGAATTTAGCACAACAAAACTAATTTTCCCATTCAGGTCAAGTTTGGTATCAGAGCACTTGGTTTTCTTTGTGCAAGGAGGATTTAACTGTTTATAACTGATTGTGATGCTTACAAGGTTAAAGCTCAAGAGAGGAGAAGGGAAGATGGTTGAAGGTCCAAAAGTTGGGTCAAGGAGAAGGAGTGCAAGATTGCCACAATCTCCACCACCAGTTATAACTCAAATTGCAGTTGAAGCTTCAGTAAGCATGTCACATGAGGGAGAGCCTGCAAATATGACAAAGGATGAGAAGGATTTAGGAAGGCTTTCTTTGACATGAGAGAGATGGTGAAAGTCCTCTATGAAGAGAGGAATATAAGACATCAGGGTGAAAGCTCCAAGCCTCCAAAAGGAGAAGGTTATTCAGGAGGAGGCGGTAATGGAAATGAAGGTAAACCTCCACCCTCTCCACCATCATCTTCATCTTCATCTTCACAAACATCTTCACCCTCTTCCACTAATACAACCCTTACTCATACTCATCAACATACCTCAAAAGGAATTGGTAAAACACTCGTATTAAAACTTGATGTTAAATTTGAACTGCCCATGTATAATGGTGAAGTGAATGCAGAGAAGCTTGAAAATTGGGTTTGTTAGTTGGAGGTCTATTGCAGAATTCAAAACCTTCAAGATGATGACATAAAGATTTAACTAGATTCCTTAAGGCTGGAGGGTGCAACACTAGTATGGTGGGAATCCAAGACACGAGAAGAGATAAAAAAAATATGGTAAGATCTCAATTTCTTGGTCTGATTTCATTGTTGCAATTAAAAGACAATTTTACCCTATAGCATATAGGCAGAAAGGCATCATGAATTGGCAGAACTTTAAACAACTTAAAGGTCAAAATGTGCAAGATTACACCCAATAATTTAGAAGAAAGTCTCTAATGTTAGGTGTAGATTTGCAATCACAAGACACGTTGTTGAAGTATATAGGGGGTTTACACAGTTACCTTAGGCATACTATCCTTATGTTTAATCCCAATAATCTAGATGAGGTTTGTGTGCAAGCCACTCATCTTGAGGCAAGAGGGAAAAATACTCCAGAAGAGAGTAGTAAAAAGGCATTTAAGGGTAAAGGAAAAGAAAAGGTTTTCAAAGGGAAAGGAAAGAAAAATGCATCCATTAAGAAGGAAGGAGAGAAACTAATATGCAAGCATTGTTCCAAAGAGGGTCACGATGAAGCTCATTGTCGGAAACTTGATCCTGAGATGAAACCAAAGAAATTCAACAAGAAGGGAAAACAAAAGAGAGTTGCAACCTCTCAACAGGATTTGGGATCCAATTCAGGCGATGAAACTAAAATTACAGCCATGGGTATGAAAGGAAAAGAATCCATTTCTAGCACTAGTACTTCAAATTTACACAATGAAACTCCAAATGAAAAGAAGAGGATAGACCTTTTTCACATAAGGGTAATCTCAAAACATAGCAAAATTGATACTCTCTTTGATAGTGGCTCTCAAGCCAATCTCATCTCTGAAAACATTGTCAAAAGTTTAAACTTGGAAACCATTCCACATCATAAGCCATATCCATTAAGATGGGTGTGTGACAATACACAATTGCAAGTAACTAGAAAATGTAGACTGAAATTCGTCGTTACTGCAAATTTCATAGATGAAGTGGAACTTGATGTTGTGCCATTAGACATATGTGATATAGTTTTGGGCAACCCGTATCTCTATGACAAAAAATCTATCCTTCATAGACATGGAAACAAATACCATTTGTTCAAAGATGGAGTACAATACATTGTAAGAGGCCATAGCGAGAAACTAAATCTTTCACTTGTTAATGCGGGGCAGATGAAAAGACTAGTGAATTCTAGCAAGAATTTTGTGCTTCTAATGATCAAACCCAAGAATGATATTGATAATGAAACTTTTCAAGGTTGTGAATCAAGATTGAAATCTGAATTGGTTGATGTTGTTAACCAATATGATGAGATGTTTCAGGAACCAAAAGGATTGCCTCCCAAGAGAGGAATCTAACATGAGATACAATTGTAGCAAGATTGTCCTCTTCCTAACATTGGCATGTATAGGATGTCAGTGATGGAAAGTGTAGAAATTAAAAAGTAATTTCAAGGGTTGTTGGATAAAGGGATCATTAGGCCAAGTTCTTCACCATGTGGGTCACCATAGTTTTGGTGCCAAAGAAGGATGGAACATGGCACATGTGTGTGGACTTCCGTGCATTGAACAAGACTACGGTAAAGAATCGTTATCCACTACCTAGAATAGATGATTTATTTTATCAATTGAAATATGCAAAGCATTTGACTAAGTTGGACTTAAGAAGTAGCTACCATCAAATTAGAATTGTTGAAGGAGACATTTTGAAGACAACATTCAAGAAAAAACAAGGTTTGTTTGAATTGCTAATTATGCCTTTTGGTTTAAGTAATGCTCCTGCTACCTTTATGCATGTGATGAATGATGTGTTGAGGCCATTTCTTGATGAGTTTGTTATAGTCTACTTAAATGACATCTTAATTTTCAGTAAATTTCGTGATGAACATGTCATGCATGTGAGAAAAGTACTTGACGTCTTAAAGAAATAACAATTGTATTTAAATATGTCAGATGTGAGTTTGGAAAAACTTCTTTAGTTTACTTGGGTCATATTGTTGGAGGAGGTGAGTTGAAAATAGATCCCTCCAAGGTTGGCGTCATTTTGAATTGGCCAAGGCCCAAGACAGTTACTGAGGTAAGAAGTTTTTTGGGAGCAACCCAATATTAGAGGAAATTCATTGCTAACTATTCTTCTATAACAACTCCTTTGCATGCATTGACTAGTGCAAAAAAGGTTTTTCAGTGGGGAGGCAAAGAATAAAAGGCCTTTGATGCATTGAAGGAAAAGATCAGTTCAACCCCAGTACTTGCACTTCCAGACTTGGAACATTCATTTGAGATCCAGATTGATGCTAATTACTATGCCATGGGTGCATTCCTCATGCAACATGGTAAGCCTATCTGTTTTCATTCGAAAACATTCAATGGCGCAATGATTAATTATCCTACACATGACAAGGAATTGTATGCATTGGTGCAAAATGTGAAAAAGTGGAAACAGTACTTGATGGGTAAGGAAACAATCATTCGCACTTATCATCAGTCATTGCAATACTTACAATCTCAATCTAAGTTGCAGCAATTAAGGCACTTCAGATGGATGTCAACAATTCCACTTGGTAATAAGGTATAAGAAAGGTATCTACAATAAAGTTGTTGATATGCTTTCTAGGCCTATTATTAGTGCAACTACTTTACTCAAGCATAATTATGTTTTGCATGAAAGTTATATCGAGCAATATGCATTAGACAATGACTTTCAGGATGTTTATGCAAGCTTGAGTAAAGTTAACCAAGTAGAAGAATTGGATTATCATTTGCATGATAACTTGTTGTACCATCTTGGTAAGCTTTGTATTCCATAGGGAGAACGAGTCAACATCATAAGAGACGCACATACTTCTCTTATTGTTGGTCATTTCGGTGTAAGTAAGATGATGGAACATCTACAGAGGTATTGTTACTGGCATCATATGTTTGAAAGTGTGTCATGTTTCATTAAAGGATGTTCATTAGGTGCAATCAGTAAGCCTAACAATAGGAAGTTAGGATTGTACACACCACTTCCGGTACCTTCACGACCATGGGAGAATGTTTCTGTGGATTTTGTAGGAGGTCTTCCATTGTCAAAAAGAGGTCATGATTATTTGTATGTAGTTGCGGATAAGTTCAGCAAAATTTGTATTTTGATGCCATGTAACAAATTACAGTTAAACAAACTACTCAGCTATTCTTTCAGAATGTATGGCTGCATTTTGGATTTCCCACATCCATTGTTAGTGATCGAGATTCTCGCTTTGTTGGGTACTTTTGGTCAAGCTTGTGGGGATTCATGGACACCAAATTGAATAAGAGTACAACATTTCATCCACAAACAGATGGTCAAACAGAGGTGGTGAATATGACCGTGATACATCTTCTTTGTGGGTACTGCAGCAAGCATCCTAAGTTGCGGGATGAAAATTTTCACTACATTCAACATGCTTACAACTGGGGTAAGCACTCTTCAACTCAAACATCGCCATTTGAAGCGTGTTTGGGATACTTGCCTAAGTCTCCTTTGGATTTCATTTTTTGAAAGGATGTTGCTATTAATGGTCATAGTGACATAGACAAAGCAAGAAGGTTCATTGAACAAATCCAATTGGTACACCAAAGAGTTTAAGAACAACTGGAAAAGAGTTAAGGCAAGTACAAGTCAAGGCACGACAAGCATCGGGTAGATCAGAAGTTCCAAGTCGGTGATGAAGTTTGGTTTCACATTAGCAAAGAGAGGCTCCAAGGAGAAGGTAAAAAGTTGAATCCAATTAGATATGGTCCATTCATAATTTTGGAAAAGATTGCTGACAATGCCTTCTGGTTGGATTTGCCTTCATATATGCAAATTTATGATGTTGTTAATGTGGAAAATTTAAGGTTGTATGAGCCTCCTTTGATTGAATATCAAGGAGAGAATGTTCAAATTCCTTCCATTGAAGAATTTTCTCTTGAATACCTTGATAAACTATAGCAAGAAACCATTCTTGACATAAGAGCAAGGTCCTCAGCATGAGGTAATGTGGATTACCTTTGTGTGGGGCTCAAAGGAACAAATCCTTGCAATGCCAAATGGATCGAGATTGGAAAGGTGAGGGAATTGTACCTTCACCCGCTCAACAATTGGAAGTGATCTTTTGGGGTCCAAAAGCTTCCAGTGGGGAAGAATGATCAAGTGCTCAAAATTAAAAGTTGTTGGATCAATGTGAAACATGAATGGTCATGCAGTGCTCGTCATCCTGAATCCGGCATAACTCGTTGCGCGAAATGGACTCCGTATGCTCCCAGAAACATGTTATGTTCGTCTTCCTAAACAGGCGAATTTAAAAAGAAAAATGCAGACAAGCCAGTCAACAGTTCATACTGTTGACGTGGCATTGACTAGGCATGCCTACATGGCAGGGTGACTTTGCAAGTGACTGATTGACCTCTAGAGAATGGTGTGTTGCCAAGTGGCACAATGTTATTGGAGTTGATTTGGATGAGTTTTATTGGTTGGTTGGTGGCCAACCACAAGCTACCACATGGCCCTTGTTGAGCTCTAGCGGTTGTGACCGCAGAGATTTGTCATTTTCTTTAAGTTTTTGAACTTCTTGCATGGCAGTGGGTATGGTCATTTGTAGTGCACCATCACTATTGATTGAGTGATGTGATATTGCATACTTAGAATTATTGTGCATGTGAAGATATGAGGGATGTGGGGGGGATCCCTGTGGTGTTGTAGCCTGGATATCATGACTTGTTTCTAATTAAATGTAAGTATATGTATATGAATATATTGATTGGGATGGGGGAGTCCCATTGCCTGATCGTTAATTGGCAAAGAACCTCGGTGGAGGTTGACTTTTTCTTATGATGATTGCAGTTATTAGGTTTTGTTATGAATGCTTGTCTTCATGGTCAATGCCTTCATTGTTTAAGGAATTGGGTGTGGCATACGAAAATGGTTCGTTAAAGCATGTAAAGGTAGTTATCTCACTATAAGATAGAGCATCCAAGTTCAATACCTAAATTATATGTGTTCAAAGGTAGGGCTCTTGTGTAGACCTTGTAGATGAAGGACTTGTAGCTTTGATAGAGAAAGAGGCTGTAATATTAGAGTTATCTTGAATTATCAGGAGTCCCTTGTGTTGTGTCATCCTCTTCAATAAATACTTATTTGGTTCATATGGGATATTCCTTTATTATATTGTACAAAGCAACGGAAGAATGTGACTTAGACAACGAAGATATAGTTGAAGATGTAGATGATACCATTGTATATGAAAGTCAATTCTAAGAAATGCTTTGTTGATTACTAGCCTTGGAAAAAAAAAGGCTGAATATACACACTGCTTTGGTTGCTTGTGGCAAAAACTGACCTCTCGATTAGTGGTGATAGTCTTAGTAAGGAGACTGAATGAAGCCAATAAAGGTTGACATTCCTTTTAATTTGGAAGGTGAATTTTAACAGGTGATAATGGGGGTATCGATAAAGAGGCTAATAGTAATCAATGCTGGTACGTTCGGGTAAAAGTCTAGAATTTAATATTGTAAAGACATAATCATGCATGGAATGACGCTAATGTGTTAAAGGGTTTCTAATTGATTTCCTTAAGATTGTAGATGCCCTGATTACTAGCCTCGGTATAAAGGTTGAATTTAAATTGTTGCTTTGGTCTTGATACAAAGATCAAATGAAATTAATGATGTTGATTTTGGCATAATAGTTGGTTTCCAATTATAGTTGAACTTGACAAAAAAACTGGAATCTTCTAAAAGCATGGTTATAAATGAGCTGATATGTGCATGTGCATGTAGAAATTATAGTTTTTGAAAAAATATGTTGAGATATTTATGTTCTGGATTTTGAGACATGTGACTAATATGTAAATTGAGACATGTGTGTAGTTGCAGGGCAACATGCTTGGTACAACAGGGCAAGGAAACTGGTATATTTGTTTATATCTATTAATGCACTAATAGCTAAATGTATGTGGCAGCACATATCAAGACTCAATGGCAATGAAAGGAAACATGTATTATGGTGTGGTGCAGTAAGATATGGACCAAGTCCATCGAGAACGAGAAAGAGGGACATCCCTCCAAAGGAAAAGAACCTTTAGGAATTTGGAGGTTGAGCTCAAGGACTTGGAAGATGAGCTAAAGATTTGCAGCATAAAACTTAGAAAGCTCATTAGGAAACAACAAGAACTGGTCGAGTGGAATGTTGAGCTACAAAAACAGTTGTGAGAAATGACATATCAAACTAAATCCTCAAAAAGGAAAGATGACATTGGTAGGAAAGGCCTTGTGACTCGGCTAAAAGGAGAAGATGAAATTTTCTTATTGGTACTGTGGAGAAAAGAATCTGGGAAGGGATTGTCCCTACAGGCAAAAAAAGAAAGAAAAGAACCCCTATGAGCCACAAGGACATGAATCAGTGACGCAAGATACTGAAAAGGAAGAGGGGGCATTCCCTTGAGCTCCTTGATATATATATGTGTGTGTGTGTGTGTTGAAGAGATCCCTTACATACCTTTGGGGAATGTAAGACTTCAGGGTTGTTGTGAGCCTTGTAAAAAAGTATGAATTGATTTTGGTATGTGAATATGCATATGTAGATATGTGCATATGTGCTCTTGTATGATGGCTGGAAGTGCCATGAATGCTAGACTCATGGGGACATAAATTGATTTTGGGAACTGTTTTATTTTAATGCCTATGGTTTGTGGCTTTAATTTATTGATTTCGTGGATTGACTTCATTTTGATTATAGATTTGCACATGGCCATGTTATTCTGTTGAAATTTTTATTTCTTTTTGTTGTTGATTGCACTTATGTATTAAAATGATCTCACCTTCCCTTTTAGTGGCCCTTTGAATGTCATGCTTGGAGTTGAGAAACCTTGTTGGGCGTGGCAGTAAAGCCACAGACCTTTGGTAAGAGAACCAAGGGGGATCAATCGATAATATAAGGGAGGAAAGGCCCTGCACATAAATAAAACACATGGATGAGAATAAGAGAGGTTGGAACATTATGTGCGCAAAAATGTAACCGAAAACAACAACATGGTGAAGAAGGCAAGAAGAGGAATTCTGGTGAGGGAATTCCTTTGGTTGATGCATGCCTTGCTTTAACGAAGGGAGTTATCTCAAATTTGACCTTCTTATACAAATATCAATACGCATGTTGTGTATGTAATTAAGTAGACAACGCTATGAAGGTCAAGTGGTTGGTTAGTCCATGGGAAATAATGGACAGTGACATGGTAGCCATGAGAATTACACGGGGGAATTTCTCTTACCTTAAATTAACGCACATATACAAATTTTTGATATGTTCGTGATCACGCCAATATTCATATACATATTAAATACCATTGTGAGTAACATATTTTGTCAAGAGTCATTCTTGTAGAAGAATGATGGTTTATATTCATTTTATGTAAATGTGGATGCCATGCAAGATTCCTGGTTGTCCGACAAATCAAGCGGGGAAAAGTAGCCCTAAATGATCTATGATTGTAATATCATAAGAAGATGATTCTTATAGCATGCCCATGTTTATATTATGAACATGGAATGTTGAAGGATATATCAACAAGATGGAAGCAATGTGATCTGCAACATACTAGGAGAAGCTTGGACGGTTAAACAAACCACAAATCCTAGATATGGATTATGTATGCACGCGGTGAAGCGTGGGAAGGACATTAGAGGTAGTATTCCCTGGTGTATGTGGAAAGAGACAAAATGGCCTCAAGGTTTTCAACATTGTTGTGTACATGTTGTCTTGTGCCATGTGTATTGTGAACATGTTGTGTTGTACATGTGTGTTCGTCGTGTTGTATCATGTGTGTATGTGTTGTGGTACACTGTGTATAAGTGCTTGTGGTGTGTAATGTGTTAAGACATGAAAATATGGGACTGCCTAGGCCTATGTTGATTTAGGACAGGTAGATTGTCTAGAATGGGGGTTGCTTGGGTCCATGAAGGTGTGGAATACACCTATATTTTTGTCAACAAAAGACTACTTGGCTGGTAGTAGCTACATGGTTTGGTAGTGCCCATATTCATGGGGTAGCGAATGGGCTTATTTATATTTTTTTGTTAATAAGTGTTCTTCTTGGGGTCGATGAACCACTTAGTAAATTTGATCGAAGAGGAGAGAAGAGAAGGCAAGGCATTGGCGGGTTGTTAGGTTTGGCAACCAACCCAGTGTGTGTATGAGGTCAAATAGAGGAGAAGGCACTAGGTGCTTTCTATGTTTGACAACCGATCTAATGTGTGTACAAGGAGAGATAAGACAACTCAATGCTTGCTAGGTTTGTAAACAGGTCTTGTGTGTGTAAAGCAAGCAACAAGGAACATATTAAGATAAGTATCAATATTTCATTTAGTTTTGAATTTTTTAATTATGAACATAATCTCAAGGTTCTGATTTATGATGGTTAGCTTTTGAGCTAACCGAATGTGATATATTTATACTTGATGATTTGATTTATCGACTAATTTGACTTGTTGTGACAAGAACCAAAATAAAATGGCAACTGTCACCTCATTGATAAGTTACCAATGAGGTATGATATGTATTTATTACAGTTCCTTATGGTGAATCTAATGGAAATTTATGTGCTTTGAAGTAAGAAAGCATGGAATATTTCCCAGTTTGATAACAACAACTATAAAGGAATGAAAAGCATATACGGTATGTTGGTGAAAATATTTCAGGGCTAAGGCCATTGTGGGACACTAGCAACAATGGCACTAATTGATTGCCATAAAGCATGTTATGATTGGTATAATAGGTTTGAGACGGTGATATGACTTGGTTTAGGGACCCTTCTAATGCGAAGAAACCTTGCCAAGGAATGGATCGCTCGAGGTACTAGGAAGCAAGGAAGGGGATGTCTGAACTTGGAAGGTGAGTGACTACATGGAAGGGGGGGTGACCGATTTTCCCAAGGGATTGGGAAGCAAAGAAGGGAAAGCCAAGGAATAAGTTTGTTTTTGGTCATTAGCATCATTAGTTGGAATCAGAGGTACATTAGGATTGTGTCCATAAAACAATGAGCAGAAAATTGTTCGTTGAGGAAACAAGGAGCGCAAGATAGGAACACTAGACATTGGAGGCAGGTAGCACTCCAAAGAAAGAGAACAATCCAAGTTGGAATAGCTAAATTATCAAAAGACTTCAAAAAGGGCCATTGGAAGATGGTTGGATTTAGAAATTAATGACTACCAAGTGGTTGGTAAGCCACTGTACATATAAGATGTGTTGTAAAAGCTGAAACGAACTGTGTAGATAAAGCTCCATATCAGCTATGTTTGTTTTGTTTATGGTTATTGAACACTAAGGACGGTGTCCCCCCTTAATGGGGAGGGGACTATGACATCCCCTTGTTGTTATTTTTTCTCTTATAAATAATTGAAATTATTTTAAATGATTGAGAGAGGGACACAAATCCCATTACTTTAGGTAGGAGATTGCTTGAGGGAATTGTTATTTTAAATATCAATCTTGGTTGCTTGAGTGGGATGACTATGCCATAAATTATCTAAAAGAAGAAGGATAGACACATGTGTCCTTTAACTCTAGCCACAAGCAAGGAAGAGGACAAAAAACATTAATGTAACATGGGCTTCACTGTCCATGAGGTGGACCACTATGAAATCGTGGAAAAGAGGGAAGTTAGTTTGTTGGAAAAGAGGGAGGAGGACCTTCATATGATTATTAATTAGCCATCAATATAGGTGCTCATGGCTCGCTCGCTTGAGGCCACATGCACAAACATCGATAGAGGGATCACCAGGAGTTGCCTTGGGGCTGAAGCTATGGTGCTTAACTCACTAAGGAACCACGTGGAGAAGTGATTTCTTTACCCATTGACAACTTAACCACTGAAGAACCTTCCTTATAGTGGGCTCTCTTCTCCCAAAAGTGGGCTAGAGTTCTTTGTATTATGATATTCTAACATGAATGTGAACATGCCAAAAAAGTGTGAATGAATATGAGTATAGCTCGCAGATGAGGCAATGTGACCCGGTGTTATCCTGTGTCAGTTGTTCTGTTGGTTAAAATCCATCGAAAGCACTCCACCTCAAGCTTTGCAATCTTGCTTAGGGGTGACAACTACAAGTGATAGTGGTTGCAACTTGTCTATGTTTGGGTGGAGAGTTGTAGTTCCACTCTCAATTGCCATGCTCTTTACCATATAAGATAAGTTACCTAACAATTCTTCTGACATTTAGATAATCTGTACATGTTTAGCATGCTAGCTACATGTTTATGCTGGTTGAGAAATGTGATTTTCTGTGTGTTATTAGATACTGAGTGCCCTACATAAATGCTTGAAGAAATGGGTGAAATTCTATGTGTGCTGTGTGAACATGAGTCGCAATGATTTACTGTTCATGGGACTAAATGAATATCTATAAGTGTTTGTGAGATTTAATGAAACTGGTAATTGGCATGTATTATGGCCATCACTATGTGTATGTCACGTGTATCGCTGACAATGACATGATTACATATTTACATTGTAATTGAGGAAGTTGGTTAAGTTTCATATGATTTGATGAAAGACACTAAGGTGTTTGTTCTGTATACCTTAATGGGAAAGTCTTCATGTCCAACTTATTGCTTGGTGGAAGGATTTGTTAGTAAGCCAATTATATTGTTTTAAGCTTAGGAGGGATAACTCTAGTTGAAAGTTCAGGAAAGACAACTCCCAAGTGAGCTATGTAAAAACCTTGAGAGCGATGACCGAGTCCCATAGTCGGGCCCAAACCTTCGCAAAATCATCGCAACCGAGATATGGAATAAGTCACTCATGCGTGGCTTATAACTTATTATGGGATTTACTCACTAACATTGTCCCTTGACACTTTAGCTTTTGGCTCAGATGACCCTTCACCAGTGACTGAGATCTCAGAATCTCAAATCTTGACGTTTTGGAACCCAATACATTGCGTCTTCCTTTGGTTTCTTTTGGGAGAGTTTCCTCTGAGAGTTTATCCTGAGATGGGAAATTATCTTCAAGATTTCTGTCCTAGGACAAGGAAAGGGGTTCCTGTCACGTGTCATGCTTTAGATTCTGTCTCCATGCTTTGACCTGTCAACACCCGATAAAAAAGTATTTTCGTTACTTAACATATGCATCTTCCATCATTTGTCGGCTAATTTCTTGATCTCAATAGTTTGGCGCGTAGAATATTGGAGTTCCTTCGGGAAGGTTTATGGCGAGAAGAGTTTCTTCTAGGGAAGTTATTCCTGAGATGACGTGGCAGGAGTGGGGTTGAACAAGCATTTTTGTTGAGAAGATCCTTCTTCTAAGATGACCTTCTTTCAAGGAGAGTTTTCCATGAGTTAGGATATTTCCAGGAAGGGTTTTCCTCCTAGGTTTTTGCTAAGATTGTTTTCTTTGAGATCTTTGAATCTCATATCTCAAAAGTTTCTCGTAGCTCTGCTCCTCTCAATCCTTCGAGATCATTTTCTCTTATAGAGTCCCTTCCGAGATGGAAGTTCCCTCTAAGGTAAGGTATTATGTGGTAAGTGTGAATGAGTCGACAACCAATACACTAATGCCAAGTGACGGTGAAGAGATTGATGGGGACAACCACATGGGCATCACGTGGCGGGCTAATGACGTGGCAATAAACCTTAAATGGCCATAACTTTCGAACCAGAGCTCTGATCGAGACAAAGTTTATATCGTCATAATTGTCTCAACGAGACGAACACGATGAAACCATCCATATGAAGTTTCAGGGAAGTTGAAAAAGATTGAAATTTTTAGATCCCATTTCCATAACGTTACCTTGGATCTCGACCCAACATAGTGACCGCTTCCTTCTAACCTATGGTTGGAGTGGGTTAGGAATGGGTGTGTTACAAATATCTTTATATTTTATGTAGTGAATATAACATATACTCATTAATGAATTGTAATAACTTGATTTTAAACATCAATTCCGAAATTATTGAAAATAATTTCAAACAAATTTGTTATACACACACACACACACACACACACTTGTTGATGAAATTGGAATTTCAATAATATTGAAATAATATTCACAATGAAGTGAAAAATATATTATTACATGAACAATTAAACTTTCTTACACCATTTGGGATGAAATAAAGGTGAATAACATAAATGCATATAAAACATGACATCTTAGGTAGTGAATTAGATGTTGTATATATGTTTTTGTGTATATTTAATCAATCTAGATTCATCTTAATTTAGGATTTACCAAAAGGATCAAATCCCTTTTCACTCTAAAAAATGTTTGCGTTTCAAAAAAGTTGATCCTTCTCATCACTTAATACCGAAGCTAAAATGAATCTAAACTCATTTATTTGCTATATTTCTCTATTAAACAAATTAATAATAACACAAAACAAGCCACACAAATATTAAACATGAATATTATAGATTCATAATATCTTATATGTAATAAATAATATCGAAGAAAATAATATACACCATAATAACATTTTTAATTGAAATAAAATCATTATCATTTAAGCAAATTCTTTCGGTAGAAATCACATAAGAGAAATTTTTGGCTGACGCGTTTAGAACCAACGAGTGTGGTTCATCATCAGGACCAGATAAAGAGGCATACCATGGCAAAGGCTTAAATAGAGAGTAATGTAGAGACATAATTCAAGTAATGGCTATATTTGAACAATAATATTTAAATTATGATATCAATTTATTAATATATTAAAAATAAATATTATTAAGTAACGACTATATTTAACGACTAGTTTTTGAAAAATAATATATCAAGGCTGGATTATCTGGTGTTCATCTTCATTTTATCCAAGGGACCACTGACAAGATTACGGGTGTCACGCCCCTACACCTGCAGTAGTCTTCCAACCGCTTATAGCGAGGTGCGGCACCACCGAACACTTTCTTTTCACCAATACTAATGTTCATGGACTACGCCTAATTCACTTTTCCTTACTTAGTTTGTGTTTCGCAACCAAGCAATATTATGTTTATCCTTTATACTAATGAACACCCATACTCATTCATTATCATCAGCAATTATAAAAGAGAACAACAATTGCACAGTATAAAGGGAGGGGCAACTCCCTGAACAATGAGTCTGCCCAACAATATATATTAATGAGTCTTTCTTTAATAATACAAGCTTCACAAGTAATCTTGGCAAAATCCAAGTCTATACTTAGTCACTTTTACAACATAGGCAAAACAAACAACCTTTGTGCACAACTTGCACGATGGGCGGTGCTCACTCGAGCCACCAAGACACCCTCGTCAAGTCTCGACACAAATCTGCACCTCTGCACGATCATCGGGCACACATTGCCCAACGACTTCACTCTTCAACAAGTGCGTTTTCCCCAAGTGTTATTTACCAAGGAGAGCGCATGAGTTATGCGCTTTGTCTCTCCTCTAAATTGCGCACAAGACCACTCTCTCCTTAGAGCGAAGATCGAATGATCAAATGATTCGAAGTGAGTGTTTGAACGCTCCAAATGCAAACATATATAGCCACCATAGCGTGTGGGTGGGTTGCCCAGCTGACCGCCCCACAACCGCTATACACACCCGTTCAACGCCTTTACCATGTCGGCCTCGCCCTTCCTCATAGGTCGGCCAATCCTCATTGCAAGGCGCCCCTATCGTGGGTATAAGCCAACGCTCACACTTAGTCGTTTTACCAAGCTCGCACTATTGTCGCATTCTCTATCGTAATGCTGTCGCACATCGGTTGATCGCTCCTCTGTTCGGTCGTGCACGCCTTTCCCGTCGCACCTTCAACATGCGCCCGTCGTGCGCGCGCGCCCGCTTGCCTAGCGCTCAACCGTCGCACAACTCGAAGGCCTTACAACAGGGATCCTAAGGAAGCATAAGGTGGCTTCAACCTTTAGGCCTTTGAATACCATCTGAAGCTCCTTTAGATTTGTGAAAGGCCTAGTGGACCCCAAGAATATGAAGGGTGTTTACGTTATCCCATGCTCTTGTGGGAATCCCTACGTTGGTGAGACTGGTCGCTCGATTAATCAAATGATTTGTGAGAATGCCGCTGACATCAAGCATGCAGAGCATGCAAATAAATCTAAGCATCACATTTGCATTGAGGAGGCCCAAGTCGTTGCTAAGGTTAGTCATTTCCATCATCGTAAATTGAGGGAGGTCCTATAAATTGAAAAAATACCCAATAATTTGAATAGAGATGATGGTTGGAATATTAGTAGAAGTTGGTCCCTGTCCTCTCCTCCTAGTTTTTTAGGCTTCTTTTTGGGATTTATTTTGTTTGTTTGTTTATCTATGTAGGTATTGACGTACTTTTTATAATATTTGTTGTTGATTTATTCTTCATTAGAGTTTATTTTCTTGATCCTTCGAGTTTTTATATATTTTATCATCTTATTTGTTCTTAACTTCTTTTAGTATTTTTTTTTATTTGTTTAATGAGCCTCAACCCCATATTTATTGTTGACCCTATTTGTCTATATATTTAACTTGTGTATATTTTTGTTTTATTTTATTTATTTTTCCATTAATTATTTTTAATTTAGTTTATTTTATTTATTAAATGATCTGGTCTCGATTAGGGTCTCGACTCATTTTTATAATTTTTGATTTCCCTCCTTGTTTAGAGTTTGACCCTTTTTTTAAATAAATTAATTTAAATATTGTTTTTCAAAAAATTAGTTGTTTAATAGAGCAGTTATTCATTAATATTTGTTTTTAATAAATTAATAAATTATTATCATAAATTAAATATTATTTTTCCAAAACTAGTAATATTTGGTTTTAATAAATTAATTTAAATATTATTTTTCAAAAATTAGTCTTTTAATATAGCTATTACCTATTAATATTTTTAATAAACTAATAAACTAATATCATTATTTAAATATTAATTTTTAAAAACTAGTTAAATATAGCCGTTACTTTCTAATATATTAATAAATTGATATCATAATTTAAATATTATTGGAGTAGCATGATCCGGATTATTCACAGTATTGTGTTTATTCTGTCGACGTTTCAAACCCCAAAGAGGGTCCATCATCAGGACTAAGATAGAATATGAAATTATGTCTCTACATTGCTCTCTATTTAAGCCTTTGGCATGGTTTGCCTCTTCATCTGGTCTTGATGATGAACCATACTTGTTGGTTCGAAATAGTGGGCCAAAAATTTATTTTATGTGATTTCTACCAAAAAACTTTCCTTAATTCATTTGGATCATAGAGACATGAATACACAAATAATTATCATTTTAAATATGGTTTAATTTTAGATTAATTTAAATTGGAATTTAAATTCGTTACACACTATAACATTTTATTGAAATTTTTTCCGTTAAAAATTTAATAAATATAAAATTAAAGTAAAATTTCAAATTGAAATTATTATTCTTATTTTATATTTAATATTAAAAAACTTTAGTAAATATATCAGATACTTAAATTAAGATAAAATAGAACATCAATTTTAATTTTAATAAAAAATAAATCTAAAACATAATTTTATCAAATAAATTAAAAACAAAAACATTATACAATATTTTTAATCAAATTTAGGAATTTTATAAATAAAGTATTAAGAATTTGCTTAAATTGTAAATAGAGTAGCCCATAAGTATATGATTTCATTGAAGGTAGCCTCAATAATAATTACAAGGAAAATCGACTTTCTTGTAAATATTATCTATTTTTTTTGATACATAAATAAATACTTTTTTATTATTCATAAAGAATAAAAAAAAGTACAATACTCTGGTAGCCGCCTTTGATCATGTTCAGTAATTTATAGGTAACAAAAAGGCTGCAGAGTTTGTTCCTTTTCACGGTATACAAGCTGACTAATATGAAAGAGGCTGAGATATTTTACATGGTTACATGTAGATGTCTATAAATCAAGAAGCCTTGTTCTTTTCACTAAATACATTTTGACTCAGACTCCTAAGTACCTTTGAAGTATGAGATAACAAAGATAGATACATTCCATATTACATTAGTACATTACTAGCTTCAATGATAAACTTTTTCAAAAAAATTTTGAAAATGGAAAAGGTTGTCTTGAAATCTGCAATGAGATAATGAATGATGCTTAGAACATAAACAAATATCTGTGATGCTGAAAGCATGGAAATATTTTGTTCCGTGAAGCTGAAATAACCTCAAGAGATTATGTTAGATGAGCATTAGCTCAAGAGGTCCATCAAAATCAAAGTTGTGCCTTGAGCCTGGTTGTCAATATAATCCTCATACAAAAAGGAGCCGGGTGCCAGAGAAAGAGCAGTTTTGAAAGCCCATCGATTGTTGAATTGAATTCTCTATAGATGTGCTTGAATCCGATTTCCTGAAAATGTGATTTTGCTTGTCCTACTCTGAGCTTCCAAGCCATTAGATTTAGGACTTCTAGATGGGTGACACCTATCAGCCAATATACGATGCACTTGGAATCGCCCAAAATTAAAATGATTTTGATGCTTTTCAACTTGGCAAGAGTCACGAGTGCCCACACTGCTACAAACTCTACTTTGGTATTAGGCCCTAATCCCATACCAATTTTGAAGAAGACTGATCTATTCCCTAACCACTTGATCATACCTGCACCTCTGCAAGTATTCTCTTGAGTTGCTCTATCAAAAAAGCCAATGGGGAGGTCACAAGGGATCTCAGGAAACTGGATTCTTCTAGAGGTTTTTCCAGGGAGTAAAAGAATGTAATCCCTGAAAAGTGAGATAATTTTGGAGGATTGCTTGAGGGTGGAAATGTTGTCATTTTTGAAGATGACCCTATTCCTCAAGAGCCAGATACCCTAAGCCACAAAGATTAAGGCCTAAAACCATTTATCATTAGTTGAGAGTTTGTTTTCTTTGAATGTAAGGAATTAGGTCAATGTCCCAAGACATAAAAACACCTAGCAACAATGCCCTATATGAACCATCTACAAATTATTTTAGGTGGCATTGTTTTCCTTCAATGATAGTGATGAGTTAGTTCACACTCGCAGATAACATCTACTGATGACTGTCCTCACTATAAATTGACTTTCTTGTAGATAATATTTAATTTGAAATTGCCATTTGGCCTTGTAATAAGACCTAAAACTGCTTTTGATTGGTTGAAGTTTGCCTTCTCTTGATGCAAGGAAATAGGTTAACGACCCAAGACATAGAGGAAACAAGCAAGAGGGAGTGATGATTGTCCTCACTATTAATCGACAAGAAATACCTTTATATTAGATATGAGGAATATACATGTTTGAGGAGTTTTTCTACGAATAAATATCTATATTCCATACGAGGAATATACATGTTTGGGTCCTCGAAGGATTATGTGACTATTTTTACCCTTGGTTGACCACAATTTTTTTTGCGAAGAAATAATTTTATACTTTTTATAAAGAATACACATGTTCAAGGAGTTTTTTTCTTCTGCGAAGCAATATTTTTATATTCCATGTGAGGAATATCCATGTTTGGGTCCTCAATCACACAAGGCTTAAGGTCATTATAAAGATATAAGCTCGAGAGATTTTTAAGCAAGACTTAAAGTCATTACAAAGATATAAGCTCAACATGTCACATGTGAGAATTTAAACTTGGTAGAGAGAGTAACAACATTTTTCTCAACCACCAAAACATAATTCATTAATTAACCATTAAACTATAATGAATTTTACCACTTTTAAAAATAACATGAATATAATTTAAATCAATGTAACTAAAACTAAATGATATTAAAAAACATATACTCAACAATAATCCTAAAAAACCTAATAATATTCATAATGGTATTAAGACCTAGTAATTGTATAACATGAATATAATTTAAATCAATGTAACTAAAACTAAATGATATTAAAAAACATATACTCAACAATAATCCTAAAAAACCTAATAATATTCATAATGGTATTAAGACCTAGTAATTGTAAATTTATTATTAAAACTAAATGGTATTAAAAAACATATGCTCAACCATGGTCATAAAGGACTTATTAATGTTCATAATAGTATTAACACATAGTAATTGCCTAAAAAGGACCTAGTAATGTTCATAATGGTATTAAGACCTAGTAATTGCCCTAAAATCTTGTTTGAAGAGATAAATTAATAACTCAAACTTAAAACATTTAATAGAAACGAAACTTCACACCCTTACTAATCACAAATAACTTTAGTTATATTTAAATTAACACACTTATAATTAATAACCCATAATGAGCATATCACATTCAAATAATAATAGCTTTAAAAAAACCAGATTTATAACCAAAAAGTTATCTCAATTTTAATTTTAAACCCCTCATGAACGAATTTGATTTACACGGAGCTATCTTCGCAAAAGTTCAAAGAAAAAAATAAATTTAAAACCACATTATCTTTTAAACACAGGAACTTTCGATACCTGTGTCCTCTCCGTTTATTTTTTCGTCCATGCTCATTTCACGGGCGAACTAGTCGAGTTTCGCATCAGGGTCTCCTATTTTGGCCAAACGATCTCCATAGTTACGTTCTTGTCCATCGATCTGCAGAGAAGCAGCGACAGCTTCTGGACCACGGGGACGCCACAGCCCCTTTCCTCCGGCCTTCTGTACCTGGTAAGCAGCCCAAATTCTCAAAGTTTTCTATGTGCTCTTTCATCTAAATACTCTTTGGCTGTCGAGGGGGAGGCGGTTATGGCAGAAAACGCTATGTGATCAACGGTTGCGAGTCAGATTCTGTGAAACACTACGGTGTTTTTATTACCATCTGATTTGTAGAGGGTTACAACAAACGGAGTCGAGGGATTTCAAAAATTCTTAGGGTTTCTTCCAGGGTTTTCACAACAGCCGCGAAGTGGAAAGGAGTTGTGATTTTTTTTTCTTGGAACGAACTATTATGGCAGCCGGCAGGCATGGAGGCAACCGCGACCACGAGTACGGCAGAGACCGGGGCTCGGACCAAGAAATTCTGAGGCGGAGGGATTCTCATTCTGTGAACAAAATCGACGAACATGAACGGAGCAGGAGTCGAGAAGAGGACCGGGATAGGGACAGGGACCGGGAGGCCGACAGGAACAGGGACCGGGAGGCCGACAGGAACCGGGACCGCTCACGAGACTACAGGTCTAGGGTTAAGCTTACAGATAGTAGGGATAAGGATCAGCAGCTCGAAAGGGATCGGAACGGGACCTACTACTCTGGTTACCCTTCGTCACCCTCTCGGGGTTACGGAGATAGCCGCGGTAAAGGGAGCCATGCGGCCAGGGATGCGGATAGAGAGCCCGGTGAGGTCTCTAGCGGGAGTGCTTCTGAGGATGGTGGTGGTTGGTTTACTGACCCGGGGTTAGGGTTTCGTTCCGAACGGTATCCGGCAGGCGAAGGTGAGGTGCACAAGCCGGACCGGGACAGTAATGCCCCCGTCTCCGAAACGAGAAAAAAAAAGTATTCTCCAATAGTGTGGGATTTAGACGAAAAGCCCGGATCATCTCCGGGCTTAGCAGAACAGTCGAAGAATGCAAGTAGTTTAGGAGGTTCGAGCGTAATAGATGTGTCCGCATCGGAGTTTAGCCCTACAAAGCTCCCTCCGCCCCCTCCGTTGCCCCCGTCGCTTCGCCAGACCACCGCAGCGAGTTTGAACTCGATTGCCAGTGCTTCTGCTAGAATCTCCACTTCACCAGCTAATGGCTTGGTAGGCAAGCCTCCCCAGAGTTTTGTATCAAAGGGATCCAGTGTCTTTAACCAGATTTCTCCTAGCGACTCTGGAGGTAGGCACTCACACGGGTCTGGATCAAAAGGACCGACCCCTTCCTTCACACATCAAGGGTGTGAAGATTCTGTTTCTCCACTCTCGGCCGAACTCCCAGCTCCTCACTCTGGAGGCAATGGAAGTGATGCCAAAGAAGAGGATATTTTTCCAATGGAAGAACTCCAATCTACGTCGTCAGAGGATGAGAGGGAACCTGGACAGCTGCCTGATAGTCCGAAGCTTGAAGATGAGGAAGAGCCTTTGCAACCTCGCTACATTTCAGCTTCTCGCTGGGCAGATGAATATAACTCTCCCAGAGATGCAAGGTCTGAGAATGAGGGCACAAAGAAACGAAAGAAACGTTCAGCCAGCATGGACAGTGAGGAGGGGAGGTACTCTTCAGAGCGCAGTGGCATTAAGCATGGCAGTGGTCAGAGTATTTCTCCTGAACCGGGAGAATACGTGGGAGAGAGATCAGAGGGTGCAAGAGGAAAATCAAAAAGTTCCGAGGATGATGCAGGTTAAGGTATTGGTGGTGTCTCGGGGAAAGATGATGTAAGAAGAGATGAACAGTATGACTTGGAATTGAATCAATGAGAGCTTATGGAACTGGATGATGGCAACAATAGTGAAGATGATAGTATTGGACAACCACCTGAATCAGAGTCTCATGATGAGCCCAAGTCCTCGATTCAACCTGAGATTCCACTCGCACAACGAATGATTGATATGCTACAAGGTTGTAGAAGTGTCGATGAATTTGAGAGGCTTAACAAGATAGACGAAGGCACATATGGAGTTGTCTACAGAGCTAAGAATAAGAAAACTGGGGAGATAGTCGCTCTGAAAAAGGTAAAAATGGAAAAAGAAAGAGATGGCTTTCCGATGACTTCTCTGAGGGAGATAAATGTCTTTCTATCATTCCATCACCCATCGGTTGTTGATGTAAAGGAAGTAGTGGTAGGAAGCAACTTGGACAACATTTTTATGGTGATGGAATACATGGAGCATGATCTGAAAGGACTTATGGAAACCATGAAACAGCCTTTCAGCCAGAGCGAAGTTAAATGTTTGATGTTGCAGCTCTTTGAGGGTGTTAAATACCTTCATGATAATTGGGTGCTGCATAGGTACAAGTTCCTTATGTTTTCGCTTACATTCTCTATTGTTTTTAAATGATGCGTATTGTGCATGCCATGTGTGCACTTGATATCTTTTTGTTAGGTGTTTTCTTCGTCTATTTATCAAAGATAAAATACAAGGAGCGTATTGTGCATGCCATGTGTGCACTTGATATCTTTTGTTAGGTGTTTTCTTCGTCTATTTATCGAAGATAAAATACAAGGAGACTTATAGATTTTTTATGGAAATCGATGTTGAATGCAGCTATCTACTTTGTTTATTTTTTCTAGGGACTTGAAGACTTCAAACCTTCTTCTAAACAATTGTGGTGAATTGAAGATATGTGACTTTGGTTTGGCTCGTCAGTATGGCAGTCCTTTGAAACCTTATACACCAATGGTTGTCACCTTATGGTACAGGTATTAACTGGATCCCTGATTGCCTATATTTCCTCTAATGAGTCAAACATTACTCCTCAGTATGATGTCCCATACAATTTTACCACCATTTGGACATTTGAACAGTATTTGGTCACACCTATGACTCCTTCACAGTAAGGGCTGTCTAATTGGCCGCATTACGCTTTTTACATGTGACAAATATGCTTAAAATATTTTGGTTTCCTCTGGAGCAATATCTGTCTTTTTTCTTGTGTGTACTGCAGTGAATTAAGTAATGATTGCTTAACTTTACTGTAACTTATGATGCTTTATACATTGCATATAATATAATTTTAATTGAGTTCAGTCTGATTTCTGTAGGATGCCTGCGAGTTGTGGCTGAGAAATAGTAAATGAAAATGATTTGGAGAAGCTTAAGTGTTTCAGTTTTCCTAAATGATATTCTATTATTAATTGATTCAGAGCTCCGGAGCTTCTGTTGGGAGCAAAACAGTACTCAACAGCAATTGATATGTGGTCCTTGGGATGTATCATGGCAGAACTTTTGGCAAAGGAGCCTCTGTTTAATGGGAAGAGTGAAATAGATCAACTAGACAAGGTAAATAACTTGGTTTTGTTGTGTTTCTGCTAAGGATCAGTTCCATATTAAATATGTGACATGCTACACTTTTTATTTTTGAAGTATATGTCGTGATTGAGTTCTTTTATGGTTTTTTTGTTTTTGTTTTTAGATGAGGTTGTTTGAAATTTCATCTGATGATGCAGATATTTAGGGCTTTAGGGACCCCCAGTGAGAAAATATGGCCGGATTTTGTAAGTTTGCCAGGAGTGAAATGCAACTTTGTAAAACAACCGTGAGTACTGGAAGCTTCTATCTTATAAAGCATACTAATTTTTCCATCCTTCCAATTACAAAGATTCCCATGTATGATTGAGTTTTTTTTTTTGGTAAGCAAACAGATATTGTTATTTATATATATATTCTTATGATACTATTTATTGAGCAATATTTTATTTTATGCATGATTTTAACGGGCTCTAGTTAGTTTTCTATAAAAGTTGTTGACAACTATCTTAATTTCAGGTATAATAAACTTCGGGATAAATTTCCACCAACTTCTTTTTCAGGGAGGCCGACTCTATCAGAAAGTGGGTTTGATCTTTTGAATCGACTTCTTACATATGATCCAAACAAGGTTACATGTTTTTTTCTGTTCTATTTTGATTTACTTAACTGCATCTGGGGATCTTAGTTATAAATACTAAATAGTGCTTGGTATTATGCTGTTTTGAAGCTGATTATGGTTCAATGAAGTGCAGCGAATAACAGCAGAAGAAGCCCTCAGGCATGAATGGTTCAGGGAGGTTCCACTGCCAAAATCAAAAGAGTTTATGCCAACATATCCAGCTCGACATGATCATGATAGGTACGAGGCTTTAATTGTTAATGGCTGTGTTATTTGTTAGCATTATTATGGAAATTGCTATTGGATCAATATGCAGATCATGAACATACTGTGTAGCTACATGGCTAATCAGATATGCCTTTGGTTTTAGGCGAATGCGGAGGATTATGAGGAGTCCAGATCCTTTAGAAGAGCAGCGGAGAAAGGAGCTGCGGCAAGGTGAACTAGGTGCTGGCGGGTTATTTTGTTGATATTACCAACGTGGACATTTATGGGAGAAATTGGCATCCACTTTGGCAGGGTGCTGGTTCTGAGGCATACATGGACATCATTCTGATTAAACTCTTCAAGGCCAGATATTATCAGCACTGGGAGTTGGAAAAACTGTCTTCGAGTGTTCAATAGTTCATAATGTTGATGAGCAAGATTACGAGATCAGATTTGTAAGTGGAGGAAGTCAATCAATTTGGGCTTTTGCTACCAAGTAAAAAATGTTACGGATTTGTTTATTGATTCGTCAGGGCTAATGGTTTTAGAGTGCGTCCTGCATGCAGTTTGCATCGCAAGGTGTGGCATAAGGACTTCCATTGGGGTAACCTCAGTTTCATTTCAAGGTTGTGCATGTAACATATTTCTTTGGCATATTGTAAGAGATAATCAAATTTTCACCAAAGTTGTGGGAAATGATATGGATGGTTTTTTTGCAATATGCGCAATTGTTATTTTTTAATCTTGCCTTGTGTGTGCAAGAGAACGCCTGGTGATAAGTGGAGGACAAGTTCTTTGATCTTTATACCACAGAACGGAATGAAGGCAAAATACTGCATACAAGGTAATGATGCTTATTCAGTCTTTCTGGAACCTCCCCAATGAAGTTCCAGATGGTTTTGCTTTCCATCACTGATGGATTATTATTGGTGGCAGGCAGAAGGAATAGGGGAATAACTACTCTATTATGATTATCTTGTTTTATGTAAGAAGTAGTACTTTTACAGAGTATGTTACATGACTGAACGGTTAAACAATTTAATGATATCAAGGACGAAGTTCAAGGCATGGAAGTTTGGAGGGTTTTGTTCGAATCATTGTGTTAGTCATCTTTGGGATTATAGCTACACAAAAATGCCTTGGTTTATCATGTGGTTATCCCACAAAGTGTTTATCTATGTATTTTACTTGGATATTCAGAGTGAATCCTTGTCAATAACAAACAAGAGGTGACATGTATTTCTGGTAGAGAATCTGGGTCACCAAGATATTATTCGGACTGCCAGTCTTTTGTACACTGATATTATGAATAATATTTGGCCTTGCTCAAAGCAATGCCGTATTTCTCCCCTGAAATATGAATTTACAGAATGCTTATCTCTATTGTTCAAAAATTTTAAATTTGTTTGGAGAAAAAAAATGTATATTTTACTTGTCAAGTTCTGCAAAAAGTTGAATTTTGAAATATTTCTGGGAAGTACTTGAAGTTTTTACAACTGTTATCTGCTATTTGCTTCTCGTCATCTTGTTCTGCCTTCTCTCGCTCTCTATTTTTCTTCTCCCCCATTTCATTCTCCTCTGTTTTCTTTTTTCTTTGTGACCAATTCTCATCATCCTGACTGTTTTTTGCCCCTGTCCTCTCGTATTCCACTTGCATTAGTAATGGTGCTTGACATATACTGCAACATTATGCACCTGGCAGGCCTGAGTGCCTTTTCTTGTGTATTTAGAATACAATAAATAAATATTAGGTTAGTTTATGTTTAATATAAAGGGACCTTCGCATATCAATTAAATTGTTTCCTCAACAGAACGTTGAAATCAATTTTTGTAAGAAAAATGAATTTCTCTGATTTTCTCTGGAAAAAATTCAAATACATGTTTCTGTGAATGTTCTTACACTGAATAAGCAACACCTTTATACCTTGATCCCCCATTTTAACCTTCAACTTAACATTAGCCCTTTAAGAAAGAGAAAATTCCCAAATTTGACCAAGATGACAATTGAGCTAATGTGTGTAGTTTCTTTATTACCTAATAGTGAACTCTTGTCTTTTCTCTTTAGTACACAAGCCTGCCAAATACTGTCTAAACGAGAATTATTAGCAGGGATTATCTTGCTTTTGCACTTTTACACGATACCCTGTATTACTGTTGCCTTTTAGTCCCATTGACCTATTTTTGTTGTCATTGGGCACTAGTAAATTTTTTTCCATGGAAAACCTCGTGGGGGAACCCCCAGACACTTCCAAGTGTAAATCTGTTAGTGCTGATTACAGTGACTTGACCCTGTAGGGACATAGCAAGGCACACAACTGAGGCAGCCAACTAGCCCAAGAGATAGTTGAAATCGTTCAACGACTTGAGCTAGACCACTGGGCTATCTGATTTTATCTTATAATTCCTTTTCATGAAAGAACCATGGTATTATTTTATTTGGCTACATTCCTTTCTTGTTCAAGTGAGGAATAAAAGAATGCTGTACTCGTCTGTTAAAAAGGAATCATGCCCTTCAAATGGCGTTGATCTCTTCTTTGGTATTATAGCAAGGTAGTATTCTAGTTGTTTCTTTAATGAATTGGTGTATGATTTCGGATGTTTGTTTCGATTTGGTTGTCCAAATATGTTTGTATACTTGCATTTCTTTTATTTAATGGACCAGGGAAGTGATACATTAGCGCATGAAACATTGAGAAGCCTTTTGTAAACGAATTACTTCACATATGGTAAGCTCAGGCATTTCTGGAATCTGTTAATATAAGAGAACTTTTATAAATGACAAAGATTGCAATATTTGTCAAGTTTTACCGGTCTATTACATTAATTAAAAAAATTAGTCTGTAAATAACCAACCGACAGGAGTTAAGCTTTAACACTTCCTGATGTTAATTAGTTGTCAAATTCTCGAGTTACACTTCGACTAAAAATAGTCCTAATCTAATAAATCAATAGAGTTAATAACTATATTTTCCTGGACTGTCAGTACTAATCCCAAGCTAATTAATTGTTATACAAAGTAAATTTAGTACATGTGTAATGCAGTTCGTTTTCTAAATTTGTTATTATGGGTTATGGTGAGGTAGTTTCATAGATGATTTGTTTCTTGTCAATGCTTGTTTCATGGTTTATGGAATATGCTTGCAATTGCCTTATCACTCGTTTAGCCAAGCAGATGGAATCTGGTTTTGAAATGAGTGCAGGTGGTTTTCCAAGTTTTTTTTTGGTTTTATCGGTTTAAAGATTTAAGATTTAAGATTACTATTTTTAATTTGTTTTTTAGTGGAATAGTGTATATAATAGTACGTTTGACTGTTCCAGTTGACAGTATATAGTAATTTGTGTGCTGTCATCTGTTGTTGCTAGTATAGTATTTCTCTTTTTGTATCTTAGTGCAGTTATCAAAATAATGCACTTATCTAAAATTTTGTATCATAATATATCTTTGGAGTTACAAATCTGTTACATTTGGGCTCAGAACGATTTTTCCATGGGCATCTTTTAGTTTACTCTATTTAATCTCACTGGGAATCTTGATAAGACCATTGTTATATGATATATTTTCTGGGGCAAGTTGACAGTGGTGCAGTGTGTTGTGATGTCTTTTGTTGTTGCTCGAACATTTTACCATATATCACTTTTCGCATGAGTGTCTTATCGAAATGATGAACTTATTTGAAATTCAACATTATAATATATTCTTAATATTTATAAATATTCACATTTTGGCACAGGACATTTTTTGCCATGTGCAGCTGTTTGTCCATTCTAATTGTTCTCACTGGGAATCTTGATAAGATCATTGTGTTATGTGGGATCAGAATATTGGACAGTTACATATAATCTCGCAATGTTGATGACATTTTCTTGCAAATGTTGATCTGCAGTACCAGAGCCAGCAGGTTCAAGATGGAAATGAACATGAGAAAAACTGACCATTTGGGAATCTTTCATAGATTGGTTGTCCCATTGCATGTTCCAGGGATGGAATGCCAGTGTAGTAGAGGTACATTGTTATCCTTACCTCTCTTTTTGAGCATAGTCTACTGTCACTTGATGTAATGCCTGTTGTATGCTTGGTGGAAGTCTGTGATTAGTAGAATTTGGAGTGGATTGGGCTACTCTCTGCAGCGAAGGGATTTCCTTTGAGACAAACTAGGATTTTTAGCACAACTATGAAGTGTGTTTTCCCGGTGTCTAAATTTTGATCATTGTGCTGCTTCTCCATAGTTTTTCATAACAGTTCCAATTGTGCCACTTATCTTTTTCAGGCTCTTTGTTTTGTCTTTGAAGATTCTAGATTTGTTGTTTTGTCCAACAAAGCATCTATTTTAGTTGCCAAATGTTATTTATAATGTTGTGGTATGGGTCTAGAATGCTGGTCTGCCACTTTTCACTTCCATGCTCTTTGTTATGTCTTTGGGGACTCCAGATTTACTGTTTAACCCCACCAAGCATCTATTCAAGTTGCCAATTGTTCTTATAGTGCAGTTTCACTCCAGCTTTCAATGATACTTGAGTAAGGCTGATAGCGTTGATAGGTATGGATCTCGAATGCAGGTCTGTTTGGGAAATGGAGTTCATTAGTACATGTTACAACTTTTATTTTCTGTCTAAGTTTCCAGGGTATCGAGCTACACCAAGGGTATACTTGAATTTTATACATATATGAAAAAATGAAAATAAAATTAAAATACAGCACTGAAATTAATGTAAATCAGGGATGATTTAAATTCCTCTTTTAGATTAAAATTGTTCTACCATTCATCAATTGACATTTGACTTTGAACAATGCATCCAAAGAAAGCAGACTTCATGATCAATTATTGTTATAATGCATTGATAGAAAAACAGAAGATTGGAAGTATTTAGTCTCAATTTCTAATCCAAGTACTTCAAAAATTCTTGCAATCACATTTCCACAAAATCAAAAGACAACACAGCTGAGTACCTGTTGTCAAGGCTACATGTTCTCTATTACTGCATCATCTTCGTCGATTGGATTTATGTCCTTGGTGCATAGGGTTCCCAGAGGATCAGTGTTTCTCAAGCATAAGGTGCTTTGGGTTACCCTTTTTTAGCATAAAATGGCTCCAAAGTACCCAAAATTGAGGCACATCTCCAAATCAGGGCAGGGTACTTTTGGGCACATACCAATGTCTGTCCTGTGTACTTGTGTACCTGTACCCATACTGCGCACCCAAATCCTACCACCAGATAATCGTATGCAGCCTTCTACATTATTATAGAAAATTATAACCTGATGGCATTGTTCTTCTGACCAGGTGTGAGAACCTGTTTTGGAGATGTTCAATTCTTTAGTATAACTTTATTTTCTCTAAAATTATTTTCTATGGGATTGTAGCAAAGTTTTGTTTGGTGTGCAACTCTATTAGTATGCAGTCATGTACATTGTTCTCCTGCTTAGAGGAGCCAAGGAGTTGTTATTTTGAGATATTCAGCAAGGCATCGCTAATGCACCTGTGCCTGTAAGACAATACATTTCAATGTACATTTTGCTGTAGGCATCCACTTATGGGAATAAAGCTTGATTTTTGTTTAGACAGTGATATTATAGCGTTTGATCCTAAGTTTCACTGAAATGGATATGAGAATGGATACAGATATAGGGTTTGAAACAGATACGGCGAAGTTTCAAAAAGTTTGGCAGTGATACGACAAGGAAACGACATATAAACAAAGTAAAAGTTTCTTATTACCATTCATCTTTTAGAATATAGATTCTCTTGAAATTTGGGTAGCTTGGGGACAAATTTCCCTAAGGGAAAACCCTAAGCCCCAATAGAATCCCATCTGCACCAACTGAAACCCCAAAGAAGTCAATTGGGAATAAAAGAAATGTGATTTTATTATTATTTAAATGTGACAAAATATCATTATAAGGAAATTTGAATTTCCCTCCAAGACTTTGATCAAGTTGGCCATCAAGATTTGTCAAGATGGTTTGTGACCACATGTTCCTGAAATCAATTATGTATAGTGGCAATAATCCGCTACGATGACATACAACACATTCTATTCACATAACCTATCGAAGGTTCGCTTGCCATAAACTGAGGGTTAACATTTGCTTATGGCCCGAATGGTTATCTTTAGAGGTTAGCATATGTTGTTTGTTGTTCGTGGCTTGCACAAGATCTTTGTGGCTAGCATTCCTTCTTTATGACTTGCAAAAGTTCTCTGAGGCTCGCATTGTCCTCCTTGTGGCTTGCATTGTTGCAACATCTCCATTGGCTTTCTGGTGGCGCGATGACTCGCATAACTTATGTGGCACACATATTACAATGGTTTTGAGATCTTTGATTCATCAATTCTTTTGTGACTCGCATCCTTGGCACGACATGACTGGGCATTAACATTGTTGGTGACGTCGCATTGGTTACATTGCATAACTGTAGTGCATTAAATCGTTCTACAGTGAATATGATAATGCATCTTCCCTTGATAGGGTTCTATGTATTATATGGATCATTTTCTTGCTATCACTACTTATGTAGTCTCATTGCATTTGCAACTACAGTGATACACAACGCCTCAATAGCTCGCATATAACTCTTGTGTCTCGCTTAAGATCGTATTTATACACATGTGGCTCATATAGAGATGTGGTTTTACTGGCTCAATGATGTACTATTTCTCACACTATGATGTGGCTTGCTATTACAATGGTCTTTTAGTTCCCATTATAGTGGCTCCTCTGCATCTCTATTTGATGTAAGGCAATGATCTACATTAGAGGGACTTAGATTCATGATTGCGGTCTTGAAGACATAGCAATAAGCGATCTTTGATATGACATTGTGCTTGAAATGATGACAATAATCTTGCTTTAATGATAGTAGTGAAGTAAGTTTGTATAGTATTAGATGGCACAAATAATAGCGGTCTCATATCATACAAATAAAAGTGATCTTATACGATACATATGACAAAGATCTTCATGCATATGATACAATAACCTAGCTCTGTGTTAATTCCTGTTGCAATACACGTAACAATGACCCTAGTGATCCTACTCCTATAATGCATGATACAATGATCTGTTCTTGTGAGATATAATGGTAGTGCTCTTACTCTTGTAACACATGACAATGTTCTTCTATGGTACATATCACAGTGATCATGCATATTATTCATATGACAGTAACCTTGCTCTTTTATGATGGCAGTAACATTGGACAATGCCCTTACTCCATGATAGATGATGGCGATGATCAGTGCTGATGTTACTTATATGCCACTCTAGACAGTGATGTGATAATAGTAATGTTCCACGTGATGTGCTCCCCAGGGTGGGGGACGTGCTTCCTCGCTACCCCACGTTCTCGGGACGGGGAAACTCCTGGGGAAACGTTTCCCCATGTCCCCTTTTTGGTGGAAACTCGGGGAAACTCTGGGGGGACTTTTTCCTGGTGACGAAAAGTGCCACCCGCGTCCTACCAATTTTTTTTGCTAATAACAATTGAAAACATAAAAAAAATTGCAAATTTTAATATAATTTAAAAAAATGAAAATAAAAACTAAAGGATAAATTAAAACTTTAAAACATAATCATTCACATTTCTCATTCATTTCTCATTAACCCTACAATTTTACCTTGCCGCTCGACATTTTCCTTCTATTGTCACTCAACATTTTACCCTGCCGCCCGAGATTTTCCTACTGCCACTACTCGACATTTTCCATCTGCAATTTGTTGTGATTCAGATTTACCATTAGTCGGGGGTTTGAGACATTTGGAGTTGTTGGATTGGAGTTGCAATTTTCATTTTGTGACTTGGAGCCACCGGATTGGAGTTGTGATTTATTATTTAGTACTTTTTGAGAAATTTACTAGTATTTCACTTCTTTCTATGTTTACTTTTAGTTTAGTATTCTATGGCTATTTTAGACTTCAACATAATGTCATTATCATATGATGAATTTTCTTTCGATGTGCATTGTGTAATTTTAATTGTCAAATGATTAATTTAATTTAGATGTAGCTTGGATAGTATTAATGCCCATTGCCAAATGATGAATTTAGATGGAACATTGCATAATGTCAAATGATGGATGCAATTAAGTAATTTACTTGTAGATTTACAATTTCACATTGATGATTGCAGAAATGTCAAATAATAATTATGATTCATAATAGTCTAATACGAAATGATGATCATATTTAGATGTACATTTCATAATTATTAGGAATGATTATTTAATAACTTAGTTATTGACATATTGTTGAGATTTTATTTTCTATTTTTATATATTAAATTTTTTATAGTTTTATAATTTTTATGACTTTGATGTTGCCCCATTTCCTTGAAATTTCCCTAAACTTTGGGGTTGCTTATATACGCCCCCCTTGTGCGTATCCTCGCTCTCGCGTTTCCCTATCTCAGAGACTCAGTGGAACATTGGATAATAGCTCTCTCCCGGACTTATTTTGTTTGGTTAACAAAGAAAGTTGTGAACTCACTTGGGTTGGCCCTGGGAGGCTTGATGTAGTTGATGAATCTTGTTATGGATGTACTTTGTATCAATGTTTTAAAACTCCAACTCTGACTCAGTCGAGGGTCGACTTTGACTCCGATTCTGTATCGACTTGGTTGGCTCGATTTCAATGACTCGGTTGTTGTAAAAAATACATTAAATATTTATTTTTTAATAAAAAAACATAATTTTAAAGATTTTCATTCATGTTTTCAAACCCCTCATTAGAATATAGATAGAAGACAACATATGATCAAAGTAGGCTCATGAATATATCCATTATATTAATGGCACCTAGTGCACTGTCCAATACATACATGATGATGATATAGAGGTCAAAACAAAAAACACATAACCAAGGAGGCTAGAAATGGCCTCTACAACAAAAGTAAACTGTGACCATTACGACTGGTTATTGCTAGAGGAGCCAAGATCATCTGGATCAGAGTCAAATAGGGGGCCCCATGGCTCCTCCTCCTCATCATCTCCAACTGCAACTGTAGAAGTGGTAGCACTAGCAGGCTGTGCAGCAGCTGCAAGCTGTGATAGACGAGATATGCGCTTTTGTCGCGGCTGAGCAGAGGAAGCGCTTGTAACTGGAGGACTCGCTGGCTCTGAGGCTGAGGCTGGTACAAGTGGATCATGATCCGCATTCAACTGAATATTATGTTCAAGTGATGCTATTGTCTATAATTCATAATCAATATCCTCATCAGAAGCAAACTTTGCTGGATGACTCTCCATTACCCAATCTGATGTTGGATCAATGTCAACACAATGGGATCTGAATCAGGTTTTTTGTTCAACAATTGGTTGTGTTTGAGCCGGAGGTTGTATTGGACATAGACTAGATCATTTAACTGTTTTTGATCCAAATGATTTCTCTATTTTGTGTGAATCCTCTCAAAGACAGACCAATTGCGCTTACACCCAATAGTATTGCAATTTTGACGCAAAATACGAATTGCAAACTTCTGCAATTCAGGACATTGGCTACCAAAAGCCCCCCACCATTGTGCTGCAAAAAACATAGGAGTGTAATGAGTTAGCTCAACAAAATTACAAATTTTATCCAACTTTCAAATTATAAACGATTTAACAAAATAAGTATTAAGAATTTGAAAATTGAAATTTTTGTTTACCTGGCTCATCTGTGCCCCTTGCAATCTTTGCTAGGTTCTTCCCAAAGGTACTTGAGGCATTGTTGAAGGTTGTGACCTGTCGGTGTATCTCCAGCTGATCACACTCCAATGGGAGCATGCGATCAATGCAGTCAACCAATCCGTCTCTAATCCCCCCTTTTCAAAGCCCCTGTCGCCTTAGCTTTATAATGATACTGTGGGTTCAAAAAATACCAAGTTGCGTGTATAGGGTGATGGAGTTGATTATTCCATTTTTCATCAATGATTGCCCAAATGGGCCCATACTTAGCCACTTTATCCTTGTATGCCCTCTTTATTTGCTCATTTGCTTGATCCATAGCCTCATAAATGAAGCCCATAGCCAATCTTTCCCCATCCACCAACCGCAACACCTTAACCAGTGGCTCAGCAAGCTTCACAATCTCTGCTGCCTTTCTCCAAAATATTTCTTCATTAACTTTCTTTTTCAATTCTTTGCCTTCCATTTTGTGAGACCACTGGCTTTGATTCCATTCTTCACTAGAAAAAGCCTTTTGCAAGTTTCTATGTTGTAAAAGCATAGATTGCAATGTCAAAAAATGAGTAGCAAATCTAGTGATGGTAGGTCTAATAATATCTTTGCCCCTTGTGTGTTTCCTCATCAGGCTCAAAATCCATGAATGATTGTAGATAAATTTTGTTACGCTTTTGGCATGATCTACAATGTTTTTGATGCAATCTAATTTGCCAATATCCTCAAGCATGAGGTCTATGCAATGTGTAGCACATGGGGTCCAAAAGATGGTTCTGTGTTTTTCCTCTAACAGTTTACCAACAAGAACATAGGTAGAGGCATTATCTGTGATGACTTGAACAGCGTTAGCCACCCCCACCTCAACAACCTCATACAATAGTTGAAACACCAATTTTCCATCTTTTACCTTGTCAGATGCATCAATTGATTTTAGAAACATGGTTCCCTGTGGGCAGAAGATAAGAAAGTTTATGATGGTACAGTTTCTTTGATCAGTCCATCCATCTGACATGATGGTACATCTTGTTCTTGCCTATGAGTCGTTGAAATCTTTCAAGGACTCATTAATGGAGGCAATTTCTTTTTGCAAACGATACCCCCTTATCTCATGCATAGTAGGGCATTTGAAGCCTTTTCCAGCAGCATGTATGACATCAAACATAGGCTCATCAGATGGTGAATGGGAAGCATTGAAGGGGATATCAACATCATACCACCATCTACATATGTAATCACAAGTAGTCTCCCTCAATTCTTTCTTCCAATGGTCATATAAAGTGGGCTGCAAAGTTCTACTAGCTTGAGGACCATGTGCATCTGATGGAGAGGAAGGTGTGACAGTGAAATAACTTTTGATATTCATATCACCCTTTTTCATTTTACCCTTACCCTTTTCTTGAATAGACTCAAAAGATGGAGGAACATATCGGAAGGGTTGGATGCATCAATGCAAGGGATAGAGGAAGAACTCTCAAAATCAAAATGGGGGTTGGTAGCCAGCTTTTTTGTATATTCCTCTTCCTCCCAATTTCAACCTTTAACTCTTTTTGCCTAGCCTTTTGTTCTTTAAACTTTGCAAAGTTGGCTAACAATTCCTTCCTAATCTCCCTAATTTCATCTGATTCAGATGGAGTAATTTGGCCTTTAATCCCCGCCAAGTGTTGTTTCAGCCTATTAATGCCCCCAGGACCATCCTTAATTTTTCTATGGCAAAATTTGCAATGCTTTTGACTATCAACCATTTCAACATATGCCCAAGCAACATCTTTCACTCTAGGTGCCAATTTTTGACTTGGAAATGAAAGCAAAAAATCTCAAAATGAAAACAAAAAAAATAGCATTGCTTCAATGTCCATTTCTTTCACAAAAACTCTTTTCAATTTCCAGATTTGCACATAAAATTTAATAAGCAAAAACAAATTTTAACAAGTGAAAAAAAATACCTGCAGGCACAAATTGCCTCCTCAAGGTTGCTCCAAGAAACCAACTCCTCAATGCTGCTCCAAATCGCTGCCCAAGAAGCTCCTCACTCCAGCTACAATGCTTGCCTAAGACTCCTCACTGTTACTCCAAAAACAAACTCAACATCTCCTCACAAACTCTTACAAATTCTCATTCAAATGCATGAGATGGCTGTGAGGAAATGAGAGGGGTTGGGTGGGTTAAATAGGGTTTAGGAGAGGGGAATGGACCCTGAAAACACTATAGGCAAATTAGAAACCTGTTTGGAGTCCCCCAAAAGCAATCTTTTTTTGTTGTTCTTTTTTGTAAATTTGTTGTTTTTTTGGTTCACGAGCATTGTCTTCCGACCCGGCCAAGGAGGCTCGGACTCGGCCAAGCCGGTCGAGTTGTTAGACATCTTGACCGGCTCGGTAATATCCTGACGGGCTCAATTGGTTAACTGGCCGAGGCGACCCGGTGAGGCCTTGGCTCGGACCAACTCGGCCGAATCTAAAAACACTGATTTGTATCTCAACTGAACAACTAATGAATATCTAATAGAAGAAGAATTTGGATGGGTTTTCCCCCTTGTGGGGTTTTGCTTTGGTCTCTGACCTAACTCTTGGTGCCCCTACTTGTGCATGCTTTTCTTTTGTTGTTCTTTGGGCTTTGCTTTGGTCTCTGACCTAACTCTTGGTGCTCCTACTTGTGCATGCTTTTCTTTTGTTGTTCTTTATTGTTCCACTACGTGTTGATGTTATTGTTCTTTCTGCATAATTGCTAATGATGTTATGAAGTTATGGGTTGAATGCAACATGTAAATGATGAAAAACTTTGTAAATGCAATTATCAAAAGCAAAGAACAATCTAGCCCTAAAAATTAACATGTTATCAGAGTTGGGCTAAAGAAAAATCATTGAAGATCACCCTCGTGAAGAAACCCATGGATCAAGTGGATTGAAAAAGGTGAAGATGGCAAGGACCTAAAAGAATGTTAGGGTTTGGAGGAAACTCTAGGTAAGTCTTTTTGTATAGAAACTAGGGTTTGGAGAAACCCTGGGAGTGGTCTTGATTTGGTAAGTGCCTAAGTATGACTTAGAATTTTTTCATATGATCAAAGAGAAGTTATTTGAGACAGGTTCAACAAAATCCCAGGAGTATGCTTGAGATATGGTAAAGGCCTAGGTTTTATAGTTTTGAAACCCTAGTGTGATTAGAATCAATGAGAAGACATTCAGTTATTCAAGAGGGCGCTGAGATCTTCCTACAAATCCCCGTTTAAGATAAGTACTTTCAAAGTTCATGTCACTTCTTTATGACACTACTCTTGTTTAGATTTATTCTAGACTATTGTTCATTCTTCCTGCATGTATACTTGAATGACTTTCGCTAACTTCTTGGATGATGATGTGAGATCCTTCTCGAGGATCATCAAGTTATAGAACATTGCAGGCAAATTCAACTCCAAGAGCGAGTTGGTACAAGACTATGAAGAAGCCACTCTCATATCTAAAAGATGAAAGCCAATCTTGCCTCATCACTAGGTACACTTTCATTATGCTTATTTATTTTGTTATTGATGCTCTTGCTCTTGTCTTGGGGTCATCAAGTACAACAGATGGATGTAAGGGCCAAGTCTTGTGTATTGAGATTGAGAAGGATGTAGAGCCATCCCATGATTAGAGTGGCACTTGATAAATAGATAAGAGCTCAAACCTTGGAGGAAGGATTGCAGTCTCCCAGGTTGATAACTATGATTGAAGAGGCTTCTTATTCAGAGGGAGCAGACTATCATGCAATGATGAGATATTCTGAGATAAGAAGGGGATGAATAGCGATATGTCCTTCATGCAAAGACCATTATAGATGACAAGATACAATAGTGTCAGATGCTTCCACAATATTGAATTCAGCTCTGATAAGGAATATGCACTTAGAGGGAGAAGATTGTAGCTCTTGTTGTCGGATGCACTAATCAAATGTGTGTGAAGCTACTCTCGTCCATGATGTATATAAGGAAGAAGCGTACTTGGAGCTACCTCAAGGCTTTTAAGGCACAGGAGATAAGATTCATGGCTATAGACTGAAGAAAGTCCCATATGGACTCAAGCAAGTCTCTGGTCTTGGCATATTTGAATTGATGGTTATTTGATGCGAACACCAACCTCTCTTCAAGGTTGCAGGTATGTTTTTGAATTTGGTTATATATGCTAACAATTTATTTATGAATGGATCAAATCATCTCTGTGTTCAATCCCAAAGGGAGCTGAACCTTGAGTCCAAATGATCAACATCATGAGATTAGTAGTATAACAGAGAAACTCGTCAGGAAAAGTATACTATCAGAGACATGGCATGATGGATTACATGGAAACAGTTGAGAGAGACTCCTCTTTAGATTCAGATATGATGGGTCCTATGATGAGTCGATAGCCTGATGAGCCAACTACCAGATAGAGCCTAGACATGAATGATGGGTTGTTGACAAACATATGCTAAGATATCTACATGAAACTATTAATCATGAACTGAGACACCGTGCTAGAAATGTCATGGATACACCGATGATGATGAATTGGAAATATTGTTCACGGGAAGTGCACATATTGTGTAGTATGAGATCTGGCATGATTTTCTGGATGAGTTGGAAACTAAAGTTTGTTGCTTTGAGTACAAAAGACAATAACTTGATGGTAGCATGACTAAGTGTGAGGCAGTGTGATTAAGAAAGATCTTTTGGAGATCTATTTTGGACATGACTATGATATATTGTGATAATAAGAATGAGATTTGACTTTCAGAGAATTCCATGTTCCTTGACTAATCCAGGCATTTTGAGTTTGGATATTACTATATATTTGGGATATGTTGCAGAGGGAGCAGTGAGGCTTTGACATTAATTTGTTGTGGAATTGATGGAACAAGGCTTCAATAGATGATCTGGTTGTTGACATTCTTGCCAAGACTTTGTGAAAAGGGAAGAGAGCATCTTGGATTGATGGATGTGACCCTCCTGGGTGAGGGACTCAACCGACTGAGGACATTGAGCTATGCTCTTCACCCTTGTTTGATCTCACAGGGAGAGCCGAAGAGCTCTTGAGGTTGAGGGAACTTTGGACAATAGGATAGTTTGTGATCTTTACCTTCCACGATAAGTGGTATCTTGATTCTTGCTTATTGTCTAACAATAGGATAGATTGTGATCCTCGCTTTCCACGGTAAGGCATATCTTGCCTCTTGTCAATCATTGATAATGACAAACTATACCCTAGTTGGCATCCTACCCACAATCTGGGCTTGTTGGGACCGTTCCTCCCCATCTATCCAATGGGTTTGAGAAGACTTGAGATAGATTGTGATCCTTGCCATTTATGATATGTGGTATCCTGCTCGAGTGATGGGATGTAGGTGTTCTACCACTTGACTATTAAGGGTCAAGGTGGGGAGATCAACAAACAATAGGGTAGATTGTGATTCTTACTGCATGGTCAGTGGTATATTGCTTATTGTCGGACAATAGGATAGAGTGTGATCCTTACCTCTCAGGGTAAGTGGTATCGTGCCTATTGTCTCCTACTCGAGTGATGGGATGTAGGTGTTTTACCACTTGACTATTGAGGGTCAAGGTGGGGAGATCAACAAACAATAGGGTAGACTGTGATTCTTACTGCATGGTCAGTCATATACTGCTTATTGTTGGACAATAGGATAGAGTGTGATCCTTACCTCTCAAGGTAAGTGGTATCGTGCCTATTGTCTCCTACTCGAGTGATGGGATGTAGGTGTTCTACCACTTGACTATTGAGGGTCAAGGTGGGGAGATCAACAAACAATAGGGTAGACTGTGATTCCTACTGCATGGTCAGTGGTATACTGCTTATTGTCGGACAATAGGATAGAGTGTGATCCTTACCTCTCAAGGTAAGTGGTATCGTGCCTATTGTCAATTGGATATAGTGTGGTAGCCAGATCTCCCTTATGATAATTCTTCTTCTTTAGATTGACACATCGTTGTTCAGCTGATGATCAAAGGAGATACAAGTTGAGATGCGAAAGTGATGAGATGGATGTCATGTTGATGAAGCTGAGATAAAGGTCATGAAACATGACCTAGAGACTAGTAGGGTTTGGAGGATCTAATTGGTCTCCCCTACTATTGGTTGTGGATTCTTCTTCTTCTATGAGATGAGATGAGATGAAAAGAGATGAGACATGATGCAGTGATGATGAGATATGTGAGATGGAGTTTATGATGTAGATGTAAATTACTAAATTCTTCCCTTGCTGAGAGGGAGTGTTGAAATTTGGGCAACTTCGGGATGATTTTTTCCGAAGGGAAACCCTAAGCCCTAATGGAAGCACAACTGCCCCAGCAAAAACCCGAAAGAAGTCAAATGGGAATAAAAGAAAATGATTTTTTCATTATTTACATGTGACAAAATATTATTATAAGGAAATTTGAATTTCCCTCCAAGACTTGATCAAGTTAGCCATCAAGATTTGTCAGGTTGGTTCGGGACCCTTTGTTAATGAAATCAGTTATATATAGTGGCAATAATCCTCTTTGATGACATACAACATAACCTATGTGAGGCTCTCTTCGCATAAACTGAGAGTTAGCATTTGCTTATGACTTGAATGGCTATCGTTAGAGGTTAGCATTTGTTGGTTGTTGTTCGTGGCTCGCACATGATCTACATGGCTTGCATTCCTTATATATTGGCTTGCACAATTTCTTTGAGGCTTGCATTGTCCTGCCTATGGCTTGCACTGCTGTGGCATCTTTAGTGGCTTTGTGGTGGCTCGATGACTCACATAACCTTTGTGGCACTTATATTGCGATGGTTTTGAGATCTTTGATTCATCATTTCTTCTATGACTCCCATCCTTGGCACTGCATGACTGGGCAATAATGTTGTTGGTGACATCGTATTGGTTACATTTCATAACTGTTGTGCGTTGTATTGTTCTACAGTGAATATGACAACACATTTCGTTGACGAGGTTCTATGTATTGTATGGACTGTTTTCTTGCCATCACTCCTTATACAGTCTCATTGTATTCCTAACTACAGTGATACGCAACGCCTCAGTAGCTTGCATGTAACTCTTGTGTCTCGCTTAAGATCATATTTGTACATATGTAAATGTTCCTTAACACGGGTGTATGATGCCTTAAACTTCTTTTGACACTCACTGCAAACCCATACCAATGATCCCCCTCCATAGATCTTCCCTACAACAGTTATATATTTCTGAAGTGGTGACTTTGGATCAACATGGGCACCTCAACTTGGTCTTTTTACCACGCAAAAACAGTCAACATGAATGATTCGTTCCCTGTTTTTCGTTTTACGTTTGGATCTGTTTCTTGAAATCTGGATATGTACCACGATTTTCATGATACATATTTTGTGATACGTATCATGATTTTTGTGATATATATCACAGTTTTCTGGAAGCAGATCCAAAACAATTAAAAAAATGGCCCGAAACGTTTTTGAACTGAGATCTGTCGTTTTCAAAAAAATGAAATGCCGAAGAAACATATCTTTGACATTTCAATGCCGAATCGTACAAGTTTCTTTTTCATAACGCTGAAGGGCATTTCTGGGGGTTGGGAGGGACTTTTCCGGTATCCTAGGTTCTATCATGTAATCTTCGGCACAGATATTTGTAGAATCTGTATACAGTATGCCATTAGAGTCCAGAGAATCCATTCATTTGATAATATCTTCTATATTTTTTTCTGATTGTTTCTTTTGTATAGCTTCTGTCAGATGGTGGCATTTTATTAGGTGTTATAGTTTGATATTTACTCCTGTGGTTGTATTGTTCTTTGAGCCATTAAGGTAATTCCAAAATGCTTAGCAGCCAGGGAAAACTTTAGTGTGGCCATGGCAATGAAAGGTATTATTATTGTTATTGTTTTTGAGCTGGTGACACTCAGGCCTCAAACATAACCCCATGCTTTCCCGCTTACTCTGTTGCATGGGAGTCTGCTGTGGCCATTTGTGTAAGCTGGGGGCATTCCTTAATTTTTCCTCCTATTACCGTTGGACAAGCAGTAAAAGCTTATTGATTTGCCTTTGATGCCATGGACAGATGGTGTGCACTCTACCTATGAAAGTGTCTGATCATTTATCTTGAGACAGCCATTTGTGAAAGATGTAATAATACATTTGTCATAAGATGATGGCTTGGACTTCTTAAGGCTTTAGAATTATGGGATTTAGCAATGTTTATATAGCCATTGGCCATAAGATATTATTGCTTGTTATTAAGATGTTTGTCAATGCTCAATGTGTAGGTTGTTTTGTACATGCGAAACTGCTGAGATTTATAATAAATCCTTTGCATGCTTATCATCCCATACAGGGGGATGGAAATTTAGTGAATTGAGAAAAAAATGAAAATTATCAATAGTGGTGTTTCACTGATTGTACATACCGAGGTATGATGAATTGTTCCAGTAACATCATCATTGCTAAGTTGTACGAAGTAAACATGCTTGCTACAGAATGAAAAGTATGGGTTAGACTTAATAGAGCAGGTCTTTGGAAATACCTATCTACTATGACATTTGAAGGTTGAATTTTTTGATGTAACCCTGCTTATTATTTTGTGGAATTATGTAATCAGGACTAAGGCTAATTGGGGTGGTATTCATTCCTATTCGAATCTGAGGTGTATCAGTGGGTCAGCTTATTCTGGAAACAAGCTATTTATTTTAACGACAAATATTTTTGAAGGTTTATATGGTAGGATACATCCAAATTACCAGTCAAAACGTTGGTCAGATGAATAAATCTTGAATCTTGTCACTTTACATTGGGGCACAGATATGTGGGAACTCCAGTGTCCAACTTTGGGAAATTAGAATTAATGACCGAGACACATTTTGTGACACATTTTGGGCATGCCTGCACTCATGCACCACATGTTCGGACATGTCCAAACCGGGATTGTGACATGCAGGGAGGAGGAAGAATCCTATTTGTTAGCACTTGAGTGTTAGTTAAATGTTAATTTTGAAAAAGAACAGAGATAAGTACCCTAAAACACTTGTAGATGGTCATATAACAATGGTTTCTTGGTATTTTGCATGCTGAACATGTGGAGTACAATTCAAAAAAGTTTGGATTTCTTGCTTTAGGGATTACTGGATTTGTGATGCTTAAATTTTTAAGGGGATAATCCTTGGAAGGATTGGTTGAGGGGGGTAATGCCAAGAGAAACCAAACATGGTGGGAATTTTTGTTTTGATCTATAGAAATGAATGGTGCTTTCGGCAAAAAAAAGGCAAAGAATGCTGTTTTTGTTTATATTGTCCGTCTTTCGACTCTTTCCTTTGTGGTTTTTAACTCATGGAATTACCTTTAATAATCAATTTATGAGGTTCATCACATGGTTATTAGGAGTAGGCCTCAGATTATGCTGACAGTATAGTTTTTTTTAATTTCATCAATCATCCCTTAAAGTAGACAAATGGTGTCCCTTCAAAGGTATAAACATTGCTATATTTTCCCAAGAATTTAAACACGGAAATCTGCTATTGACCAAATTGCCTGTAATAATTTAACTTGGATTTACTCTTTTATGACATGTACTAGAGGCAGTAATCTCGCGCCATAGAAGGTTCTTTGGTTGTTTCTTACTCCAAATAATGGTAAAGTAGTACTTATAGTGATCAAAACAGTTTATTTTGGTTTTTGTACCCAACAGAGTCCATCCGTTGCTGGGAAATTTTGATCGACCTCACTGTTGCCATGATGGGAAAAATACATTTGGATTGACATAAAAACGTGTTTGTCACATTTCAGAAGTCTGCTAAATACTTTGCCAAAGCTATAAGTTATAAACAATGAAACAATGAATTGGAAATCGCAAAAGTTATAAGAAAAACCTGCTACAAATTGCTTTTCTGAAATATTTTTTGGTTTCAGATCCCAGTGAAAATTTTCAAATTAAGCCAAATTTCTTTTTAATATTTGCATTTATAGCCTTAACCGTGAGCATTTTGATCCTGAAAGGATAAATATGGATAATGGAAATGCCGGTAATCGTTTGGATAAGGTTGCAGAGAGATGAATAATAGATGTATTTTTGATGTATGGGAAGTTTGCAAGTGGCATTAGAAGCCTTCATTTTAGTATTCCAGAGTACAAGGGGATGGTTTAGGATGAACTATCTTGATGAGATACGCATGGATCCTTGAAATTTTCCTTGATAAACGATTTCATTATCTAGGTAATATTCAATATTTTTTTCTACTTGTTTTCTTAATTGTGCTTATTTTGCAGATACATTAGTGGTTAGGCTTTATATAATATTTGTTATTCGAGTTTACAACCTGGAAGGGTCTGTGAAAATCATTGAGATGACTAACTGACCAAGTTCGTGAAGGGCGATTTTTCATATTACAGGGTAGTGATACTGGATTTGTCCTCCTCTATGTACACCTGCTCATGATTTTCCTGTCCATAATGAATCCTTGTTGGGAGCACTCGTGCATCTAAAGGTGCTCCTGCACTGTAGCGAAGTGCTTGCATGAAGCACTTTGCTCTTGCTCAGCCTTCAGTGCTCGTGTTGTCACATCGCTCCCCAACATGTGTATGCATTTTTTGTTTGTTTGTTTGTTAAATTTATTTATTGTTATTTTCTTTGAAGTGTGGGGCCCATGGGAAAGATACATCTTAGAGAAAATGGAAGGGAAGCATTAAAACTCTCATTCTATTCCGTCATTTAATTATTTTTGGCTAGGGTTTGAATTCTTTTGAAACAACTTTTTGTTGGTTTTAAAACGGAAGCATATTGGTGACAGCTTGGAGGAGATCAAAGGTTGCCATGACCACATTCTGGTATGGATAACAGTGAGGATTGAAGAGATAGAGAGCAAAACACATCAGAAACCTTCATGTATAGATGTATTTTTGATGCATGAGAAGTTTGCACGTGGCATTAGAAACCTTCATTTTAGTATTCCAGAGTACAAGCACATGGTGTAGGGTGAACTATCATGATGAGATAAGCATGGATCCTTGAAATTTTTCTTGATAAACAATTTCATTGTCTAGGCAGTATTCAATATTGTCTTCTACTTGTTTTCTTAGTCGTGTTTATTTTGCAGATAGATTAGTGGTTAGGTTTTCTATAATATTTGTTATTCTAGTTTAGAGTCTGGAAGGGTCTGTGAAAATCATTGAGATGCCTGACCAAGTTTGTGAAGGGTGATTTTTCATATTATAGGGTAGTGATACTGTATGTGTCCTCCTGTATGTACACCTGCTCAAGATTTGCCTGTCCATAATGAATCCTTTTGGGAGTACTTGTCCATCTAAAGGTGCTCCTGCACTGTAATGAAGTGCTTGCACGAAGCACTTTGCCCTTGCTCAGCCTTTGGTGCTTGTGTTGTCACATCACTCCCCAACACTTGTGGATGCATATTTTTTTGGTTTTTAAATTTTATTTGTTTTTGTTTTCTTTGAAATGTGGGGCCCATGGGAAGGCTTCACATCTTAGGGAAAATGGATAGGAAGCATTAAACCCCTCATTCTATTCTGTCATTTCATTATTTTTGGCTAGGGTTTGAATTCTTTTGAGACAACTTATTGTTGGTTTATGACAGAAGCATATTGGTGACAGCTTGGAGGAGATTAAAGGTTGCCATGATCACATTCTGCTGTGGGTAACAGTGAGAGAATTGAAGAGATAGAAAGAAAAACACATCAAGGAAGAGGTAGATGCACATATAAAGCATGGTATAGAAGAAAAGGTTCCATATGATGCCATTTGCCACATCTAGTTCCCATGATGTTAGTGTGATCTCGTGTGCAAAGTGTGGAAGCAGAAGTAGAATAATAGAAGATTTCCTTGATGTTGGTACAGGGGCCAAAGTGATTAAAATGTTAATGCTTCTTTATGCATGTGGATCTATAAGTGGCAAGGTTTTTCTGTGTGGCATACCCTTAATGTTTGACACTCCCATTCTTGGCAAACTATGTTGAGGCCATCTACAACATTGTTTCTAAAGGATACAAGAGCCCTGGATATGAAAACTGAAGTAATATTGCTAGGCATGGATTAAGGTGAAGTCCAAAGAGCTCTAGGATGATTTACAGATGAGTGGGTGGATAGTGGGGTATCCATTATATCTGGTGATTGGACAAATGTTAAAAACCAACATTTGAGAAATGTTTTTAGTGTGACAACTAGTGGTGCATTCTTCTTTTAGTCTATGACTTAGAGCATTGCAAACCTTCTACTGATAACCATTAATGAGGTTGGACACTTCAATGTGATTCAAGTAATTATTAATTGTAAGGGAGTAGGTTCATAGTCACCTTTTTCTATGGTTGTTTGGTGCACACGTTGAATCTTTTGGTGCATGATATTGAGAAGGATAGAGTGTGTGAAATTGGAATGGATTCATGCCCCCTCCAAAAGGGAGGGAATTCCATCATGAAATTTATCACTTGGCACAGTGTTTTCCTCTGCATTTGTTGTCCTCGCTTGCAGCAACTTAAATTGGCACATACTAGATTTGGTAGTTATTATCTCACCTTCAGGTGTATTGCCTAACATGGCGTGGGTGATTCATAGAAGCAGTTGAGTCTGCACAGTACATTAGATGTAGATGGTGCTCTAGTGGTGAGTGATACCATTCTTAATGCACATTTATGGTCACAAGGGAACTATGTTTTGCAGTTTACCAAGTCAATTTATAACATATTTGATTTGCAGGTTTAGATCTGAGCGTGATTGGGGAGGGTGTATGAGCATATGAACATGGATGAAACACATTTTTAAGCCTAGAGATGAGAACCTGTATAACCATATTCGTATGGATTATGGAGGTGAAAATATGATGGACACAAATAAATATTCCATGTTAAAATACTATTCTACGTCATAGTTGGAAGCATTAGTGCTTGGTGGTGGCTGTAGAGAAGATTATACATCGATGTAGAGGTTTAGAGTGGTTACATAGTTTACCCGAGAGGAGGAACATTGTGACATCATATGACATAAATTTAACAACTATGTTAGTGGTGTTACAACCCCATATTTGTGGGGTGTGACATGAGTGCTTTAACAAGTTTTTTAACTCTCATTTTGTGGAGAGGTTTTGGAGCACCTGCAATGTCATAAGTAGGTTCAAGAGAAATAAGTTGAATGTAAATAAGGTAGAGAGCTTGGTTTATGTGCATTGAAACTTATGGTTGTTGTATCATTATAGCGTCGAGGTAAGATGGACAAAGCATATGACTGGGGATAGCTATCCCGAGGAGGATTCTTTGGAGGATGGAGCATTGGCTTTGGGAAACTTGGAGTTTGCTCTTTTTTGTTTATGATGATGATGTGGAATAAGTTGAACGTAAAGAAGGTAGAGAGCTTGGTTTATGTGCATTAAAACTTCTGGCGGTTGTTCCATTATTGCGACAAGGTAAGATGGATAAAACATATAAGTTGGGACAGCTATCTTGAGGAGGATAATTTGAAGTATGCAGCATTGGCTTTGGAAAACTTGGAGATTGCTCTTTTTGATGATGATTATTGTGTTGAGATGCCTCCACTACTATTGTCGTTGTTACTCCCACTAGGACTCTAGCAGCATCAGCTTTAGGTGCAAGTTCATCTTTACTGTTACCTCCACAACCACAATGGCATGGGGCTTGTGGTCGTGCCAACTGGAAGGAAAAGTAGATAGTAGATTAGAGTAGTTGTCTCTTCCCTAGCTTCTTTACTTGTCATATTGGGTTTTCAGTTTTCAGACTTCTGTTTATTTTCTAATATGAAATATCTATTTTGAAAAGTAGACACATGCCCTTGTAACTCTTTGGTATTGATGGCCTATTTCATTTCATAAATTCATAATCTGCTCGACTTCCTCTTAACTGGATCTAAATTAAAACTTTGTAAGTTTGTAACTACAAGATGGTTGATGTCATTTGTGTGGTACAAAATGGTTGATACTACAATGATTGATCCATCACAATGCTGTTTATAACTTCATAATGTTGTAGATAAGTAACAAATTTGTTTTTTTCATCTTTTCATTAACGAATCTGACACTTCATGTGTTTTTTTTTTTGAATATATATCCTTTATAATTTATAATATATAAAATTATATGCTGTATATAAAATCCTCTTGTGACACTTTGTTCCTGGATAATTTTGAGAAATGGCTCTCTAGGTATTCCCGCTCTGCTTTGGCAATATTGGAATAGGGTCTCAAAAATTGTGAGACGTCTTTGGGGTTTTGGATATTGCCTTCAAAATATTTGCTGTGAGGAGGTTTTGGTTTTCAAGTTGATAGAATTCAGCTTCCTAGTGCATTGACTTGAAATGGGGATGAGCATCTGAAATACACTGCTGTTTTATTCCAAGTAGGATGTTTATATTGGCCTGCTTATTCTGGATTATTTATACTTGAGAATTGTCTGATTTCCCAATATAGTCCTATCAAATAAAATCTCTCTCAGTAATGTCTTATCAGATGAACCTCCTTATGATTTATTGAAATACGTTTAAGCAAATTTTGAAGTGTTTGAAATATTTCACATGGAAACCTGGCATAATGTAGTAAGTTATTGGGATAGCTTTAGAATAGTAATAAGATTGTTTTTATTTTATTTACAAATATTAGCCCTAGAGGTATTTGAAGAATGGCCTATTCACTAGTAAGTTATCTTGAATGTTTGAAGTGGTGAAACCTAAGGTGGTGATCTGTCAATTTTTAATCTGCAAGTGGCACACATTTCAGAAAATTTCTTAAATATGTATTTCGTGTTTCAAATTTTCATTGTGTTTGAAATGCTAGCACACAACAAAAGCCCTTTTTGCAATAGTATTGACCAATCCTAACATGAACCATTTCCATTTTAAAATATCTTCTCAAAATTATGTGTTTTAGTGAACATGATCTCCTTTATCAATCTCTTGGCCAATGGATATGAAATTTCATGCTTATACGATGCAAAATGCCTGAATATAGAATACTGACTTGAGGGCTCGAACGTCAGCATGTGCAAATTTTAATTGGCACATATCTGCAGTTACCTTTTTTCCCTTGAGAAAAACCGCATATTTTATAGAAAGTAATATACATGCTGAGGTTTACTCACATGCAAGCCTTGCCAAATTGACCCCCAGCAGCATATTATGGCCTTGTGTAAAAATAGCTTCACCCTCAGTAGCATATCGTGTCCTTGTAATAAAATATTAAACTAACTTTTTACAGACATGCTTTATTGGTTGGAACAATACAAGCTTTTTGTAGAAAAATGAGATGTTCCCGTAGCCCTCCCTTGTTTCAGTTTCTTTGCATTAACTTTAATGCCCACAGCCCTAAACATTAAGCTGATAGCCTGATATATAAACTTAATACACATTTAAAAGAACATTACAGGACTACTTTACTTTTCAATTTTTCAGCTGATAAGAAAAATAGACAAGCATTCATGGAAGTTTTGAGACACTTATTTTTGGTCAAACATTGATCCTGGAAAAACCCACACGGGGAAAACAAGTACTAAGGAGGATTTTAGTAGCTTATCTCAGGAAATTAATTACAGCATTAAAACATCACACTGGGGTACATATCTCTCCCTTGATATTTGAGCCATACTTCATGGAAATTTGTGCCACTGCTTCAGCTTCTCAAATCTGGAAATTCATGCCACTGACAGACATTTCATACCTCAAATTTCGATCCTCTCTCAGCAATTTACTCCAAGGAATTCGGGCCTGACTGATAAATTTTTCCCTTGATATGTGTGCTGGAAACTTCTGCAACTACATTGGATTTTGTGCGTTTGTCCAGCACTCACTTCCTGGAATTTCGGGCCTCTGCTCCTAGAATTTTGGGGCTGGTGTTTCCTTGATTTCTGCGCTGAGTCAACCTTTAAATCTTGGCCTGCTCCTTTTTTTCTGTGCAGCTGTCAGACCTTGTATCTTGGGCCAGTTGCTGCCTCAACCAGCATTGAAATACCTTGATCTACATGCAGCTGCTCTCCTCAAACTACGGGCAGTCCCTATCCTCAAACTGTGTGCTACTCCCAGGCTTAGAATCTGAGTTTTGTCTGCTGTAAATATTTCCTCTCAGCTATGGTGGTCTTAGTCCCCTCCTCTTGCTCCTTGTTCTTTTCTCCAACAAATGCTAATGAAGAATGAGAGCTTTCAGCCTTTTTCTCCCCTTTTAGCTTCATTAAGATAGGAGAACCCTAACCCTTTTGATCAAGGGCTGTGAGATCATTCCTTCACTTGACACCCTTTTCATGTGGTTCCCCTCATTAATGAACTCCCTAATCACTTTAATGTTATTTTTGTACCTTATACTTTTCCTCCACTTAAAGTCAACTTAAAAATATAAAGTGAGTTTAATATTAAAAGAACATAGTACTTCATAAAGTGGTTCCCCTCATTAATGAACTCCCTAATCACTTTAATGTTATTTTTGTACCTTATACTTTCCTCCACTTAAAGTCAACTTAAAAATATAAAGTTACTTTAATATTAAAAGAACATAGTACTTCATAAAGTGGCTTTATAACATGACTCTAGTTTACTTAAAGTTAATAGCTCAAAAGGTGCTATAAAGAGTTTTCCTAGGCAAAAAGGCAAATGCACTAGGAAACACCTGGTTGCTACCATTTTCTTTAACAGCTTTATCAGGTTGTACATATGAAAGTGTGTCAGAACCAAAAAAACAACAATTTTACCACTCTTCAAAATGGATCAGAGTGGTTTTGTATGGGTCAGAAGGAAGTATAAATATCAGAAAAATGATTACAGGGACAGGAAATTTGAGAGTTCAAAACTAATGTTATTCGACTGGTGCATGAACATGGCAAAGCTCTCGACTTAGACTTCTTGTCAATCTTGAATCTGCCTAAAAATAAAATAATATGAAATACATATTTCTATGAAAGTAAACAATGCAGAGTTTTTAAAGATGAACCTCTAAATCCCTTCAAAGTTCAAATAGATGTTAGTTCTACGGCTATGAGGATTGTGTTATTTTGTTTTCCCTTCGTCTTCTGTTCTGTAAATTAGTTTGTTCAGTTGTTTTATGTGATCATTGATGTTTAATTGCAAAGTATTTGCAAGATTGGCAAGACCATCTCTGGTCCACAAGGGGAAAAATTGAAATTGCAAGACCATTGATATAATTGGTTGCTGGTAGAGACTTGGACGTGTTATGATTTTATTTGGTTGTAAATTTGTAATGATATTGTACTGTGTGTGTAAGATATATAAGAATGATAATGTGGCACGGATATAATTGGTTGCTGGTAGAGACTTACATGTGCTATGGTTTGATTTGGTTGTAATGATATTATATTGTGTGTGTAAGATATATAAGAACGATAACGTGCTTATTTCCCCTTCGTACATTATAATCTTGATTCTTGATAAAAATCCTATATCTGAAGGCCTTTCAATTTCAATATCAGCAGAAAGGCGACAGTTCTCCAAGATATCTGTGAAGTTTTCTATTCTATACATTAGTTTATGCAACGTTCAAGTGCTAGGATTGACCGGTTTTGCCACATCCTGATTCATCCAAAAACACAACACTACTAAGATCCAACCATAATAGCATGCATTCGTGTATCTCCTAAAGTTTAAAGGAAAAACTTCAAACTTTATAGCAGCATGTAGGTCAACTGAAAGTTTGAGCATCGTGAGTCTCTTTTAGTGTGAGTCTTTTGCTTGTAGAATGGTCATGGTCTTGTTAAAGCCATCATGTATGAACACCATTGTATTTTTCTGAGACGAGTCATTCTGGACATGTTTCTGTTATTTGTTGGATTTCATCTTTCAAGATGTCTTTATTTTCCAACTTCGATGTGGTGTTATTATCTTAATCCTTCAAATCTTCAGGTATCTCTTGATTCTCTTCTGCTCTTCTTACTTAGATGTGGCTAGGAACACACTACTTTCCTGCTTGCTTTCTACAAACAGCTCTCCATATCTTCTTACAAACAATTCAAGACATTTCCATCCTCTACTTTCTAAATAAGTACATGTTGCTGTGAAGATCTATATTCAGCCTTTAACTTTCACTTATGGTTTAAGAATCAGTATGGCTTTATTGTGACACACCTTTTTGTTGTGCCATCTCTTTTAAGATCCTTCAGGCCTCTAGTGAGAGGAGCCTGGGGACAATCATCACTGTTGATATTCATCCTCTGATTAGTTTGTTCAGATAACTTTGTTGTCATAGTTTGAAATATGCAATTCTATGTAGCAGCTTGATGATCAATTTAAAACAAGAAGCTATGTTGCAAAGTACACCCGCTATATTGAAAGGTCTGAGATTTTGCCTCAAAGGCAATCTCAATTCTGTATATGGCTAGGCATCCCATATTGGTTACGGGAGGCCTTTCCTGGACCTTTTCAAATAGCTATTGAGTAGTCTCACTAGATTATTTTGGATTAATCCTCCACAGGATGGCCTTTCAGGGGTCTGCTTCAGGGCCTCATCAATTTTTGATTTGTATCAGCTCAAATCGCGAGTGATCGATAGAATGTTGTTGCCAGCTTTGCTTCCTAACATTTGCCCCAGTTGGAAACTGGAAACTACAGCGGTTCCTAGAATTAAGTTTTGCAATTGCTATCATATGGGAGTCAGACTGACTTTTTACAGAAGCATGTTAGGTCAATCAATATAAAATAAAAAGCTTTTGTGAAAACCTCCATTTCATACCCTTGATAGTGATTAATATTGTTGAAATCCAATGACAATATTGGGTGTAGATTGTTCCAATAATTTTTCTTTGGACGATGGATTTCTATTTCTGCAAATTTGATAGTTATATGTAGACTATCGTTCTAGTCATTTTTTTTTGTTTTGTTTTGTTTTTGCTTTTTTTGTTTTTTCGATGGATTTCTATTTCTGCAAATTTGATAGTTATATGTAGAGTATCGTTCTAGTCATGTGTTTTTTGTTGTTGTTTTGTTCTATGTTTTTTTGGTTTGGTTGTATTTTGTTGTTGTGGTTTTATTCTAAATATGTCTAATTCTATTAATGTAACAAAAATGGTACAAGGAGGCACCGGCCTCTACAGAGCAAGCCTTAGATTATGCCATGTTTAACAACCAATAACTGAAAGTGACTGCGTGCACCGGGGAAACAAGTGCAAAACTAGAAATGTTTGCTGCCCACGCAAGGTAACAACCTGTAATGCCAGAGTGGAATAATTTGTCGAACAAGCATCAAAATTAACAACATTTACATAAAAGAAACAATAGAATAGACCCTTAAGGTTGGGAGTCGGGAACCCAAAACTTGGAAAAAAACTTTGGCCAGCTAGGTGTCATTAGTAGGAGGAGGTTTTTCCACTATCAAACACCTGTACGCGTTCATGTCATCTGCCTCGTCCTGTTGATCTCTCGGTGTTGCTTCCATAGTCTTGAAGCTGCCTGGGTTATTGCGTCCTTGAGCTGCGCCTGTGCGGTCCAGAGCTTCTTCATGGCTTCTGTGCGACATTGAGCTGCTGCTAGGGGCATTTTTTTTGTTGGCGTTGGTTCTCTCCTGAATGTTGCGAGCTGGGACTTCAGAGCTTTGAGGCTTTTCTCTAAAAGCTACTGAAATAGTTGCAATTATGCAAGGGCGTTCCAGCGTTCAGCGAAACTAGAATTGGGCAGAGTGACTGGGTTGCAGAGACGGGACAGAGGCAGTAGGACGCTGTGGAGCATCTTCAACATGCTGAGAACCTGCCGTCTGAGCTTGCCTACGACGACTGCGGGTGGCTGGATAACGTTGCGTGAAATGAGCCGTCATTGAGGGTGAGGAAGAATCAGAAGGGGTCGAGTTAGAGTATCGTTCTAGTCATGTGTTTTTTTTGTTGTTTTGTTCTATGTTTTTTTGGTTTGGTTGTATTTTGTTGTTGTGGTTTTATTCTAAATATGTCTAATTCTATTAATGTAACAAAAATGGTACAAGGAGGCACCGACTTCTACAGAGCAAGCCTTAGATTATGCCATGTTTAACAACCAATCACTGAAATTGACTGCGTGCACCGGGGAAACTAGTGCAAAATTAGAAATGTTTGCTGCCCACGCAAGGTAACAACCTGTAATGCCAGAGTGGAATAATTTGTCGAACAAGCATCAAAATTAACAACATTTATATAAAAGAAACAATAGAATAGACCCCTAAGGTTGGGAGTCGGGAACACAAAACTTGGAAAAAAACTTTGGCCAGCTAGGTGTCATTAGTAGGAGGAGGTTTTTCCACTATCAAACACCTGTACGCGTTCATGTCATCTGCCTCGTCCTGTTGATCTCTCGGTGTTGCTTCCATAGTCTTGAAGCTGCCTGGATTATTGCGTCCTTGAGCTGCGCCTGTGCGGTACAGAGCTTCTTCATGGCTTCTGTGCGACATTGAGCTGCTGCTAGGGGCATTTTTTTTGTTGGCGTTGGTTCTCTCCTGAATGTTGCGAGCTGGGACTTCAGAGCTTTGAGGCTTTTCTCTAAAAGCTACTGAAATAGTTGCAATTATGCAAGGGCGTTCCAGCGTTCAGCGAAACTAGAATTGGGCAGAGTGACTGGGTTGCAGAGACGGGACAGAGGCAGTAGGAGGCTGTGGAGCATCTTCAACATGCTGAGAACCTGCCGTCTGAGCTTGCCTACGACGACTGCGGGTGGTTGGATAACGTCCTGTGAAATGAGCCGTCATTGAGGGTGAGGAAGAATCAGAAGGGGTCGAGTTAGAGGGGACAAGGAAGGGGGGCGAATTGCTCTTCTTTTGCTATTGCCCCTCCTGCAGTGCATCTTATGACGTAAACGAGGTATGTTTACCTGGTCGAAATTGGGTAGACGAAGATGAGGAGGAGCAGTGCCAGGGATTGAATGGCCAGTGGGAGCAGGAGGACCGGTAATCCGCGGTTCAGAATCAAGATTCAAGGCCAAAGCATCAGTTTGAAGGCAACAAAGAAGACTCTGCGAGAAATGGGCACCATCTACCATCTCAATGCAACACAAAATTTGGCATCGTCTCCCCGTTGTCGTGCGTGAGCTCGGCTCTGCAGTAGCAGGGAGACAATTGCAGTTCAGAGGAGGCGGAACAGGGGGAAGGCGGTCCGAATAAGCCATCTTAAGAACCAGATTGAGGTTTCCTCGGCTGCGCAGTGCATTAAAATGCCATTAATGTCGGCGGTGATCTTCTGGGTGGAAGCGTGGGTGGCCAGGTGGCCGTGCCACTTGCCAACCCAAATTTGCTGCGCTGTACCAGCGCTTTTGACCACCTGCATCTGGGAGTTCTGGTCATGTTATCGTAACTGTCTTCAAGTTATTGGGTTGTTTTTAATAAATTCTGGCATTCTTTATACAAATGTTGTAAATTTTGCTAGATTATATGTTACACATGGAACTTGCATACTCTGTCAACTCTACTTTAGAATGCTTGAAGTTGTTTTCTTCATATCAGCATTACCAGACTCTCCGGAGTAAAGTAGGCTCTGGAGTATGACTCTGTTGCTCAAGGAAACCAGTTTGAGTTTGGATTGTTAGATTCTGACTAGCCCGAGTCATACTTGCAAGTGAAACATGAGTCACATTGACTCATTGAGTGTGACTCGTGAGACTTGGTTGTCTATATACGAAGATGGAGAAAAACAAAAAGAACATTCACTTTGCTTGTTTCTTCAATTCCATTTTACAGCAGACCTATCAGGTGTTCAGAATCCATGGTATTTTTTTTTCCATGTAGCCAGGCATCCCACTCTCGCCTGTAGGCAAGGTTAAGATATTATGCAAGGCTCAAGGCCATACAACAATGAGGCTTGAGGCCATGACAACAGTATACTCAGTATGAGTGCATCATGTCGCTTGCTGGAACTGAACCTGGGTGGGGAGGATAACATTCATTCCTACCAAGCACCCCGGCTAAACCCAATTGACCAAGAATCCATGGTATTTGTGTAGTACATGGTATGATTGATGCACTTTGAAATGAATTATTATTGATAACTTGCATTATATTGACTTTGCAAACTTTTGTAGTAATGGTTTTTTTCTTCTTCTTGAAATGTGTTATTTTTAATTTCTTGGGCGGACTTGCAAATTTGATTTCCGAGTCAACATCTACTTTTCAGTGTGACCCAGTCATTCTGTGTCAAGTCCGGGGACTTTGATTTTCATAAATATGGGATTCTGAAGTTCAGTTGTAGTGTGTACATAGATAAAAAAAGTATTACAAGTTAGATTTCGCAGGTGCGTGGAGCAATTGATATTCATATAGTCACGTACAAATCTGCTTGCTCCATTCTGTTTGTTTGTTGTGCAAAATAACTCACAATAAAACAGCAACATACACCCATTATATTTGACACTAAAGCCTCATCTGTAACAAATATACAACCTCACTAGGGACGGTGCGGGAAATATTTGATGAGTTCCAGCTTTGTTAAAAAGTTAAAACACAATGAAATGAGAAAAGATGGATGTTGCTTAGCCATGTTTGATGTGTTGGACTTGCGCTCTTGTGTTTCATCAAGATGTGGACTTGATAGTCGTGTTCATGCCCTCTGTGTCTCTTGCATGCAGAGATAGGGGGATGGGTAGGAGACATCGCCTGCTACCTGTTGCTCAAAAGAGTCTTCACAAGGATGTCCCCTATAAAAGGGGTTGCTAGGACTAATGTAAAAGGGGATGCTAGGACTAATGAAGGGAATACAAAAACTGAATAATTAATTTTGAACTTTTCTCTATGGGGTTCCAATCAAGGTTGCACAAAGTGCGAGCCTTTTTAAGAAGCGTCAAGAGCATCATTTTCCAAAAATGCTTGGAAGCGAACTATGTGTGTGCGTGCGTGTATTGTTTTGCATTTATATTAAAAAATATCCAGTGTGCATAAATATTTGCAGAATATATGAAAACATGCATTTGTGCCTAAATCAAGATAGAAATGGCAGCCACAGTACATTAATGATACATTATTTGACATCAACCATCTAGATTCTACCAATTACAAACAATCATCAAATATTGAAGCATATAGTAGAAAGTAGACCATTAAACTATGTTGCATGAAACTTCTAGGAACCCGGTATTTTGTTCTATACTCGTACCCAAAACACCGAAACGCAGCCATAACTTGGCCATCATGTAATCATTTATGCAAGTTAATATAGACTCAATTTTCCTTCTAAATTGTCATCTATGGTTCTTATTCCTTTGTTTCTATGCAAGCTAATATAGACTCAATTTTCCTTGTAAATTGTCATCTATGGTTCTTATTCCCTTGTTTCTTGCAAGATAATGTGTTACTCTCACACAGACACACACACACATGACATTTTGGCACACATGACGTTTTGGCCGATGTTTCGCTCAGCGTTTCCATTTTTGGGAGGTGATGTTTCTAAACATACCCATTTCGGAAACTCTGAAAAGTTTCAGCATTTTGTGCAACTTGGCCATTAAATCATTGAAATAGCTTATTTAGCTACTGTCAACATGACCAAATTTGCAAATATTAATGTTTATAAAATAGACCCATCTACACAATTGAAGTAGGAAAACTGAAAAGTCCAAATTCAAAAGACTGATATGTCATCAATGCCAATAAATTAGTGAATCTATCTATTCTCTCCTCATTACACCACCATGACAAGCAGCGTGCAAGAATTCTGTGCTGGACCATGGGAAGAGTGTTGGAACCGTGCGAGAACTGTGTTGGACTGTGATTCCACGTGCTTGACTGTATGGAACCCTCACGGTTCCTTAGTGGCAGGAAGCATGGAAAAAAAACAGAAAACACAGTTTCGAATTCTTGGACTGTGGATTACATGGCACTTTGGCAGTGGTACTGTATACATACCAGAACTGTGTGCCGGACTGTGTATGGAATCCTCACAGTTCGTCATGGCAGGAAGTGTGGGAAAAAGCAGGAAGTGTGGTTTCGAATTTTTAGACACTGGATTACATGTTACTTTGGCAGGGTGTGTTTGTGCAGTTCCTGCAACACTGGTTCCAAGTACAAAGATACCTCTGTGTTTATGGGCTCCCATCTGTGTTCATGCTATATAAAAGTTGCCTTTTATCATATATATATGTTTTGGAATTTACTAGGTCCTCTGGTATTATGAGGTCCCCAATATCCCATGCGTAGCTGTCCTCTGAAATTTTGGGTTGAGGGGAACCGTAGGGGTGTTTCTTGAGACACCTGGAAACCCTTTTACCAATCCCTTAACTGTTGTGATTAATGATTCAGGTCAATATTCATAACACATTGATGATTACATATCAGAATAGGTATCTCTTATGCCTGACAAGAGAGAAGGATTCTAAAGAAATCTAAAAACTCTTTATTTCATTCCAGAGCGGCATGCCGCTTACACTAGTAACTAGTCTTTTGAAATTTATGACCTTAGCAGCTCTATCCTCTGTAATAATTTGCCTTTCTTCAAGATATAGTTTTTATTTGTAGTTACGGTTCATCAAGATAGATGGTTATCCATGTAATAACTATCAGTTGTTATTTTGCAAGTTGCACCCTGCAACTAACTCCCCTTTTTTTGTTGTTCTCGTTTGATCTTAAATATCTCATAGAGCCAAATGCACCGTGGGTGTGTTTGTTGAATGAAAACATGTCTTTTTGAGCCATCATATCTACTACATGTGGCTGGCAGCTAACATGGATGCAAGCACATGATGCCCTTGACAACTGACATTCATTTCATCACACTGGTTGCTGGTAAACACTGTAAGAAACATCATTTGGTTAAAAAATTTGTGTTGGACTGAAAAATAGGATTATTTTATGTCCAACTACAAAATTCTCTACAAATCTTCATTTGAGTGACCTTGCTTGATTGCAAGTGCTCAGCAGGACTGGTTAATTCAACCTAATGGCTTGATCGGAAACTGATGTGAAGTGTAAATACATTTATAGAGGCCATATCCTTTTTCGTAGTTTCACCTTCTTTCATTAGCATTGGGCTTCATGTAATGGAGCTTAATGTAATCAAGAAAGTTATGGTGATGTTGGTAATGGCAATGACATGACTTGATGATGGTGCTGAGTAGTGGGGTTAGGTAATTATTATGTTGTTCTCTGGCCTTTGTGCACCATTGTTCAACGATTTTGGTTCCTTGGTATCTGGGAATAGCAGTCAGTAGTCCTTTTCATTCCATATCTCCTTAAAACTTGACATTTTGACCATTTCTTTAACTTTTTTGGTTTATATCTTTCTTTCAAGCCGTGTATTGCTTATTGTCTGAATTTTACTTTGCTGCACTCTCGATCCCACAATCTTTTATTCGTTTGCCCATTATCTGAAACTGATTTGGAGCGTAAAGGCTTTTCTGCATAGGCCCCAGGCCTTCCATTTTGCAGTTTCACACACTTCGTTAACATCAGGCTTCATGTAATGGAGTTGAATTTTTGCAAGGAGATTATGGTGATGGGGGTAGTGGCATTGAAACGACATGACTACAATGAGCAGTGGGGGTGAGGTAATTACTAATTTACTACGATGTTTTCTGGCCTTTGTGCACGATTGGTCAGTGACTTTGTTGCCTTGATATCTTGGAAAAATAGCCAGTAGTCCTCTTAATTCTATGTTTTCTTAAAACTCAGACATTTTGATAATGTCTGTAACTTTTTTGGTTAAAACAAGTCAATTTAATTGATTTTTTTTTCCAAGCCGTGTTTGACTTCATTTTTGAATTGTACTTCGCATCATTGTTGATCTCCCAAACTTACGCTCATTATCTGAAACTGATATGCAGCATAAATACTTTATGCAGAAGCTATAAATTCTCCCAATTGTAGTTCCACCAACTTCCATTCTCATCAATTTTCATGTAATGGAGTTGGATACATATGAGGAAACTATTGTGATGTTAGTTAACGGCAATGCCATGAATTGTTGATGATGTTGATTAGTGGGGAGGGTAATAATTGTGTTTTCTGGCTTTTGTGTACCAGCGTTCAAAGATTTTGGCACCTTGCTATTTTTGTGTAATAGTCACTAGTCCTCTTTAATCCCATCTCTCCTTGATTTATGTATTGTTACAGCTTTCTGTCTTTGAAGCTGTGTATTGCTTGTTTTCTGAATTATACTTTTTGCTTCTACGCTTGATCACACAAACTTATGTTCATCACACAGTTCCATTCTGTGTTTATTGTAAACACGGGTATTTTCTTTAAGTATGCACATCTCTTCTTCATGTGCTTCATTTTCCATTCTCCTTTATAAGCATAGATGTTTGTAGTCGTTTATTAAGATTTGAATTCCTATAGGGTTTATAATCTTTTTACGCATGCCAAGCAATTATTACATTTACAACCTTGGAATGTATCTGTCCTTGTACATTTTATTTTCCTATTATTCAGAAGTATTGCTTCCCAGTGTTTTGTTGTATTTTTTTCCTTGCTTCCTAGTGTTTCGCTGGATTTTTTCCTTGTAAATTGTTGAGAAAACTTTCTTAAACTCTTGATGGACACCCCACCCTGTCGACACAAGTAGGTTAGCCTATGACATTCCCAAATGGGGTCCTGCTGGCTTAACTGTAAGCCTTGTAGGCTTATGTCCCCATGGCAGCCCCAAAAGGACTGAGATGCACTTAGGGGGTAATTAAAATTTAAAACCTAGTGGGGAATATTATCATCCCCACTTTACCAACGAGCCAAGCTTCGCCTGTTGGTGCTCCCTATTTTTGGGTGGCTGGATTTTGGTGTGATGTTACTAGATCATTTTACGTGACATTATTTTTAAACCAGGGCAGTTAATTATTATGGTTATTGTAAAGGCTGGAATAATTATTGGGGAAGGCAGAGTAATATGTAATCCGATGTCGCTTTAGAAGGTAGATGAAAGCGCTGTAATTGATTGGAACCTAGGCGTATTAAATTCCTTTTGGTTATCATTTTTTGGTAATTTAGATTTATCCTTTGTACTGGGAAGTGGTTGTGCCTACGTTAAAGATAGAAGCAGTCAAATTTCGAACCTGAAATTAGTCAAATTTCCAACGACATAACACATTGAATTATAATATTACCCAAAAACATTTATAGTTAATGAGATGTTTTGCAAGGTCAATGGGAGGGGGTTACGAGCAGTTTACAGTTTCTTATAGTGGAGAATACCTTTGATTTGGCAGAATGTTAAATTAGGACTACTCAAAAGCATTGGTTGGTAGTGCAGTAGGGTCCCCACTAATAACATACTGAGTGATCTAGCTTGTGGTTGGAATTGCATCTATTATGATCATTGAACTTATACTTGATTGTGTATGTTTAAGATTTTAATGTTATTGATATTGAACATATTATAAGGCTATTTAATATTACTATTATCATTGAACATGTACTTTGGCCTTATTCGTTGTGTATCTTAAGACTCTAATGTTACTATGATCATTAACGTAAGCGTTGGTTCTATTACAAATGGCCCTAGCAATTTTGTAAAGGATTCTGATATCACTATGATCTTTGAACATATACTTAACATAAGCTTTGATTCTATTACAAATGGCCCTAGTAATTTTGTAAAAGATTCTGAAGTCACTATGATCATCGAACATATACTTTGGCGATATTGTCACAAGCTATAGCGTTATTGATTGTGTCATTGAACATATACTTTGGCCATGTTAGTTGTGGGTGTTTAAGGTTCCAGTATTATTACAACTGTGATCGGTGAACATATTCTAAGACTATTATATAGTATTATGATCATTGAATATATGCCTTACTGATTGTGTATCCTATAGACTTAATATTACTAAGATATATGAAATATATTTTAGTGTACTCGTAAGTGTTATCATCGAGCATTTAGCATTTTTGAGTGTTTCACTGGTACACTTTTGAACGTGTGTAGGCTTTTGAATATTTGTTTGAATTTTAAACTTGATAGTGAAAACATATATATATATATATATCTTTGTTAGATAGATATTTAATTGAGATTCGATATTCATGAAACACAGTTGCATAAAAAATTCCTAGACTTCATCGAAAAAGTTTTAGGCTAAGAATATGTTAATATAATATATAAAAAATGAAAGGGCATGTTTGGGACTCAGGTTATGTCCATCTATTAAATATGAAAAATCAATGTGCTAACGTGATTGAGATTTTGAACTCGGGTTGCCCATAGAGGAAGGGCATATTGCTTTTCAAAGATACTAGAGTCCAAGTTAGAATCTTACAATCATTGAGGTTACCAATCTAAGTATCACAACAAGCTAATTTGCACAACGAAACAATTTGCAATAGTAAACCTACTATTGCACAAAAGTATATAAAATTGTGTACAACAACCAACCCAACTTTGTTATACTAATCAAACTGTTTATACAACTGATTAGGGCTCATGTACCTGGGATAATGGCCCTCATACCTCCACTGATAAAAGACTACAACTATGACTTGGTGTCAACAACTATGACAACTTGATTGCTCGAACAAGATACACTGACCATTTCACTGATGTAGTGTGCTCTCTCAGTTCCTCTTGATCGTACCTTGAACACACTTGCCTGGTCCTTTGGCTCCCAATTTACAATAAATCCAATTTGCATCTATGAAGGAACCAATTTTGTTAGGTCACTGAACGTTGCTCCAATTGTTGTCTAGCTGATTGTTGGTCCTTCAACGCATCAACACATCTTGTTCACAACTATGATTGTGAACAACTCTCAACTGCCCATTGCTGCTGCTCAACTCCTTTGTAACTTCTTGCCCAACTAGCTGCTCAACTCCTTTGTAACTTTTTGCCCAACTAGTTGCTCTTTAGTCCTTTAAGGACACAACTCTTAAGGTGCTTTCTTACCACCAGTGTCTTCCGGTGTTGCTCGATGAAGACACACTTAGGGCACAAAGGGCTGCCACCTATCACTACAAGATGTCCATCTCCCACAATGAACTCATGTTGTTGTGATTTGCTCTCATTACCTTCTTTCTTTGTCCTTCAAGAATCACTCCCGAGTTCACACAACTCTGCCTCTAATGACTTGCACTTGGCATTTGGAGCAAACCACAATAACCCTACTAACTCTTGTTCTTTTGGTTGCTCTACTTCTGTCCTAAATTAGGACTAGATCCACTAGGAAATCACATCAACTCAAGTAGATGACAAATCTGCCCTACAACCTCTTGCTACTCTTTTTGACATGGACACGAGCAATTATTGATGTAATAACAATGTAATATGCTATTAGGATGTTCCAACAACAATGTCCAATCTAGACAACTATCATATAACACCAAATCAACCTTAAATACATCGTTACGTACCTCTTTATGAGTTGGGGTTTTCTATTGTCAAGTCTGTGGCTTGGTTAGGGCCACCTACAATACAAGTTAGCTCTAATTACACTCTTTGATAAGCGTCCTACAACTGCAACCTTCCTCCCTTAGGCTACTCCTCCCATATGATGCTATTATAAAAGGTTCCAACCTTTGCTGGTCCCTATGGCCCTTCCTCCACACTGAAGTAAGACTCGGTCCTTCTCTCAACCAAGGTATAGGTCTGCGACACCTTTGTAAGCTGCTCAAACTAAGGTTCGACCTCCTATATTATAACAGACCCTTGCGGCCTACAAGAATAAGTTTCAATGCCACTTGTACCAACACAAAACATCCCAGAACACAAAACAATAGCTCAACCTTGTACTCAGATCCACTAGGCTTCCAAACAATCATAAAATATGCCATGCTAGCCTCCTTCATGTGAAGTTTGCCTTTAATATTAGATTCGTGACTTGATACACTTGGATGATTGAATCAGGTCTCACAGGGTCTCTTATTTATATGTTTCATGTGGGGATTGAATAGTCCTCCAAGGGAACATAAGAATGACCTTCCTTTATGTCACTTTTTGGCCACAATAACATGTAAAGATTAATATCTTCGCTTCTAGAACTTTGCTTTCGATGATTTTCACTACCCCTAGTTCCTTTAGAGGTCCTTCATCGTCTCTAGCAGTCAAACCAATAAAAGTCAATTTATATTGACCCAATCCCTTTGGGTGCAAAAGCCCCATGCTTGGGTTCTTAGCCCACAAGTGCTCTGGTGATGCCAATTCCTCCAAAACAAACTAGACTAGCGTTAGGAGTATCTCCTAAGCTACCAATGTTAATACTCCCTCTTAGTGAGGGAGGTACTTTTAACGACTAGGAAAAGTCTCCACCAACATAATCACTAATGACACTAGCCCATATGAGGTCCATCACTGCAACATACTTTGTAGAATGAACCCTGTAATCTCGGAAGTGCCTCTGCCTCATCTCATCTGAACTTGAAGACCTCCACGCTTCCATAAGGTTGCTCCCTCTGAAGCTAGACTCCCCTTGAGTCTACACGATCTCCATTGGGTTAAGTTGTTATTGATCCTATGTCCTGGAAGGTCAGTGTGAGTTGTGGTCGAACGCTGGCCATCATCATTGCAACCCAGTCATGCAAGCACCCATACTCCTGGATCAAACACCTCTTGTTCACATCCCTCCAATCTTAGATATGCTACATCATGATCCAATGAAGAAACTAGCTTGCCAACATGCAATCCATCACATGAAGCAATCTCGATCAAACTAATGTTGTCCATGCCAAAACAGTCCTAGAGTTGTGCCAATGATCCATGGCAAATCATAGGAAGTCCATAATCAACAACTTGGCCTACAACACGATTTTTCACTAGGCTCACCACAATCCACCTGAACTCCTAACCAATCTCATTGCCAAGCCAATCAAGATTGCATCTCCATGTCTTCAGTTGAACACTATGCTCCATGGTTTAAACGATCTTAGCTCCCTTTGAGCCGCTTCGCTGTGCACACTCTGATTCATCGACCCTTCAAAGTAGCTCTGATACCATGTTGTTTTTCCACGATATTGTAGTATAGGTTGGAATCTAATGATCACTGACACTACCAATCCAAGTATCACAACAAACTACTTTGCACAATGGAATAACATACAAAAATAAACCTACAGGTGCAAAAAATATATACATCTTTTTACAATTTTTACAACCACCCAACTTCGCTATATTATTCAAACTGTTAATACAACTATTTAGGGCTCCTGTACCAGCGACAATGGTCTTCATACATCTAATGATACAAGATTACAACTAAGGCTTGGTTTCAATAACTATGACAACCAAATTGTGTGAACAAGATGCACTGACCATATGGTTGATGTAGCACATTCTCTTAGCGCCTCGGTTGTATTGTAAAGACACCTGCTCAGTTCTTCAACTCTCGATTTGTAACAACTCCAATTTGCCTCAATCAATGAACTAACTCTATTAGGCCACATGATTGGCTCCAACTACTCTCTTGTTGATCATTAGTCCTTCAATGCATCAACTCATTGAGATTCCTGTCGAGTTGTTACAAACTTTGTTTGTGAACAACTCTCAATTGACCACTGTTGCTCCTCAACTCCTTTGGGACTTCTTGCCTAACTAGTTGCTCTTTAGTCCTTAGTTGCTCCCCGATGAAGACACACTTAGGGCACAGAGGGATGCCACCTATCACTGCAAGATGTTCTCCCACAATGATCTTGCGCTGAAGCAATTTGCTCTGTTGACCTCCTTTCTTCGTCCTTCAAGATCAGTTATGAGCTCACCCAATTCTGCCTCGTTTAGCAACTCATTTGTCCTTAAATGACCTACACATAGGGCTTGCAAGACGCCACTACAACCCTCTTAACTCCCGTTCTTTTGGCTGCTCCACTTTTGTCCTACACCAGGACTAGATCCAGTAGCATGTCACATCAAGTCATGAAGATTACAAATCTGCCTTGCAACCCCCTGTTGCTCTTGACATTGACTCATGTGCAACTATTGATGTAATATGTTAGGATTTTCCAACCAAAATGCTCAGTTGGACAACTATCTTGTGACACCAAATCAACTGTAAATGCATCATTACATACCTCTTTCTAAACTAGGGTTTATTGTTGTTGAGTTTGTTATTTGATTAGGGCAACCTACAGTCCAAGTTAGCCCTAATTACACTCTCCAACATGCCTCTTACAATTGCGACCTTCCTCCCTTAGGCAGCTCCTCCCATACGTTGCTGTTGTAGAAGGTTCTAGCGTTTGTTTAGGCCTTATGCCCCTCCCCTAGCTTGAAGTAAGACTGAACCCTTTTCCCAATCAAGGTTTAGGTTTGCGACACCCTTGTAAGCTGCTCAAACTAGGCTTCGACCTCCTGTAATATAATAGATCGTTGAGGCCTACAAGACAGGTATAATGCCACTCATACCAACACAAAATAGACTAGAACACAACTCAATAACTTGACGTTGCATTCAGATCCACTCGTCCTCCGAAACAGTCGTAAAAGATTCCAAGCTAGGCTCCTCCTCCTCCGTTTGTAGTTTGCCTCTCATCTGGAACCCAATTAGATGTTTTAGACTTGTGACTTGATGCACTTGGATGATAAAATGAGGTCTCACAAGGTCTCTTATTTATATGTTTCATGTGGGGATAGAACAACCCTCCAAGGGGCACCTCTAGTACAAGGTTGACTTGCCTTTATGTCACTTTTTTCCCACAATAACATATAAAAATTTATATATTCGTTTCTTGACCTCTAAATTTGACGATTTTCGCTGCACCTAGTTCCTCTAGAGGTCCTCGATCATCTCCACCAGTGAAATCAATAAAATTCAACTTATTTTTGACCCAACTGCTTTGGGTGCAAAGCCCCCACGCTTGTGTTCTTAGCCCACAAGTGCCCTTGTAATGCTAATTCCTCCAAAACCCACTAGCCTAGGGTTTGGAGTACCTCCCAAACTACCAATATCAATAGAGCTTAAGGGGCATGTTGGACAAGCGACTTGCACAACATGAGCCTATGCCTATGAACACGTTTTATTTTGAATACGTGATCGACATGCATGCATTGTGGGTGCTATTCAAAGTATATTTTTGGCAGCGCCTTTTATGATTAGTTTTTTAACATATTTTCCATATTATTGAATATATTAATTATTACATGTAGAAATCAATTAGGATTATTACTTTGTTAGCTTTATAATATTGTATGTTTTTAAATTTGATTTTGGGAATCACTGGGAGGAGTGAAATAATTGTATTTGTTAGGGGTGAAAGTGGTGTTAATATTATTTATCATGTGGTGCATAAGTAGCTCTTTCAGAAAAGGTAGGACCATATGCAATAATAGTAATATAATAAAATTCACAATTGTGCTCGAAGTGATTATGAATGATGGGAGCAATAGAGAGGTGTATTTGTAGGTGGTGCTTTTAAATATTGATGAGAAATTTTTCCAATAAAAAAACAAGACTTGTTGAAATTTGTGTTAAATATTAAACATGATTGAATGTATTTATGACCAAAAATTGATGGAGGTGGTGATAGGTTGATTGAATGTGAAATTAGAGAGAGAGAGGGTCACTTTGGACAACTAATTGTTGGCTATGGAAGGTGATAAAAGTAGATAAACTTTGTAGGATTGATACAACGTTAAACTAGAACATGAATATTGTGTATGCATTGTGGTCTAGACATTACTAAAATTTGATGGAGGAAAATGTTTTGATTAGGCAATACAAGCCCTAGATTAGAGGCTCCGTGAATGTAATAATGTGATCCATGATAATAAAAATAATATTTAGGTTGATAAGCATATTCCAAAGGATATAACTCTAATATTGGAGCTAATGGTGGAGAGGTTCTTAAGGGTGAATTAAGGAAATTTGATGAAATACATCTTTATATGGGTGTGACAAATAGTTGGAATAGTAGAATATCATGGCTGATGATTAAAGCATTTCCTTGTCAAATTTGTACTTTGAGATATATACCTTATTAGTGGTATCGATAGGAAGTTAAAAGGAAGCATCATTTTTATAAGTAAATTTTTGGGTTCATTTCCAAGAAACTTGTAAGCACAATATGTCAAATTTCGGGAACAAGATTAATTTAGTCAATTGACAAGAATCAAGCACTTAATTGATCTTCAACATAATTCAAAATTTCAAGTATTAGGCATGAGGGTGGATAATATAATCGATGAAAATTTGTTGCAAGCTTATGTGGGTGGTTTAAAATAAAATATCAAACATGAGCTTTGCTTACAACATCTTGAAAATGCTATGTAATATACTTGCCATGTTTAAGCCAAGAATAGGGATATAGAATCTACCATTGGAACATATGTAGGAAGCAAAGATATATTTATTCCACATGGTAATTTTTCATCAGCTTATTCGAATAAGATAGAAGGAAATGGATGAAAGAAAAGAAATAATTATGCTTGGGTTGTAATAACAAATGGTTAGTAGGACATAAATGTCAAAATGTAAGATTATTCACTTTAGAAAATAATGATGAAAAAGAAAGCGACATTTGCAGAAATAGGTGGGGAAGAAATTGTAAACTTAATAGTAAAAAGCCTAAAAAATAATTTACAACATAGATACAAATGTGTGAAATAAGACTCATGCATACTTAAGTGTGTTAACATCTCAAACCCTTAGGATATTAGGATACATGGAAAGATAAAAAAATCATAATCCTTATTAATTTAGGTAGCCGCCATTGATAAAAGAATAGGAAAGGACCTCGATTTTTTGTGTGTCCAATTGCAAATTTTCAAGTTTTTGTTGCCAATGGACATGTGGGGTAATATAATTAGAAAGCCCTATGTATGCCATTCCCATTGGAGGAGTAGATGTTTTTGGGATTCAATGGTTGAGGGCATTGAGTATGGTTTCTACAAATTATTTTGAATATTGAGGATTAAATGGTTGAGGGGCATTGGGTATAGTTTCAAGCTAAATAATGTAGTATATCGATTTTTTTCTACATATAGTACAATATTTAGGTCATATTGTTTCATGAGAAAAAGGCAACGTGGGCCTCCAAAAGATTCATGCAACAAAATGGTCTATTTTTAGGAATATCAATAAATAGTATTAGAGGATTGATATTTTTGATTTTCTTTTTTCTTTCATTGTAGGCCCATTGATTTTGGTGAAACATTCACAGTGCATTGTGATATGTTAGGATAAGGAGTTGGATGAATATGGATACAAGAAAAGAGACCACTAGATTATGAAAGGGAACAATTTAAGCAAAGCAATTACCATAATCTACATATTTAAAATAAATGTTAGCATGTTTTACTTGCAATAAAGTAAAAAATGATAATATATCATTTAGAGACTTTCTAAAGTTAAGACATAGCATGATGGCCTTGAGTAGTTTTTGGTGCAAGGTTGTCATTTGAAGAGCAACAAAAATGAGTTGTAAAAGTGCAAGTTGAAATAATTTATGAAAGGAGGAAGGAATTTATATTCCATTATAATTTTCATTCTTATGTAGTTAGAAGAATTGTGCCATAAATGGCAAGATGATAATAGTAGAGAAAAAATTTATTGTCTAAAAAGATGAATGAGTGCTATGGAACCACAAGATTGAAAGAGACATCCTTTGATACACGTGTAATTTTTTGTTTTTGCCCTAAATTAAAGTTAAGTAACAACTGTTAAGGAAGTCTTATGATTCTCTTATGGTAGGACATTCATGATTCCTTAAAACATATTGAATGATCTCTCTCTCTCTCTCTCTCTATATATATATATATATATAAATTTATATTTATCGGTGGTTGTTTTATATGTTTGGGAAGGAATTGAGAAAGATATTTAAATGTTTGTAAGAGAATGTCAAGGGTGCCAAAGAAATAAAGGAGAGACAATTCTAGCTAGAAGGTTATTTCAACTTTTACACGTGCATAATCAAAGATAGGGAGAGATATCAATGTACTTCATTATGGGCCTAGGAAAAATTAGAAGCTAAGAATGCCATTCTTGTGGTCTTGGATAAACGCAAGACTTGCACTTTCTTATGGATTTCGAATTACAAACACTACAAGACTACAAGTCAATTGGTAGAAGTGTTCATGAAGGAAATAAATAAATTGAATGTATTCCCTTGAAGTAATAGTAAATGACATAGATCTAAAGTTTACGAAATCTTTTTGGAAAGAGATTGAATATGAGAGAAACAACAATGGCTGTTAGTTTAGCATATCATCAACAAATAGATGTTTAAACATAAGTGGTTAACAAATGTTTAGAGGGCTCTCTATATTGTTATTTTGACAAGCAATCTCAATGGTTGAAGTGGCTTCCTCTAGTACAATGGTTATACAATACCACTTATAACACATCTATTAAGATGCCTCTATTTCAATATTTTTAGTATTACATACTTCTTTTGGGACTATGCCAAAGTACATGGAGTACACTCACACATGGAAAAGACTAAAGAAACTTTGGAAATTCTTAAAGGAAGCCTATAAATGACATAGAGCATGATGAAAATGCAAGGGGATCAACATTGAAGTGAAAGACTATTTAAGGAGGATGATTGAGTATTTTTGAGACCACAACCTTGTAACAATCTACATTGAATTAAAAGAATAATTAGAAACTTATGGACCTTACAACATAATTTGCAATATGGGAGAAGTGGCCTATGAATAAAATTCTGTAGCCTTATTTAATGTATCTCGCTTAAAAAAGGTTTGGACAAGCTATGTCATTGCAAACAAACATTCCAAAATTAATTGAAGAAGGGACATTGATTTTTGAACCAAAAATAGCTTTACACCAACTTTCTTTATCTCTTTGGAATAAAACCAATGTCTAGTTCTTAATCAAGTGAGAAAAATATGCCTCTAATGAAGATACACCTTCAGTTACAAACATTGAGGTGGAAGTTTTTTTAAAGTGGGGTGTTATGTTAAGGTTGTAACCATTATTTATTATTAGTATATTAGTTATGGTTGTGTGGACTTGGTGGTAGGTTACAACCTTATGAAAAGTAGAAGCTAAGGATACCGTTTTTGTGTTATTGAAGATGAGCGGAACAACACTAGCTATTCTTTTAGCATATCATCCACAAATAGACGGTTAAACATAAATAGCTAACAAATGTTTAGAGAGTTATCTACATTGCTATTCTTTAGACATGCAATTTCAATATAAGTGGCTTCCTCAATCAGAATAGTGGTACAATACCATTGTCATAGACCTACTAAGATGTAACCATTACAATTTTTTTATGGATATTTGGCTCCAGTATCACATACTTCTTTTGGGACTTATCCAAAGTACATGTAGTAAACTCACATATGGAAAAGACTAAAGAAACTCTGGAAATTTTTAAAGGAAACCTTTAAATGACACAAAGCATGGAAGAAGCAAGTAGATCAACGTTGAAGTGAATACTATTTGAGGAGGATGATTAAGTATTTTTGAGACAACAATTGTATAACAACCTACTATCAAATTAAAAGAAGAATTAGAAACTTATAATCCCTACAATACTATTTGCAATATTGAAGTGGCCTATGAATTGAATTTTCCACATTATTATACACAAGGTTTTTCATGTATCTCGCTTCACAAGGGTTTTGGGAGAAGTTATCTATGGAATTAGTTGAAGAAGCCTACATTGATTCTTAAACCAAAAATAGTTATAGATTAACTTTCTTTATCTCTTTGGAATAAAACCAATGTGTAGCTGTTAATCAAGTGGAAGACTATGCCTCCTAATGAAGATACACTTTCAATTATGAACTTTGTGGGGACAACTTTTTTAAAGTGGGGTGTTATGTTAAGGTTGTAACCTTGATTTATTATTAGTATATTAGTAATGGTTATGTTGACTTAGTGGTAGGTTACATCATGCTTATGTAATCTTGTCTTTATAGTAGAGGAGATTCATGTCTATACACATGTTGTCTTGTGCATTAGATATATTGTAAAAGGGGGTTTCTACACTGAAGTTTGCGCTATTAGTGCACAAATTGCCTTGGGACAATACAAATGATACCTAAATGCAACTATATGGTGCAATCATTTGTCGAACTCTTCCTTTCTTATGCTACTTGATTTTAGAGTGTTCCACTTACTTTGGATGCCCCATTTAATTGACATCATATCTATATTAGGGTTTCTCCTTCATTCCCATTTGCTCTCATCTCGTTTTTCTTTATTGTTGATCACTTTTGCAATGTTTAGTGTATTGGTCACTTTTAGCGATGCACTACAATTTGGGGCTTTATCTAATTGAATTGGTCGTTTTTCCTAGTTTTACATTTATGATGGATCATAATTATTCTCCACGTGACTAGAAAACTCCTTTTGTGATTATGGGCATCTCCCTCCTTTCATAGTTGAGCATTATTTATTTGTCAAATTTGATTAATGCTGCTTATTTTTTTTGCATTGTTATTGTCTCTCATACTACTTTTGGTTTTGGCCTTTTTATAGAGATACTTTTTTTAAACCTTTCATTAAATCTAAGGAGTGTCTATAAAAACAAGGTCACAAGGGCATTGTCCAAAAAGGAGATAGAGTTATTAGTTAGAAATCGTTTTTCAAGAAGAAAAAGTTGCAAAGGCGATGATGGTATATTTTTTGGATACATTGAAGTAGTTTCGTGAGATTGGGGAAAGGTGAAGAGGCAAACAAAGGCAACTTGTGAGCTACTCATTTGGCTTGAAGGAGAGATTTTCAAAGTATCATGATTATAAGTGATGGATTGAAGATGTGTGTATTTGTTGTTTGCTCATTAACTAGTGATATCGAGATCCACTTTTTTGCTAGGATACCTTTGCAATTTGTTGTCCAACCTTTGCAATTTGATAGTCAAAAGTTGCATTTTGAGCAAGGAAAAGGGATTAATGATCCCCTTATTTACATATTAGCAATTTTATACCATTGAACATTTGATTATATATAAATGTGTTCCCTCTATTTGATTTTCTAACTTTGCTCAATGCAAGGTAGCTAAAAGGCTTTCTAACTTAGCTCTTGTACATTAATTTTTAGGTTTAACACATACTCTTTCATCAAACTTGATACTCTTTCATCAAACTTGAGTTTTTTCTCTCCATCACTTCCTTGCTTATGGAGTTTACAACAATTACAAATATTGAAGCGGGTGTAACCTTTTTTTATTTGACTATTTGCTGTTTGCTTTTCTTTCTCAAAGATAAAAGTAGGTTTGGTAATTTATATCTCACCTAGTTAGAGGGGTTTCATCCACCTATGGAGGTAATCCATCCATCTCTTCTTTTTGTGTTGCTTGACACTAGATGAAATTAGGAATTAAATATCATTGCATACTTTGTATTGTTTGTGAACTGGGGAAGGGGAAATTAAAAGGTTCACTTTTATACTTAGCTATTTAATTTCCAACTTTTGTAGCTTAGGCTAAGTAGGAAGCTGAAGAGAAAAATTGAAAATAAATGTTCGATTATTATTATTATTAATAATAATTTTGTTTCTAACTACTTGCCAAGTCTCTTGAGGTTGAAACAAAACTTTAGTCTAAGGTAAATCAATGACTTGTGCCCATATATAACTAAGTAACAAGCCTAATATTTGCTAGTTCCCCTTCTTTACTCTCTTTTCCTTGTTCTTGAAATGGAGTGGCGATTCCACCCTTATTGAGTGTATCTACTAGTATTTTTTGGAAGAAGGTTGGTCATATTCTCGTGGGTGATTTTCTTCATGTTGGTTGGCCTCCTAGTTGTGATGTAATCCTCTTATCTCTTCATCTTATTTTGGGTATTCTTAGATCTTAATACCTTGAAGTTATCCACTTTTTGATGACTAAAATAGGGTAGTCGTTTTCATCGCTTTCCTTCATAACAAAGGGCTATTCTTGTTGCTTTGTTGTCAATGTTTCTTTTTCAAAGGGAAAATGATCTAATCTTTCCTTTTAGTGAAAGTCTCTTGTGATTTTCTCTCCCAAGTGGAATGGTTCCTTGTCGTCCAAGTTGAGCTTCACCCAAACTATCGTCAAGGAGTTCCTTCTTTAGGATTATATGTATATGCTATGAACACTGCATGGGTAAGTGTTTTTGTAGATATGACATAATACATACTAGGTTAAGCAAATCCAAACATTCCACATGTCACATATAAGAGGTCGATTGGCAGTTCCCTTACGTCCTTAACTTTTCTTGAGGTCCTCATGCTTAACTTGTAGCTCACCATTTTGGTTAAATGCTATTTTAGTGATGACCTCAACACCACATGCAACATTTGATATATGTGTCTCCATTCTCGAATAATGGCTCTAACTTACCACCTTCTCAAGACATGTGTCCTATTGAACTTGTTAGAACATAATGCACTTCATTCCTCATCTCTACTCCTCAGTGCACATGATCAACTACTTACCTAACTTAGTTGAACATAAGATATTGTGTGCCAACCTAAATTAACCGAAGTGTTTGTATCTCAATTTACCTCCTCACAACTCAAATCGTTTTTGGTCAATCTCATCTTGGCATTTAGGGGGTTGTCATTGATGTGATTCCTCAATCCATGCCCTCTAGTCCCAGTTCTCTTGGATCTAGCCTTACACTACCCCTTAAAAATATTCCCTTTACTCAAGGAGTTTGAGAGCCTTGCAACCTCATCCAACTTATGGGATGTCACAATCCGTATCTCCTTCCCGTTGTGTTTAATTTTCAAATCTCTATTGTCAATACTTAAAGTATATAAGCAATTTCCTTTTAGGGAGCTAACTTTGGTGGATATTGAAACATTTCACATTAGAGTGGGATCTAATGCCATTCACTTATGACTTATTCATGATCATGATCATGTTATTCACTTGATTCCAGGAAGTGTTTATCGAAACATCAAACCTTACAAATATCCTTATGTGCAGAAGAGTGGAATTGAATGTATGGTTGCAAAAATGCTAGAGGCTAGTGTAATTCAACCTAACCAAAGTTCTTTTTCTTCTCCAGTAGTATTGCTGCACAAAAGTGACGAATCTTGGCGTATGTGTTTGAATTATAAAGAGCTCAACAAGATCAATATCAAAGATACATTTCCCATTCTCATCATTGATGAATTGTTGAATGAATCACATGGTGCAATTTACTTCACCAAGCTGGATCTTCATTCAGGATATCATCAAATTAGAAGGAAGAAAGAAGACATCCCGAAAATAACATTCAAAATTTATGAAGGTCATTATGAATTTTTGGTCATGCCTTTTGGCCTTACTAATGCACCTTTCACATTTCAAGGATTGATGAATCCCACTTTCAAACCCTTTCTTAGAAAATTTGTGTTAGTATTTTTTGATGATATACTAATCTACAACGTCTTTGAAAGATAATGTTCAAGATGTTAACAATTGTATGCAAAACCCTCCAAATTTTTCTTTGAGGTACAAGAGGTGGAATATTTGGGTGATATTGTATCTCATGATGGTGTTAAAATAGGCCCTAACAAAATTAACGTTGTCAAGGATTGAAAATTTCCCATAACATTAAGGCATCTTCGAGGATTTCTCAGGTTGACATGATATTATCACAAGTTTGTTAAGAATTATGGGCAAATAACAACACCTCTAACAACATTACTGAAGAAAGATGGATTTTTTTGGACTATAGAAGCAACTAAGGCCTTGAACTCTTAAAGAGGCAATATGTTGATGATCTAGGTGGATATTGGTGGCCACTTGCCAAGTCCACTCGGACCCCCACCATTGTTTCTTTCAGCGTTTCAGTTTCCTTAATTGTAGCACAATTGACTATTTTTAGCAGTTTTTCGAGTCCTGAACTTCCGGAGCTGTTTTGATGCCCTAAACGATGTTTTTTGGGAAAATTGGGAGCAACATGGGTCCATAGATCTTCCCAAAGTTGTAGTTTTCGGATAGATCTTTTTAATGAGATATTGTGCGCGTCAAACGAAGATCATATGCCAAAGTTACGACCCTGGGAAGTTGATGTACCAATTTACCCGAACGAGGCCGACAGGCGTTTCATCTTCTAGGGTTAGTTTTTTGGATGTTTAGGGTTTTCCATTGTTTTTCAACAATAAATAAGCCTTCTAACCTCATTGTAACAAAGTTCAAGGCATGTAGCCACCACATCTCTTCTTAGAGATAAGCTACCATAGCCCTAGCTGGTTTACTTCAATTGTTATTTGTAAGCATATTTCAGTATTTTTACATTAATGAAATGAAGTATTATTTCCGCTGCATCTCTGTGTTTATGGCTATCTCTGTAATTTGTTGCATTCCTGTTTAAATCTGGATCAGTGGTATCAGAGCGGTCTGTTTTTTTATTTGTTTTTATTTGCATGTCCCGAACGAGGTCGAGATATAAGGAGTTAGACTTGAACTGGTCGAACCTTTACAAGACCAGTTTCGCAAATCCTGACGACCTCCCATGGCGGATGAAAAGAAATACGAGGGGGCAAGAGATCCTATCAAAATCTTGCCCGAAGAAGCCCTCGAGCGATAAAGGAACGCGATGATGGACAACTTTGCCCAGATCCTTCAACGGCTACCCATGGGTGACACATCGGCTTCCAATAGCTACTCTAGAAACGCCACACCGTTTAAGGTACAAGTTAATTTTGAAATACCCATATTCGAGGGTCAGATAGATGCAAATGTCATCGATAAATGGTTAAATCTACTAGAGGGTTATTTTTCTGTTCATGATTTTTCCAGTCAGGAAAAGATTATTTTCACTCTTCTCAAAGCAGTCCCCCCACGTCAAGGATTGGTGGGAAACCTACTGCGAGCTAAAGGATGAAAGCACAGGCTCATTATTTTCAGCGGCACCCACTTGGGATTCATTTCGGGATGCCATTAAGGAGCAATACTACCCTGTCGGAAGCGGACCACGCTACGGTAGGGAAGGGACCAAGACCTACTGGAGTTTACTAATATTTTCCATACTTTTCGCACAAAGTTGAGTATCAAGGATTTGGAGCAACATTTGGTACTCAAATACTGTGGCTGCCTGCACACGCACATCCAGTGAGAAATAGAATTTGTGAACATCTCCTCACTCGACACGACATACTGATATGCCGTCAAGGTCTAGCAAAATTTTAAATAGAAGAAGCGAGACTTTGGATTTGCGAATCCGAAGCAAGGGAAAAGTGCCCTCAAATTGTAGAACAAAGGACAAAGCGAAGGCGGGACGACCTAAGACAACCCGCCAAAGCTACAAGTAAAGAACAACACCGTGAAGCCGAAAAAGGACACGGGAAAGTGGTGTGAGTTCCATAAGAGCTCCACTCATAACACAAGTGAGTGTCGGGCCAAGCAGTCACTGGTGGTCGAGCTAAAGGTTTCAGAATTAGATGCATGTTCCGACTTTGAGTCAGAACCCGACAAGGGGAATGATAGAGGGAAGCATATTGATGCGGAGCCCAACGCCACCGTTGCCACCACGAAGATACAGAAGGAGGAACCCGAAGATCTAGAGGAGGAGGAGTGTCTCTTCCACTCCCAAATGTGGGTAAAGGGCTCCCCGCTACAATTCATTGTCGATAGCGGGAGCCAAAAGAACCTCATTTCGGTAGAGGTCGTGAAGCGGTTGGGCTTATCGACCATAACACATCCACAATCGTACACCATTGGTTGGCTTTACCAAGGACGAGATCTTCGCGTGAGCTAGCTGTGTCACCTTCCATACAACGTCAAGGCCTTCGCGGATGAGTTATTGTGTGACATTTCTCCCCTTGATGTTTGTGATGTCTTATTAGGACAACCATACTTGTGGAAGCGACATGTTGTGTATGAATCAAGACCCCGTGTTGTCATTGTTACATTGGGAAATAAGTTGTACAGGATACTGGAGGTAGCACCGCCTACTGCCATCTCTTTGGTTACTGCAAAACAATGCAATAAGCTCATTTCCAAAACCGGGAAATTTGTTTTCCAGATGATACGCCCTCAAGGAAAGAAGAAGATGGTGGCCACGACCTCCAGACAGGGCCCCTCCGCACGACAATTACAGATGGACAAGGTCACGGAGGAGTACGAGGACATCTTCACCTCCCAGCAGGGGTTCCTCTGCACTGTAAGGTCAAGCACTCCATTGATTTGACCCCAGGTGTGTCGTCGCTTAATGGACCAATCTATCGGCGCTCCGTTCTGGAGAGCGATGAAATTAAGAGGCAGATTCAGGGGCTACTGTAGAAAGGTCACATCCGTCCGAGTTCATCGCCCTGTGGGAGCCCGATTGTGTTGGTACAAAAGAAGGATGGGACTTGGAGACTCTGTATTGACTATCGGGCGCTGAACAAGATCACTGTCCGTAATAGGTACCCGATCTCGCGGATTAATGACCTCCTGGACCAACTGAAGGGGCAAAATATTTCAGCAAGATCGAGTTGAAGTCAAGATATCACCAGGTATCAATCGAACCCTCTGATGTGTGGAAGACTACCTTCAAAGCCAAGGAGGGCCTTTTCGAATGGTTGGTTATGCCTTTCGGATTGACGAATGCTCTTGAAACCTTCATGAGGCTAATGGATGACATTTTGCGGCTATTCACCAACTCATTTGTAGTGGTATACTTGGATGACATCCTGATCTTCAGCCAGAGTTGGGAAGAGCAACTCCACCACATCCGACAGGTTCTCCAAACACTGTGGCAACACAAGTTATGTGCGAATTTGGAGAAATGCACTTTTGGCATGACCCAGGTTCAGTGTTTGGGATACATTATCGATGAACAGGGGGTGCATGTGGATTTAGCCAAGATCCAAGTCATTTGGGATTGGCCATCTCCAACCACTCTGACAGAGCTCTGCAGCTTCCTAGGTCTTGCCAACTTCTACCACAGGTTCGTGTTGGGATTTTCTCATATCACTTGGCCCTTGAGTCAAGACACCAAGGGAGGAGCGAAAGCAAAATTCTTTTGGTCTGAATCTCAACAGAAGGCATTCACAGAGTTGAAAGATCGCCTCTGCACGGCACCAGTGCTCGCATTACCAGATTTGCAACAACCATTCGAAGTCGAGACAAATGCATCTGATTATGCTATTGGGGTAGTCCTTACTCAACACGGGCATCTAGTGGCATATCATAGTGAGACACTTTCAGACATAGGCCAGAAGTATCCCACTTATGACAAAGAGATGTATTCCATTGTGCAGCCTTGTTGACAATGGAAGCATTACATTTTGGGGAAGGAAACGGTCATCCACACAAACCACCGACCCCTGCAGTTCATACAGACCCAAGGGCAATTGCAGAATGATCAACATCAGAAGTGGTCCACATACCGGCAACAATTTCATTTGAATATCAAGTATAAGAAGGGCAACACCAATAATGTTGCATGTTGCCTCAGTGGACCGCCGATCATGGTGTTAACCACCGTGCTCAACCCTTGTGGGCACGAGACTTCTGATTGGCCACTTCTCTACAAAAGCGACCCAGAATTCGGCCACACATACCAGACACTCTTGGAGGGTCAGCATGTTCCAGATTTTCACCTCGAGGATACTCTGTTATGCCACTTGGGTCACCTTTGTGTTCCTTCAAGCAAGCATGCCAAGATGATTTGGGAAGCACACTACAGTTGGGATGTTGGGCATTTCGGGGTCGAGAAAATAGTGATAGTACTGCAAAAGTATTTCTATTGGTCGAATTTTCGATAGGATGTCGGGAAGTACATCAGATCATGCATTACTTGTGCCATTGCCAAACCAACCATCAAGAAGCAAGGCCTCTATACCTCGCTACCTACCCCTAGTCGACCCTGGGAATCCATCTCCATGGAGTACATGTCAGGGCTTCCTTCTACTAAGCATGGAAACCACTGTGTTTTTGTGGTTGTCGATAGGTTTTCGAAGATGGCCATTATGGCGCCCTGCAAGAAGAATATCACAGCAAAAGCCACTGCTAAAATCTTCTTTGAACGAGTGTGGGTACACTTTGGGATCCCACAGTCTATCATCTCAGATCGGGACAACAGGTTCCTCAACACATTTTGGTCCAATCTCTGGTCGATGCTAGACACCAAACTCACTAAGTCCACAACCTTCCATCCTCAAACTGATGGCCAGATAGAGGTTGTCAACATGATGATTGTAAACATTCTGCGCATATACAACTCAAAGCATCCACGCACATGGGACGAGAGTCTCCCCTATGTTCAGCACAACTACAACCGAGCTCTTCACAACTCGACTGGCCATAGCCCTTTTTAGGTGGGCTTGGGATTCCAGCCACTATGTCCCATTGATGTGGCCATGCCATTTGCAGCTACTCATGTAGATTCGGCTCATGTCTAGTCCGAAACAGATAAGGCAACCAACTTCATTGAGCACATCCAATATATTCGCCAACAAGTCCATGACGTTATGGAGAAATCAAATGCCAAGTACAAGCAACGACATGATCAACATCGGGTGCCACACAACTTTCAGGTGGCGATAAAGTTTGCTTGCATTTGCAAAAGGAACGCCTTATCGGAGCTATCAGAAACTGAGATCACTACGATATGGTCCTTACACCATTACCAAGGCTGTGGGAGACAATGCATTTAAGCTCAACATTCCCCCATTCGTTGGCCTGCACCCAATGTTCAATGTGGACTGGCTTCGGCCATACTTCCCACCATTACTAGACACATCGACATTGCAGAACAACTCACACCCACAGAGTTAAATCTAGATTGCATGGAACAAGCTGCAACTAATCGGATCATGGACACATAGATCAAGCACACTCGCCAACAGAATATCCAACTGTATCGAGTTGTCAAAGCAGGCCAACTCCTTCACCAGGGCAAGTGGCTCACCAGGGACCAAGTTCTGCAGAAGTTTCTTCATCTCATGGAGGAATTCAACGCAATGGGGACCATTGCTTCCTAAGGGGGGAGGAATGATCCAGGTGGATATTGGTGGCCACCTGCCAAGTCCACTTGGACCCCCACCATTGTTTCTTTCAACTTTTCAGTTTCCTTAATTGTAGCACAATTAACTATTTTTAGTAGTTTTTCGGGTCCTGAACTTCCGGAGCCGTTTTGAGGCCCTAAACGACGTTTTTGGGAAAATTGGGAGCAACATAGGTCCATGGACTGATGTTGCACTTCCCAAAGTTGTAGTTCTTGGATAGATCTTTCTAATGAGATATTGTGTGCGTCAAATGGAGATCATATGCCAAAGTTACGACTCCAGGAAATTGATGTATCAATTTACCCAAACAAGGCCCACAATTTGGCGTTTCATCTTCTAGGGTTAGGTTTTTGGATGTTTAGGGTTTTCCGTTGTTTCTCAACAATAAATAGGCCTTCAAGCCTCATTGTAAAAAAGTTCAGAGGCATGTAGCCACCACATCTTTTCTTAGAGATAAGCTACCATAGCCCTAGCTGGTTTATTTCCATTATTATTTGTAAGCATATTTTAGTATTTTACATTAATGAAATAAAGTATTATTTCCGCTGCATCTCTGTGCTTATGGTTGTCTCTGTTATTTGTTGCGTTCTTGTTTAAATCCGGATCAGTTGAGCTCTAATCTTAACTACACTAGATTTCACAAAAACCATTATTGTGGAATGTGATGCCTTGGGAAACGACATTGGTGTTGTTTTAATATCCCCATTTCCTTTGATAGTTGTTCAATAAAGAGAGAATTTACACAATCCTATTTATGAGAAGGAAATGCTGGCAATACTACGTGCCCTAAAGTAATGGTGCCCTTACCTAATGGGATGGAACTTCAACGTAAACACAGATTATGACAGTGTTAAATACTCCTTGGAACAAATATTATTTTTAGGAGAGCACCAAAAATCGGTCACAAAGATGTTGGGTTATGACTTTGAAATCATCTAGAAAAAGGGAAGTAAAAAGTTGTTGTAGATGCACTCTCAAGAAAGAATAAGGATGTGGAGGCATTGTTCCATGCCATTTCTATTATCCAACCTAATTGGATAACTGAAGCAAGGGATGAATGGAAGAATGACAAAGATGTGGCGACACTCATTCAAAAGTTGCAACGAGATCCCAATGCATTTGATACATTTCTCTGGAAAAATGATTCACCTTGGTACATCAATTTCTTATACCATGTAAGAACTCCCAACTCAAATAAAAGGTTCTTTTGGAATTGCACACCTCTCCTATAAGAGGGCACTTAGGATTTTTAAAAACTTACGATAGGGTCAAGAATGTTTTTTTTAAAACTCACTCATGAGATGGACATGGCACGACAACCACATGACAAAGTAGATCCATGATGATACGTGATGACACTTGAAGGTTCCAAAATGACATATTGTTCGATGGACAAATATTGGCAGGTGGAATCCTCCCTAGTTGAGAGGGTGCGATAATTTTTGAAACTACGGTAAAATTCCACCTTAGACAACTCAAATGACCAAGATAATGATTGCATTAGATTCCTCTTTTCAAGAGGACCAAAATCGACCTAAAGATCAGCCAATTTAGTTAAGCGAAAGTTGAGTTATGAATTATTTTATTCATACATGTATTATGGAATGGTCGGCCCTAACCACATGAGTAACTGTGTGCGTCAATCTTAACCCCAAGTGACCCCTCAGGAAAGCCTATAAATAGAAGAGACCTCAAGATCATTTGGACACATCTTCTCTTCTCTTTTGTCTTGGTTCACACAGGTTCGATGAAAGGAGTTCACTCAAGGGTCTGAAAATACAGGCAAAAGGTTTGTTCTGGGTTAGGGTCTTCTAGATCTCAGTCACTAGCACAAAACATGGCATTTTGGTCCTGATTGTTCGCACACAAGCATATGAGAGCAACTATAGACCCTTGGAGGCATAAAGGCTTATGGGAGTGACTCTGAGTTCAGAGACAGATCAAAAGGTTCCAGTCCTTGGTCGCTTGCACCGGGTAGCCCTGGGAACAACCTTGTCTTCTCGGTCGCTTACACAACTCAACAATGTTGCAACTTTTGTTTTTCGGTTGCTCGTACAACTCGGTTAGGGAGAAACTTTGGGTCTTTGCAGTTCAGTATTAGAGTCGCACGCATAAAGACCTCCTGGGAGCGACTTTGCAATCACAGTCGCTCACATACTATATTCTTGAGAGCAACCCAAAAGTTTCAGTCGCTCACAGATAGTGTTGATGAGGGCGAACCTGTTCAGATCTAGGGTTTTGACATCGTGGGATCAACTAGCTTCAGTGATCAGGTAGATCCAGGTTTCTGTCTACTGTTGTACATATTTGTTTTGTTAGTTTCCGTTGCATACATATGTATTGGGCTCATTGACAGTGACAATAATACTTAGTAGTATTCGACATAGTGACATCAATGTTCAACAATATTCGACACAACGACAATAATATACAACAATTGACATCAGTTTGTGAGGTTATCTGAGGTAGCCCTTAAGTAAAGCACATATACATATGGTCGTCCCTCCCGATTGCATAGTCCCCTGGTGTAGCTCGGCATAGTGGAATCCCCGAGAAAGATGCTTCAAATCGAGATTCAGGCGCAAATTATCCAAGCACATAGGTAGTCCCGAGCACACAGACCTAGTAATGAAGCATGTGGCTTAGTTAGGATTCCCTCCTTGCTATATTCTTATCGGTCTGCCTTGGGAAGGATGTAAAGCTAAGCAAATTGCTTCTGCTTCAAGAACATAAGACTGCGCAGGCTATAAGCGGTGTGAATTTGCTTGTCCAATAGATTTCTTGAGTGTACGTAACAATAGTATACAACAATTGACATCAGTTTGTGAGAGCACATTACAACGATCAATATGAGGATTCTGATTCCTAGCATGATTAGATCTGTTTCATAGATATCATTATTGTATTACTGCATAGATAAAGTTATGGATCACTGTACTCTTTTATTGCTGCATCATTTGATGCTGATCTAAGAAGAATAAGATTTGCAAGGGTTTTCCCCATAGTGGGTTTTTCCTTGGTCTCAGACCAATCTCGGTATCGCTATGTGTGTGCATGCTTTTTTCTATTGTTACTTTTATATTCCCCTGCATTGATGATGAAGGTGATGTTGTTTCTTTATATGTTATTGCATATGCCGATGTATAATGGGGTAGATCTGAATAATGTATTGATGATATGGGGTGAACTTAATGTATTTATAATAAAATGCAACTATCATAGCAAAGAACAATGTCGCCTTAATAAAAATTAACATGGTATCGGAGCTAGGTTGAAGAAAAGCCATGGAGATCACCTCGATGATGACACCATTGATGGAAGTAAGAAGACGATGGTGGAGACCTAAAAGCATTCTAGGGTTTGAAGAAAACCCTAGGTATCTTGATAATTAGGGTTTTATGGATTATATGAGGTTAGGGTTGGAGAGAAAGCCTTGGTTTATGGCAAAGTCTTGAGATTTGACGTTTGAAACTCTAGCATGATCCATGCGAAGATGCTCAAGCACTTGTGGGAGATTTGATGAAGTCCTGGATGGGATAATTCTTAGCAAATCTAGTTGGATACTTGAAGGCAACATTCGTGTATGGACCATGGACATTGATGGCTCTTGAAGATTGGTTCAAGAGGGAGAGGATCACCTCTCATTGAAGATAAGTATTGATTTACTTATGATGCTTCTTACTTGATAAACTTATGGATATGATGATTATGTTTATTGCTTATACTTTTTTTTAAGCTGTGGTTCACGGTCACTAAGTGGCCGCTACATCCACGGTAGAGAAGCGGGGCAGTTCCACCCGAAGGGATCTGCCCGTCGGCCATAACAGGCCTAACCCCGAGGGCGTCGAGGAGATTTGACCCTGTGACCTCCCAACTGGGAAAGTGCTTAGCAACGGGAACTCGACCATTTGAGCTATCCCTTGGGGCTGTTTATTGCTTATACTTGTCGCATATGTATTTGAGTATATGGATGTTTCTAACCTCCTTGATGATATATGATGAGTAGATCCTTCTTGAGGATCATTTTGAGATGTAGATCTGGAAAGAGATAAAGAGGTACTTGATGAAAATGTGACAAAGTGCTTCAAGTGGCCTATGTCTAAGGAGTAGGTGCTCAGGTATTTGAACACCAAAAGGTATGCATGGTAGGTTGTGTTTCAACTATTGGCTCGGTAAGCCACAGGGTATGATGAGAATGCCTCTTTCTTTAATAGCTCATACATGCATATTAAAGTGACTTGGCTCTATGCTTCCTATGATGAAAAGATGCACCCGGTGTTGAACATTTTTTTGATCTTATTGAATTCTACGAAGCTATCTAATGTTGATACATTGATACACGATGTTTGGCTAACATCTATGACCTATCTGTTGGATATTTTGATCCTTTAAAGAAGGTTAGCACCTTGGCTCTAGAAAATGATACTCTTGGTACTTGTCATGATGGATTTCATATAGAAGGATAGTTCATTGACTCCTATACATGAGTCTATTGGTAATGCTTGTGAAAAGCATGATGAAAGCATATGGAAAGAGCGATTGACACTCGTGTTGTTTTGATAAATCTTTATTGAATGACCTAATCTGATCTCATTGGTCATGAAGTGCATGTGATAGGTATAAGTGTAAGATTGATATTCCAGATCTCTTATTACATGTGGTCTTGTCTTGATGGCATATGGTTAAATTGGATACGGTAACTTGATCGACTGACTTGATAGAAAGTGTTATTGCGTTCATAATCTTTGAGATCTATCTTCTGCTTTAAGTCTAACCTTTGATGAAAGATTGATCTCATGATGTTGATAACCATATGTTTATGATCTAATAGATCTGTTGTTGCATGACTCAAGTCAAGATGGGTTGCTTACATGAATGAAGATGAATGATGCAGATCCCCAGTTAGAGGGAGAATCGCTTCTCAAGATTCTTACCCTTATTACTATTTGTATTCTATGTTGCTGAAGTATGATTTATGTGCATCTGACGGTATTCATTTGCAATAGAGTCTTAGATATGAAGCCCATACATAAATTAGGGTTTCTGCTTCGGTCGTAGTCACAAATCTAGGAGATCTCATCCCTGGACGCTCGCATGCCAACGCAAGTCGCTCTCATGCTAACTTGAAGGGAGTTACCAGAGGTTTGACCGTTGTTGATCATTATCTACAACTTTCTGAAGTTGTTTGAACTCTGAATGAAGATGTCCCTGACATACATATTTTGCCAATGTTAACTGATTTATGAAGTTGTTGAGTTAAATTGTTGATCATATAATGAAGTATTGTGCATGAAATCACATGGTCACTTGGAATATGTCAGTACCATAGATGTATTGCAGATAACAACAAGACCTGCTAGTTGGAGAAAGGTTGAATGTTCGCCATAACTTGAACATGCAGACTGAACTTGTGTTTGCAGGTGACCAAGACATACATATAGATATGGTACTATGTTTGTGCTACAAGAGGTTGGCATGATTTGACATTACTGGTATATATGAAAATTGTTTTGTCATGATGCTTGACAATAAGTTTGAATTGATGATTGAGATGAGCTTTGACTATAGATCTCTCTACAATAGCAATTTGGACTTGACCTGATGCCCAATGATTTGATTTTTCAACTGCTGATTTGCCTTGATATCGATACTATGTGGGCATGATGACTTATTTGGAGATTGACCTCTTTATTCTTAACACAACGGTTGAAATAATGATAGTTGTGGTTTGGCATGAAAAATGGAACCTGCATGACCCATCCTTGTTGTATGCATTTGCACCTAGTGGAAAGATGACTTATATTATGTTTATGAGAATCACCTGATAAAGTTCGGATTGATAATGCATGACTTGTTGGCATGATGAAGTCATGATTTGATATGAGCTAGACCTGTCTCCTGGTTGAAAGTATTAATACTATGATAATGATGATGAGTTGACGTTATTGTTGATGGTAAAACATTGAGTTATGACTATGTTGGCCCAGCAAGGCATTATGCTTAGAGCATTGCAATCCAGGTATGTCTAGATTTGACAGTTATCTGATGAAGTCAGGATGATGAGTTCCAAGTTATGGCTTTGATATTGATTATGGTTTTGGTTTTGGTTTTATGCACTGATGATCTACTTGTGACAGGTGATGAGCCCCTGATGATCTAATCAGAGGGAGATGGATTATGAAGCCTGAAATAATGTATCATGGCATGATGAATTGATTTTCAGAGTTTGGGAAATAAATTCCATATTGCAAAGCTATTTATTTTGAATAATGAAAATGAAAATCCTTGGATACTTTGATTTGATGTTCAAGATGTTGTTGAACTTGACATGGCATCCGACAGTTGAAGCATTGATGTTCCGTTTTGAACATCCATTTGTATATGTATGATGTGCATAGAACCTTAATGAGTTCATGAGTGAGTTTCTTCACTCACATAAAGTAGCCACCGAGCATGCTTTGAAATATCTGCATGAGGTATTATATTTTGAGAATGAGATATTTCTCCTATGATATGCATTTGCATAGACGTATTGTTGATATTTGAGATTATTGTTGATAAGCATATTTGGATACTGTTTTAGTATGTGATCTACCATGATATCTTGGATGAGAGGTCCATAGCATGACCGAGGTTGATCGTGATGTTGTTAGCATGGTTAGCTGTGAGGCAGGATATGAAAGCTCCTTAGAGAGCATGATCTGGATATGACATGGATACCATGGATACATTTTGATGATCTGATTGGGCAGTAAGTTCCATATTTAAAGTTGGGGCTGAGATACTCATATATTGAGACAATGCTGCTGTTCAAAACAAGCTTAGGCTTGTGGTTGACACCTTTGTAAGAGGGAGGATAATTATGGTATCCTTTTGTGATTCATATGATTTTACATGGTATTTGATTTAACGTTCTACATGAATATGAAACATCTGCTATTGAGACAAGTTGATGATGAGAGCAACGCTGATCGAGGACACAAAGCAAACTCTTCCTACCCTGCTTGAGCTCCCAGGGTGAGGAATTGAGATAGAGGGCTCTTGGGGTTGAGGGAACTCTAGACAATAGGGCATTACCCTATTTATTACCCAGGGTTGAAGAATGATGCTCCCTTATCTTTATAGGTTCGGAGAATGCTTTTCCTCTGTTGTTCTTTGCAGAGTATACCCCAGTTGGCATCATACCCTCAAGCATGCCATCTTGATGGGAATACTGCTCCTCGTTTTGGCCAACTAGTTGAGAGTGTACTTGGGCTGTACAACCCAAGTCGATTATGATGCAGGTGTTCTACCACATGAATATTTCGGGTTGTTGATAGGAAAATTGGTAGGCAATAGGATGGGTTGAGATAACCTGATATGATTCCGGGTAGAGGGTAAGCTCCCCGATGAAATTCCAGGGTTGAGGGTGCACTCCCCTATGTGATGAGTTATCTTATTGCTCGGTATGGGTGGAAGCTATTGCTTCCAGGTTGATACATGCTCTTTGATGATATGTTCTCCGATGACGATTGATGATGATATTCCGGGTAACAACCTACTAGTAGAGATTCCAGATAGCAACCTGATGGATAGAGGGTGGAAGCTTTAGATCCCCTTCCGTAACAAATTCTTCTTCTTCTAGATCCAAGAATGTTCAACATACGAGCAAGAACAATCAAGAGATAAGCAGGAATAAGAAAAGGATAAATTGAGATGTACAATGATGATTTGTGATGATGAGACTCATAAGATGGACATGGCACGACGACTGCATCACAAAGATCCGTGATGATACATGATGACACTCGAAGATTCTAGAATGGCATATTGTTTGATGGACAGATATTGGCAAGTGGAATTCTCCCTAGGTGAGAGGGAGTGTTAATTTTTGCAACTGCGGTAAAATTCCACCTTGGGTAACTCAACTAACGAAGATAATGATTGCATTAGATTCCTCGTTTTGAGAGGACAAAAATCGACCTAAAGATCACTCAATTTGATTAAGTGGAAGTTGAGTTATGAATTATTTTATTCATAAATGTATTATGGAATGGGTCGACCCTAACCACATGAGTAACTGCTTGGGTTAGTCTTAACCCCAAGTGACCCCTCAGAAAAGCCTATAAATAGAAGAGACCTCAAGATCATTTGGACACATCTTCTCTTCTCTTTTTTCTTGGTTTGCACAAGTTCGACGGAAGGAGTTCGCTCAAGGGTCTGAAATTATAGGCGAAATGTTTGGTCTAGGTTAGGGTCTTTTGGATCTCGGTCGCTGGCACAAAACAGGGTATTCTAGTCCTTGGTCGTTGGCGCACAAGCCTATGAGAGCGACTATAAACCCTTGGATGCTGGCACAGAGGCTTATGGGAGTGACTTTGAGTTCAGAGGCAGATCAAAAGGTTCTAGTCCCTGGTTGCTCGTACCAGGTAGCCCTAGGAGCAACCTTGTCATCTCGGTCGCTTGCACAACTTAGCAATGTTGCAACTTTGGTTTTTCGGTCGCTCGCACAGCTCGGTTAGGGAGCAACTTTGGTTCTTTGCAATTCAGTGATAGAGTCGCACACATAAAGACCTCTTGGGAGGGACTTTACAATCACATTCACTCACATGCTGTATTCTTGAGAGAGACCCAGAAGTTTCAGTCCCTCATAGATAGTGTTGATGAGGTCGATCCAATTCAGATATAGGGTTTTGACATTGTGGGATCAACTGGCTTTAGTGATGAGGTAGATGTGGGTTTCTCTCTACTGTTATACAGATCTGTAGATCTGATTTGTTAGTTTCCGTTGCAAACATATGTATTGCGCTCATTGACAGTGACAACAGTACTCAACAATATTTGAAACAGTGACATCAGTGTTCAACAGTATTCAACACAACGACAACAGTATACAACAGTTGACATTAGTTTGTGGCAACACATTACAATCATTAGTACGAGGATTATGATTCCTAGCATGGTTAGATCTGTTTCATAGATATCATTATTGTATTGCTACATAGATAAAGTTATGAATCACTGTACTCTCTTTTTGTTGCATCATTTGATGTTGATCTAAGAAGAATATTTGCAAGGGTTTTCCCCATAGTGGGGTTTTCCCTGATCTCGAACCAATTTTGGTGTCTCTATGTGTCTGCATGCTTTCTTCTATTGTTCCTTTTATATTCCGTTGCATTGATGATGATGATGGCGATGTTGTTTCTTTCTATGTAATTGCATATGCTGATGTATAATGGTGTAGATCTGAATAATGTAATGATGATATGGGGTGAACTTAATGTATTTATGATGAAATGCAACTATCATAGCAAAGAACAATGTCACCCTAAGAAAAATTAACATCAAGGTCTTCATATCTTTCTATATGGAGATGTCATAGTTAATCCTTCTAGTTATCAGATGTTGATAACTTGTCTTATCTTAGTAGTTGCATCGTCTCACGAACTCTTCTTTCACCTTTCTTCACATATTTCTTTCTCAGGATCGTCTATACACAGTTCCTTCATTACGAGAACCATATTTGCCAACCACCCGATATTCTTCATGAAGTCATTTTTTCTTGTCATTATGTATAAGAGTTCAAGGCACATTGTCTACATGCCTTCATGCATCATTTTATTGGAAGACTTTTTTCTTCTTCAATCATGCTCATGAGATAGAGCATTTTAACCTTTCTATTTGTAACCATGACATGACTTTATCTAAATATATACATACCTCTTCCTTCTTTTGGTCATCTAGACTTCCTTCTAGCAGCTTCATTTCCTTGCTCGAAGATGAAAGTATTTCATCCAACTTGACATGCTACCCTTCTTTGTCACCATACCTTCATCCTTCTAACCAGTGGATCCTACACAAGGTGGAATGTAGACTTTCTGCAAGACAATTGCTTCTTCTAAGTAGAGGTGAACCTTCTATTGAAGATTCCAATAGAGGATCTCGATGATCCTCATTCTGAAAATGCTTCTTCCTTAATGGTATGATGATCTCTTTATCTTCTATCTTGCTAGATGACTTTCTCCAACCACTCAACATGTTAATTTGATTACCCTTATATGCTTCAAATGTAGATGTCATGAGCTATTTCCTTTCGATCATGATGATTGCTTCAACCATATTGGATCGTACTTCAATCATCTTTTAATGCCTCTATGATGATGTCATGCATCCTATCATACTTGTGATGCTTTCTACTTTTACTTAGCTTCAATGTTCATGAAAATGCACGAGAGACCTTTTAGTAGTGGAGGTCTATCACTTCTTCCTTCTTTGACTTCTTTTTTGGTTCTTCCACTTCTTCGGTGGCACGAGCTTCATTTCTTTTCCTTCTCTTCTTATTGTCCTTCTTAAGTTTAGGACAATTCCTTTTGAAATTCCAATATTCATTACACTAATAGCATTGGAACTTTGACATATCAATTCTCTTTTGAAACTTCTTTCGATGCTCAAACCTCCCAAATTTTCCTTTTTCCTTGTTGATGCTTCATATGCTTGAGTTGGCTCAGTTGATCCAACATCGTTCTTCACTTTTAATTTAGATTCTTCAAATTTTCATAATGACCACACATCGCTGAATAGAGTGGTTTCCTTCTTCCCATATATGCTTCATACAAAATTCTCCCATTCATCAGGTAGGTCATTGAGCATAATGGTGGTCATCTGTCGATCAAACATTACTTCTCCAAGTTCTTGTAGTTAGCCTTTAATTTCAGATACATTTATGAAATATGAAGCTATCCCTTCTTCCCTTGATACCTTCAGCTTGTATCGTTCGGTTCTTAAAGATATGATTTCACCTGTAGTTCTTACAGAAAGGAACTGCAATAATTTGTCATAGATCTCTTTCGCTGTCTTCAACATTGCTACATAAGGGATGAGAGAACCCTTAATTGACTCTATGAGGATTTCTATGCCCTTATTTCTCCTTTCGTGTATTTTGAAAGTGCTTGGGATTTCTCTTGAGATGTTCTGGTGATTGAGCCCTTAACATATTCAATAAATTCATTCTCCATGAGAATTAAATCAATTCTCTTCTTCCATGCATGGTAGTTCGAGGTCCCAACCAATTTATTGTTCTCCTTGCAGAATGAAGTCATTTGGTTTGTAGATTGGGACATAAAAATATAGAATACTTGTCAAGTGAAGATGCTCCTTTGAAGTTGATATCTTCAAATTGATGTCTTCTTGATGATGATTGTTTCCTTAATGACGTCTTCCTTCTTCAAATATGACAATACTTCCATTCCTATATGATAAGAGATGTATTTCTCAAGTATGCTTGAGATGAGATCCTTACTTCAATGAGAAGGAGATTACCATGATTCATTTGATGACGAAGGCAATGCTTCTTTCTTCCTTTGGATGTAGAATGTGGAGACTTCAAGATGCTTTAAATGTGTTAAGTCCTTCTTGAATGGAGGTAGGGCCTTTGATGTCTTCTTTCTCCAAGAGTTGTGATGATGTGATTCTTATGATGTGATGGATAATCCTCCTTGATGCCTTTTCTTTCACCTTGATGATGTCCTTTTGATTGACCCTTATGTATCATTCCTCAATTGGATGATCTTCAAGCTACCTCTTCTTCTTGATGTTGTCACCTTAGATTTGATACCATGTTGAGAAATCTAGGGGCAACTAGATTAGAAATTTCTTACTTTGATAACTGCTTGTGATGTTCTTTTACTTAAATAGAGGTACTTGTTATTAACTTCTTCTTTCACTTGATTATTATTGTGTTCTCTATCTTGAAACAACTACCAAACAATGAAGATAAATGAGTCAAGAAGACACAAAATGTAGGCTACTAGCCAAGGCCAAAACATTTCCTTTTGAGAGGAAAACCCACAAGAATTCGTCTCTTCTTATAGAATGTCCAGAAGATGAATTCCAAGTCCTACAACTCTTGACAAAGACCCCTCCAAGACCAAGTCAAATCTCTTCTTGATGAACTTGTTCCTCCTAAAGTCAACTCTAGTCAACCTTGCTTCACAATTGCTATAATTGCTTCTTTGACATCAATTTCAGACCAACAACTCTTTTACTGCAACTTCAGCCTCTACTACAGAAACCCTAGCTCGCACGTGTGGGTGGAATATGGTAAATTACGTCTCCTTTTTTAACTGGCTCAAGGTGATTCTTCTTCCTTGGTAACTCAACTTCCTTTCTTGATGATTTTTCTCCCACACTTCGGCTCCTTGTGATGACTTCGATTCGGCCTTTCCTACAGCAAGATGATGCCCTAATTCTCTTTGCACATGTGGGAAAAATTTAGCCCAAAACGATCCTTAAAAAATCGATTCTTCTTCCTTGGAATCTCCTCCTTCTTCGCTCTTGTTCTTAGTCTCTTTTTTGATTTCTATGATTTGATTGGATGCATTTTACAAATGAGGTCAAGCTATTTATATATAGGCTTCTTCATGGTGGTCGAATCACTGTTCATGAGGTCGAATTATCATTGCATGCAGGTCAACTTCTCTTATGCAAGCTGACTTGTCTTGGAGGGTGACTTTGAGTCAAATAGTTTCTCTTGACATAATACAAGATGCCCAATGGGGTCTTACCTATATAACAATGACTCAATAGAATCCTTGCATCTATAACAAACCCTAGAAGCACTCAATGTGTGCTTGACCTACAAATAAAATTGACCTTGAGTATGAAACCCATTCTACAAAAATAATAATAATAAAATTTCTTTTCCTCTTTACATCAAATACATAAAATCATGGTTACATTAGACATTATGAAGACCAAACCTAGTTACACATTTCAACAATACTCAACACAACCCTATGGAAGGTGGTAAGGGCATTGCATAGACCAAATCTGAGAAATTTATAAGCATAATTTTCTCATGTACATGTGAAGGTGGTTTTATCCTGATCTTTAGCGTTGATCTGGATTTGGTTGTACCCATTGAACCTATCCAAAAATGATAACTTTTTCACTTCAAGGACATCAAGAGCTTGGTCAATAAAGGAAAAGGGGAAATGATCATTTCTAGTGGGTTTGTTGAGTTCTCTATAATCAAAACATATTCTCCATTTTCCATTCTTCTTAGGGACAATGACTAGGGGAGACACCTATTCACTATCCGAGATCAGATAGATAAATCCTACATCCAATAATTTCTACAATTCATCTTTCACAATATATTTTAATGCAATGTTCATTTTCCTTTATGGTTGGCAAACAAGTGTATGATCCTCCTTAATATATATATGGTGAGTGCATACAAAAGGATGTACTCCCTTCATCTCTTTATAGTCCCATGCAAATCCATCGACATGTTGTTCGAAGACAGTGAGCAATTAGCCCTCTTGATTAGTTGGGAGAAAGGATCTAATTTTTTGGGTTTTAGAGGGGTTGATTGCTATGGTTTTCATTATTCTGTATAGAATCAGTAAGCAATAATTTTCCGATGAGTTGTCTTAAGAATAGCTAGGCTGCCCTATAGATGAATCTTATTTTAAGCCATTAATACTCATGGTAGCAAGGTATTGGTTTTGCATAAATTTATTAATCAAATTGTCTTCACCGATGAACCTGTTGCTAATGGTGGTTTCTAATATACACATGGGGTAGGATGATGGGAGGCAAGAGTTATCTTCTTCTTCCTCTAGCCATCTTTGAAAGTCATCCTCAACGAGAGGTTGAGCTGTTGAATATAATACAAGCTATTTTCTTGATTGCCCATTAGAGATGGTCATGGTTCTAGCACTACAATTGATGTATGCATCAATAGTGGCTAATCAAGGCCTTCCCGAGACGAGTGGGTAGCCATTGAACTTGGACTTGGTATCTATGACAACGAAATCAATGGAGTATTTCCTAGAATCAATGGAGACCATTGCATCCTCCATGATACCTTTAGGTATTATAGTTGATCTATCAATAGGTTGTGGTATAATAGAGGTTAAGTTTGAGTATGGTTTCCTTGGTCATGACAATGATTGCGACTCCTAGATCAATCAGGGTGTTTGGAACTGCAATGTCATTTCTGTGCACATCTAATAATGGGTTCCCAGGATCTAAGTACTTGGGGATGATTATCGAACTTTTGTTTGTTCTACCTCTGTTTCTAGAAATTATTGAATGATTTTTAAATACTGTTTTGATATCATCATAACTGAGCTGATATATGTCTCCATTGGCTATTAGGTTGAGTGTCTCCATCAATTCTTCCCTGACTCCTCGTACTGGGACTAGCTTCAAGGATTATGGATCTACAATGCAATTGTGCACCCTTCTATAACTTTGAAATCTTTCCTCAAAATCTTCCATAGAATCATATACTCCTTGGACCATTTTGAATATCTCATCTATGGTATCCTTCGCTCTGCAATAATCCTTATACTTGTTGTTGAAATCTTGTTGCATTTTCTCCCATGAAGTGATGTTGTGCCCTTTAGGCTCATGAACCACTGAAGGGATGCATTCGTAAGAGTGGAAGGGAACAATTTGAGCCTCTGATCATCAATTGCATAGTCATAAGTCCTGCATACTACATCAAACTCAAACACGAAAGTGTCATGATATTCTATGATTAGACCGCAAACATGTGGGAGGACATATGGATTAATGTTTTTCATTTGAGATTCTCTTTATGTTTCTCTAATGGAATTATATTTGTTTATTTTCAGCCATGGTATTGGTGGGTTGTGAAGGTCTTTCTCCTTTTGCAAGCTCCTTAGAGACCCTTGATTTCTCATTAAAAAAGGCCTTAATAATCCATGCGCAAAGGGAAGGAGGCTCACAATCTACAAAAAGAGGTTCGTTGCTAAAGGAAGTGGGGGTTTTTTGTAAAAAATTTCTTATTCTGTCCCTTTTTCGAGGCATAAAAGAAATATATTTTTGTTTGTGTTTGTTTTGAAAAGAAAATGCTAATATGTTTATTTCTTTTTGCAGGAGATAAAATGAAAAGAAAAGCAGATCAACTAAGGAAAAAGAATGTACATACTTTGACACCTCCTTGGCAACAATGCCACAAAGTGATGGCCTAGAATATTGTAGCAACAATGCTACAACTCCCAAGGGTCTTAGTTTTAATTGTCAACTCAAGGATCATACAAACTTAAGAGGGGATGACACTATATGTGCAATGGGCACTATCTCTTCCCTTTTGCTAACTTTTATTTATGTGGATGTACTAAGGTGAAATCTAGTTATATAAAGACTAATCTATTCTATGCTTACAAGAAAACTGAAAGTGAAGAAAATAAAAGACAACAAGAAAAAATAGACTAATTGCACTGAAATAAGGCAAACTATTCTAACTGCAGTGAAGTGAAAGCATACATATTCTATTGTGTAAAGAAAGTAAACAAACTACTGAAATAAAAGCTTGCAAACAATAAACCCTAATTTTGCAGGAAATAAGCAATCTCTACAACAAATACTAATAAAGGCATGTACATAGCGTCTTTACTTCTAAATTCCATTCCTAAGTTTCCATGAGCATTGTAATACACCAAAAAAGGTAAACCATGAGTTGGGTGCAAATCTGAGTGAGTTTCATAAACGAATTGCCAAATGTTGCATTAGCCCCTATTTTTCTATAAGAGACACTCCAACAAGTAGGAATTTACGCTAAAGGAAAGACTTTAATGTAAGAGAATCTAGGAAAAGGCTAAGAAATGATAAGGCACACATGTCCAAGCCATCACATCAGTTGTCGCAGGGTTCATTCAACAAGATACCAGGTTGTAGGGTTTTCTGTAGCAGCAAAACATGGGATTGCATGAGCACAATTAAAAAATGAATGATGGAGAATAAATAAATAGTAGAAAATAAAGATAACAAAATGCATAAACAAGAATGAAATTTGAATAATGTAACCACTGGCAATATTACCAGTTAATGCTCAGATACTTTTAAGGAAAGATTGTTCAGGAATGATGCATCTAAGTAATTATGCATAAAAGAAACATTCATAATTAAATTGTAGAGATAAACAAATGCATAAATAATAATGGCACAAGAGGGATCTTGAGCACCTGGGGTGGGCTCTAAGCCAAGGAAGCTCAAAGCCCTTAAGAAAAATCTAGACTAAGAACTGAAATCAGAGATTACTTCCATTAACCAAAACGCTGCTTGTACATGGAAAATGTTACATAAATTGTATTAAACATGTTATTATGCTTCTATTCTCTTTCTTATACTACTTCTTTTGGTCTAATCGAGCCCTCTAACTATATAAAATGGGCAGGGGGTAGCCTCTTAGAGGATAAGACCAATTTTCCTTCAAAACCCATAAAAAGTTGGATCATGTTTCGTGGGTCACCACGTAACAATAGGAAAGAGTATTTATTAGTCTCAACTAGTCGAGTTGCAAGTCTTGTGTTCAGGGAGCAGGCCCCATTAATACTTTTGGCTGAATCTCCTCGAAATATGTGTAAAATATCCTTAATATCTTTCACAATAGTCATGTTAGGCATATAAAGCATGAAGAATCTCCTGGACGCTCCTAAGAACTCATTAAGCCAGGAAAGTGTTGTTAAGTGAAAATATGAAGGTTTATAGTAGCCTTTATGTGCACAAGAGTGGTTAGATGGGCTTGATGTTTTACCTAATTTGGGGAGCCATCAATGCTAAGGCGGTTAGCCCTTAGGAGCTAAACCTTAAGTTTCTTGTGGCCAATGGCTATGATCGGGGGCTATACATACTAGAATATTGGAAATTCTTCAACCTTGCACCTATTGTTATAACTTTGATATGGCGATATGATAAGGGGAATTCAACCCTTATGTGCTAAACCTTAAGCACCCCGTGACCAGTGGCCACTCCATACAAAGATATTAGGAAATCTAGAGGAACCCATTATTTGATAGAAAAGGAAATACGCTAATATGTCGATGGGAACTCATCCCTCAAGTGCTACACCTTAGAATTTTCTTGACTAGAGGCATTTCCAAGGTATAATACATTGGGATATAGGTAATCTAGTTAGATTTGCCTTTGTGGCGGCCTGCAGTATTACAACAAGAATGTTACACGTCCCAAGGGGCCTCAACTTAATTTTTCAATGCAAGGTTTGTACAAACTTAAACTTAAGAGGTGTCAACACTATGTGGGAAACTTGTAATGTGTTCTTATTTTGTTGATCTTATGCAAGTGAAAACAATTGAAGAGAAACTAAGTTTCATAAAGACCATTTTGCTGTCTATGCTACAAGAAATACTCAAAATTTTAGGAAAGAGAGAACAACAAACAAATCTATTTTATTTGCAGGAAAAAAGGAGGCAAACCAATTTAATCATGTTGATAGAAAAAGTAAATCTACTCTACTGTGCATTAGAAGCAAACTTCTAGCTGAAAGAAAGCATTGAAACATTAAACCCTAATTTACAGAAAAAAGACAATCCTGCTACAGTAACTAGGTCAAAGATTCTAAGAGGTCTTTAGGCTTCCAAACTTTATCCTTAGGATATTGGGGACATTGTAATATGCCAATGAAGGTTAACTACACTTCGAATGCAGATCTAAATGAGTTTTTGATGAAAAATGTAGATTGCTACAAGAGACAATTTGGTGAGTAGAAAAACACGTTTTCAATGTGGTTCAAAGAGAGAAGAATCCAGAGGAAGGATAAAACATGGTCAAGAGGCCTTGTAAAAGTTCTTGTGCCTATGATGGGTGTTTTTATTCTCTAAAAGAGTGATTCTAGGATTTCCTATAGCTCTGCAAAACAAGAATAATGCAATAACATGATGCAAAAATGTATGACAACAAGGATAGGAATGTTAAATTCATAAAATAACTATTTGTAAACATATTAAAACAAGACGCATAAAAATACTTGTAAACACACTAACTCATTAACCTGCAAAAACAATATTCTAAAGTGATATTAAAAAATGACTAGTTGAACTAATGCATGGAAAATAAAAGTACAAAGAGGGGTCTTGAGCACTTAGGGTGAGACTTGACCCAAGGAGATAGACACCTGAAGAGATATTAGGCTAGAAACCAAAATGTGCTTATACATAAGAGATTAAAAGACTAGAATGTTAGGAAAAAGCCTTCACTTAACTATTGCTGATATCTAATTCCAAAGATTCGAATCCTAGTGGGCTTACTCGAGCCCTTATTTATACATAAATTGTTGATGAGCAACCTCCTTGAAGAGAGGGCTCCTTTCCCTAGAAAATCTCTAGAAAATAAGATCTTTTTCCCAGTGACCTTGTTGCTATAGGGAGTAGTAATTGCCTTAAGCCAGTTGAGTTTGGTATCCTACAATAGAGGAAAAGTCCCATATTTTTCTTTTGGTTGGATTCCTTGTGATTTGTACCAAATATCCTAAATATCCTACACAATAAACACATTAGGAACATAAAATATGGTAATAATCTCTAATGTTCCTAGGAACTTATTAAAGCTGAGAAATATGTTATTACATGTAGAAGGAGAGATTAAATATGATTAAGAAAGGTCAGATGGGCCTTAAGTTGTACCTAATTGGGAGGCCCATCATACCCCCTACTAAAACTGTTGCTCATCCTCTAGACAACTTACTCATCTTTCCTGTTCTATTGTTCTTCATTTATTTTCTTGATGATCTGTGTAACATCCCATGCCGTGTTAAATCTAGTTGCCCTTGTTGAATGAAAACCTGCATTTTCCTCAATTTCTTTCCATTCCCTTGTTTCTTCCTCTCGATTTTGATATCCTTATAGGCCTAGTAGTGTTGAAGCCTCGAAAATCATTGCAACAACATGGGGGGAAACCTACTCGGTCTGGACCTTGGTTAGCAACTCCTTTTCTGTTTGGTGTAGTGGCTCTGACTGGGGATGATGGAACCAGTTTCCCAAAAAAGATTTTGATAGTGTTGGTGGGGTTATATACGATGTAATGGGAAAATGATTGAACTAAGTGTAATCTAATCTAACTAATAAACACATGCATATATCCTATTTTAACACTATTTAGCTATAGATATACTCGGGAATTAAATACAAGATGCGATCTACAATGATGTCCTACAAAAATTGGTAATAAAGATAAATAGTTAGACAAAACGATTGAGATAAATATATCGCATATAAAATCGTTCATATATTCAAAATAGATTCAAAGCTAGCATCATACAAAAGTGCAATAATGCTAAACTGTGATTCAGAATTTCACACATAAAACAATTTAAAGATGAAGTATTGCCTGATACATAAATAAAACAAGATCATAAGGTAAAAGTACCATATATCACGAGTCCTGATCATGTGTTTCAGCAATATTAACCCAATCTCAATCAATCCAATGCATTCTAAGAGTACAAAAGTGCATTTCAGTAGAGCATGCATCCTCTTCCATTCATTCCATCAGAACCTCCTCAAAAGTACAGAAGTGCAATGTTTCGAAGAATTTTTATGATAAAATTTCTAGACCTCTCTCTAAATGCATGAGAGGGGTTTAAATACTAAACTATAGGTTCTGAAATAGATTATTACAAAAATAACCGACGAGGTTTAAATGACCTTCCTCAAAATATGCAAAAAATAAAAATAAAAATAAAAATAAATTAAATGACTAACTCCTTTGGACTTGATCTCTAAGATCGCAAATATCAGTCATTGGCTTGAGCTGAGTTGGTTGGCTGATTGCATATTTTAACTGCCCCGCAAATATAGCGTATGTAAGTGCTGGCACCATCTTTTGTGTTGAGGTTGTTAAGCACCTCAAGGTCATCCACTGACTATGTGGTTTCGCTAAAAACTACATTATGCTTCCCAATTTAACCTTCTTAGCTGTCTGATTGTCTTCTTTTCCTACGTTGCCTATCTCCATTGCTACTCTAACTGTTTGAAATTCGAAAGAAATCCTGGTATACTTTCTGTAACCAGATTGGCTTCATGAAGATTTTCATTGATGGCTTCTATTATGCTGTTTGCTGCTGTTGTTGCTATCGATGTTTCCCTTTTTGCTTGTTTCAATCGAGAATCCCAATCTGTGAACAAGATGTCTTTATGAGATTCCTCCAGCTTTGGTAGGTCAGCCTTTCTCCCATCCTCTGAATCTTGCGATGTGATAAAGTCAGAAATCCTTTTATGGATTTCATCATACTCAAGTCTCATGTCAACGACTTGGTTTGTTAGCTTTTCACTAGTTTCATAGTAAGGACTTATCTGAGAGATCTTCTGGCAAGGTACTTCCTTATGCTACATTAGTTGGGAATTAAAACTGAGTGCTTCCTTTATGAAATCATCTATTTGCGAATTATCCTTAAACTTATCTGTCATAACTTGTATCTACGCATCTCTTTCTACTAAGCTGGCATGATGTTATATTCTCATATGTTCAAATTCCTGCTGGAGCTGGCGGCTACTTGTAATTCTACTTGGTGATTGGACTTTTCCTGAGCTAATTGGTATTCTAACAGCACAATTCTTTGTTCTGTTTCCTTGATCAATATTTGGACCTCTATCGCTTTATCAATAGTTGCTGTGGCATAGGCTCCTGCAAATTGCAATAATTTTGTGAGATTTTTAGATGGGTCTGTGGGCAAGTCCTTCCAAACGACGTCCATTGGTTCATTTTCGGAAGTTGTAACAGTTACAACGTCCAACATTCTTTTCTTCCTCTGTCTCTTGACTATGACTTTGTGGGTAGGAATATAAAATACGTCTAGTGGAGGTATTTCTTCAACTCTCAAAACGATTTCCGAAGTAGGAGTAGCATGAATGATTTTAATGTCCTGTGCCCTTAGCTCCTTCCTCTGTCGTTTCCGGATTTGACTTGTGATGGGTTTGCTTAGGAGTCTGTATCTCAGATGTTTGCTCAAGGTTTGAATCTGTGTGAAGCTTTTTGTTGAACTATTCCCATTCCTGTTCCAAGTCAATAATTGGGCTTTTACCTGACTGAGTTGATGTAGAGGAAATTTCTGCTTGTTTCTTTGCTAAGGTTTGCTCGACCATCTCTTCTGTAGTTCTAGTTGTGTCCTTCTCGGACTCTTTATTTGTGTTTCCTCCTCCATTTTGAGACTGCTTCTCTGAGTGCTCTAACTCATGCGTAGATCTCTCTTGGGTTTCTTCTTCAGAGTTTTCTTTGGAGCTGTCCTCCAAGCTTACACTAGGAGTTGGCTCCCTTATTGGTTCTATCTGCAATAGGTCCAATGGGACCTTCAATAATATTTTTTCCCTATACACATGGAAATCCTTAAGATCATCTGGGGTTAAAAGTTCCAATGCCAAATGCAACACTTGTGAATATGTTTCTGCCTGTAGGAAGAGGTCATCAAAGGCGTCCCCTTCGTGGGTGAACGACTTTACTTTTACCATAGTAGTAAAATTCTTAACAATGTCGTTTGGGTCATACTGCCTTCCCAGAAGTGTAGCTAATTTCAGAGATTTAATAATCTCTGCTTCTTTGCATGCATGTCCAAAATCATGTAGCGCAAATGCACCACATTGTAATGGGAATGTAGGCCAAATGGCCTTCTTCTGCTCTTTCAGTCCTCTGCTTAATCCACCTTCCCCTGCTGTTTGGTAGGCTATTTCTTTGGCCATTAATTTGTCGGGGACATAATATGGGAGAACATGCGGTGAAGCGATGCTCTTGAATACTCTGATGTAGGTAAAGGTTTCTTCCCTAAACCATCTGGCTACTGGAAAGATATCTATCTCGACCTCTTTAGAAAACCTAGGGGCGGTTCGGTTGTACACTTCTTTATGGATGGGTAGCATAACTCCTTGACAAATTTTATAAAAATGAGGGTGAAATTGAGATTCCCACAAAATCTTATGGTACATATGGATGGGAAATGTGTCTTGTACAGTCCACTTCCATTCCATATTGGGAAATTTAGAACTAAAACAGATTGCATCCATTACGAAAGCACTCATGAAAAAGGGGGGGAACACTCTTAGAGAAGAATTTATCTTCCTTATATATTCTATAATAGCCTTAGCCAAATTGTCTGATAGAATTTGAGCTCAGTTCATTATTGTTGCATTTACTGTTGCATCTATCAATGGGAGCCATTCCAGGGAAAACTTGGCACTATCGGGTTTATCGAACAATCTACATAGCATTGCTGCTGTGAAACTAGGAGGGGGAGAAATGGATGCCGTAGAGTACATACCCATTTTATCCCATTTGAGCTTGCCTTCGCTTGCTGTCCAGGTTTGCTTGACGTCTATCGGGTCTTCATTTTCCTTGGAAAATTGTTCAAGGAATTGTTTGTTGTAGAGATTCTGCGGCTCTGGTAATTGGTACACGAGTCGTAGGTTGTTCGCTGAAAAAGACCGCATGACCTCTTGCCTGTGATTCTTGAATGTTCGATCTGTAATGTCTGCCTCGTCAATTACCCATTTGACCATGTCCGTATATGGGATTATCTTTGGTCGTGCAGCTATGTGGTGCAGGAAAGAGCATACCGTCTCGAAATAGAAGGCATCAAATGACTCCTAGGAATCTACCGTGGCCTTTGTTTCCAGTAGCCTGGGGTGCTCCTCTTCTAACAAATTGTACATGGCCTCCTGGATCGTAGTTCCTCCGTCTCTGCTACACGTAGTATCGGAGAAAAGAGGAATCATTTCTGATTTCTTGGACACAGCTGCCTTTCCCTTCTTTCCCATTGTTTCTAACAATTCTCCTTGTGGATTTTTCTTGAAATGGAGCAAAGTGGAAGTTATCAGATAAACACAAGTAAGAATGACAATGAGGATGAATGATACAGATAACTTGAAAAGGTGACAAGAAAGGAGTTTTAATCAAACAAGGATGAAAAGATGTCGTAACACATCAAGCCGCTTTTTAACATAAATGCCATTAACCTGTATTAAATAGCCACTAATGGTCCCTTATTGCTGCCTTTATTGCTTCATTAATGTACTGCATCACAAAACGGGAAGGACAACTTTTAAGGTGGCAGACTTAAGTTGCGAGAATGTCGATTTTGTGATTACGATGCAATATCGCAAATCACATTATCGCATATTTGGTTGTGCACTTTCTCAAAGTTTTTTAGGATTCTGTGGGATGTGGGATGGAGGATAAGCAGTATATTCTTTTTTACTTAGAGCGTAACTTGTTTGAAAGAGCAATTACCTTATAAAGTGCTTTTCACTATGTGGCAGACTCAAGTACGATTTATGACATTGGCGTCTATTGGGTTCGGGCTTCTATCACATTTCGCAAAATCGCGCAGTTCATAAGATTTAGTCATTTTTAATTACCTTGACACGATGCGGTAGGGTTGACTTGTCCTATCACAATATCACATTTCACACATTTCAACATGCTTTGTGGGTTTGCGTCCTTTGTGAGCACCGGTGTGCGATTGTGATACGAGTTTTCTTAAATAGGAAATGCCATAGGTCTTAGCTTTAAATGAAAAGCCCAATGATATTTAAGTTAGGTGCAGTGATCCTTTTGATTGCAATTTGTGGGTTTTGCTTATTAACAAGGCTTTTGACACACTTGGTCTAGTGGTATGTGAAAAAGCGAGAATTGCTAGTTTTCAAAGGGTTTTGACTTGATATTTTGCTTTATTCTTAAAAAGGCTTAAAAGAAAGTGTCTAAGTGCTAAATTTTTTTCGGAAGGATTTTATCAAGGGTCCCCTTTTATTAATAAAATATTAGCTATTACATCAATAAATGGGGGGTTGTTGAATAACACAACAAGTAGTAAGGGATGACTGAATTGGAGTCTAATCCAATGGATTCGAAGCCTCTCGATGATTCTTTTGTGTAAGGGAGTTTTTTCCAATGCAACTTTCAACCTATCAGGTGAATGGTATTCCTTGATCCTCAGACTATATGTCAATGTGCTCCATATCCTCTAGCAGGCATGTAAGATTTCCTCAACCATTAGTCTAAAGGTGTCCTCAAAGTGGAGGATGACGTCTTCCCGTATTTGTCTGTAAACTGTTGCCACATTAGGATCTTCTGCAATAAGTTCATTTTGGCAGTGAGAAGATGCAGGGTTGGATGTTTAGGGCTAACCCACAATAGTTCCTCCATTTCTTTGGCTAAGAATCTCTTTACCTCATCTGCTTTGATTTGTTCATGCCTAATCCATGAGGCTACGAACATCAATTATGCATCACCCAAATATGAATTTGGGTCCATATGTTTATGTCGTCCATCACCAAGTTGTGCATGGATATTTCTGCAACCTTGGCATTGTTCTCAATGTTGCTTTGGAGGAAAAAGGCAATTCATTGCTTCTAAAGAGAGATTGGCCATAGTGCCCATTTTTTTTCTAAGGTAGTGTTGATGGGCAAAAATGACCTCATGAATAATAGGGAGACCACCCAGTCAAAACCCACAATTAGATTCTTTTCTGTTTGATATAGTGGTTCCAACTGGTTCTAATGGGTCCAGTTAGCCCCTCATTCCCCCTGTTGACTTGTTAGATTTTCAGTTAATTATCAATAGGAGAGTAAATCAAGCTTACCTTCTTGCTGCATGCTTGCAAGAAGCCAACCATTAATGTAGAAATTATGCTGTAGATTTGCAATTGCTCATGAAGTTTTAATCAAAATCACAAGACACAAAGGTACACTATTGCTCTGCGGATATTATTCCACAATTTAGAACAAAAAATTTAGACATGCAATAATAAATCACACACATGCAACAAGTATTTTTATTGGGGAAAGTAATCTGCTAAAAACCCAATGCCTCTTGCATTAATCCAATTAATAGAGATGTATTACAATTGCTTTGCTCAACTGATCTCACCCTGCAAGTGCACAACATATATCTCTGCTCACTGAAGGTCTCTGACCCAAAATTAGTTAATTTCTGCCTTGGCTTGAGCTCCTATTCCCTTGCGTTGTTCCTTGAGGAATTGGGCCCCTATTTTATTTATTTATTTTTTCCACTGGAAAAATCGTAATCTTTCATTAACTTTGAAAAATTACATATTGTAAATGCGATATGCATATGCTGTATCTGTCTAGCCCCAGAGGGCTTAGTCAAAATTTTGAAGGTTCTTCAAAATAACTGTATACTTTCCAGAACACCATGCAAGATGTTCATAAATAGGAGCCTTGTATTAAGTCTGTACATGTGCCACACAGGGCCATACATAAATATCCTATATAATATATTCATAATTTTCAAAGAAAAACATTTGTTCAAAAATTTCCAAAAGAAAACCAGATCATGGGCTCTCTGCCCTGTGATAATGTAGATCTATGTATGGGCGGTGATAGTAGCAGTATTCATTTGTCCCTCGCTGTTCCTGGATCATCCACTCTCCTCTGGGAAGTACCATGGCCTCCTTGGATAGCCCGTTAGCACAACTGTTATGTTCCCTGTAAATATGATTGCATGTGATATTATTAAATTGAGCCTTGAAAATGTTTATTTCATCCAAAATATTACTGAGTGTGTGTATGTGACAAGCAGTAATATTATTGAACCAATTTATAATGATCTTCTAGTCTCCAAATATATTTATGCCCATGCAGTTATGCCCATAGAGAAATGCAAGAGATGACGAAGGGTGATGAGTTCTGCGAAATTTTTTGTTCCAGCCCCTAATCCCATCTTAACTTTGAAGTAATGATGTTCACTAATGTATAAGATGAATCCACCACCACATCCTTGCTGTTGTGCTACACCATCAAAATACGCCCAAGGGGTTTTTTTATCAATATATGGAGGAGTTGGAGGATCAGGCATCTCATTAAATGCCGATACTATACAAGCCGCAGTGTGAGGCCAACACACAGGTTTGTTGTCAAAAATAGAACGATTCCGAGCCAGCCAGAGATGCCAGCTGATAATCAAAGGGAGACTTTGAAGTTTTGACCCTTTATGCCAATTGTACCAACCTTCCCATGCTTTGTTTATGTCATCACCTTCCCAGAACCCCGTGTAGTGTATTGTAGAGGATATATTTTGCCAAAGATCAATCAAGGCTGAGCATTTCAGAAACAGATTTAAAGTCGATTCTGATGAGCTTTTGCATAATGTACACCAATTTGGCCCATGGAAGGATCGATGCATAAGATTTTCGCCTGTGGGAACTTTGTCTTTTAGAATACACCATAAAAAATAGTCTGGTCCGAGGAGGCGCAGTAAGTTTCCAAATAGGCTTCCACCAGAAGGTAATCAAATCCGGTATCTTGTGGGAGATCAGGGCTAAATAACCAGACTTAGGTGAGTATATACCATTGTCCGCATGACACCAAATGAGTTCATCCGGGCCCTCTTTTATCCTGATATGAGATTCAGATAGAGCAGAAATATAATCATGCCATTCTTGGTGCCAACATTGTGGTAAATCGAGTTGTAAGGTGGATTTCCATCTTTGAGCAAAAATGGTGGAATTATGAGGATCCACAATGTTTGCAAGTACCTTGAGCTCGTGTGAATGAAGATGCTGTATGAGTTCTCTAGACAGCTGATATCTTCCTCCACCTCCAATCCATGGATCTAAACCAATGCGAGCCATAGATCCATCGTTGATTCTCCAGGCCAGATTATCCCTGATGAGCGGTAGAGAGTGAAGGAGTGCCTTCCAAACAGATGATATGCCAGTTTTAGGCCACCTTGGCAAAAAAATCCAATCCATGATTCGCTGAGGCCAAATATACTTGTGATATATGATGGCGGTCCAAAAATTCTCTCCGGTCAACGAAGTCCATCCCATTTTTGCAGTAAGTGCTTGCGTGAAAAAAAGGAAGATCTTTTAAGCCCCAGCTTCCCCATTTTTTGGGCAGCGCTATCTTGCTCCAACCAACCCATGCAAAAATCCGTTTGTCTTGGTTCCCATTCCAAAGATATCTGTTGTAGATTTGTTGCAAACGAGCCAAGATGCTCCTAGGAATCCAAGCAAGTGCCATCCAGAATACAGGAGTGGCCTCAAGAACAGATTTAATAAGAACAAGTCTACCAGCTCTGGACAAATATCTGTGGCTCCATATGGTAAGCCTTTTCTCCAGTTTTGTGACGAGCCAAACCCAATCAAAAATTTTCTGGCTGATAGGCTTTATCCAGAACCCTAGGTATTTGGGACCCCGGTCTAGAGGATTGATGCAATAAGGGAAAAGCTGATGAGCAAGATGTGTCTCTTGGATGGAGGTTCGGGCAAAAGTAATGGTGGATTTTGAGTGATTGGCTAACATCCCAATAGCTGATGAGAAAAGAGAGAGAATATTGGAAAAGGAGCGAGAATCCCGAATACTTCCATCAAGAAAAATAAGAACATCATCCACAAAAAGTAGATGGGTGAGAAAGCAGTCATCAGATATCTTGAGTCCACAAAGATCACCGTCTCTCTTAGCCGATGCAATCAATCGACTAAGACCATCCATGACAATCAAAAAAAGGAGAGGTGAGAGGGGGCATCCTTGTCTAAGCCCCCTCTCAGAGTGAAAAAAATGAGATGCAGACCCATTAATGAGAACACTGAAGGTGGGAGAGGTTATGCAGGCCATGATCCAGGTGATGAAATTGAGGGGGAAGCCCAAATGGATAAGGAGCATCTTAATATAAAGCCAACTGACACGGTCAAAAGCTTTTTCCAGATCTATCTTAAGAATAATGGCTTTTTGGTGTCTGGTCCAGATTGTATGAATGGCTTCTTGGGCCGAGCCAATAGCTTCATGAATCTGTCGATGTTCAAGAAAAGCAAATTGCTGGGGAGAAATATGTCGAGAGAGAATAGGGCGAAGGCAATTAGCAATGATCTTGGAGATGATTTTGTACAGACAATTGCACAAAGAGATGGGCCTGTAGTCATTAAAGGAGGATGGGGTGTCAGACTTAGGAATGAGGGCAATGAAATTCGAGTTGATGGCATTGTACAGAGATCTAGACAATCTGCACTCTCCCACGACCTTCGACAGATCTTGTCCCAGGAGGTCATAGAAAGCAAGGTAGAATCCAATGGTCCAGCCATTCGGTCCCAGGCTCTTGTCCTTTTTGAACCATTTTAGCGTGCCTTCAAGCTCACCAGATGTCACGGGAGCGAAAAGTTCCTCTGCCTCATCCTCATTAACAAATCTGGGGAAGTGACTAGCCACATTAATGATATCAACAAGATTCGAACCAGGAGGGCTTTTGTATAGGTTCTTGAAATGAGTAGAGCCAAGGTGGGAGAGTTTATTGAAAGAATTAGCCACACCTCCTTCAGGAAGAGGTAGATTCCAAATGGTGTTTGTAACCTTTCTACCTTTTGCATAGTTCTGAAAAAACCTTGTATTGTCATCCCCTGCTTTCAGCGATATGGCCCTACTCCGAAGATGGATGGATTCCTCTCTTTCCTTCAAGATCTGAGCCTTCTGATTCTCAAGTTCAACCAGATGAGATTTGTCTTCAGCAGTGATAAACCCCATACTTTGCTCATCGAGCAGAGAGCTGAGCTCTGATTTTATGTGTAATAGAGTCGAAATCTCCCTCTGGTGTTTTTCTCTAGCCCAGTTAATAGAAAGATGCTTGAGCTTGGATAAGTTTAAACATAAACCTTTTTCCATGGAGCCAGATCTATCGATCGGGTTTGCAGCCCAGAAGTCTGAAACCATACGAACATAAGTAGGGTCCTGAAGCCAGACATGGTTAAACTTGAAAGGGGCTTTTGGCTTTTGGTGAGGCCCAAATATCTCTAGATAAATGGGGGAGTGATCCGAGATACCGCGTTCCTACCCATTGTTTATATTGATGCAACTGCTGTATTAGGGGCCCCTTCATAATGAATCTGTCTAATCTTCGAGCAAGGGCAGTCTCACCCACCCTTTTGTTCCTCCATGTGGGAAGAGGCTTGTTCATAGGGACATCCATCAAGTTAAACCACTCCAGGAGATCAGTCATAAACCTCGAGATTGAATCCACTTGTGCCATAGACCCCTAAGATTCACCATAACCTAGGGAGAAGTTGAGAGCGCCTTCGATAATGATGTGATCAGATGAGAAAATGGAGAGGCCAAGCAGGTGCTGCCAGAAATGCTCCCTTTGTTGATAAGGACCATAAATGTTGACAACCCGTAGGTCGGTGCCAAGCTCTGTCGAAAAGAGATCTAATCCCAGGAAACCATGGCCTCCCCAAGATCCGGTGACTTTGATGGTCTTGGGATTATATCCAATGGCAAGACCACCGGATCTCCCCACAGTGTCCATTGCCATATAGATCCATCCCGGAGAAATAGAGTTCAGGGAGCTGGTAATGTGATCAGCCGAACCTAGGGTTTCTTGCAGCAAGATAATGTCAACAGGTTCAATCTCAAAAAGTTTGTGCAGGGCTAGTTTCTTGGAGGCACTAGCCATGCCTCTACAATTAAAAGAAAGACATTTCATGGGGGAACACTACGAGGGGTATTCAGTGCTCTAAGAACCCCATCAAGAGTAGATTGACGGCCAGAGGCGACTTTAGCTCCAGCACGTCTGATAGCTTTGGACAGATCAGATTTTCTCCCCTGAGATGACAGAGAGGCCAGACCAGGAATAGAGAGACCCAATCCAGCAAGATGTACCGGAGTGCCACTAGATAGTGAACGGGGTCGGAGATTGTAATGATGATATTTTGAAACCCACGACGAAGATGGTGAAGAGGAGGATGTGGATAATGAATGCAGAGAGGGAGTGATAAGTGCAATAACAGGGGAGAACGACATTGTGCTATGTGCCATAGTAATGGAAGGTGCAACAAAAGAGGAGTAATGAGTAATAGAAGAGATAAGAGGGGTGAGAGGAGTACTCGAAGCTTTAGCGGCTTCAGTAGCTACCCGAGACTTGGTGAAAGGCGGCGAGATCGGTCTGTGTTCCTCGTCCACTGCCTTAGGAGGAGGATTGTTGATCGGAGGAAAAGGGCTCAGAGCAGGTGAGCGCTGGATGGCCGGCGGATCGATCTTGGATGGTGCAGAAGACGCTTTAGGCTCTGGTTTCTTATTAACTGGGCAATCTTTAAATATATGTCCCACCTTGTGACACCGTTGACAGCAGAATGGAACCCCTTCGTAGTCCAGTATCTGGATCCTGGTATATTTCCCCCATTGAAGCGTAATATTCTCCTCCAAACCATCACGAGTGTCTAAATGGACCAGGATGCAGGCAAGGGTTCTATTTCTTGATTCCACAAAGGTGCGGTCATGGTCCAGATATGTACCAATGGCATTCCTGATTCTGATGAAGATCTCCTCACACCAATACTATAGAGGGAGCCTTGGCAAGCGCACCCATAGGGGTCCGACCCCAATTTGTTCTCTCTCAGGATCAAAAAGAGGGCTCCATCTCTTGAGGAGGACCGGAGCCATCTCAATGTGCCAGTACCTGGCAAGAACCAAATCTGTATAATTCTCCTTCGAAAAGTGAAGGGCAAACCAACCCCTAGGTAGAACCTGCACCTCAGGCAGTTCTTTGAGTAATCTGCCCCAGATTTCCTTGACCCATAAAGTGAGCCTGGTGGCCGAATAAGCCCTTCCGCAAACATGTCTGATAATTATTGTGCTGGCCATAAATGCCGCTTCCCCAATTGTAGAGGTCTCGCCGAACCGAATCGTAATATCCTTGGAGGTCGTCTTCACGCACTTTGATTTTCTCTTCCCCGAGCGAGGTGCAGATGGGTGATCTGCCAAAGGGTCGGGGGAACCTTCCAGAGGGATGGTTTTTGCAGACTTAACCTTGACAGCCAGTGTCTCGAAATAGCCCGACGGCGAGTGGACAGGTAAAGAAGGGTTTGGGGCCATCGAGGTATGGATACCACCAGACATCGCAGTGAAGAAAGTTGAAAAGCGCGGATGTGGGTCGAAAGAAGGCGATGGAGGTGAATTCGTGGTTAGAATGTGTAAAGTTCCAGGGGATAAAGGAGGTACATCCAGAGTAGGGGATTCAATAGAGAGAGACCCGATGAAAGGAGGTGCAGAATAGTGCTCCAGCAAGGTAACCATCGGCGACGAGTTTGGCGGAAAAGGGTCGGACGGGAGACTAGAGCCAGCTGCCGACAAAGAGAAACTAGGGTGCCCAAAAATGACACGATCCGGCTGTGGATCCTTGGAATAATCGACCTCCTCAATATCCATCGATTCCCCCATAATACAAGCAGAAATCGAAATTCAGAAAGCGACAGACGAGGCAGCAATGGGAACGACGGGCAATACTGTCGGCGACGGGTACGCTGCTCCAATAAATGCAAAAGGCTGTAGTAAAAAACCTAGGGTTTACCCTAAACCCTTACGGAAACCTGTGGTAATCGACATCCTTCGTTGTCGACTAACTTTTTCTACAAATTGTTTACTAAATGAAAAATAAATTATTTAATTGTCGAATTGGGCCCCTATTTTTTAGGAATTTCCTCAAAATGAATTGCACAATTTCTTATGTTGATCATCTGATTGCATGCAACACTTGTATACTCAAGACTAGTCTACAACTGATGTTACATTGTCTTGGAATCTCCACCAAGGCTAGGGAACTAGAATTCCCTACATGCACTAGCTATTTTGGATTGATTGATCAGTTAACTAGATGATCATTAAGTTTGACTGGCGTCCCACTGCACAACTTGACCCTCCCCTAGTTCCTCCAAAACTCTAACTCCTACAACTTGAATTTACTGAGTAAATTGGGTGACACAAGCCATGTCACATAAGTTAACATCATCCAAGCTGTCTACTAATGTGGGAATTCAAATTTTCTCAATTTAATCAAGGCAAAATCAAATTGAGAATTTCCTGCTACATTTTTTAACACCGAAGTTGTCACAAGGGCTCAACCAAGCCACATTAAAGCTCACTCCTGCGGAATGAGACTTCTAAAATGTAAGGAGTTAATTCTAAGTGATTATATTCTAAGTTACAAGCAACAAAAAGGAAATCTAATATATCCTATATTGATTAAGACAAGATATAGATCTTATCCAAATCAAGAGCAAAGTGATTTAAAAGATTGAGGATTTAACATATGTTTTATGATAAATATCAAACTCCTAAAGAAATTCTAACAACTGATATTTTAAATTCCATACATGCTCTGTTTTAGAGATTTTAAAACAATGAATGATTAGCCATGAAACTAGGAAATAGTTCACTCAATTCCAATGGAAATTAAAGCTATTTTAATGAAAAATTTATGAGTAAATAGTTACTCAGAAATTTGATTAAAGCAAAAGAGAAAATTGAGAAATCAATAACAAATCAATGCAATTAGAAGATCAAATAACTCGTCTCATAAACAATCATTTTCATATCTAACAAAAGTGCAAAATATGAAATAATTAACAAAGGTCTATCATTGAAAATGATTAAATTTACATTGACAAATAAAAATATTTGAATACAAATAAAACCTGAAACCCTTGCTTTGTTTTACAATGGATCTCTTCAACAATCTTCACAAGACTATGAGCTTTGCCGTTGGAGAAAAGAGTTGTAATAGTGTAAACCTTGCCTCGTGAATCTTGAAAAGAAAACTTGTAAAGAACTCAGATATGATTATTCCAGAGTGATTGGAGACTTCCACAATTAATCATATTGTTTGATGGATCGACCACATTACGCAGTAAATCCGGAAACTTTAAACAATATGAGTATTCATCTTCGCCTACAACTAAAATTCTCTTTATAAAAGTGCATAGAGTATCTATTTTGCATAAAAGAGGAACCCATTCCTCATTCTCAATTTTTTTATTTATGATTTACAAAAAGAATCTCCAAAAGTTAGAGTTGTTGAAGGTAGTTCATATCCATCATTTTTAGGAGCTACAAATCCTCTCTTTCCTTCTCGGTTGGATCAAATTCATTGCTCCAAATCTTTGGCTTCATCTCCTTCCAAGAAATTCTCTGCAAAATCAATTAAACACCAATCAAATTTGCACATCAAAATTGAAATACCAATTTGAGAAAACAAATCCTCAAACTAAAATCTAATTAAATAAATTAATGCTTCTCCTTGATCTCTATCAAAGCTTCTTTGGCCCAAGAAAACAATATTTGAATGAATTGGTCATGTAACCATTTCCAAAATCTTCTCCATAATTTTAGCTTTCAAATGGGCATCATTTAACCAAATAAAACTTAAGATTTGAGTCTTTAAATATTAAGTGTCAAAATTATTAGTTTACTAAAAATTATAGCCTTGAATATTTTTTCAATTAAAATTTTGTATTTTATTATTATTTATTAATTTAAATGATTTTATAAATTAAAAAAATAATAAATAAAATTTAATAAAACAAAAATTAAAAATATCAAATAACTTTAAATTAGATAATATAAAATAATAAAAACAATATTTTATAAAATAAAAAATAAACAAGTAACAAAACATGGATTTTTATTTTTCAACGTGTTTTAATAATTCATGGTAATATTATATATTGGGGATGAGGATGTGGGAGTAGGCCCACGGGGAAGTGGGAACTCCCACCCATGTTCTTAATTAAAACTTGAACCAAATCTTCGTTGGAACCATGTTAAGCTTAGGTATGGTCGGGAGACTGGGGTTTCTTAAAAAAAAATGGTATTTTAAGGTGGCTGGGTTTGTTGTACTCATGAGGTTAGGGTTCAATCCACATTGAGTATGTTATCCTGCTATGGTGTGTGGCTCAAGGAGTAGATTTCTTTTATCTGTGAGTTTCGGCTCTTATCAAAATTATAAGAAATTAATATATCTGCTTGCAGGTTGTTAGATGTACTCTTAGTATTACAGTGGCAGTTCCGAGAATTGATCCTAGGTCTTCCTTAAATTAAGTCTGGCAATTACTGATTCACCACATTGTTATATATATATATATATATATATATAAATTTTTTTATTTTTATTAGTATTACTATTATAATAAACTACAATGTAATTTATTATGTGCAATTTTATATTATAATATTATGATATATATACAAGTTTTCGAGTGTGGTGGTTATGTATGGTATTTAAATGTATAAATGAATAAATATAAATAAAATAAAAATTAATAATATAATTAAAAATAATATTTACTAATTAATTAGTTTAATCAAATTATGAAATAACTATATTTATATGTTCGGATTAATTTAATTAAAGGTGATGACATTTAGTCAAATTTTTGAACAAGCGTAATTTCCAAATCGTAAGTCCAAACTCAGCAAAATTTGAGTCATTAAGAAGTTGTCGACAAATCATACGTTACGAAGTAATCAGAGCAAAAAAATCGAGAAAAGTGAAAATCTTCCATAATTAATAAAATTAAACCATTAAAGAGGTGATTTGTCCAAAATTTACATGGAAGGTTCCCATATATTTTATAAAAAATTATGGGGAGGGTTGTGGCCATAACAGGGAGCAACCTGCTTTTCTTTCTCCTACAACAACCTTTGTGTTTGTAATCATTGTGCTCTTGGTTTTTTTTTTAGATGGTCTCTTCTATTAGCTTCATCAAATCTTAGGAGGGTCATCTCGTCGCTCATATTTTTCATCTCTTCTTCCATCTTGCCAATGTCGACATTCCGCTTAGACTCCGTAATCTGCCTCTACCTGTGAGTTCTGGAATTTTCTTCGTCAATCTCAAAGAATAAGACTAGTGCTAAGTGTACATGGAGTACTTTCCCCACCTCAATTCAAGAGTAGTTGGAAGAGGGGTATTTTGGACTTTCTTGGGGTTCCGCTGTATGTTCTTATAGCTTGATTGATTACTCTTGTAGCACTACTATATGTTCTTATAGGCTTGTAGTTTTCTCTTGTAATGTTGTAGCTTGAGTGCTTGGCCCTTTTGGCTATATTTGCAATTCTTTTCTATGAGGCAATGTGGGAACTACCATTAATGTCATTTGATTATGCCCTTCTTCTTCTTGAGGTCCTTCCTTCTCAGGGAAAGGTGATTCTTCTATAGTGATTGAGTGGGAGATGGAGGCCGAGTTTTTCATGCTGATTTTGAAAATTGTTGATGCAGCATCAACACATTTTTTAAATGTTAGTGATTTTCATGCTGATTTTGAAAAGTGTTGATGCAACATCAACACATTTTTTAAATGTTAGTAATTTTCATGCCGATTTTGAAATGTGTTGATGCAGCATCAAACATTATTTTAGAGCGCTTATTTTTGACACTTTAAATTTTTTTATGTATCAAGTGTGAACAATTTTTTTTTTGTTAGTGATTTTCATCTTGATTTTGAAAAGCGCTGATGAGCATCAACCCTTTTTGTTTAAAGGGTTTAGTTTTAGCATTTTAAATTTTCTAATGAATTAAGTGTTGATATTTTTTTTTAAATGTTGGTGATTTTCATGATACAAAAAAAAAAAAATTAATGCAAAAAAAAAACTTATAAAATGTGAAAAAGAAACAAAAATTAACTAGTAAAAATAAAAAAAATTGAATAAAATATTAACGAAAAAACAAAAAATAAATAAAAAAATATAAAAAAAATAAATATTTTTTTTTCTCAAAAAATATATATAATTTAAAGAAAAACAAATTAAACAAAAAAAATCTAAAACCATATATATATATATATATATATATATGTTTCAGAAAGGCCAAGCAGGTTTCAGAAGGCATCACTCAACAACAGACCACCTCGTTAAGCTTAGGATCATTGCGGAGGAAAGTCCTAATGATAAATCCAATTTATTTTGTTGCTTTGTGGACTTTAGAAAGGCTTTCGATATGGTTTCTAGATACAACCTTTGGAATAGATTAGAAGAGCTAAAGGTTCCTCTCGAGTTGAGAGCTGCCGCTATAAGGTTATACGAGAATGTAATTGCCAAGCTAAAGAGCAATGAGGGGTGGTTGAAAGATATTAAGTGTAACATCCGAGTTAAACAATGTTGCCTCCTGTTATGCTACTATACCAATAGGTGTCATATATAATGATTGACTTGATGAGCTCTGTAATATGTTCATTCATTTCCTTGCTGCAAAGGTTTCCATATTATCAAAAAATAAAAAAATGCAAAGAGGGTATGCCCTAAAAGAAAAATCAAAGGGTAAAAATAATAAAATGGTTAAAAAGAAAAAAAATTGAAAGAAATGAACCCCAAACAAAGAAAGACCAGGAAAGTGTGCAAGTCCAAAATGCCACTACTTTTTGTCATTTTCTGTAATAAGCATTCTGTGCAGCTTGTTAAGTTATGCCACAATTGATGAATGGCCAAACAACTTATTCTTGGTTAGTTCATATTTTGAATTTCCTGTTTTAGAGATAGATAATAAAATCTGACCAAACTGTTTAATCTTGACAGATAAGTAGATAGGTAGAGTAAATAAAAAGGAGCTCAACAGTTAAATCTGAGCCATTGGATGTAATAAGTGTAGACTTAGGTATGCTTACTATGAAAAGAAAAGAAAAGAAAAGTTGATGAGGGTTTTCCAGTTCAAGTGCACCCAAAGAAAGAAGAAAAAATGCTAGGCCAAGTAGACAGGGTAGGTAGATGGTGTTGCAGAATGATACCTGTGATGGATAATGTTTCAAAAAATGTGTTAACTTTCACTTCTATCATAAGTGCATGGCGGACATTATACTTGATGCAGCTCAAGCGATGCAAGATTCCATAACTAACCCCCCTTCATACTTGTCCTTAATCATTTACTAATTTCCCCAAAATATTAAGATCTGTTCTTAATATCATTCATAAATCACTCATCTCATTTCATAAACATTACCTAAGTAAAACCCTGTTTTACCTAGGAAAATGGCCATATTTATTGTATAAACCCCTTTTTCTTTTAGCCTAAGTTTTAATGTAAAATTCCTAACATTATACTTAGCGCTTTCATTTCAATTTCATATTAACCATTAAATTTTATTATATAAATCCCATGTAAATTAATGCCCTTCCACGTATTATGTAAATATATAAAAACCCCCGATATAATACATATCCCCGCCCCGATTAAATAAAAACATATTCGTTGTATATAAAAAAATAGGGATTAATAGATTTATTTGAAATTTATTAATAACCTAAACCTCGCTCTGCAAATCAGAATTAATTAGCCATCTGGGCTAACTAATAACCAAGCCCGCGACACAATCAAATATGCCTGAAAACCATTAAAAACATTGGTTTATTATGCCGGTCCCGCTGTTTAAACCTTCGCCATGTTCAAAGCCCGTCCACCGTTCGATCAACCCGCCCACCATCCAACAGTCAACGATCATCTCGCGACCCCCTTCATCGCCGCGCTTTAACCCGTGGGGGGCTGGCGGTTTTGCCCCCATACCGTTGCCACGTGTCGCCTGTTTAGCATGATCGCTCCCTCCCGGCCCGAAACTACTTAGCCCCAAAAGCGGTGCGGGCAAAAACCGCTTACCACCATCTGCTGACGTCAAGCCATACTCCCGCTGACATCACCTGCCATGTCATCTGTCCTCTTGCTGACGTCACCCGCCACATCATCTGTCCTCTTGCTGATGTCACCTGCCACATCACCCGCCACATCATCTGCCCCTGTACTCCCATTGACGTCATCCATACAACTCACGTCATCTGCCCAATCAAATAAAAAATTCCCGCTAAAACTTCATTTTGTCAAATAAAAAAGATAAAATATCATTTTTTGCTATACTTTGCTGCAAACAATGCTCCGGGCATAAAATTGACTGAGTTCACAATTCAGTCTCGACTGCCTCCTGACCAGAAAAGACTCCAGCAACGAGCTCGCGGCCTCAACCAACCTGCCATTTTACAGTTTCTTCCTCTTTAAATGCAGTTTAAACCAAACAGAGGGACTTCCGAGCTTGCAGAAGAAAGAAATAAAGATATACATGGATATTTGCTACCCTAACCAGTGGACCTTCAGAGACACAAATTGCCAGAGGAAAGATGATCAGAAGACACGTTAGCAGTTTTGTTTTACCAGAGCAGGATGAACAGGGGTCAAAACAACATTAAAGTGTGTCAGAGCCGATTTAAAGTATATCAGATCAGCATTAAAGAGTGACAGATTAGAATTAAAGAGTATCAGTTAAGACAGGCAGCCAGCGCAAAGTTACTGAAGAAGACTAGCTGTTTCTATTTTACTTGTAAACTATTATTACTTATCCTAGATATTATCTCACAGTTGTTATGAGATATTTGTTGTACAAATTTGTTGCATAAATACCCCCTCCATTGGAGTATTTGGCGGGGGGGGGGGAGATTCCTAGAATTTGCTATAATATTGAAATTTTGGAATAAAGAGCTGTTGGAATCAACTGTTGTATGGCCTACTGGATGAAGAATTGAAGTAGAGGACTTGTCATAGATTTCTTGAATCAACCACTAGATCAATAAGTCCTCTATATCTTGTGTTTTACAGTTTTCTTGTTTATTATATCATATGTGTTTCATAATCTGAATGATAAAGAAAAGGTTAATTTCAGAATATGCTTGATTGCACTCTGTTTTCAGTCTTTATTCTTCTCTGTGTTTTCTTCAGAATTAGAATGAGCACTGAAATATTAATTGCTCCTGTTTCCTAATTCTTTCATGTTGATTATTTGCTAAAGAATACTTCACTTCTCCTTATCAGTAATCATCCAATTTCCCTCTTTAAATAGGTTGAAATATTCTTAACCTCCCTTCACTCAATTTGAATCCATTCCATCTGTTTCAAGTCTTTATTGTTCCCTGTTTGACCACCTTGTTCTGTGAAGCCATCATCTGTTAAGAAACCAAATCCAGAAAGCCATCTTCTTTGACTCCATTAGCCCAATGGACTGAACTACTCTGTTTTACCTCTCTGTTCTATCGAATCTCACCACCCAAACTCAAACCAAACCCTTGAACTTCATAACTAGCCTAATACCTTTAAAAACAAAGCTAAATCATAAAGAGAGAGCCCTCTCTGGATACATATTGGCTAGATTCTGTATCTAAAAGATTGGTCTGTGGTTACCTCAACATCCTTCCCTTTCTTACAACTTTTGGGAAAACTTGAGTGATAACACCCCCTCTCCCCTACCCTATTTGACATTTACATCGATAAGCTCGAAGGCTATTTAGAGGAAGCAGAATGTGATGGCACGATCTTAGCTGGGATAGTCGTCATCCTTCTTCTCTATGCTGATGATATTGTTCTTGTTGCAAGGTGCCCATCTGATCTTGATAAGCAACTCAGGCTCCTTAAAGATTTATGCTCTACCATGGGTATGACTGTTAACACTGACAAAACAAAAGTTATGATTATCAAATCCAAGAAGGACACTTACACTAATTTTATGTATGACAATAATAACTTGGAGGAAGTGTATTCTTACAAGTACCTAGGAATTGATATTCATCACAAGCTCAACTGGAACCATAGCATTGAGAAAAGGATTAACGGGGGGTGGAAAGCTTATTTTGGTCTTGAAAATAATTGTAAAATAGCAAACCTTGTAATGTGGGATAAAAAGAAGTTCCTCTTTGAAACCTTAGTCACCCCTATTATCTTATATGGCTATGAGGTTTGGGGTTGCAACATCTCCAAAGAATCATGGAGAAATATTGAGCAAATCCAGAAGTGTTTTATAACTTATAACCTGCAAATTAAAAGTAATACATCCTATCCTATTCTCCTTATAGAAGCAAGTCTTTCCGCTATTGAGAGCCTAGATGTGATTATGTTTCTGTTGTACAAGCACAAACTCAATAACATAGACGATCATAGGCTTCCTAAGCTAGCTTTAAATTCCAGCCAAAACCATCTAAGGCTCAATCGGGGGTGGCATAAAGACATAAGGGCCTAGTTAAACTATTGGGAGATCAACGAGAATGATGCATTGCAAAACATTAAAGATATTGTTACTTCTAAGTGCAAAGAAAAAATGTGGTGTAAGAAAGATTTAACGGCTAAAAGAAAATTAAGTTACTATGAGAAGGTCATCAACCCCACCCGAGAAGATCAAAAGTATCTCTCTATTTTAACTAGCTTAAAGAAGAAAATTAATATAGCAAAGACTAGAACGAATTCTCATGAGCTCCATAGTAAAACAAGTTGTTGGGCAGTTCCTAAAACACCATGGATGGAAAGGATCTGCAATATATATGAGAATAGGAACATCGAGGATGAAAACCACTTCCTCTTAGAGTGACCTGCGTACAACCACATTAGATTTCAATTTCACAATCTTTGTTACAACACTGACCTTCCTAGCCTTTTACAATGTCAAAATTATAGTGAGCTCGGGAGGCTTCTCTCCAAGCTTTTTGAGCATAGGAATAAAATCTTAAATCAAAATAGATAATTTGTTTCTTTAGGTCTGATAGACCAATGTTTGGTCTCAGCAGACGTTAACCATCATCATTATCATCATATATATATAAATATAAATTACAAAAGAAATTAAAATAAAAAAAATTTAAATTTAAAAAAAAAGCAATTAAAAAAAAAACAAAAAAATTCAAATTAAAGAATCTAAATAAACAAAGTAAAAAAATAAAATAAAAATTTAAGAAATGTCTCTTAAATTAAAATAATAAAAATAAAGAAATAACATAAAATAAAATTAAAAGAAAATAACAATTTTTTTGTTAAAAAAAAAAACATTTACAAAAAAATTGAAATAAAAAATAAAATTCAAAACAATTAAAAAAAATAAAAAATTCAAAACATATTACTTTTATTATAAAAAGAAAAGAAAAAAAACAACAACAACAACAATTCAAAACATCAATGTGATTAATACGAAATACTTTCTTCTAAATTCAAAACATATTAAAAAAATCAAAACACATTAAAAAAAAAAAACAAATAATTTATTTATTTATTTTTTAAAATTAAAATTAAAAAAATTAAAATTTAAAAATAAAAATAAAAATAAAATAAAAATAAAAATAAAAATAAAAATAAAAATAAAAAACACACACGACATTAAAAAAACCAATTAAAAAAATAAAATTAAATAAAACATTAAATTATAATCAAAATAAAAATAAAAATAAAAATAAAAATTCGAAACAATAAAAAAATAAGTTAAATTACAAAAATTAAAAAACAAAAATTCAAAACATTTAAAAAAAATTAAATTATAAAAAAATAAAAAATTAAAATTAAAATTGAAAACATATTTAAAAAATAAATCAAAACAAATTAAAAAAATTAAAATAATTCAAAACAAATTAAAAATATTTAAATTTAAAAATAAAAAAATTAAATTATATAAAATTTAAAAACAAAATTAAAAAAAATTTCAAAGGCGAATTAAAAAATAAATTAAAATTAAAAATATAAATACATAAATAAATAAAAACATTCAAAATAAATAAATAAAAAACAATTAAAAAAAGATAAAAATAAAAAAAATAGCCCCCTGCCTTGACCCCTGTCCCCCGCCTTGCCTCCCTCACCCCGTTCCCTGCCCCTCACCTCACCCGAGTCCCTTCTTCCCTCTACCTCCCTCACCCCTGTTCCTTCTTCCCTCTCCCTACCCTTCCCCCACCGCTCGTCCATCACCCCCCTCCCCTCTCCCTGACGCCTGTCGAGGGGGCTGAGGGGAGAGGGGAGGGGATCAGGGCATGACAGGGATGGGAGAGGGGAGGTGGTTGAGTGAAGGGGAGGCGGGGAAGGGGAGGGTAGAGAGGAGGGGGGCAAGGGGTCGGCGTGGGAGAGGGGATGAGTGAGGATGGGGCGACGGTGGGGGAGAGGGGAGGGGTTAGTTTTTTATTATTATTTTTATTAATTTTATTTTTAATTTTTTTGGACCTGAATTTTTTTAATTTTAATTTCATTTTTTTTTTTAAGTTTAAATTTTATAATTTATTTATTTATTTTCTTTTAGTTTTAATTTTAAATATATTTTTTTAATGGTTTTGGATTTTATATTTTTATTTTGTTTTATTTAAATTTATTTTTTGGTAATTATTTAACTTTTTTTAAATGATTTTTATTTTTATTTTATTTTTTAACTTAAAAAATGGTTTTTCCTTTCTAATTTTTATTTATTATTATTATTATTATTATTATTTTTTCTTTTAAATTACTTATATATATATATATATATATATATATATATATATATATATATATTATTTTTTATTTTCACAAGGTAATATATATATATATATATTATTTTTTATTTTCACAAGGTAATTTTGGTTTGGTTTGGTTTGTTTTGTTTGTTTGTTTGTTTTTTTTTAAATTTTTGTTTTGTTTTGTTTTTATGAAATTTAATTTATTTTTTATCATGAATCGTCCCCTTGCCACCCTTGGCTAGTTGGGCCTCGGGGTGGCTGGGGAATATATATTTTTCTTTAGGTTTTTTTTTTAGTTGTGGTATTTTATTTTTGTAATTTTTATTTTTTTATTTGGTTTTTATTTTATTTTACTCTTTTTTTCTTTATTTTTTTTCTTGGAATCGGCTTGCCAGCCCCTGGGCGGGGTAGGCAGTGGGTGCAGGCGGAGAGGCGGGCTGTACGTAGCCGCATCCTCGCCCGTGCCCGCGATCAACGACGCCTATGGGTGGCCGATTTTTTTATTTATTAATTTTTATTTTTAATATTATTTTTTTATTTTTTATTATTTTTGGTTAAATTTTTTTTTTTTTTTTCTAATTTAATTTTACTTTTTAGTTATGTATTTTTTTTTATTATTTAAAAAATTGTTTTTTTTTTTTTTTTGTTTTTATTTTATTATATATATATATATAATATGTCTATTTTTTTTAAATTATTATTATTATTATTTTTATTTATAGGTTAATTTTTATTTTTATTTTTTTTAATTAGTTTTTTTGGGTTTTTTTTGGTCTTTTCGTTTACAGTGGATTTTTTTGTCATGTTTTAAAGTTTTTTTTTTAATATTTTATTTCTTGTTATTATTTAAAAAAAATTATGTTTGCTTGTTTTTGTTTTTTTGTTTTGTTTTGTTTTGTTTTTTTTTTTTTTTTTAATTTTATCTTTGAATTTTTGGTGTCTTTTGCATTATTTTTTTGTTTTTAATATATATATATATATATATATATATATTTAATATTTGAATATTTGAATATTTGTGTTCTTTTAGTATTATTTTTTGTGTGTTTTTTTATTGTTTTTATTTTCTTTTCAATATTAAAATTTTGTACCCAGATGTGGGTGTCAACAGTACTAATTAAGGCAATAAGACGGACCACCGGCAGACATGAGAGCCATTTGGCTACCTGCATTGTCCCGAGAGCTTACCTCAGACGAATTCATAACCATTGCAAGAGATAATAAATGACCTTGAAAGCTGTGACACATTCACCTCCCTCATAGCCATGGCCCCTGCAGATCGATTTGCAAATCCTCCTCTTCTCCATGGCGTCTGCGCTCTGCAAGCAGTTGAACCATGTATTTGCACTGCGACAGGCAATCGTTGCCTGATTCTTCCTTGCCTGGATCTTGGCAATGGTTTCCATTTTTCTCATTCCAGTATTTGTATTTTAGACTAAGCCCCGACCTCCCCTACTCACTCTCAACGTCGCTATACCTCCAACTCTTCTGCTGTCAATATAACTTACAATTCTGCTATAGCTTGCCTCAGGCATCACATGCGCAGTAGGCATGGAGGAACCCATGGAGGATTCACCCGCTCATAGGTTTCAACCAGCTCCGCCTCAGATTCCCCGGACTCAACCCCTGAGATGCCCAATCCGCTCATTTACCCCTCTCATCGCTACCCGAATACCCAAAGTGGCAGAGGTAGGAGGGACGATGCTGTTTGCTCTGCAGATTTCCCACTTCCTCCTTATCCCGCCCCTCACAACACTCAATTTCGCTTCCATAGTTCCTTAAATTGGCCTACAATCACTGCGATTGTCACAATTTCCTTCGTGAAAGAGCCTGAGCCGCAAGCTCCTCTGTCTAGTCTCAGGGGCAAGCAGAGCAGGGAGGATCCAGGTCGCCGAGGAATCAACATCCCGGGCAACAAACAACAAAGTGAAAGCAGAACGGCTCTGCATGGTAAGGCTAAAGCTGGCAGTTCTTCCGCTGAGGATGATAAGCATAATGGCACGAAAGCTTCAGGCAACAGGCAGAACGACACTTGTGAGAGGCAGTTGGGAGCAAGAGGCAGTGAGGAGGCTCCACCAACTCAGGGTCGTGGCGTGTCTGAAGCAGATGACGACTGATATCAATTTGCCTGCAGGATTGAGGAGGAGCCAACCCCAGAGGAGCCATCGGCTTAACACGTAGCCTCTTGCGAATGCGTCTTGCTGCCAAGTGGATGTGTCTCACTGTTTTGTGGTCCTGGATGTGTTTCGGTCTTTTGGTTGAGTCTCTGCCAGGTGGATATGTCTCGCTGTCTTGTGGATACGTCTCTGTGTTTTTGGTTCTAGAAATGCATTCTCTCTTTGTTTTTTTGGAAAACCAAGGTTTACTTGACTATAGTTTTTTCTGGTTCAATGGGCAGGTTCCCCCATAATGGGGGCAGTCTTTATGGATTCTCGGACTGGTTTGCCCTATGTAGGGGTAGTCCAAAACAAACAGTTTCAATTTTTGATGATGATAGATGATCAACACCTTTGAGGCAATGCCTCTTTGTAACCTTTTTTGTACCATATCAATAGAACAATATTACTTAAAAAAAATATATATTTAAATTTTGTTTTCTTTTTATGATTTTTTGTGTTTTTTTCATTGTTTTTTCTTTTTATCAATATTAAAATTTTTTGTTTTCTTTTGTATGTTTTTATTTTTTTTTCAATTTTTGAATTTTTGTTTTCTTTTGTATTTTTCATTTTTATTTCTTTACACAATTTTTTTTACAGGGTTCGTGTCAATACTCATCTAGCAACCTGATCTCATTATGAGCAATTTGGTAGTTGATTTTAAAATTTTCTTTATAATGAATCGAGTTTGCCCCCACGATGTATCAATTTCATGGTTGATCTTTAAGTTTTCATTACAATGGGTCAAGTTCACATACACTGCGTGTCAATTTGATGGTTGATTTTTAAATTTTTGTTGCAATGTATTGAGCTGTCTTAGGTTAAGATTTTAAAATCGCTATATATTAGCATTTAAAGAATAAATTATTCTTGGATGTTCATTTTTAAAGTTTTTTGTCATAATTTTTTTCCATAATGTTATGCTTGAAATATTTTGAAAACTTGAGATTTTTTTGTAGTCATAATCTTTGGTTTTAATCGCACGGTTGAAAAATTGTCAATATGTTAATGTTTTTATAAGTCATGATATTTTATCTTTAATGTTATGGTTGAAAACAATTACAATTTCAACTTTTTTTAGAGTCAAGATAGTTTATCTTTAACAACATTGATGGAAATTGTTGGAATTATCAGGATTTGAGATATACTATTTTATCTTTAACATCATGTGTGGGAATTGTTGGAATTTTACAATTTTTCAAAGTTTAGATATTTTATCTTTAATTCCATTGCTAAAAAATGTCAAAATTGTAACTCGTTGTTTTTGTTTTTGTTTGTTTGTTTATTTTTTATTATCAGAATCAACACTTATTTTTTTAAGGGTGTTTTTCATCCATTTTGCAAAAACAAAATGGTTTTTACTTCCATTTAAAAAAATGTTGAAAATTTACCCTAAAAAAAAACATCGTTCTAGAATACACAATTTTCATTTTTGGGTTGTTTTTCCATGTTTTTTTGGGGTTTTTGGGCTAGAGTACCCATTTTGAGGTAATAGTTCCCATTTGATCGGTAACTATGTTTACCATGTTGAGAAATATAGGGCATTAGAATTTTAATTGATTTCTCTTTTATTAGTTATTGCTTGTGAATGATTTTTCCTTTTTTAGATTATGATCTTCTTTATATTAGTTCTTAGTGTTCTTCTTCATCAAACAATAACCAATGCATGAACATGAAAGACAAGAGACACAACATGTAGGCTATGAGAGAGGGCCAAAACCTCCCACTCTTTGAGAGGAAAACCCGCACAAATTCTTCTTATAGAGATTCCAATTGATGAATACTAAGACCAAGACCTTTAACCTAGTAGCCTCTCCAAGATCAAGTCACAAGTTCTCTTGACAGTCAACCTTCTAGGTGAATTCACCAAGGAGAGAGATGGGTTCTTGCCCACCCTCGCTGAATCACTCGAGGGTTTCCATCCTAGGTCTACAAATGAAGTTGGGAATTCCTAGTTCTCCAAACCTCTCCACAAGGAAAATGCTTAACTCTAAGATGTCCTAAATATTCTCCTCCTCCTGATCCTTTTAAAGGCCCAATAAATAAATCTCCAATCTTCTAGAGGTATTTTGTTTTATTATTATTCTAGAACCCTCCCTTGACTTTATCTTAAGTGACTTTTTAATTTTATTTTAATTTGCTTAAGTCACTTTTGGCCTTTCTTCCTCCAAATAATTAATTTTTCCCTTTTTAGTTAAATGGCAAATTAAAGTCATTGTTAATCTAGGAAATAGTAAATATCCCACCACACTCTCTCTAGCCTTTGAAGGTATCTTCTCAACATCCCATCCTGTAGATATTCTCATTCCAGTTTCAGTGAGCTATTACACTAAGGGGTTCCATCAAATATTTCTTCTAGAATTCCACCTCAAGCGTAATTAATTAATTAATTTATGATCGATAATAATGAGAATCATCATAATGAAATGGAACTAAAATAAAACGTATTAAACTGCTCCCGATGGTAGAAAATTCCAAGCGAACACCACTAGACCTCGTAAAACTCCTCAAACTCCCCCAAGACCCTTGATGACAAAATCCTACTCCCATGACCCGGAAATCCACCCTAGCTATATTATAGAGGAAAATAAAAACGGGAACATTACATTGTCTATGCATGTTTATGGTTTACTATGGGTGATTATGGTCGTCCATGGTTTACCTTGGTCTCATTATGGTTGACCATGGTTTCACTATGTTCAACCATGGTTTCACCATGTTTAACCATGATTTCAGTATGGTTATTTATGACTTGACTATGCTTGATCATAATTTGATTATGGTTAAACTAAGGTTGACTATTATTTGACCATAGTTGACCATGGTTTCATTATGGTTGATGATATTTAACCATGGTTTAACTATGGTTAATTATGGTTGAATATGCTTGACCATGGTTTTTTATGGTTCACAATATTTCACTATAATTAACCATGACTTGACTATTGTTGACCATATTTTGACTATGATTACATTTTGACGATGGTTGATGGTGGTTAACCATGGTTTGACTATGGCTTAACCATGGTCAATGATGGTTATCTATGGTTGGCCATGTTGACAATATCTGATCATAGGTGGAGGCCTATGGTTGACCATATTGTAACTATGTTGTCTATATTTGTCCATGAATAATTAAGTTGTGCATATATAACAATAGCACTAATAAAAATAAATAAATTAATAAATAATATCTTTTTTAATAATAGAATATCATTAAAAAAAAAATCCTATAATTTTTTTCTCAGTTGTGCAGTATTAAAGTTATATAAAGTGATGTTTGTTTGTTGTTTCTCTTTCATATTTTTTATTTATTTTTATTAAATTAAAAAATATATATATCTATATATTATTAAATTAGTTTTAAAATTTTTATTTAGATAGATGTCTTTTAGATTAATCATAGTATCACGATTTGGTCGACGTTTCGAACCAACTAATGTGGTCCATCCTCAAGACAAGGTGAAGAATCAATCAATTCTTCACCTTTCCCTGAGGATGGACAACATTAGTTGGCTCGAAACATCGACCAAATCCTAATAATGTGATTAATCCAAAAGACATCTATCTACATTATGGATCAAAAAAGTTTTATATCTAACAAAATTTTATTTATTTATTAATTAATTAGTTTAAAATTAAGTATTAAAATAATAGAGACATAAATCTTAATCGCCTGGGTGAGTGAATGAATATGTTTTTGGATGTGTTTTTGATTTTGTCTCAATTTTTTCAAATATGCTACTTTTGACATATAGTGCTTCTATTAGGAAATGGGAATTTATATGTATTCAGGTTCTTGGCTAGTAGGGATATATGGTCAACCCTGAAATTTTTGAGTAGCATGCAATGTAACTTTCCAAAGTATTTGCCATGACCAGTGTAGATTTAATAAAACAAGTACCCATTTTTGTGGGAAAAAGACTTCATCAAGGACTGCCTTAACAGAGCTCCCATCACCATCTATCCTAGACCCCATGGACAAGTTTATTATTTTTTAAAATTCAATATAAAAGTAACTTTTTCCATAAGCATCGTAAATGAAACTTCAAACATAACACTATACCTTTAAATTATTTGAACTTGCAAGTCATTCTAGCGAGATCCCAATATGTCATCCCTATGTAGTGCTCCTTTCTCGATGGAAGTAAACTCCACCTTTAGAAGGAAAAATTTTGCTCTGCATGAAGGATTTAGACAAATCAAACTCGTGATACATTGTATTCTCAATGGCATTAAACTCCTCATTCAAAAGGAGAAATTTCACTCCATATGAAGGCTTCACAAGAATCATACTCACGATGCTTTGTACAATATTTCTTCACAAGCGGAGAACTGGAACACTACTCATACTTACTATTTGTTATGATCTGGTTTGTAAGATATCGATGCAATGGAATTAAAAAATGTGTTTATTAGTCCTTGCCATCTGACATGGGACTATAAGAATGAGAATGTTCTGTTTGGCATTAGTTTAACTTAGAATTTTTAGCTCCACCGTGTACTTACCATAGTTTTGCGGAGAGGCCATAACCATATACTATGTTGGATTTGGTTCATTCATATTTCAAAAATGTAAACTAATGCTTGTTGTGTGTGTGTTATATTCTTTCCACGGCTATCCCCACGCACGGGGATAGTGGGGGGTGATAACCCCCCTCTATGGGGACTTGGGCAGTGCCCCGGGGAATTTTTTTTTTGGGCCTTATATTAGGTGGGCAAACCTACCTATGGTTTTGTGCATGGTTTTCGCATATGGTTTTGAGCATGATGGTTTTATACCCATGGTATTTTGTAGATCCGGTCAAGGGAACTATGGTTATGTTCTAATCAAGGGTTAATGGATGCTTCAACATGTATATATATGTATTGTAACATTGAAAGGAATATAATGAAAAATCAATTTGGTAGTCCCGGTTTTGGGATCCACGAGAAAATCTCTATGTATATCTGTTTTATGTTTTATGCTCTCGCCATTGTTTATTTTCTGTTTTAAGAATTTGTATACAGGTAATTTATGTACGGGGTTAAAACCTACATTTGGTATTAGAGCTGTTTTGGCTTCAAGGGGATGCCTTTGCTGGGGTTTTTCTCGGGCCTATGGTAGAACCTGTTCAGTGGGAGATCTGCGGGATCGATTCTTGTGGTGAAAGAAGATGGTAAGCAGTGGAAAGATAGAGGTCGATAAATTTAATGGTCAAATTTTTGAGTTGTGGCAACTCAAGATAGAGGATTTGCTGGTGGATAAAGATCAGTGGATCGCGGTAGATCCAGATACTAAACCAATGATAATGTCTGATGAAGACTGGAAGAAGTTGGATCAGAAGGCAAAGAGCACAATATGGTTGTGTATCTTAGATTCAATACTGTTGAATGTATCAGGGGATGCTTCGGCAAAGGATTTGTGGGACAAGTTAGGAACTTAGTACCAATCTAAGTCTCTGGTGAATAAAATGTTCTTACGAAAAAATCTATACAACCCAAGGATGAAGGATGGAGACTCGGTGATAGAGAATCCAAATGCCTTTAATACAGTGGTAAGCCAATTGTTATCTGTTGATATAAAAATTTCAGATGATGATAAGTGCATTAGTTTGTTGTGTTCTCTACTAGTTTCGTGGGATAGTCTGGTTGTCGCAATAGGTAGTAATGCGACTCCTTTCTAGTTTGATGAAATAGTCTCATCCTTGCTGTCGTAGGAGATGAGACGGAAAAATATGGAGGGCTAGAATCGTGATGCCTTGTTTGTATGAGGATGGTCGTAGAACAAAAAAAAAATCCTTGAGTGGGAGATCTAAATCTCCAGGAAAACCTGTAAAGGTGTGTTGGAAATGCGGAAAGAAAGGGTACTTCAAAAAGGAATGTAGATCTAAAGCTCTTGAGAAAGTAAAGGGATTTGATGATGCTCCTTCTGCAGAGGAAAAACCCACCTCAGATGAAGGTGGGGATGTGTACTTTGCTTCTTTTTCAAGTACACATGTAGATCATGAGGCAGGGTTGATTGACTCAGGTGCATCCTTTCACTTCATTCCCCATGGGGAGTGGTTCTGTGAGTATGATAAATATGATGGTGGTGATGTATTCTTAAGGGATGATAGGAAGGCTAGAATCATAGGCCACGGAAAATTCAAGTTGAAGTTACAAGGTGGAAGGGTTAGAAAACTTCCAGGTGTTCTGTATATTCCTGCATTTGCCAAAAATCTAATTTCTGTAAGCAAGCTGGATGATGCATGTGTAAAAACAATGTTCTAGAAAGATACCTTCAAGATGGTTCGAGGAGCATTGGTATTGATGTGGGGAGTTTGGATTGGAACTATGTACAAGCTTCAGGGTAGCAATTTTATTGATGGGTGCAAAAATTCTATGGTTCCTGAAAGTGGAGCAGAAAATCTAGTGGTATTTGGAGAAAAGACCATGCTGTGGCATCAAAAGCTTGAACATATTAAAGAGAAGGGCCTTCAAATACTTCATGGTAATGGTATGGTAGATGGTATGTCTAATTTCTCTCTGGATTTTGATTTCTGTGAAAATTGTGTATATGGGAATCATAATCGGGTGAGTTTCCCCTTTGGTGCTTAGAGGTCGAAACAAATATTAGATCTTGTGCATAGTGATGTGTTTGGACCTGTGTTGGTTCCATCACTGGGTATGTCTATGTACTATGTATCATTTATATATGACTTCTCAAGGAATACGTGGATATATTTTCTCAGGAAGAAATTTGAAGTCTTTGACAGGTTTAAAGAATTCAAGGCTCTGGTGGAAAACTAGACAAAGAAGAAGATAAAGGTGCTGAGGACAGATAACAGTGGAGAGTTTTGCAAGAAGGAATTTGAAGAGTTCTGTAAGAAGTGTGGTATAGCACAACAAAAGACTACTCCATACACACCTCAAAAAAATGGAGTTGCAGAAAGAATGAACATAACGTTGAGGGAAAAGGAAAGAAACACACTCAATGGTGCAAGGTTAGGACAAGAATTCAGGGCAGAGGTGGTAGAGATTGCATGTTACCTGGTCAACAGATCACCTTTATCAGTGTTGGAGGATAAGAATCCACAAGAGATATGGACTGGTAAGAAACCCTCTCTTTCACATATGAGGGTATTTGGATGTGATGCATATGTACATGTTCCAAAGGAGAAAAGAACCAAGTTGGATAGTAAATTTGGAAGGTGCATCTTTATTGGATATAAGGATGGTTTAAAAGGTTATAAGATTTGAAACCCAGAAACAAGGAAGGTTGTGTACAACCGTGATGTGGTGTTTAGAGAGGTGAAAGATGTTATTAAAAATGAAGTCCTAGCAAAGGAACTTGAGAAGATAGAGTTTGAGCTAAAGGAGGAGGAATCAAAAGATGAAGATCCACAAACTCCAGTTGTGAGAATATTAGTTTGGGAAAGAAGGAAGCCAGAAAGGTATAACCCAATTGCTTTCTGTTCAAATTTTTCTTTATCTATTGATGATGATGATGATCCATAGCTGTTAGGGAAGCAGTAGATTTAGAGTATGGAAATCTCTGGAAAGAGGTCATGGTTTATGAAATGACATCTTTGCAGAAAAATAAGGCTTGGGATTTGGTGGAGTTTCCAGCTAGAAGGAAACCCATTGGTAGCAAATGGGTGTTTATACAAATCTTGGTTGGTAGCAAAAGGTTATTTCCAAGTGTCGGGAGTTGATTTTGGTGATATTTTTCTCCTATTGCCAAGGTAGCTTCTATTAGATTACTTTTATTTGTTGTTGCTGCTTTTGATTTTGAGGTAGAACATATGGATGTGAAGACATCATTTCTTCACGAGGATCTCGAAGAAGAGATTTACATGAAGCAACCTAAAGGCTTTATGGTGAAGGGTAAGAAACGACTGGTATGCAGGTTAAAAAAGTCTTTGTATGGGTTAAAACAACCACCAAGGATGTAGTACCAGAAATTTGATACATATATACGGGGACTTGGCTTCACCAGAAGAAAAATAGATCACTATGTGTATTTTAAATTAATTGGTGACCATGTTATTTATTTGGTCTTGTATGTGGATGATATGTTGCTGATTGGAAATAATAAAGAAATTTTCTAGGAAATGAAGACCCACTTATCCTCCAAATTCTACATGAGAGATATTGGTGCTCCAAACTATATTTTGGGCATGGAAATTAAACAAGATCAGGCAAAGAGGAAGCTCTGGTTAGACCAAAGGAAGTATGTCAAGACAATATTATAGAGGTTTAATATGCAAGATAGTAAACCAATGAAGGTTCCTATTCCTTTAGGTGTAAAGTTATCTGTTGAACAATGTACTAAGACATAAGAAGAAGAAGAGGACATGTCCCATGTTCCATACAAAAGCGTAGTTGGTAGCCTAATGTATGAAATGGTATGTACTAGACCAGACATTTCACATGTAGTGGGAGTATTGAGCAGGTTTATGTCAAAACTAGGGAATGAGCATTGGACAATAGTGAAGCAAGTTTTCAAATATTTGCGTGGCACTAATGATTATGGGTTGTGCTACCAAGGAAGACAAGGATTGTATAGAGTTTTGGACATCCATGGATTTTTTGATGCAAACTAGGTTGGAGATCTGGATTAGAGAAGATCTACAAGTGCGTATGTATTTAACTTGTTTGGAGGTGCAGTTAGTTGGATGAACAAGAGACAACCTATAGTGGCACTTTCAACTAGAGAAAAAGAATACATGGAAGGCACTCATGCAAGCAAGGACACAATATGGTTGCAGAGGTTATGTTCAACCATGGGGTTGGTACAATGAGCTATAAGGATAGACTATGATAGCCAAAGTTAAATTTTCTTGGCAAAGAACCCTGCTTATCATTCAAAGACAAAGCACATTGATGTTCAAAATCACTTTGTAAGGGATATGGTTGAGGATAAAAAGGTGTTGCTAGTAAAGGTGGACAATTTGAAGAATATTGCAGATGCATTGATAAAGTCTGTGAGCTCTAAGAAGTTCTCTTGGTGTAGAGAAACAATGGGCATTGCAGGGGTATACCAATGACTAAACTCTCCAAGGGAAAGAAAACAACAAGTGGGATAATGTTGGGTGTGTGTTATATTCTTTCCACGACTATCTCCATGTGTGCAAGGGGGGGGGGGTGACAACCCCCCTGTTCATTGCATCGGTGTTAGGTCCCTATAATACTAGTGATTACCCCATTACTATTGTCATTTTAGCCCTTATTGTTATTGTTGTGCCCCTATTATTCCCGTATTTTTATTATTGTTCCCCATAGAAGCCACTATTGTTATTTTTGTGCCCTTATATTATTATTGTTATGTCGGCTTTGATTATATTGTGACCCTTTAGACTCCTATATATAGAAAGGAGGTTTTGTCATTTGTATCATCCAAGAATAGTTCATTTGTGTAATTTAAAGGAGGTTTCCCCCTCAAAGAGGCTAATTTTGAAGGCATTGATCTATCTTTTATTTTATTTTGTGAGTTGGTTGCATAACATTTGGTATCACAACTTTGGATTCTAGGGTTTCGCTACTCCAAATAGTTCATCGAGGGATTTTCGCCATAACTTTCTTTTCTGCGATGTTTCAGAAGCTAAAAAAACTCATTTGAGATGAAATATCTTTGAACCTTGGGTCCAAATTTCACATATTGTTTCGCTATATTTTCGAAGATATGATCCAAGGAAGTTAGGGTTTTTGAAGGACCTTGAGTTATATCTCAAATAGGTGACTTGGGGAAAATCACCATAACTTTCTTTCTGAGCATCAGATTGAAATTTCGTAAAAAGTTACAGAACGAGGTCGGCCTGTAGTTTTCTGTGTATTGGTTTCAAGTCCTAAGGTGAAAACAATGACATGTAGAACTTCGTACAAGTTCACTCTACTCAACCGGTCTATGATGAGGTCATCGTGGGAGCTTTGGCATAACTCTTTCTGAGAGAATCCAATCTTGATCAGACTTGTGGGGTTGGAAAGGGGACTCAGAGGGATACCACATAATACAATTTCAAACGTTGGAGATCCGAAATTATAGAGACACAATAGATTAAATAACCAGCTCCTACAAAGTGAAAAAAGGTGTGTAATTTTTTTAAAATTTTGCATAAGTTTGGTTTGAAAAATTAGTTTGAAGGAATTCAAAGGGCATAATGAAGCATTATCATTAATTGATGTCCCGAAGAAAGAAAATGGAAACACCTAGTAAACAACCTGCAATCTCTAGCATGAATTATGAAGAAGAGGAAGAAATGCAACATGATATATCAAAATTTCGATACCAAGTACAACAAAATTCACTCTCACAAAAAGTAATAGAAGCTAAGATGGTTAGTTTAAAGAAAGGCATGGAAGCTAAGATGGATGGCATGGAAGCTAAGATGGATGGTTTAAAGAAAGACGTAGAAGCTAAGATGGATGGTATAGAAGAAAAACTTAAAGGCAACATGGAATATTTGAAGACAGGCATAGAAGCTAAGATGGATGGTATAGAAGAAAAAATTAAAGGCAACATGGAAGATTTGAAAATTTTTCTACAAGAAATGCTTACTAATGGCGAAAGGGTAGTAAAGGAAACTCATGAGGAGAAAAAAATAAATGTTAATCATGATTTCATAGAATCTAACAGTGGATTGAATACCCACCATGTTCCAAAGATCGATATGAGGAAGTTTGATGGCAAGGATCCCGTAACATGGATACTATAGATGGAGAAATATTTCAATCTCCATAAAGTGAAAAACACAAAAAAGGTACGCATTGTAACTTTATATTTGGAACCAAATCAATTTGTATGGTATCGATGACTTTTCTCTGGTAAACAAATTGTCACTTGGGAAATTTTTATAGAAGAAATGATAACACATTATGAGGATACAAAAATAAACACTTTTTTAAGCCAATTTATAAATCTCAAACAAAAGGGTTCAATAATGGAGCACATTGAGGACTTCCAGAAATTGAATATAAGTGTAAAATATATTCTAGAGGAGCATGAGATTGATTTGTTCATAGGGAATTTAAAGGATAACATCCAAGATGAGGTTTGACTTTGGGAACCTGATTCATTGGAGAAGGCATTCAAGTTGGAAAGAAAAATGGAAAACAAAATTATGGCGACAAGGAAGCCTACCACTCACAACTATAAAGATGGAAGTGTTGTTTCACCTAGCCTTCCACAACCTACAAGGTTGACACCTCAACAATTGGGAGAAAAAAGAGCAAAAGGGCTTTGTTATAGCTGTGATAACAAATACACTAAAGGTCATAAGTGTGATGAGAAGAAATTATTTTACATAGGTTGTGAAGAGGAGGAAGAAAATGAATAAGAAATATTAGAAGAAGAGGATATACACTAGGAACAAACCCTAGAGAAAGAAGAAATGAATCCAACCATATCTTGTAATGCATTGCCTGAAATTACCAGTCCTCAAACTATCAATATAAAAGGGCATACCAAGAAGAAAAAGGTAATAGTGTTGATTGATTTAGGAAGTACCCATAATTTTATTCATTGTAAGATAGCCAAGGAATTGAATTGCTTCCTACATCCGCACTGGAGTGTCAAGTGATGGTTTCAAGTTGATGAACCATAAATTTCTCTGGAAAGTGCCATAATATCAAACTATTCATGGGAGAATATGTATTGAATAGCCCAATGCTTTCCATTCCAATGGGTGGTGCTGACGTTGTACTAGGAGTCCAATGGTTGCAATCCTTGGGTACAATAGATTTTAATATTCAAGAACTTTTCATGAAATTTTCTTTGGAAGGAAAGGAAGTTGAATTAAGGGGTATCATAGGGAAACCAGGAAAGACAATCATCTCTAACGGAATGACAAGGGTTCTAAAGAAAGAACAACGAGGCGTAATTGCACAATTATGTTCGCTAGAGGTTCCCACATTGAAATCATTTATTTCTCCATATCTCCAAAAAGTCTCGGACAATCATTCCAAGGTATTTGAGACTCCCAAAGGCCTCCCAACTATTCATGATCATGATCATGCTATTCATTTGATTCCAGGAAGTGTTCCTCCAAACATCAGGCTTTACAAATATCCCTATGCCCAAAAGAGTGAAATTGAATGTATGGTTGCAGAAATGCTTGTTGAAAATATTGACGGGGGGGGAGGGGGGGGGTGTGAATCAATATTTCTTTTCAATTGTTATTTTTACCAATTAGATCACTTATAATTAGAACACAAAATGAACAATAAAAATTAATACTTTTATTAATCTCAATAAATCAAGTACAATATTTGTGTAGGGTTCCAACCCTAGATGAAGACACCAATTTTTAGTCTCCCAGGCTCCAACCTATATTTTTCCAAGCACCGACTTGGACTTCCCAAGGCTCCAACCTTGTTACTTTGAGGCACCAACCTCTAGGGCTCCAACCTTATCTTTAGTATAGGCACCAACCTAGTCTCTTGAGGACTCCTATCCTTTAGGGCTCCAACCCTATCCTCCAAGGCACCAACCTTGTCTCTTTGAGGCTCCAACCTCTTGGGCTCCAACCCTTAGCTTTACTTCATCAAGATATGTTTGGTTATACTTCGCGGCTCCCAATGTCTTCTTCAACAATCCTTATCAATCTTCAACTACTCCTTCACTTAGTCTCCATGTCACATCATCAATGTCAACCTTGTTCTTCGCATGAAGGTGTCTTTGTTGTTCTTCATGGTACCTAAAACAAGGATCTTCAAGTTACCTCATGATGGCTAATGCATCATGGTCTTCAACATTATCTTCAAGACCTTCAAGGCATCTTCAACATTATCTTCAAGACCTTCAAGGTGTCTTCAATAGTGTCTCCAAGGTGATGTCTTCAATCTGGAACCTTCTTCAAGGTTACTCCACAAAGGCTTCAATCAAAGTCTCCAAGAGTGTCTTCAAGAGTTCTTCAATAATGCTCCCAACAAGATTACTTCAAACCCAAAGCAACTTCCTCTAGGTTACTTCGTTAATATTTCAATGGTGACTTCTTTATAAGGTTTCCTTAAGATTTGTCCTCACAAAGTGTCCTCAAATTTCTCTTCAAAATCTGCGCTAGAGGATTCCAAACACTGTCACTTGGTTCCTTCAAATGATGTTTCTTCAATTATTTTGTGTTGCCCCTTTTGCTTGGGTCTCTTGCCAATCCTTACAACCCAATTTCCAAAACAAACTAAGTCACTTCTGATTAACGTTATTTTACAAGACTATGATATTCTTAGGTTTGTAACTATAATAAGAACTGCAACTCGAATCCTTTGTCTTGAGCAAGTGAGACATCACAAACCAACTTGGGTACAATCACTGTCTAGGATAAAGATGATCTATTACAGGTGTAATCTGAGGTTACTATTCAACAAGGGATATTCTTTTAAATCACTGTTCTACACAAGCTCCCTAACCACTGTTCCACTGTAAATTGGGGAACTTCCAAACCTGCTATTCCACTGGAAAATAGAGGAATTTCGTGATTATGTTCCACTATCAGATAGAGGAATTCTGTGTTGCTATTGCACTGTCAGATAGAGGAATTATGGGCTGTTGTTCACACTTTTGTTTGAGCTATAGTTTGTACCTTAGTCCGAGATACAGGAGGTAAAGAGATCATACCATGGTACCTCAGTTTGAGTCTATAGATGCACCATCCTGTTGCCTCAAATGAGCTAAAAGGTCACAGTCCATGGTAATGAATTTACCACAGTCCACCAAGGAGTAGTCTGAGTTGTCTAGGAGAGGTCCGAGCCATAAGAAACTGAAAATCTTCGCTGTCCTGTAGTTAGCTTCAAAACCAAACACATTTTAAATTATTCATGTGCTCCTTCTTATAGTTCCCTTATCCGCGCTGTTGTGATGCTTATGTGCTTTTCACCGAAATTATGATGGTTAAAATGAGGCTTGAAAACTTATGTATAGTGTTTTTTTTTGCACAAAAAAATGAAAAGGCACGTCACTGTATGTAGGCCGACTTGAAAGACAAAGTGCAGGTTGGCTTACTATCAAAATAATATATATATATATATATATATATATATATATATATATATATATATATATATATATATATATATATATGTTTTATTTTATTATTATTATTATTATTTTTAACTTAAAAATTCAATATCTCCTCAATTTCTAGGAGTTTTGGGGCAAGTAAGGGCTCATTGGAAAGAGGAAAAAATCCTCTTTAAGATGGTCTAGGTCCCACTGAGAAAATATTCCTCTAAGTTGGCAAAAAATATTTTTCTTTGTGATTGTCCTTAAATTTTATGCATAAAAGGTTTAGGACAACATAAGTAATGTTTGGAACAATGAGTTATTCATTGTTTTCAATGTATGAGTGTGTCATCATGTAGGAGTGCTGCATTTATGTCATCATGAGTGTATGCAATAATGAGAGTATCATCTTGTGTCATCATATAATGGTGCAGCGATATGTTGTAGGCAATATCATTAGCAAAGTCTCTTTCAATCATTAGTCACATCGTCACTTAGTCCTCCAACCATCATCAAGCACCATCATTGAGTGTGGACATATAAGAGTATAACATCATCACAAGTATGGCTTCTTTAAGTGTAGTTCTTCACATCAAGGGATTGTACCTAGGGACTAGATCACCAATCAGACAGTTGGAAACTTCTTAGGGCAAGAGATCATCATCTGGAACTAGGCTTCTCAAGAGTATTGACACTTCAGTCAATGCCATATTGACATCAATGAAAACCTAGATTAACAATATCCCCCTTTGCCATTGATGGCAATAATATTTCCCTTCCAACATTCTCTCCCCCTTTGACATCAATGACAATCTGGGTGCCCAAGAACTCCCCCTGTCAAGCTACTCCTTTTCTTTACGACTAATATTTCTTCATAGGTATCTTACTCCCCCTGTCATGGTGTTCTTTTTATAGTAATGGGGTTCATTATAGATGTGCTTACATTCCTTCATGTGATGAACCAACTCCCCCTATCTGCACAACCTCTTCTACCTCAAGAAGGATTACCTGCTAAAAGTCCATGAGATGAATAAAGAGTACGTTCTTCAATGGAGTGTTCCCGAGAGATTATATATCAAAGAATGAATGTCCAAGTGGCTCATCAAGGATTTCATAGGGCCCATTTATGGATAGCTTCTGCAAGATTACTTAATCATCATAAGCTCCCCCTAATTGTATGCGTGGTCTTCTTTCTGACAGAGTGTTTTGGAGAATTTGGTATCTATGGATAAATACTAATTCCCTAGATAAGTAGCCATATCTAGAACAACAGTTTAAAGTATTTTAGTCTTTTCCTATAAGCAATAGATAAGATGAGAAGATGAGAAGACCTACTTGTAGTTCCGCTTTCCTCTCGTCTCCTTTGTATCGATCCTGTCGCTCCTTCTCGTACTTAGTACACTTGAGAAATACCTGTAAACACCAATAGATAACAAAGAATCGATCAAACCAAAAGATCTATTGAATATAAGTGAATGGAATCAGATACATTTCACACATATAAGAATTATAAGACAATACAAACATATGGGAGAAAGGTTCAAATACTTTATTGAATAGAAGAAGGAATTACAACCATTGTGTCTGATTCAAAGTCATTCCTGTAGCTTGGATCCCATCCACATCACATCAAAAGCATGACAAACTTGTAACATTACAATACTTGCTTCAAAGCCAATTCTCATAGCAAGATTATCTCCTTGCAATTCAACATAATCCAGCTCCTGATCACTTAGATGTGTGGTCCATTTATAGGGAGATGAAGGAGGTTTTGTCATAAATGGTGGCATTGAATGGCCTTCTATACTTAGAATTAGTTCCATGGAGGAAGGGATGAGAGGATAACATGCATCTTAACTCATTACTCATCCATTTTCGAGCTCATAGGATTTTATAAGTGAGGGAACCTTCTAGATGACTCCAAAAGATAAGAATACTCCCCAAACCTTATGTGAATTTCGCTCAAACTCACCCAACATAGGTGAAAGGAAGCCTAAATGATATGCAGAGCACCATGGCATGGACTCACTACAACAAAACAGGCAATTTGCGCCAGATTTAGCACCAGATTCTAGTGCATTTTTTTCTCAATTGGGATGAGCAACCTGGCGCTAAATCTGGCTCTATTGTACAATTTTTAAAGCGTTCTTTTTTGCACCAAATTTTGCATCTTTTTTACGCCAAATTTTCCATCATTTTCTGCATCATATTTTGCACCAAGATTTTCATTTGGTTTTACAACAGGTTTTGCTTCTAGTTTTGTGCCTTTTTTTGCATCATTTTTTGCTTCCTCTTTTGTGGAATTCTTTGCTTCTATTTTTGTGTCATAATTTGCATCGATTTTTACACCATCTTTGACATCTTATTTAGCGCCTTTTTTTACATCCAATTTGTGCCAATTTTTGCATCTGGTCTTATGCCATCTTTTGCTTCTAATTTTGTACTTATTTTTACATCTATTTTTGTGCCAATTTTTGTGCCTTTTTTTACACCATCTTTTCCATCCAATTTTGCACCATATGTTGAATCTGATTTAGTGCCAAATTTCGCATGCATTTTTGCACCATTTTTTGCATCCACTTTTGCATTTTATTTATCTCCCTTTTTTGCATCCTATTTTGCACCAAATTTTGCATTTAATTTTGCATCATTTGTTGCATCCAATTTAGCATCATTTTTAACACCATTTCTTGCATCCAAATTTTCATCCTTTTGAGCATCTAAATTTGCATCCTATGTTGAACCATATATTGCATCCACCTTTGCATCCCATTTTGTGTCTATTGTTACGTTCACTTTTGAGCCATTTTTTCGTCTACTTTTGCATTTGTTTTTGCACCAAGTTTTGAATGATTTGTTGCATCATTTTACATCCAATGTTGCATCTCAATTTGCATCCAAAATTGAGCCATTTTTATGCCCATTTTTGCACCATTTTTTCTTTTTTTGTGTCCAATTTTGCACCATTTTTTATGTCCAAATTTGCATCCTTTTTGGTATCTAGTTTTTCATCCTTTTTGGCTTCCAAATTTGCATCCTTTTTTCTGCCACATTTTGTGTCCACATTTGCATCTCATTTTGCACCTAGATTTTAGTTGGAATTTTCATCTAGTTATGCATCATCTTTGACATCCTTGGTTTCACCATTTTTTAGTCCCATTTTGCATCTTGTTTTGTGTCTTTTCTTACATCCTTTTTGCATCCTAATTTTACACCATTCTTTGCATCCTCATTTTGGTGTCCATTTTTGCATCCTTGTTTGCACCCAATTCGGTATCCTTTCATATGCCCTATTTTGTTCCCTTCTTTGTGTCTAGTGTTGCACCCTTTTTTAATTTTACTTTAAAAACCTTTTTGTGTCATTGTTTGCATATTGTTTTGATGGCTTAGTTTAACATCCAATTTTACTCCCAATTTTTCATCCATGGTTAAATCCACTTTTGGCTTCTTGTTTAGAGTTTTACTTTTATTTCCATTTATGACCACCTCTATGGGTTCATTTTACTAAGTTCATTTACATAGTGAAATATATTAAATTTTCTAAATATCATTTTGCTGTAGGATTTAATGCATGGTTAGATGAAAACAAAACCCTCTCAGTTTATCTCATAAACCTAGGACAAACCAATTAAGAGAAAGGTTGTTCTAAGGCTTAGGATTCTTAGTAGATCAAGATGTAGAGTATAGATTAAGAAAAAGAGAATGAATTCTTGTGAGTCCTCGCATGCAGGTCTTCTTGGAGTTTTTCGTATAGCCAAGAAGCGCTCCTAGCTAGCTCCAAAGCTTGGTCCTACACATAAGAGAGAGAATAAAGCAACCTTCACAACATAATATCTTAATAATCAAAACTATAAAAAACATATAAATATTATTGAATAAATAAATATAAACCAAAAACCCATGCATACATTAGTTAAATAGAAGAAGTAAAGAATGAATAGAAACATATGGAAGGAAGAACAACTGATCTATATGAATAAAGGAGTTGGAGGAAAGTTACAACAATCAGATATAGTTGCAACATCACCTCCCCCAACTCATAGCTCCAAAACTCTCCCTCTCAAGACAGATCTCAAGAGCGTGACAATACAAAATTCCCATCATTTTTTCAATGGCCAAGCCTCTAATATATAGGAAAGTGGAGGCTATGAAGATTTCCAAAATTCCTCATTAGTTCAATTTGGGAAAAATCTTTTGGGTGAATAATGTTTCCTCATATAAAAAAGGAATTTTCCACTTTTTAGATGCTTTTGTGCTTAGGAAAAAGATTCCCCATGCTTTATGGCTCTTTCCCACTTTTGTATGCTTTTTTTTTTAGGAAAAAGCTAAAGATGAGGATAAAGAGATTACATTCCACCATATGTTTCCGAAAGTGACCAAGAATGTCAAATTCAAATTCTAGTTTGCTTATGTTTTAGTTTTTTTTTAAATATATATTTAGTTTTAGTATTTTTTTTTTCTAGAAAAATATATTTAGTTTTTGGTATATTTTTCTATAAGAAAAATTATATTTTGTTTTTATAAAAATGGATTTTAAACATTCCATTCATGCTAAATTTGTGATTTTATGATAGCAGTTTAAATTATATATAGTAAAGTAACTTAATGTCATGTGTCGTGTTGCTAAGATGGGTGTTATACATCTCTTTCTTGCTAAGTTATAGAATGTGCTTGGGTTTTCTTAATGCAATAAAACTAATTATGTTCTTCATGATATCTTGAAATGTTCATCTTGAACCAGGCTAATAAAACAATAAAGTTAAAATAGGTTTTCCTTTGTCCTTTATAGATCTTTGTCCCCATTAATCCTGGTCTTAATAGATTAATTGTCTTGTGGTGGCCTTGAGTGGTCACTTCCATTAGTTGCATGCTTTGTAGTTTTCAGTTAGTGACATTTTTTAGGCTTGATAATATGTTATTTAATTTATCAAAATGTGTTATTGTCCATATTATTGTTAAATATTAATATTAAATATGCTGATTTTTAAGCATGTTTTAGCAAAACTTTCCCAAAATGTTTATAGATTGTATTTTATAATGCAATTATTCTTTGCTTGATGAAATTGTTTTGGATATTTTTTTTAATGATTCATTGATTGATGAAATTGTTATGGATATTTTTTTTAGTATATTAAATTGTATGTGATAAAGTCAAAAATCACCTCTTTTTTAGATTTTCATTGATCAATTTCCCTTAAGGCCATCAAGTTCACCATTTGGTCCCAGGTTAAGGAAATATAGGAGTCATGAAGTGGAATTGTCCAAGCACTTAAATCTTGAGACATGTTTCTTTTTAGTCACTTTATACTTTCTTTCTATGTAAATTTTTGATGAAAATAGTCTTGGAACATGAGGGGCGTCAATAGTAAGCGAAAACAAACTCCTAAAAGAAAAATGGTATGCAAAGCACCCATAAATAATGTTGATATAAGAAGCAAAAATATTAAGTGAGGTTCAACCTCATATAATTAGAAAATGGGGGAGGAATTTCCAAGTAGTAGTGATTGATGCTTAGAGATACTTGGGTGGAATGGTTATTATTTGAAATGATTAAGACATCAAGGTTACCAATATGTTTACCTCTTTTCGCATTATGACAATACAATTTTAGTTAATTGACATTGAGGACTACTACCATGTATCCAATGTCTATGACTCCAATATCGCAAATGGAAAACCTCTATTTCTCAATTCTATTTCTAGCACAAGTAATTTATACTCCCCATCTCCATGGATTGTTGGGAGTGACTTCAATATTATAAGTGTCTCGAGGAAAAGAAAGAATGAATCGAAATGTTTAACAAGATATTTTGTAAGCTATACCATTAAAGCCACAAAGTAGTCTCCATTAAAGTTGTCAAGAAATGAGTCTCCAACCCACACATGTGGATCAATGAGATGTAATACATGTGTGTGTGGTTACGAACTCAATACACCTCTATAATAACTCCACAAACTTATGTATTTCACTCTGTCACATAAATTGACAGTAGTGTGACATAAATAAACCAAGAGTAGACATGAAAGCCTTAGGAAACAAACATTCCTTAGATCCTCAATTAGGTGCTTAAATGATGAAGTGAAAATGCAAGGAGAAAAAAAGAATTCATGATTTAACCATCACATACATGTGATCAAGTGTGACTAGGAGTGTATATATTCATATATTTTCCAAAGAGGGAGTGAATACATGAGTTACCATTTATTGGCCCTTATTTTTCTTTCTTTTTCATTTTCTTATATATAGGACTTAGGGAATAAGGTTTTCATAAGTTTGGCACAACTCATAGATATAAGATTTACATGAATTTTCACTTCAACCTTAGAGTTTAGACTTAGATAAATCAATATAGTGTATGTTTAATGATTTTGGCTTTCACTTTTTTATTGTATTCCATCACAAATACAATAGGGGAAATATTTTGCCACAAATCTATGAATGCTTAATCATAAAGTCGTCATGTGATGAAAACAAATTAATGATGTTATTCTCTACGAAAATGATGGGTATTCTTGAGAAAATCTTATGCTTGTGGATGTTTCCTCCCTGGTTGAGAGGGAGTGAGGGTAGACACCATGTTATCCATGTGTCATGTACTATGGCTAGGATTAACAATCGTAAGCCTAGTAAAGGCACTAGTAGGGATAATGGTAGATTGGATAAACATCTGGGACCAATATTCTTTGAGAATTTGGACATTGACTAGGACTAATCGCCGTAAGTCAAGTACATTAATCCAAGATAAGAATAGTCATGAGGATTGACATTTTCTGGTGTCAAATATTATGATAGTGGATTAGGAAATGATCATGTGAGGACATACCTGGTAAACATCTTGGTGGGGTAAGTGCCTTGAAAGGCAGTGGTGTCCAAATTTATGCCTCCCAACATTATGCTCTGATCTAATGGAGAGATAAACTTGTTAGTCAAGGCCTTACTATTTTGAAAATTTTGGCTATGATGATGTAAATCATCATTGATGCTTATCAATCTAGATCCCTTCTTATATGAATATTTCAACTTGAGAGTACTTTTTGTCTCATTATGAGTACCTCGCTAGTTTAGAGGGAGGGTCATCATCTTCATTATTGCCATCATCACCACCATCAATGTGATCATTATTGTCATCATTTCATTATCATCATAATCACCATTCATGTCTTCTTCATGATGATCATCATCATCATGATTTTGTATATTGTCGTAAATTGTTCATAATTATAGGTATCATAAGAAATATCACCAACCTTAGGACACATGATATATGAAAGAAAAATAACCACTTTATTTTTTAGAAATGATTGATGATCATCAACATCACTACCATTATCATCGTCATTATAATTGTCATCATCCCCATCATCATAACTAATATAAGTTTTATCATAATTTTTGTCATCTTCATCATGAACATCATAATCATCATTCATGCCATTATTGTTCTTGATTATGACCAAGATGAAAATAATGATAATGATGATCAGATGATGATGACTTGGAAGATGACGCCAAAGATAATTATTATGATTTTTACCATGATAACATTTAAAAATTGGGAGGAATGGCCAAGGTCATTAGCATCATCATCATTGTCATTGTAACTCCCATCGTCTTTATCATCATTGTCATTATCATAACAATTGCAATTCATGTCATCGTCATCATCTTCATTATCATCATCGTTATAATTATTGACATTGTCATCAGTTGTTCATAATTTTTAATGTCATAAGAAATATAATCAATGCAAAAGATATGATGTGTGTTGGAAAATGGATGCAAAAGTAAACAAAAAAATGGGGGTAAAAATAGACGTAAATTTGGATGAAGAGTGGACACAACATAAGTAGATGCAGAACAAGACAGAAAAATTGAACAAAAGTGGATGAAAAAGTAGATGCAATAGTTCATACAAACTTGAACACAAAATAGGACTCAAACATGGATGAAAAAGTGGAAGAAAACATGGGCACAATAGTAGGCATAAAACTTAGCATGAATTGTGGTGAAACAAATGTGGATACTCCAATGAATGTAAAAAAAAAGGGACACAAACTTGAATGCAAAAAGGAGGAAAACTTGGATGAAAAAAGGGATGTAAACATGGGCCAAACATGGGTGCAATAGTGAACACAAAATTAGTTGCAAAACTAGACAAATCAAAAGTGGATGTAAAAGTAAATTCGAAATGGGATGCAAAAAACATAAACAATATTTGATGCAAACTTGGACACAAAAGAGGATGCAAATATGGATGCAATAGTGGAAGAAAATGTGGGTTGCAATGATAGGCATAAGATATGGCACAAATAATAGCACAAAAAAGGTGGATGTAATAATAGACACAAAAAAATATGCAAACTTAGATGCAAGACAAGATGCTATAAGGGATGTAAAAGTGGATGCAAACACGGGTGCAACATGAGAAACAAAATTGGATGCAAAATATGGATGAAATGGAAGTACATGCAAAAGAAGATACAAAATGAGATGCAAAACCCAACACAAAAGTGGATGCAAAAATAGATGAAATATTTTATGCAAAAGAGGATGTGAAGATGGATTCAAAATTAGAAGCAAACGTGGGTACAACAGTATGTGCAAAACATGGAACAAATTTTGTCACAACAAAAGTAGATGTAATGATAGATGCAAAAAAAGAAGCAAATGAAGATGAAAAATAGGATGCAAAAAGGGATGTAAAAGTGGGTGTAAACATGGGTGCAACAATGGATGTAAAATAGCTTTTGCAACTTATTTGAAAGAGCAATTTTGTCCCAACAATTAGACTTGTAGCATAAAGAACATGGTTAATACATATGATTCGACCAAAAACTAGTTACTACCAAAATTCAACCAAAAAAAAAATTACTGCATAAAAATAGAATTAAAAACAAAAAAAATAAAAACAAAAATTTCCCAAATTAAAAATAAATAAATGATAAACTTTTTTTTACCAAAATTTAGTGATTTTTTTAGTGCTAATACTAACATCACCATTACAACAAGATATTTTTTTGGTGCTAATACTGCCATTACAACAAGATATAAGAGGGATATAATGCAAAAAGTTTAATAATAATATGTATGTAGAAGATGGTCTTCAGACTGGTGAATTCATGATAATCAATGGGACTACAATCAAAATAATTGGATGTTATTTACTTTTTTACATAGATTGTCAAAATAATTGCATAAATCGATTTTTTTTAACCAAAATTTAACAAAAACTTTGCTAGTGCTAACATTAGAACCACCATTACAACAAGATATATTTCTAGTGTTGACAACACCATTATAGTAAGATACCTCAAGAGAGACAGAAAATTTAAAAAGTATGATAGTAATATGTATCCAGAAGATGGTAGTGAAACTAGTAATTGTTCATTCTCATTATCATAATCATTGTCATCATCATCACCATCATCCTTGTCATCGTTATTGTCATCATTACATTATCATCATAATCACCATTCATGCCATCATCATCAGCTCCATCATCATCATCATTATGGACATTGTTTGCAATTGTTTATAATTATAGACGTTGTAAGAAATATCATCAACCCAAATAATGTGATCAGTGCTAGAAAAGGGTTGTTTAGGACACATTGATATACGTAAGAGAAATAACAACTCTATTTTTGAGAGATGATCGATGATCATCATCATCACCACCATTATCATCGTCATTGTCATTTTTATCATCCCCATCATCATCATTAATGTAATTTCTATCAACATTGTTGTAATCATCATCATCATTCATGCCATTATTGTTTTTGATGATGACCTAGATGAAAATGATGATGATGACACCAAAGATAATGCTTATGATTATGACAATGACAACATCTAAAATTGGGAAGATTCGCCAAGGTTATTAGCATCGTCATCATCATAATCATTGCCATCATCATCATTAATGTCATTGTAACCACTATCGTCTTTATCATCATAATCACAATTCATGTCATCGCCATCATCTTCATTTTCATCATTGTCAATATTATTGACATTGTCATCAATTGTTCATAATTGTCAATGCCATAAGGAATATCATCAATGCAGAAAATATGATGAGTGTTGGAAAAGGGATGCAAAAGCGAACATAGAAATGGGGGCAACAATAGAAGTAAAATTGGATGAAAAGTGGATACAACATAAGTAGATGCACAACAACATGAAAAACCTAACACAAAAGTGGATGCAAAAGTAGATGCAGTTGTCAATGCAAACTTGGATGCAAACATGAAGGCAAAAGTGGAAGCAAACATGGGTCCAATGGTAGGTGTAAAACTTGGCACAAACTGTGGTGAAACAAATGTGGATGCAACAACGGACACAAAAGTAGATGCAAAAATGGATGAAACAAAAGTGGATACAATAGGGGATGAAAAAACATACACAATATCTGATGCAAACTTGAACACAAAAGAGGATGAAAATGTGGATGCAAACGTGGAAGCAAATGTGGTTGCAATGGTAGGCGCAAGATATGGTGCAACAAAAGTGGATGTAACAATAGACAAAAAATATGCAAAATAAGATGCAAAAATGGATGTAAAAGTGGAAGCAAACATTGATGCAACAGGCAAAACAAAATTGGATGAAAAAAATGGATACAATGGAAGTAGATGCAAAAGTAGATACAAAACGAGATGCAAAACCCAATGCATAAACCTGACACAAAAGTGGATGCAAAAATAGATGCAATATTTGATGCAAAAGAGGATGTGAACATGGATGCAAAATTGGAAGCAAACGTGGATACAATAGTGAGTGCAAAACATGGTGCAAATTATGGCATAACAAAAGTGGATGTAATGATAGATGAAAAAAAAGAATCAAAGTATGATGCAAATGAAGATGTAAAAAGGGATGCAAAAAGTGAAATTTAAAATGGGTGCAACAGTGGATGCAAAATTGTATGCAAAAGTGGATGCAATAGAAGTCGATGCAAAAGTAGATGCAAAACGAGACACAAAACCCGATGCAAATCCTGGTCCAAAATTGGATACAAAAAGGGATGCAAAAATAGATGTAGTAGTTGATGAAAACCTAGATGCAAATGAGGATGCAAACGTGGATGCAAAATTATAATCAAAAGTGGGTGCAAAAGGAGGTGCCAAACTAGGCGCCAATTGTGGCACAAAAATATTAGATGCAATAGTGGGTACAATAATAGATGCAAAAGAGGATGTAAATATGGATGCCAAACAAGATGGAAAAGTGGATGCAACAAAAGTAGATGCAAAATTATATGCAAAACTAGACACAAAACTCGATGTAAAACTTGGCGCAAAAGTGATGCACAAATGGATGAAAAAATGGATGCAAAAAATGATTTGAAAAAGGATGCAAAAGTCGATGCAAGTGTAGGTGCAAAAAGTGGATGCAAATGAGGATGCAAAAGTATGTCAAACAAAAATAGATGCCAAAATTGATGCAAAACCTGGAACAAAACCTGGTGCAAAGGATGACACAAAACTTGGCATAAAATTTGGTGCAAAACGTGGTGCAAAACCTATCGCAATACCTGGTGCTAAACTTGGTGTAAGATTTGGTGCAAAACTTGATGCAAATTTTGTGTCAAGTTTTGCACCATATTTGATAAATGGATGCAAATAGCACCAAAAATGGGCTCTAGATGCAAAAAAAGATGTAAAAAGGGACGCTAATCGCTGGTTTTGTTGTAGTGACTTAACTGCTCTGCAGCGCACCCTTACACGGGGCTACCTGCGCTGGTCCCTCTAGAGGCCATTTCTGGATGTCTTCAAGTCATGAAATTGTCTGGAAGGAGGAATTCAAAAGGGTGACTTGTTTAGGGCATGTAACAACTGAAATTAAGGTTTGATGAGCCCTAAAACATTGATCTGGATGATGGGATTGATGTGCCCAAATGGATCTGTAATATAGAGTCTCCCCATCAAATACTTAAATTATCAAAGCTCAGGTTAACAACAAGTGTTGTTGGCTAGAGTGTTCAAGGGACTTTCGGATTTAATTTGCTTCCTTCTCCATACTTGTGTAACTTTCTTCTCTAGCTTGGTTGACATAGTTTTAGCTTGTTGAGGGACCCAGGTCAAGTTACAGTCACGTGCCATATGTCCAATGTTATGGCAATTGAAGCACTCCATATTGTTCATGAATAAGAAACCATAACTCCTTACAAAATTGCTTCTATGAGATTGACGAGGACCATTATATTTGTCTTTATGATATTCCCTACAATCTTTTGCCATGTGCCCAAAGTTTGTATAAGAATAGCAATAACCAAGAAAATATACTTTGATACCTGGGAGATGAAGATTTCATTGATGTACTTATGAAGTCTTTTTGCCTTGGGATTCTTTAATGATATTCATTACCTTTTGTATTCTTGGTACCATCTGCAAGTCTCCTTGGAATAATATTTCTTCCATTGTTGTCTTTCTTCTTTCCTTTGCAGTAATTGGAAGCATCGAAATTTCTTCTTGGCTTCCTCACATCCTTTTTGTTTGAAGCATTATGTTTTTCATCATTCTTGCTTAAGGATTCACCTATATAACCGAGACCTGACTTATTAAGAGGAGACCTTTGATGACTTAGGATGTCATCTAGGGTTTGAGAACTTTTCAAGTTCTTATTCAGCAATTCAAATTCCTTTTTAAGAAAGAGAATTTCTTCCTTCATTTTCTTGCATTATTCATCCCTCTTTGATAGAATGTTCTCCATTTCTTCCTTCATATTGGTTGCTTCACATGATTGGGCCTTAAGAGAAGTGATTTCTGATCTTAACTTGGTGATGTCATCATCCTTTTAATCTAGTTGGCATGTCATTGTGTTTCTCTCCTTTTCTACTTCATCAACTTGTCATTCTATGAATTTCAAAGCTTCCATCACCTTCTTAGCCCCTTGTGCTTTTTTCCTTGCTTCTTCTAGTTGATATTTAAGGGAGGAGACCTCTTCCTTGTATTGAACAATATCTGCGTCAAGTTTGTTCAAGCTTTTGTGCCTTTGTTCAAGTTGGCTTGATAATGTATCTTCCCATTTCTTTGCCTTATCCAATTGATTTGTCATGGATATGATTTATTCATGATGATTTCTCTTGTTTTGATTAAATTCCTCCTTGATATTGGCGAGCTCTTCATCTCTTTCTTGTACTTGAAGCTTGACAAGGTCAACTTCCTTCCTTGTTTTGTCCTAGTCACCGACTTGCACTTTCTTCTTAAGTTCGTCATTTTATTTTTTAAATTGTTAATCTCTTCCATGGTAGTGTGATGTAGGAAAGTTCCCTCTGCGGACAGAGACAACCCCTCTAGCCCTAGAGCGGGTCTAGTCACAACAAGACAAAGACAATAGCTAATTCCTTAGATAGCTATCATTGAAGGAGCCTACCTTATACCAGTGTTTGGTGAAGTCTCGTTATGTCGCTTCAACTATGGCTTTCTTCTCCTTAATGAATGATTCACCTGAAACAACATATGAAAACGATAAAACACATAATAGAGCACAACAAAGAACTATCCACTTATAGAGTCAAGGAACCATAAGCTATCAACATACATTTCATACATGATATAGGAAATAACCATTGATTTTATTAATATAAACAACAACAAATATTACAACCACACCTTGACATCACAAGCTTCCTTGAAGGGTCTGATCAGTGTGTCTCCATAAGAATTCACTCTCAAAAGTCTCCCAAAAAGACTGATGGCTCTCTCTCACTCAAAAGCACAAGTATGAAACTAAGGCAATCACAACAAGGCTTCCTTCTTACAAAACCATTTCACACTATCAATCCACAACCTATTGCTAGGCTATCAACAATCTAAACAGTAAGCTATCAATCCAACACCAAGAATTAGCTAATTTGCTAACTATCCAGGACTTGCTAAGAACTCCGAACTAGCTGATCATAGCCATGGAGGATGCTTTTATAAGAGGAGGAGCCTCCATAAATGAGGGGAGAGGAAGCTTATCTTCATGGGATGTTACTCAAAAGGTGGACCACTATCTCAAATGAGGAAAGGGGAACTTTCTTGACCCAACAACTAGTTCCAGAACCACCCAGAAGCATTATGTTTGAACTAATTCGCCATATTTGGGTCATCATGAGTCAAACACTAAGACTCATAGATGACATCGTGAGGCAACAATGTATTCAAAGCTATCGTTGTAAGTAGTATATTGATGACTTGTGACGATTCCTAAAATCCGACCGTCGCCGAGAACATATGTACTCTTGCGACGATGTCGCGAAGTTCTTATTCACTCTGGGCCATCGTTGCAGGTAGGATACTAATGTCCTGCGATGATCTTGAAACATAGGTAAAAAAGGTCAACTTCAGGATTAATGAGTATTGTTAATCTTCTTGAGTGATTTGGAAGATGTGGACACATATTTTGATGCATGACACAGAGCAGATGCCATTCAGGGACCGAATTTATTTGGGATCAGGGGATACGGGGTCAGTGACAAAATATTGTGTAACAGACGCCCCCTAAAGCATGAAGGCCGAGAGATTGGGAGGGGTGAAACGATTTATGAAACCATAACTGAATTGGAACACCATCGCAGAGAACCTGCAGACACAAGTACAACTGATATCTTTGGTAGTGAAAGAAATACATGTAGTCTAGGTATGGGCGCAGCCATCCAAAATACAAATAGAATTAGTCTGTAGTATGGACGTAACCATCCAGTCAATAAGACCATATGAAAATACAGGTATGGTTGCAGCCATCCAGAGCAACTCAGGTATGGTCATAGCCGTCCAATCAAAGAGTCATGTATGTAATCATGAACCAATCCATGCAACCTGAACTTATGTAATCTCAGTCCGGGGTCTTGAATCCAACTTGTCCATTGTACAATTTCTAATATGTGAATAATTGTGTTGAAGTCGAGCATACTAGAAAGTCACTTGATTATTGGCTAATGATGCAAACCGTTAACAAGCGCGAGAGAGACCACCAGTAATGTCAATGGTTCTCAAGGTACTGCTAGTACAATCCATAGAGTGTGAAGAATGATTTGAAGTCGAACACTTGTGACTTCAACTGATCGAAGACCAATAATGCAAGCCTGTCGTCGAGTGTGAAGAGCTTGCCATTGAGGCATGCAAGTTCCAAGGTACTCGAAAGGGGTCTCTAGATCAACTTCCTGGATAATGAGTTGATGTCGATAGGAAGTGATCCATCGCAAGAGGGCCATAATGTTTCCCACATCAATGACATGATACAAGGAACAAGATGAAGATGGATGAAACAGAGAAACAAAGGAGGATATAAGGGCGCAAACTCCAAAAGGATTAATCTCTTGAACATATCAGCAACACGACTTCAGAATGTGGCAGCACTTTGGTACCAAGGGATCGAAGGTCATGCGGAGACAACAAGGATCGAATGGAATGAGGCAAAATGAAGAACCCAAATCCTGGAAGGCCAATGATGAAATGAGGATATCTAAAAACCCGACGAGAAACAAAAAGTGTCAATGTTCAAGAGGGACAAGCTATTGTAGGTAATCAACAGAATATTTCCAAAATTTTCCCCACCATTGTTGGTGGGTAACCCAATTATTTTTTGAAATAAAAACTTGAAGGGGATAGCATATGCTTGCAATATAAGTTTGTCCTTTAGACAAATCCAACCCGGTGAAATTTTAACGAGCCCTAGGGAGGAGAAGCTCGGGTCTCATCATGGCGACGAGTTCGATGTCGTCAGGGTTTAACGAGTTCGACATAGGTAAAACTATGAGCTTTTTTCATATTTAGAGAGTTTGAAAAAGACACGGAAAAGAAAACTCTAGATGGGCCCTTTTCGTATGTTTGTGTATCTCGAGCCCGAAAATATAAAAAACGATACTAGAAAGAACATATTGACCATGATAGATCAACGCATACCTTTTTCGTAAGTAATCTATCCCAGTCCGTCAAAGGGGTAAACTTACACTGGGTAGATGACGCTTCACAGCCTTTAACGAGTTCAAAGCGACAAGAACTCAACAATCTTTTCATTTTTTTAAAAAGGGTCAGAAAAGAGCTTGAAAGTGGACCCCCCATTTTATTTCCTTTACGAGTCAAAAAGAGAAAAATACTCGGCAATATTTTCAGCTTTTAAGAGTCAGAAAAGAGCTTAAATGGGACTCGTCTTAGAGGAACAAGTGGTGTAAAGGGTAGCAACTGGCTTCGGCAATGGTGGAATTGCTCAAAACATGTAATGGTTAAGGGGCTGGCTAATAAAACCAATCATCGCTGTGGTCCCTCAAGAAAGGAAAAACAACCAAGTGAAAGCATATGATCGGTCAAAGAGATGGCAACGATGGAATGAAACAACCAAGGGTCATCTAGCAGAAATTAAAAATGACAATCACAAGATGTAAATCAGATGTGGGTTCATTTTTACACAAGCTCGAACCATGGCAAACTCTGCTTGGATTCGGTTTCATGTTTACATATATGTCGCTCTGATAGTTTATTCCGCGCATGCATAAATAAACTTTGCCTTTCCGCTTCGATAGTGTATTTGCCATATAACTCATACCATTCTGCCCCCGATAGTGTATTTTCCATAGATGCATAGTTTTTGGCCGCCGATAGTGTTAAAGCATATATATATATATATATATCTTGGTTTTTGGCCTCCGATAGCTCCCGATATGTAAATGCATCCATTTCTCCCCCGATAGCTCCCGACAGTGTAATTGCATGCATATATGTGATTTATGCTCCTGAGAGTGTATTCTTGTGCCTCCTGATAGTGCCTTCTTTGACATACATTGCTCTGATAGCTTCCGATGGCTTTGTTTTCTTCCTCCGATGGGTTTGTTTGCGTCCTTTGTTTTCCATGTTCTTCTTTGACATATGGACGGCATATATATCTATATATATATATATATATATATATATATATATATATATATATATATATATATATATATATATATATATAGATACATACATACATATGGCTCCTTTGTAGCTCTGATAGCTCTAATGTGGCTCCTCTGGCTTGGCAATGTCTTTCAAAGAGGCCTACTCTGTTTGCTCTGATATTATGCAATATGCCTTGATATGCCTCCTTTGGTAACTCCTCTTGCTTATGGCTTGGCTATCCTGATGGTCTTGCTCCTGTCTCTTCATGGATCCACTCAGCTTCCCCTTGGCTTCATGTCATCTTCTAGTATCTAGAATATTTCCGTATTGACATCAATGAAAAGCTAGGTCATCAGTATATATATGTATTGTAACATTGAAAGGAATATAATGAAAAATAAATATGGTAGTCCCGATTTTGGGATCCAGGGGAAATTTTTTGTGTATGTCTGATTTATGTTTTATGCTCTCGCCATTGTTTATTTTTTGTTTTAAGGATTCGTATGTAGGTAATTACTATACGGGGTTAAAACCTACAATGCTACTATTAGAATGTAGGTATTAAATGCTATGGTGGTCATTGCATGAAAATGAAAGTCATTTAGTGGGGTGGTTGATAAATCGCCAAGCGGTCCTTGCATGCTGTTGTGGTGTATTTCTATGGTGTCTACAAACGAGAGCTGCGAAAATGGGAGGATCACAACATATGAGGGGATGAGGGAATTCCTTGTACAATGTTGTTGGATTTGAAACTCCTGTCCTCAATAAACGGGATCCCCGAAGTTAGATATATCCATCACAGTAACCTTGCAGGTGCGTTTGCTGAGGAGTTCGACAGTGCTGCATCTTCAAAGCTGCTTTGTAGAACCAAAAATGATAACTGTGTCATAGTAACCTTGCAGGTTCTTTTGCTTAGGGTTTCAACACTGCTGCATTTTCAAAGTTGCTTTGTAGAACCGCAAATGACCGCTGCGAGACAAACATTGCATATTAGGTGCATAGACAAATATTATGACTCAAGTCTGTAAGCTATCTATAATCTAAGAATTAGACGTATAAGCTTGATATAGAGATCTAATACAGTCATTTAAGTTGCATATAACAAAGGTTGAATTGCTGTAATCTATTGAATATGATGAATCCTTGTATTTCTTAAATTGAACATGGTAATTGAAACCAATAGTACCAATAACAAGATCATGTAGTTGGGTAATAAGCTTATGAATCTATTGATCTTGCAGGTCAGAGCATGAACTTGGTACTTACTCTATATGAGCTAATCCAAGTACGTATGACCATGCCGTGTTCATAAGCCAGGCTAACGGGTTATGGACATACTATCATCTACTAGGCTCATAGATGTTAGTTATGGCATTAACTTGAATTACAAGAGTTTATGGTATTGTCGTATACATACATCTAATTGAGTACTGGTTCGTACACCATTTCTAGCAATGCAGGAAGCATCTCCAACAAATGTTTTAGTTCCCCCACCCTACTTAGTCGAACCTTCTCTAATTTTTAGATAAAGTTCTATTCTCTTTGAGAGCTAACTCTTAAAGATAATTAAAGCCTTAGAACTAGAAAAATGGCTTTCATAGAATGAAATGGTTGTTGCTGCAATTAGCTAGTGGAAACTCTTTCAGCTAAATGTAAAGCCGACTTTTGCATGAGCTCCCTAAATATTCATTCAATGATCAAACAAGTGGGCTGCATGCACATAAACAAAATTTTAGCTATGTTTTTTACTCTTATTTATAATTTTAATTTTATTAATTTTTAATTTATCACAAATTCATATAAAATAAATAATAGATCATATAATAATTATAATAAAAAAAATTATGAAGTGCGAGCTATGAACACGACCTCCTGCATGGAACCGACATGTTTCCTTCATCTTCTATGCATGTACTGTGCCAAGAAAATAAACGACGTGTGATAGAAGTAAATGAAATGGTCTACAACACTGACATCTGAATTCTCCTTCAAATCCAAATCCGTGATAGTCATAGAACTATAACAAATTTGTGGTTTCATCAATCACTCTAAAGGCTCAATCGATTTAATCTTACTCAGATTGACATCCATACTTTTTTACTTGTAATCAAATGGTTGGTGCAGAGATAACATAGGATACCACTAGAATCATAACGATTTGGAATTATGCTAACATTTTGTGTGTATTTGAGATTGTATCAACTAGAAAATGGCCCTTAGCTCTTGTTTTTATTTAAAATGCACAATTTAAATAAGTTTTCCCTTATGTGATAGAATGTTCAGTAATATATTAATATCTCTATGATAGTTTACAATTAGTTGTTATTATGCTATTTTAGTTATTAATTTTTTATCTTCCAGGGAAGAAGTAATTGTGAGGGATACATTTTCTTCTCATCTTCTCATCTTCTGGAAATAGGGCTTACATCTAAATAGAAGGAAATTGTCCACCATAGGCCTCCTTTGGAGAGGTTTGTCCCTTGTCATATTCACAGACTCTAGCATATGTTGCTCACTTTATTTGCATCGTTGTTGGTAAATATGCATATGAATTCTCTTATGATTATTTTCTCTAATATTTTCTCCAATACACATATTGTGGTAGATCCTCACTTAAACAAGAGCTTCTCTTCCAACATATAAGAACCTTAATATCAATACTTTATTTAGAAAGACCTAGGTCTTCCTTCCCCAATAAAAATACTACTGGTTGATCTTCTGAAGAGTTAGAGACCACCTAAAAAATAACCTTTTGGAATATAATAAATGTCCATGATGCCAAATGTTGTATAGTGAAAACTAACATCCTAGTTTTGTCTGCAACTACAAATTAACCTCTCGCAACTAACTGTTCCAGTGCGTGCTCTACATTAGTGATTTTCTGCTCTATCTATTTTGTTTTCATATGCATACATCAAACCAAATGTCCTATTGGAAAATATTTCAATGTGTCAGAGCTATTGTGATGGCCTCTGGGTAGGGCGAAGTAAAGAGATTGGTTGCTTGCAACTGGTTGATCTTACTTTATGGGGTGGTAGTACCATCAGTCGCAAGTAGCGTACGGAGGGGTTATTGGCTAGGAAGAAAATCCTTCTTACCATGTGTGTTGGTTCCTGATTGATCCCTACATTACGTTGAAAAATGGAATGACATTGAAATCCCTCCATGCGCTAAGTTCAACTATAGATCAGATAAGTCTAGCTCCTGTGGTATATGAGAGAGGTTATGTTGATACAACTCGAATAGTCCATCTGGATACCGGTGGTGCAAGAAAGCATATTATAAAAAGAGCAAGAGCCCTTGAAATTAGAGAGATAGCCTAAACTATCTAAGAAATGACCTATGTGTGCCCTATTGATATAAGCTAAATCCATATAAAATATAATCAAGCCCCCCTATTAATTTTCATTGGCCAGTTCTGTTCAAACTCTTTCCCATGCCTAACCCAATGATGATAGTGGTCGTTTAGGTTTTTATAGTAGGAGTCAATCGGTAGAACATAATCAGAAAATATACGAAGGAATCTATTTCTTTGTTAGGGCCTCACTGAATGAAGCAAGTGTTCGGTGAATGAAGAGCTATTTCCAGAAAATAAGGCTATGCTTCTATTATTAAGGCCCTATTATTATTTATTGTGTGCACTTTTCTTATTATTATTTCATGCCTTAACCAACCCAATTTATGAATAATGGTTCATATTTATTTCTGTTGGACGAGGGCTACTTATATAATCGGGTGACTTCAATCGCTTATTCGAAAATTCGTATTATAGAAGGGTTGGAATCATAACTTGGCATAATGATGTTGATTTATTCTACCATGTGGGTTGGGGTGGAGTAGCTTGTTTCACCTCTTTCCCTCTATATATCTATTTAAGGTCTTATTATTTTAGTAAGGTCCCTAAACTCTATTCCATACGTGCATTTGATACGAAGGGCCAAGAGCTGTGCTACAGATCTCACATGTTTTTATGGCTGGATCTCTCTCTGCACACACCTTAAATCATAAAATATACGGGCCCCACTTCATCTAACTATATGTATAAACTTTGCCTCCTAATAATGAAACCAACATCCCACACACCTAGTAAATCAAAAGAATTGCTTCCATCCAAAAGTAAAGAAAAGTATCTATCCTAGCCGGAAGTAGTCTCTAATTTCAACTAGGAGGTCATCAACATTCAATCTATCTATATAGTTTCCAGTCATCCACTTTGATTTTATTGCTATATCAATTTAAGTTTAATTTGGTTTATTCAATTGAAGCAATTGATCTGCCCAACGCCTTTGCTTGTATCAAATGGTTCTATTGTATACGTGTAAACATTGCATGATAATTATATAGAAGCTAATCCATCCGCTCATCCAACACTTTGAAATAGATAAAAAAGAAGCTTCTCTATAAGTCTAACGCTAGCAATTTGTCTCACCCCCAAAAAAGAGAATGAACCAATCATTTGCCCCATATCCAATTTCTTGCTAATCGCTGAGTAAACCAAGCAATTGTCTTAAAGAATTCCCCCTTGCATTCTCCATCTCACCCATTATTCTATTTAGAAAGAAATAAAAACATAAATTTTCCTATTATTATTAATGCCTCATTATCCCCATGGTCTATACCTAATAGTGAAGCGTACTTATCCACTTTTGGCCCTCGATGAGTACTTGATTTTCTATTGTAGCAAGTGCACCCTCTATTGGGAAGGTAGAGGAGGAAAAACACAAATTTAACACACAAAACATACGAGCTACGACTATTCTATTGATCATAGAAATGTTATTTTGACAATGAACTCGGTGAGGGGTATTTATGCTTTTTGGGCTAAATACTCGCCCAAAATAACTCAACATGCACAAGAACTCTAAATTTGACTTTTTCCAAAATGCAACTTAACTCGAACTCACCCGACTTGACTTAGTTAACTGACTCTCCTAAATTTAGCTTACTTTGGCATGCCAGAGTAATTAAAATTTCCAGCACTCCCCCTTAATTATGACCGTATGACTCAACATAACTCAAACATGACTTAACATGACTCAACATGACTTCACATGACTTAACTATATTTGCTAGGCTTACAATAGAAATTGAATCAATTATCACTCAAACATGCCTGCCAGTCTGTGTCTCAGCTAGGCTTATAATGACTCATAAATTTTGCAATTTTTCATTTTCTTTTTCTCTGATCCCAGATTCTATATCCTTGAAATTGATTTATTCTCTATTGCGTGTTCTTATTGTAGGATTCATATTTCTTTACTTGATGTCGCTGCAAATTTTCTTTGACTTTTATTGAATTTGTGCTGAAACACAATTTGATCTTGTCTTATACACCTTCCTCTTCAAATATTCATTCAACCATGGAATGCTTCCACAACATTGCATCTTCAAACTGTCTTATTTTCTCTACTTCTTGTGCTTCATATACTTGTCTTTCTTTTTTCCATATTTATTGATAGCAGAATCTTATCTCTTCTTGAATCCATTGCTGGAAAATGGTTTTAATGCATTCTTATTTGTTTTCAGAAACTTCCATATCCTTCTTTTCATCATCAGGTAGTAATTCTTCTTTCCTGTACTTTTCACACTCGAAATAAAAGTTAAAAATATCTTCATTATGCTCTTCAGTGAGAGCTTCCTACTTTACCTCTTCCTTCTCTGCCTTCTCTGCTTCTTCACAAATCTCTGTTGCTGCAAACATGTTGTCTTCCACTTGGCTTCTTGAAACATGCGTGCTTCTCTCACCAAATAAAAAACGTGTAAATAAGAACATTTTGTTGCATCATGTGAAACCACTCATCACCAGTTAATGGTTCTTCATTAAATTTAACATCAACATAATTTTCATCCACTCTATTGTGGGATATCCGAGCATGCATGTGCTCATTGTCAATCTCATTAACAATTTCAACTTCACCAAATTCATCAGCTGCAACTGGATTCATCAATTCACATATCACATTGCAGTCATCATCCACATGTGTTTCATCATAGTGGGATCCATCATCATATGCACCATCCACGTTAAAGTGGATTCTTTGAGCATTTATATGCTCTTTTCTCTGCTTCACACATAGAGGCTTCAACTTCTCTTTTTGCAATCTTTGTTGCATCTTCTTCACCCATATGCATTCTTGCATAATGGGTTTCAATTTTATGGTCTTGACAACCATCATCCACTTTTGGGTGTGATTCTCCAAGCTCTGTTTTCCTCTTAGAGTCTTTCTTATTTACTCTCAGATCTATGGCTGACTTTTTTTCTTCTGACATAACCTGCTATTGCATGTCACTCTCCCTTGCATGAAATTATTCCAAAATCTTCATGCTTCCTTGGAAGTTGTAGCTTTTTCTACCTTTGCACAAAAGCTCCTTTTAAAACTTTAATAAAACCTTATATAATTTTTTTTTATAAACTTTTATAACCCATAAAATAAAAAATTCTTTTAAAAATCTCCAATGCGCTTCATCCAATCCCCATCAAACGTGCCTTCCTTTGAAAAAAAATTGGAATAAATTTTGTTTATTTAAAACTTGCCCACGTGATGGTCTTCGACCTTTTAAACAACTTTGCCAAAAGAAAAAGTTTTTTCAAACCTTCTTACGATGGCTCGATATTTAACAACACGTGTGCTCCCTGATCACACAATGAGAAACCTTTATGAATTTTTATTTTATATCAGGAACTGATAATTCCAAATGTGTGTTGAATTTTGAATGCTCGACAGCGTAGGCATTCGACCCCAAATTAACATGTGACTGTAGAGTGGGCAAGAGTTGCGTCTCGCTTTAATTAACAAATGACTCGCTCACTTCCATGTCAACAGGTTTACGTACTTGGGCTTTGGCCCTCACTTTGTTAAAAATAAAAATCTACAAGCTACAACGTATCGCTCAGTTTTTTCTTCATGGCCTGCTTAATCACTCACACAGTATGGCTGTATAAGTTGCAACTGCAGACTCTCTCATTCCTGAAATCGTCTAGCTTTAATATCAATTGGTTGGAAAGGCAGAGGAGGAAAAACACCTTCTATTGATCATAGAAACTTTATTCTTACAATGAACTCGGTGAGGGGTATTTATGCTTTTTGGACTAGCTACTTGCCCAAAATAACTCAACATGCACACACACTCTAAATTTGAATTTTTCCAAAATATAAGTTAACTCGAACTCACTCGATTTGACTCAGTTAACAAACTCTTCTAAATTTATCCAACTCTAGCATGTAGGAGTAATTACAATTTCTATAACCTCGCTATAATGAGAGAGCATCCCTGCCACAACGAGTATTGCTATGATTAACTGGATTTACTCTACTCTTGCTACCTACTGCTCTCCCTGGTCTTGAAACTGTAATGTGCTACAAAATTGGCTTTGATTTTAAGTTTTAACCCAATTGTCTCTTTATCAACTTTGAAATTGAATCCAGTAATTATCACAACTTTCTGAGGACCAAAAAAACATGATGGGAATAACTTATATGACTTATATTATGCGTAAGAGCCGACCGACCACGGAAGTTGTTGAAGGAAATGTAACTAGGTTCGGTCTTCATAAATGTACTTTTCATATTTGTATTTATTCAAGAAAAGAAATATTTTTATAATATATGTCAATGAGTTTCTTGCTCATTGAAATAAGCCCAACACATGTTAAAGTGCTATAGGTGAGTCAAATAGTCAAAAGAAAAAGTTGAAGGCCTAAAGGGCATGTTACACCATGTATGATTATGTATTAGAGTCAATAGAATACCTCCAATAAAAGTCAACAAGTCTCCTCCATGCAACGACACCTACAAAAGAAGCAATCTAAATTATAAAAGACAAGTCAGCCTAAAGGAGGGACAATCCTCTATATATAGAGGATTTCCACTCCTCCAAAGACAACGCACTCATATCTCTAAAATCTGTGAAGAAAAGAAGCAAGAAAAGGGTAACAAAGGAAGAAGAATAGGTCTTCTAGTGCAACCAAGGAAGGAGGAGTAAAACTGAAGTGAAGAGGACTATTTCTAGCGCTAGAAACAATCACACATGCAAAGAAAAGGAGGTCAAGTATGCAGGTATGACAACAGGAACAAAAAATCCTTGAACTAGTGTTGTTTGGGCTTGAAACTAGGCCTACAAGGCCTCCCAAGTCAAGTGAAGAAGCCTATTCTCTAGCGAAGGAAAAGGACCCTAATTCTCTAGGGTTCCCACCATACGTGGCAAAACTAGGGTTGTTGTTCAGTCACATCAAGTTTGCAGACCTACCTCAAGAAGAATCTTGAGAAGGGTGCCTCCTTAAGTGAAGAACATCTTGAATAAAGGAAGAATAATATATCATCAAGAAGATAACATATCCAAGATCTATCTCTAGAAAAAGAAATGAAGAAGAGAACGAAGTGTTGGGGAGAAAAGTGCCGGAAGGAGGAAGTCCATGTGCCAGGGAACATAGTGCAGAAAGGAGAAAGGACTTGACTTGTGCTTGGAGGACATTATAGTAAGGGGTATAGGGTTTGTAATTGATCAATAATAAGCTTCAATGAGAGAAACTTACTAAAGGGTTTTCCTCTCAAGAGAAGAGAGGTTTTAGCCCTGGCAGAGAGCCAACATCTTGTGTTCTTGCTCTTATGTGTTTGGTAGCAGTTTGATGAAATAAACACACATGCATTAATAATAAGAGGAAGAAGATTAAGCTAACACGAAAAATTAAAAGGACTCTACAAATTGTTATCAAGCAAAGAATAATCATACTAACCTAATTGCCCTAGATTCTTCAACATGGTATCAGAGCTAAGGTAACACATCAAGGAAATGGAAACTCAAGAACACTCATCAAGGAAAGGAATCTACAAGGTTGAAGCATCAAGCCAAATATACTCAAGGACAAGAAGGAATTACAAGGAGACTACAAAGCAAAAGGAGAACCCTTTTGTACAAAGACACCTACAAAGAAAAGTAGATCAAGAAGGGACCTACACCACAAGCCAAGCTATTAATCAAGTCTACTTGAAGCACGCCCACTGGAGAGAAAGCAACTTGAAGAACATCAAGATCTAAGGAAGGGGAGGCATCAAGTGTTCAAGGAGAAAGCAAGTCTATTGCATCTCAAAATCTATCAAATAAGTATATGTTCCCTTCTGAATATACATCAATGTATTTTTGCACAAATTGGTAGGTACCAATAATAACTTGCATGGAAGAAGAGATCTGATTTACTTCTCAAGGAGAATGAACTCCTAGAACAGATCAAAGGGAATGTTACTATTCCTTCTAAGGAACAAACTCAAGCTTTAGCCAAGTATAATAAGGATGAGATAAGAGCTCAAAGGATTCTAATAGAATCTATCAAGGACTCTATCATTCCTTATGTCTCCAAATTTGAAACATAAAAAGAAATCTATGATAAACCAGTAGAGCTATTCTCGGTAACCACAACTGGAGAAGTGATATCTCTAAGAAATGAATTGTACAAGATGAAGATATCAAAGGAAGGAATAAATCCCTACTTCATGAAGATCTCTGAGATGATAGATCAATTTCAAGAGCTAGGGGAAGTCATGTCAGACAAAGAAATGACAATTGTAGTACTCAATGCTCTACCCGAGGATTGGGGAAACTTCACATAAATCATATATGCCAAGAAGGAAGCTACAATCAAACTAAGTGAAATGTGGTTTCTATTCAAGACAGAGGAAACCAGACTCAAAGCCAAGGAAGATGCAGGATCAAAGGAGCAAGCATTTGCTACCATGGCTAGGAGAAAGGGAAAATTTGGCAAATTTGGTCCACGAAGAACAAACAACAAAGATATGTCCAAATTCCAATGCTTTGGATGCCAAGAATATGGACATTACAAAAGGAATTGTCCTAAACTTAAGAAGGACAACAAAAATAGAAGAAAAAAGGGAAGAGGCTTATGTGACTCAAGAAATTAAAGAAGAAGACAAGAAGAAAAAGAAGGAATATCCTTCAAATCTCTACTGTGAATAAGTCAAACTCTTTACTTAAAGTATTCTTTCAAAGTTTTGAGTATTATAGGATCATGTAGGAATAGAATAAAATTGCATGGCTAGAAACATCTTCTAGAATATAGAATCATGATGTACATAGAGTTCAAAATACTCATGTAGAAGGAGTACTTATAAATGAGAAATAAATGCATGACAAGAAATGTCTTCTAGAATATAGGAGCATGGTAGATATAGCTCAAGATATTCATGTAGAAGGAGCATACTTAGTATATGACCTCATCCACAATGAATAAAAATTGATCATGATTAGGAATATTAGAAGATCTCCATCATCAAAAGGAAAGAAACATTTGCAGGGTAAGGATCTTCAAGATGCTATGATGAAATATCTAAAAGAATATTCATAAACAAAAGTAGATGTCTCATTAGGAATCCCATTCATGGGATTCAAGAAAAGTATGATATACATGAAATATAAGATGAAGCAATAAGGGTCACACCAAGGACAACCAAATGAAGCTAAGAAGATCAAAGGAGAATCAAGATGGGGTATGTATGCATCAAAGTTTAGTCATGTTAACGTTTATATATTATTGAGTCATGGTAATAGTTCTATAACATGATCAAGTAGGAAAGAGTCTCTTTCACCAATGACATGCTCAAAGGCATGCTACAATGCAATGAAGGTCAACAAAAGAAAATACTCACATAAGGAGTATAAGATTGTTCACTATGAAGCAAGTAAAGAAGAAATTCTGACTAGTCCTAGAATCAAGCAAAGAAGAAGTGTTCTCACAAGGATAAGAAAGTGGTTGACCAATTTATCCAAGAAGAAGAAAATGAAGAAAGAGATCAAGCATGTGAAGAACACCATGATCACTAAGAATCACTATCTGATAAGATACTTTGAAGACATCCCCTGAAAGAAGGCATGACAACTCTGACAAAGGAAGAAAAAAATCAAAGGACCCTTGACACCTATGAAGGCCTTGGAGATATGAAAAGTGTAGATAACTGATTCTACCCTACAAAGATGTCATGATGAAGAATCCATCCAACAAAAGTCGTTTAATGTTGAAGCAATATCAAGATGAAGTCATGAAGGGCTACTAGATCAAAGCATGGGAACATACAAGTACAAAGAAGAATCCATGTGAAGAGTAGTTCGAAGCATAGACAAGATGACAAGGAATAACCAAATGACAAGAGAAACTAATATATGACAAGAAGGCCATTTTCCACGAAGGAAGAAATGACATAACAAACCAGGAAGGAAAGTGATCGATGGATGGTGCCCTACGAAAAGGAAGTTCGAACCATGACTTCATGGCATCAAAGGAAAGAAGAAGATCAAGTAGCTGAAGGAACCACAAAGAAGAAGTTGCTGATACAAATCCCTAGCTAAGAGGGAGTTATAACAAGTTCCCAATTACAAAATAACTTGGACAAGTACCTTATTAGAGGATACTTGGGCATGTCTTCCCCAATTGAGAGGAAGTGACAGACAAACCATTCTTGTATTCACTTGGGAAGAAAGAATAGGAGGATTGGGTAATCATCTGGCATCTGATACTATTTGAGGATGAGTAGGACATCCAAGACAAGAGTAGGCAAGAGGACCAATATTATTTGAGGGCTGGGAACCCAAGATAAGAATAGTCCTAGAAGGTCATACTCAGTGAACACCTGGGTGGGTATGTACCTTGAGAGACAATGACTAAGGTGTCTATAAGTCATTGGTTTCACCAACATTGTGCTCTGATCTATTGAGAGATAGAGCTGTCAGTCAAGGCCTTGCTGTGGAAACATTGTTGGTTACTATGATGCTACAACATATGGATTGCCAATTAGGTTTCTCTTATGTGAATTATTCAAGATTGAAACATAGCCAAACACCTTGTAATGTTGTATGAATACCTCCCTAGTTAAGAGGGAATGTTGAAGGAAATGTAACTAGGTTTGGTCTTCATAAATGTACTTTTGCTATTTGTATTTATTCAAGAAAATAAATATTATTTTTATAATATATGTCAATGAGTTTCTTGCTCATTGAAATAGGTCTAGCACATGTTAAATTGCTATAGGTGAGTCAAATAGTCAAAATAAAATGTTGAAGGCCTTAAGGGCATGTTACACCATGTATGATTATGTATTAGAGTCAAGAGAATACCTCCAAGAAAAATCAACAAGTCTCCTCCATGCAATGACACCTACCAAAGAAACAATCTGAATTATAAAAAACAAGTCGGCCTACAAATAATAAGTCGACCTTCAAGTCAGCCTAAAGGAGGGACAATCCTCTATATATAGAGGTTGTCCACTCCTCCAAAGCGTTGGGTGTGGAGCCTGGTTATCTTCTTTATTTAGAGGTATCGCCACATTGGACCCTAGTTGCCGCTCATAAAATAGACGGTGCAGGGGGGCGACTATGACCTTTGGGAGCCCCCCCCCCCCCTTGCGGGGGAATCGGGGGCAGTGCCCCCGAAGCTAAAAATAGACGTAAAATTGCCTTGTAAAATGTTGTAATTTCATAGTCAATATGGGTCGTTCATTAGCCGAAGATTTGACGGTAGAAGTTATGTTTAATTTAGGGTTTTTTTCCCTAGAAGGCAACCCCTCGCTGTATATGAGGGAATTGCATTGCGTCTATGTAGATCTGTATTGAGGGAATTGTATTGCGAGAAGAGAGAGGAGATTGAGTGAGAGAGAAGAGGGAATTACAACGGATCTGCTATAATTTGTATCTCTTCAGTTTGCTGGATAATATAAAAGGAAATACTGGCTGTTTCTCTATGGATGCCCAAATTGGGTGAACCACATATATCTGTGTCTCTCTTGTTTTATGTGTTTTCTGTGTTTATATTTCTGCAATATTTTATGTGTTCCATTGCTCTGTAATATATAATTTTCTAACAACTGGTATTAGAGCCGAAGGCCTATTTGGATGATAAACTCGCAGGAGAAAATGGTTCCTGGTTTGAGTGGGAGCAATGGTGGAAGATGGTAGGTTTAGGGTCGAAAAATTTAATGGCCAAAACTACCAGATTTGAAGATGCAGATGGAAGATTATTTGTACTAGAGAGATTTGTACCAACCATTGAGCGGAAAGGCAAAGAAGCCGATGAGTATGACAAATACAGAATGGTATATTCTCGACAGAAAGGCACTTGGAACAATACGACTATGCCTAGCGGCATTGGTAGCCTTTAATATTTCAAAGGAAACAACAATAGAGGGTTTAATGTTGAAATTGGCCAAACTATATGAAAAACCCTCGCCTTCAAATAAGGTATTTATTATGAAGCGTTTATTTAATATGAAGATGTCAGAAGGTGGATCTGTTGCTGATTATTTAAATGAATTTAATACAGTTATCAGTCAGTTAAGTTCTGTAGGGGTAACTTTTGATGATGAAGTTAGGGCTCTGTTATTTCTGTGCTCATTACCAGAAAGTTGGAATGGTTTAGTTGTGTCCATTAGTAATTTTGTCTCTTGATCTAGTACTTTAAAGTTTGATGATGTTATTGGTGAAATCCTTAGCGAGGAAATGCGATGGAAAAGCTCCAATGAGACATCAGGTAATGCTTTGACTGCAGAGACTAGGGGAAGAAAAATGGAAAGAGGAAAGAGCCCTAGATATCGCAGTAAGTCAAGAAAAGGTAGATCCAAGTCCAGATCGGGGATAGTGTGTTGGAAATGTGGGAAGAAAGGACACCTGAATAAAGACTGCAAGTCTCGAAAGGGAAAAGAAGGAGACGTGCAACAAGAAAATAATCATGAAGCGAATGTAACAGGTGATGTGTTGCAAGATGATTTGATTCTTTCATTAGAAAATATTATTGATGCCTGGGTGGTAGATTTAGGGGCCTCATTCCATGCCACACCCGATAGGAAACATTTTCATGATTATGTTAAAGGATATTTTGGACGGGTTCGATTGGGTGATGATAACCCATGTAAAATCATTGGAATGGGTACAGTTTTCATAAAACAACATAATGGAAATCAATGGTTATTGAAGGAGGTAAGACATATTCTAGATTTGAAGAAAAATATTATTTCAACAGGGTAGTTGGGAGGTGAAGGCTGTGTGAATACTTTTACAGATAAAACCTAGAAGGTCACTAAAGGATCCCTGGTAATAAAAAAAGGAGAAAATGTTGGTACATTGTATTTATGCAATGATATTTCTAACTCTGTTAATTCTTTAACCTCTACAGGAGAAGATAAGGCATTGTGGCATGATAGGCTCGGGCACATGAGTGAGAAGGGGATGTAGATTCTTCATTCAGGAAATTTGTTGCTAGGTAGCATGTTGATTTAAAATTTTGTGAGAATTGTGTTTATGGAAAACAGAAGAGAGTCAGAGTCCTCAGAGTTGGGAAAGAAAAGAAGAACGAAAAATTAGAGCTTGTGCATACAACTTTATGGGGACTTGCTCAGGTATCATCTCTTGGTGGCTCTCGTTATTATGTTACTTTTATTGATGATGCAACCAGAAAAAACTGGATTTATTATATTCGACATAAATCTGATGTATTTGATACTTTCAAGAAATGGAAAGCTTTGGTTGAAAATGAGACAGGAAAAACGTTGAAGTGTCTCATATCAGACAATGGAGGTGAATATTGCTGCAAAGAGTTTGATAGGTACTGGTCAGAGAATGGAATTCGTAGAGAGAAGACAGTTCCCGGAACACCACAAGAAAATGGCGTGTCAGAAAGGATGAATAGGACAATCATGGAGCGTGAAAGGTGCACAAGATTACATGCAGGATTGCCTTTACAATTTTGGGTAGATGCTGTAGATACTATTGTTTATCTAATAAACAGAGGGCCTTCAAGTTCCTTGGATGGTGGTATTTTAGAGGAGGCATGGATAGGTAAAAAGGTAAACTACTCATTTTTAAAAACCTGTGGTTGTGAAGTCTTTGTCCACATTAATAAAGAAAATAGAACAAAGCTTGAGGCAAAATCAAAGAAATGTACTTTTATTGGATATGGTTTAATGTTTTTGGTTATCGCTTTTATGATTATGAAAAACACAAAATCATTAGGAGCATAGATGTCATATTCAATGAAAAGGTTTTGTATAAGGATCAGTTGCAGGAAAAGAAACAAGAAAAAGAAAATAAAGAATACATAGTGCTTGATGAGATCAGAGAAAAAGTGATGGTGCCTGAAAATCATAATGATCAATGGCCAGAACAACAACCACAACAACAACAAGCACCTCAAACACCTGAAAGTGGTCTTAGAAGATCTACCCGGATAAGTATACCCCCTGATCGATACTCTCCTTCATTATATTATGTATTGTTGACTGATTTTGGTGAACCATAATGTTATGAAGAAGTAGTGCAGGTAGAAACCAGGAAGAAGTGGGAGCAAGCCATGAAAGAAGAGATGGACTCTTTAACACATAACCAAACTTGGGACTTAGTCAGGTTGCCTGCAGGTAAAACAACATTGTAGAATAAATGGATTTACAAGTTGAAGGAAGAAGATGGATGTAGAAAAAGGTATAAAGCTAGATTTGTGGTGAAAGGGTTTGCACAGAAAAAAGTGTATAGACTTTGATGAGATATTTTCTCCTGTTGTTAAAATGACTTCAATCAGAACTATTTTAATTCTAGTAGCAGCTGAAGATTTGCATCTTGAGCAGTTAGATGTAAAGACAACCTTTCTCCATGGGGATTTGGAGGAAAAGATATATATGCAACAACCACAAGGATATGAGGTAAAAGGGAAGGAGAAACTAGTGTGCAGGTTGAAGAAGATTTTGTATGGCTTAAAACAAGCTCCAAGGCAGTGGTTTCTAAAATTTGACAGGTTTATGTCTGAACAAGGTCATACTAAATGTCACTCTGATCATTGTTCTTATCTCAAAAGGAAAAATGATGGCAGCGATATTATATTGTTATTGTATGTAGATGACATGCTTGTTGTAGGTTCTAACATGCAGGAAATAAATGTGCTCAAAATAAAATTGGTGAACTCATTTGCAATGAAGGATTTGGGTGCTGCAAAACAAATCCTTGTTATGAGAATAACTAGAGACAAGAAGAATCACAAATTAACATTGTCTCAAAGTAAGTACATAGAAAAGGTGTTGAAAAGGTTTAATATGTAGAATGCAAAACCAGTTAGTATACCTTTGGCTAGACATTTCAAATTAAGTAAGGAGGAGTGTCCCAAGACTCAGGAAGAAATGGCTCATATGTCTAAATTTCCATATCCATGAGCATTTGGAGGCTTAATGTATGCAATGGTTTGCACAAGGCCTAATATTGCACATGCAGTGGGAGTTGTAAGCAGGTGCATGAACAATCCAGGAAAAGAACATTGGATGGCGGTGAAGTGGATTCTCAGGTATTTGAGAGGTACCACAAATCAAGCATTATTCTTTGGTGGTTCAAACATTTCTCTACAGGGATATGTTGATGTAGATATGGCAGGTGATAGAGATAACAAGAGGAGAAAAATAAGATATGTGTTTACTGTAGGTGGAACAACTGTCAGTTGGGTCTCAAAACTGCAAAGTGTTGTTGCACTCTCAACAATGGAAGGAGAGCATGTTGCTGCTACAAAGGCTAGTAAAGAAATGATTTGGTTACAAAGGTTCCTGGATGAATTGGGTAAGAAGCAAGAGTTGGGCAGGTTATACAGTGACAGCCAGAGTGCCATACATCTTGCAAAGAACTCAGCATTTCATTCCAAGACTAAACATATACAGCTTAAGTATCATTTCATATGGTCAGCGTTGGAAGATGGACAATTGAAGCTGGAAAAGATACACACTAGCCAAAATCCTGCAGATATGTTAACACAAGTTGTAACCAGGGAGAAACTGAGAATCTCCTCAATTTCAATTGGTCTTCAAGTATGATGAAGAAGATGAGAAAAAATCAGGTCCAAAGTGGAGTCGCTGTCCAGCAAATGAAGCAGCGATGGAGTTGCTATAATCAGTCTCCAAGTGGGAGATTGTTGGGTGTGGAGATTGATTATCTTCTTTATGTAGAGGTATTGCCACATTGGACCCCAGTTTGTAATGTGGAAACAACACCATCCATAAAATATATGCTGCAGGGGGGGTAGCTGCGACCTTTGGGAGCCCCCCTGGTGGGGGGATCAGGGGTAGCACCCCCGAAGCTAAAAATAGATGTAAAATTGCCTTGTAAAATGTTGTAATTTCGTAGTCAATCTTGGCCGTTCATTAGGCGGAGATTTGATGGTAAATTTATGTTTAATTTAGGTTTTTTTCCCTAGAAGACAACCCCTCACTATATATGAGGGAATTGTATTGTGTCTATGTAGATCTGTATTCTGAGCGAGAAGAGAGAGGAGATTGAGCGAGAGAGAAGAGGGAATTACAATGGATCTGTTGTAAGTTGTATCTCTTCAATTTTATGGATAATATAAAAGGAAGGACTGGCTATTTCTCCATGGACATAGCCCAAATTGGGTGAACCACGTATATCTATGTATCTCTTGTTTTATGTGTTTATATTTCTGCAATATTTTATGTGTTCCATTGCTCTCTAATATATAATTTTATAACACAACGACAACACACTCATATCTCTGAAATCTGTGAAGAAAAGATGCATGAAAAGGGTAACGAGTTGAAGTTTCTAATTTTCCTTAGTAAGAAACCCTTCATGCACTTTTTCTGATTTATTCCTACCTACTTGTTATTTTTCCTTTAACAAGCTATTTACAAAGTAAATACTGAAAATAAACACCAATGCACACTCAACATATTACAGATCAACAATTAAAAGAAACAAGATCAAACACACCACATGACACCATTATTTTTGGATCAATGTCCCCGGAAAAACCCAATGTGGGAAAACCGGTGCAACTATCTGAGGGTTTTCTTATTAAACAATATTAGAATACAATCTGGGTGCCAAAACTGGCCTACCTAACAGAGAATTTCCTTAGCATCTATACCTCATAGTTTGAGAGAAATCTCCTGGATGAAACTCCGTAAAACCCTTCCGGCAGCTCCTCAACACAAAATTTCTCTGCAATCCCAGCGTCTGCCCAAACTCGATTGCATTAGCCCATCTCTATCTCATGCTAGCCTTGCGTCAGCCTTTCTAGGCTTGCGTCAGTCCCAGGAGGCCCTGTGTCAGCTCTGGGAGCCTTTGTGTCAGCTGCGTTAGCCCCTCTGGTGCTCTGCGCAACACTTGGCTGCCTCTGTGTGGCCCTGCGTGAGCCCTTGCTTGATCTGCGTCACCCTTTTTGGCTATTGCGCTTCTCTACCAACACAATCTCTACCTTCTCAGATTCTCTTTACCCATGCCCCTTAGCTGCTCTCCCGATCACTGATTCTATCTCTCTTAGCAAACCCCGCTCTAGAGAATAGAATGACTGATCATCTGATGTATTCTCCAAGTGACCCTCAAGCCTCCTCTTATACTTTTCCTGTTGACATATCAACGGTCGAGATTAAGTCCCTAATCAACAACTAATATTATATCTGGCTTGATCCATGTCTTTTGGACCACTCTAACACAATTTCATATTAATACACATTAATAATTTATTTTCCCTAAGTTTAAACTTAGGGACTCCATTAAAAATATTAATTATTTTAATATCTCCTGATCTGTTTAGAATCTGCCCAAACCCTTTCTGGGTATTGGAGATCTCATGTGACCCAACCTCTCCACTAAATTTCATGGCTACAACACATTCGATGCTACCCCAAATCAACACTCCCTCTTAGCAAGGACTGTGCTCTAGCAATACTGTTCACTGAGTATTACTCTGATCATCCGGCATCGGTACCTGTGTTGATGCTAGGTCTTCCTACTCAACATCCTTTGCATTGCTGCATCCTGTACTACTGCCCATGGTTCTACCACTGCCACTGCTGCATCTGTATGACAACTCCCTCTGCATTCATGCTGCTGCTGGTCCTTTCTCCCAACACTGCATCCGCACTGCACCTCTTCTCATCAAATTGCATTGTGTCGCCTACTGTTGCACTGCATCTTAGTTACTAAGAAGTAAGTAACTGATCTCCCAACTGACCTCCCTATTGGGCTAGAAACACCCACTGATGCTGAAGCACCCTCTGCCGCTAACAAGTGCTCCCTCTCTTTGACCTTTGTGATGCTGCAACAAATCCCTGCATCTCGCACCGTTGCACACCTCTTTGTGCCTTCCTGCACTGGTGAAACACTCTTGTGCCTCTCGCACTACTGCAGCTTGCTAGCTCTGTGATGTCTTGGGACTCCTACACTGTAGCTCTCTCTGCCACTCCATCCGCATCCGTCTCTACCCACTCAACCAATCTTGCTACTCCTCATTGGGGCTCTCGTAGCAAGGTCTAATCTAAGAGGCCGGGTACCTCAAGGATCCTGCCCCTCATCGCTTGTAGTCCTCCTGACTACAACTCGATGTTTCCCCACTTCCGCTCAAGTGGTGCATGTGCACTCATGGTACAGTCATCGTCTGTCAAAAATTCCTTCTCTGCCCGTGCTGGCATTGCCTTGGTCTCAGAAGACTCACCCTTACTCTTCTTCCTTGGGCACTGGGTCGCATAATGACCCATCTCCCCACAGTGGAAGCATTTGATCTTGGAGACATCTTTCTTCTTCCGCTTCTCCTACTTTCCCTCAGGTGCTAGGACCACATCCTCCTCCTCTTGCTGAACTTTCATACCTTTGCTGCTGCTACCTGTCTTCGTCTGCCTTCCGATCTCTTCCTGGTGAAGAGTTGCCCACATCTCGTCCCAAGGTAGGAGATTCCCTCTGCCCAAGATACTCTGGACAAACACTTCCCAATCTTCTGAGACAACATTTAGGGATGTCCTCACCATAAGTTCCTGATCCGGTGTCACTCCTATAGCAGTCAACTGGTCTCGGATCTCATTCAGTCTTCTGAGGAAGGTGTCAATCGATTGACCCTTCTTCATCTGATATGACCTTATCTGGTTCTCGAGCAACATTCTTCTATGCACAGAAGTATGCTGGTACAGGTTCTTGAGATCTTCCCACATCTGAACTACCATTTCCTTCTCGGATATATGTGGTACCACATGATCCTTGACCCCGTCAAGGATAATGCACTTAGCCCTCGCCATCACCTCTTTGTACTTGTCATTATCATTTGGGTTGACTGGGATAGCTATCGTCTTCAAGGCAAAGTTCTTGATACGATTCCTGTCAAGAACTGATAAGATTCTAGCCTTCTAGACTACGAAGTTCGATACTCTGTCTAGTCTATACTGGTCTGTTACCCCGTGTAATGCCTTAACGCTCCTCTACTTCCCTCCTGGAAGTTCTCTGTTCGACTCCTTTGAGTCTCTACTTTCCGTCTAGAAGTTCTCTTCTAGACTCCCTCTGAGTCGTGATTTCCCTCCTGGAAATCCTTCTGCCGCTTGTTGAGATGCCCCCTACTCTAATCATCTTGTGTAACTGCACTACTAATCCAGGTTCCTCATTTAGAAACCCTCGGTAACAACTCCTCTGACCCTGCTCTGTCAGGTACTGTTCAGACTACAATACCTCACTAGCTCCACTCTGCAATATTTCTGCAACCTTCTAGACTCTAGCAACTGCCTCTCTTTGTGAATTGCGTCAGCCCCTCTCTGCCTCACGCTGGCTCTGCGTCAGCCCTATGATGCCCTATGTCAGCCCTCTGGCCCTTTGCGTCAGCAACACTGACCTCTCTGAGGCTCTGTGCAACTCCCGACTTCTTCTGTGTGGCTCTGGCTGGCTGCTGTATTTTAGTCCTCTTGTGATCTGCAATCACCCTCTGATACCATGTTGAAGTTTCTAATTTTCCTTAGTTAGAAACCCTTCATGCACTTTTTCTGATTTATTCCTACCTACTTGTTATTTTTCCTTTAACAAGTTATTTACAAAGAAAATACTAAAAATAAACACCAATGCATGCTCAACATATTACAATTTAGCAACTAAAAGAAACAAGAAGAAACACACCACATGACACCATTATTTTTGGACCAATGTCCCCGAAAAAACCTAATGTGGAAAAACCGGTGCAACTGTCTGAGGGTTTTCTTATTAAGGAATATCAGAGTAAAATATGGGTGCCAAAACTGGCCTACCCGATAGAGAATTTCCTTAATAGCTATACCTCAGTTTGAGAGAAATCTCTTGGATGAAACCCTAAAAAACCCTTCCGGCAGCTCCTCAGCACAAAATTTCTCTGCAACCCTAGCGTTTGCCCAAACTGGACTGCGTCAGCCCCTCTCTGTCTCATGTTGGCCCTGCGTCAGCCTTTCTAGGCCTACATTAGCCCCAAGAGGCCATGCATCAGCTCTGGGAGCCTCTATGTCAGCTGTGCTGGCCCCTCTGATGCTCTGCACAACACTTGGCTACCTCTGTGTGGCCCTGTGTGAGCCCTTGTTGGATCTGCGTCACCCTCTTTGGATGCTGCGCTGCTCTCCCGACACAATATCTGTCTTCTTTATTTCTGTGTACTCAATGCCCCTCAGCTGCTTTCCTGATCACTGATTCTACCTCTCTTAGCAAACCCCACTCTAGAGAATAGAATGACTGATCATTGGTGTATTCTCCAAGTGACCCTCAAGCCTCCTCTTATACTTTTCCTGTTGACATATCAACCGTCGACATTAAGTCCCTAATCAATAACTAAGATTAGATCTGGCTTGATCCATGTCTTTTGGACCACTCTAACACAGATTCATATTAATACACATTAATATTTTATTTTCCTTAAGTTTAGACTTAGGGACTCCATTAAAAATATTAATTATTTTAATATCTCTTGATCTGTTTAGAATCTGCCCAAACCCTTTCTGGGTATTGGAGATCTCATGTGCCCCAACCTCTCCACCAAATTTTGTGGCTAGAGCACATCCAATGCTACCCCAAATCAACATAACACAAGACGAAGAATAGGTCTCCTAGTGTAGCGAAGGAAGGAGGAGGAAAACCAAACTGAAGAGGACTGTTTCTAGGGCTAGAAACAGTCACACGTGCGAAGAAAAGGAGGTCAAGTTTGCGTGTATGATAGCAACAAAAAACAGTGCATGAACTAGTGTTGTTTAGGCTTGAAACTAGGCCTACAAGGCTTCCCAAGTCAAGCGAAGAATCCTATCTCTCTAGCGAAGGAAAATGACCCTAATTTTCTAGGGTTCCCACCATGTGCAACAAAACTAGGGCTGCTGTTCAATCACATCAAGTTTGTAGACCTAACTCAAGAAGAATCTCGAGAAGGGTGTTTCGTTAAGTGAAGAACATCTTGCAGAATGGAAGAAGATTATATCATCAAGAAGCTAACATAGCCAAGATCTATCTCTAGACAAAGTAGTGAAGAAGAGAATGAAGTGTTGGCTAGAAAAGTGCCAGAAGGAGGAAGTCCATGTGCCGGGGAACATCGTGCAGAAAGGATAAAGGAATTGGCTTGTACTTGGAGGACATTCTAGTGAGGGGTCTAGGGTTTGGCATTGATCAATAAGAAGCTTCAATAAAATAAACTTACTAAAGAGTTTTCCTCTCAAGAGAAGAGAGGTTTTAGCCCTAGCGGAGTGCCAACATCTTGTGTTCTTGTTCTTATGTTTTTGGTATCAGTTTGATGAAATACAAACACATCCATTAATAAGAAGAGGAATAAGGTTAAGCTAACAAGAAAAAGTAAAAGGACTCCAAAAATTGTTATTAAGCAAAGAAGAATCATACTAAACCTAATTGCCCTAGATTCTTCAACAAAAGAATGGGGTGCTATTACCATAATAGTCGATTTTATCTAATTAATATGAGACTTGAAAAGGGGGAATCGCGCTGCTACTTCCGTTAAGGAGCTGCGTAGCCCTAGCTAGAGAATGCAGCACGTAGCACACAATTGCCCCTCAATGGCCTCCTACTGCTAAGGATTGAGCAACATGGACTCAGCAGAGGACGACGATCCTCTTTCTGATCATCAGCAAGAAAACGAAGGAACAACAAAAGCTTTCGCCTCTCTCATTTCTGCAATGGGTCCGGCAAAGAATCGACCATCAATCACTAAGTTTGTTAAAAGATTTGAAGACATCCCTGAAATCTCACTCCCTCCTGCCCTTCCTCGTAAAGCAGCACTATCTTTGGCGGAGTGTGGATTAGTCAGGCAGTTTACTGGGTTATGGCCATCACCCAAAACCGTCCAAAAATGGGTATGAATGAATTGGACTGCGTCAATAAATGGGAAAATTTCAATCAGGTTTTGCGGAAAAGGGTACTACACATTTCACTTCGAAACCAAGGAGGATTGAGATTTGATATTCAGGAACGACCCATAATTTATGGATACAAGGGGACTGTATTTAAACAGATGGACACCAGACTTCGATCCAGAAATGGATATATCCAGTGCCATCCCAGTTTGGGTCAGGTTGCCACATCTTACCCCCCATTGCTGGGGAGATGATTCAGTTAAAGCCATAGGAAATGCAGTTGGGAAATACATAGACAGGTGTGAGCCAAAGGAAAATATGCATGCATGCGCTAGAATCTGTGTAGTAGTGGATGTAGGGAAAGGGCTTCCCGAAGCAATCAAAGTCAAAGTGGATTAGTGGATGCATATACAACAAATGGACTATGAACAAATCCCCTTCAAATGCAAGGTCTGTCACGAATATGGCCACTTTGCTAATAGATGTACAAAAAAAAAGAAATTGAAAATGAAAAGATTGAAGATCCGGAAAACAAATGGGAACAGGTTAAAATAAAGAAGAAAGCCAATAAACAACCCACTCATTCTTCATCACAACCCTCTATATCCTCTGATCTCCTCCCTCTATCACCAAAAATATATAACAACCCTCACGCTAGCCTAAATCCTTTTGAGCCTCTGGATCCCTTAGCTCCATCATCCCCTGGACCTAGATCCAGATCCAGATCCCTCCACCATTCTCTCAACCCCCCTTCATCCCCTCTGATCCCAAACACCCATACTCCACCCCCTCCCTCAGTAGACATAATTCTAACAAGAAATCAGTCAAAGGAAGCACCCCTAAATGTTGAAGACCAAAAGAAAGCTGGAAGAAAGTCAAATAAAGCACTGAGGGACGAAACAACAACAAAGGAAATGGCATTAGGAATGCAACAACCTATGGAAACCTTCTTAGGAAGGAGCATAGGAAACAACGAAAAAAGCTAGCAAAGAGGGAAAGGACCCCTGCACCACCCAACAAGCAAATAATGATAGTGGTCTCCTGGAATTTCCGAGGAATGCGATCATCCTTCAAAGAAAATGCCACAAGAGACATTCTGGCAAAAGAAAATCCAGACATTCTTATGATTCAGGAGACCAAAACAAATAGACAAGAAACTGAAAATATCAAAAAAAAATTAAAAAATTATGAAGGGGAAGCAATACAGGCAACAAGAGTGTCAGGAGGAATCTGCACAAAATGGAAGAAAGAAATCTGGGAATTAATACAACAAAAAAAATATCAACACTGGATACAAACATATTTAATGCAAATAAGTACAAAAGAGAAGTACAATGTCATAAACATATACGCCCCCAATCACTACAAGGAAAAAAAGAAATGTTGGGCCACCATAAAGGAAGCACTAAAAGAAACACAAGCTGGGAAAATAATCCTAGGAGGAGATTTAAATTTGGTAAGAAGTACAGAAAAAAGTTTGGAGGGACTTATCACACAAATCCATCCAGGGATGTACTGGAAGAAATAATGTAACAACACAACTTAATAGAGATGCCCCCAAACAATGGAAAATACACTTGGAGCAACAAAAGAGTGGGCAAAAGCCAAATTAAAGAAATATTGGACATAATCCTGATCCAAGAAAACATAACAGCAGTGCACAGCTCCATCAAATAAAAAATACTGCACACCACAACATCTGATCATAAACCGATGGCAATAGTTACGGGAAAATGGAAAATCAAGGACCGCTTCCATTCAGATACAGCCCAATATGGGACAAAAATACATAAATTAGTGAATTAATCAAGGAAGCATGGGAACCAAGAGTATCAGGATCACCACAGTATATTTGGGAGACAAAATTAAAAAATTTAAGATCCAAGCTAAAGGAATGGGTAAGAGCAAACGAAATAAAAAGAAACGAAAAGAAAAAAGAGCTACAACAGAAAATGGACAACATGCAAATTGAAAAAGAAAGCAAAGAAGAAGGCAAGAAAGAATATCTAAGAGAGAAGGAAATATTTTGGGAAATATATAGGGAAAACAAGAAAGAAGAAGAAGATGTCAGATTGAAGTCTAGAAGCTTGTGGCTCAAGGCAGGGGATAAAAGTACATCATTTTTCCACAATACTATGAACATAAGAAGAGCAAGAAACCAGATAGAAAAAATACAAGTTGAAGGTCAAGAGGTCAAAGGAGTAGAGGACTTAAAAAAAGCAGCCCACATGCACTTTAAAAACTTACTTTCAACAAAAGAAGAAATAGTTGAACATGAAAATTTCCTACAGCACACAAAAAAATAAATAAAAAAAGAACAAAATGTAGAAATGTGCAAAGAAATCACAGAAGAAGAGGTAGTGGCAGCTATATGGAGCCTACATCTGGACAAAGCCCTAGGGCTAGATGGTTTTACAATAACATTCTACAGATTCCACTAGTATACAATCAGAAAGGATTTCTTAAGAATGGTGAAGAATGTCTTCAAGGAAACAAATAGGAAGCAATACAAATCCTCCTACCTTGCTCTAATCCAAAAAGAGTCAAATCCCTCCACTTTCAATAGGTTTCACCCCATCTCTCTTTGTAATTCATCTTATAAGATCATAAAAAAAATAATTGCAAATAGAATTAAGGAAGTGCTCCCAATAATCATATCTGAAAATCAAGGAGGATTTGTGCCCAACAGGCAAATCATAGATATTGTAATTATTGTACATGAAGCTATACATTCTAGTATACTAAGGAAAGAAAAAGGCATCATAATCAAACTAGATATGGCAAATGCAATTGACAGGGTCAGCCTTCCAAATCTAATGGCAGTCCTCAAGAAACTTGGATTCTCTAGAGAAATAACAGAAGACATCCAGGTATGCATCTCTAGCCCATGGATTTTCCCCCTCATAAATGGAAGGCCCATCGAATTTTTTCAAAGCACAAGAGGTCTTAGGCAAGGATGTCCTCTTTCTCCCTTCCTATACATTATAACGGCGGAAACATTAAGCAGATCCTTGGAAAATCAAAGAAAAGAAGAAACATCACAAGGCTTAGAATAGCGAAAGGAGTAAAGACAATAAACCACTCACTTTTTGCTGATGACACATTGCTGTTGGAAGGGGCATCAACAATAATAGCAAGAAGGTTGAAAAGAATTTTGGATGATTTCTTACAGGTTTCAGGTGGGTTATTAAACAACACAAAATGTAGAATATATGGATGGAACACCCCTTCCAGAATTATGCAAAGGATTTCACAAATCTTAGACATCCCCATACAGGAGAAATGGAACCATTTTTTTTACTTGGGACTCCATATCTCAAAAGAGAACATGAAGGCAGAAATATGGACCAAACAGTTTGAAAAAATGAAAAATAAAATACAAAGCTGGGGAATGATGTGGCTAGATATGGCGGGAAGGGTAATATTAATCAAAGCACTCATAGCAACACTACCTATCTACCAATATGCAATAATCATGGCCCCAACAAGTGCACACAAACAAATGGAGTTAATCTTAAGAAGCTTTTTATGGCAGGGGGGAAGCAAGAAAATAAAAAATTCAGCCTGGTTAGGTGGGAGCAAGTAGTGCTAACATATGAACAAGGAGGCTTATCAATCCGGTTACCTGGGCTCTTGAATGCTGCCCTGGGAATGAAAATAGTATGGAGACTGATCACAGGAAAAGAGAGCTGGTGGAAAAAAACACTCATCTCAAAATACATGGATGGCTCCAGGAAAATATTGCTTAATAGAAATATCCCAATAAGACAATGTATTCAAGCATGGAAGCTAGTAAAAAAGACAATTCCTTTAATGAGCAGCTACATCTCTAAAATCCCAGGCAATGGAAAAATAATATCGACTTGGGAGGATAGAATTATGGGAAAAGAACCACTGAAGCCTCACCCAGAAATTGAAGGTATTCAAGAGTGGATGAAAGGAAAAGGTTTAAATACTCTTCACTTAATTTCTCTATGGAACCAAAGGGAATGGCAAGATTGGAAAACTTCAACAATCCCTACAAATCTGGAAGTGCAATGGAGAAAAATTAAGTAGTTTCTAAAAGGGGTAGCCCTAGTCAACTATGACGAGAAAGACGATTTCCTCTGGGATCCAAGTGGTGGGAAATACACAGTCAAGACTGGATACAAAATTATACAAGAACAACCAAACCAAAAAGATTGGGATTCTTGGAAGACAGTTTGGAAATCAAAAATCTTGCCTACGATCAAAATGTTCATTTGGACTCTTTTAAAAGGGAAGATTCTGACCAGTGAAACTTAAAAAAAAAGGCTTCCAAGGCCCATCACGATGCCCATTATGCCTGTAGGCCGAAGAAAACATTCAACATTTATTTCAAGAATGCATTTTCGCCAAAGAATGCTGGCAACAACTTATAAGCCCTCCAGAAATAAGTATAAACTTTGAAAAGCCTTTGCCAAATTTTCTTCAAAGTTTAGAGAAGGCCTATCCATATACAACAAAGAAGAAAGTCACAATTTAGAGGATATGGAAATGAATTCTAGCAGTGCTTTGTTGGCAAATTTGGTTGACAAGAAACAAGTGCATCTTCAAAAATCAAACACCAAGAATAGGGAAGACCCTCTCAAAAACTTGGGGACTAACTTCTGAAATCCTCAACATCAAGGGAACAACGCCAACAGATTATAATACTCTTCAACAAGAAGAGCGAGATTGGCTCAGCAAAGCCATAATAAACAACAATGGACCAAAAGGACAAAGGAGAATAAACTCAGGAAATAGCTGGAAAATGAGAAAGAGTGAAGAGGAACTCGCAATTTGGAAAAAAAATCAGAAAGACATTGCCTTTACTTTGACGGGGCCTCAAAACATAATCCGGGAAAGGCAGGGGCAGGGGGAATAATTTTTGATCCTGATGGGAAAGAAAATGTACATATGAATGGGGACTGGGCAAAGTCTCAAATAATAAGGCATAAACATATAGCTTGCTGATGGGAACAAGAATAATAAAAAAAAGAGCGATCCAAGATCCTATAATAATAGGAGACTCAACCATAATATAGAGGCAATGGCCCGAAACAAAAATCCAAGCAATGAGTTGATGAGTAGAATATTTAGAAGAATTAGGAAGAATTTAGAAGATTCTGGAGTATTCAGACATGTCTTGAGAATACACAATCAACAAGCAGACTATTTTGCAAATCAAGCAGTGAAAAAAAATGAAGGGTGTGTTCGTGAAAATCATGAGGAATACCATAGCTCTGTTCCATAACCATCACTAAAAGATCAGAAGTATGATGCTCACCAAAACCAAGGAACAAAACACAGTGAGAAAAAAATAAAAAACAAATCAGCAGTCAGAAATCAACGATACATCTCTGCAATAAAAAGCATAAAATCACGAGAAGGCAAACGAAACATCATAACAATTTAGAAAATTGCATGAATAAAGGCAGAAAGGATAATCGAAATCTTGGTCATGAGAACCAAGCAACAATCTATCCCATCAATGGAGGACCTCAGGCAGCTTGGAATTTCTATAAGAATAGATGGAACTTTAACTCAAGCATCTCCAACATAAAGCAAATCCGCATGCATGAAGCTTTCTTCAACTCACCTGTTCAGCTCTCAGTGTCGTCGCCCATCCTAAGCTCCTCCCTGCCTTCGCGTTTCAGTGCACGACTCCAGCATTCAGTCATCCCCTTCAAACGGCCTCACTCCACAACAACTATAAGCAGTTCTCCCTTATATCTGAACATCCCCGCATATCAACTTCTCCTCCCTCCACATCGTCCCTTCTCCCTAACAGTCATACCCAGGCCTCGACAGTTCTCCTTGACTATACAAGACAACAAAGCTATAACAGGCAGCAAAGCGCAGGACAAAAGATAGGTGGGCAACATTAGTAGAGGAAGGATTCTCTCAGGCAAAACAAGATCCAAGAAGCACAACAACACAAGGAATAGTAAGCAGCACAAGAGGAAGAAGAAGAAAACAAAGCAAATGGAATTCAACCCCATTGAAAAGGTAGCAAGGAATGATGCATGTCCAACATGCAAAGCAAACAAATTCATGATTCAACGACTGCAAGAGTCACTCAAGGATGTCAGAAACGAAATGAGAATGGAGTATAGCTTCCAAAAAAGAAACATGGAAGTGCAGAAAGAAGAGATCATGGCGCTAAAACCTAAATGCAAACATCTAAAAGAAGCAGTAGCATAAAAACAATACTATGAGAAATGAAGGAGAGAACTCGGTCAACTATGACAAAATGAACCAGCCATCTCAGGAAAAATCAGTCTACAAGCCATGAAAACGTATTAGAGAATCCATGAAATGTAAATTTGCTTTCTTAGTAGGTCAGTATGTTAGGCAGTACTCAATAATAGTCATAAAAATATATGAAGTTTTGAATTCGAGCATAGGAGATGGGACTGCGCTCCTATCTCATTGCTTAGTCTTCTTTTATGCTACAGTCGATTGTAATAGGATCTTGCTCCATCACTACTTTTGATAATATATCCACTACCGACCTTGTTAAAAAAATAAAATAAAAAAATAGTCGATTTTATCCACTGATCTCCTCAAGGTCAAATGTCGGTCATCATAGTAACCCGCTATAGCTCACTACTATGATCAAGCTATGGGAGAGGGTGCAACCCTGAAACAAAATCAATGACTATGACGTGTTTGTCGTATCATTTCTTCCAGCCTTTGGTAGTAGTTACGTAAAGTTGAATGTGCTTCTCTTTGTCCACCGAAGGCAGCTCCCTAACCTTCTACTCGTTCCGCTCTACAAGTTCCATAGTTTACGATCTAAGAGGCGGGGAGTAAGTTCCACTTTATTAAGCGGGTCTCCAAAGACCAATGGTAGAACCTCCAAAAGTGTATAAAGACCTGAGTCAAAGCAAGTTTTTGACAATTTTTGGGTGCGTCTGCTAAACATTTTCTTCAAGTTCCTGTTCAAAGTAGGGATTTGCTACTATGCAACTCTCCTTGTTTCTAAATAGGTCTATTTTGCACCCTAGATGAATTTGACGATTCTCAAAAGCATCTTATATCTATATAATGAGCTTCAAGTATATGGATCATATACCTATGATGATATAAATACATTTTTAGTTGTCGACACCATTTCACAGATATGTAAGTTAGTTTTAATACTTTTTGATTATCAAGTGAGTTTCAAGTATATGGATCATGATCATATATCTATGATGATATAAATACATTTTAGTTAGCCAACGTCACTTCAAAAATATCTAAGTTAGTTTAAATGATTTTTTCAGACAGGTTCTATCATTCCATAGATATGTTTGTTAGTTTTACTATTGAATAGAAAGCTTATTAAGCATCATAGGCATCATGCAAATTTTATATTTCTACTACACAAATCCAAACCATCACAAAGAGTGTCACATTGTTACAACTCAGAAATACTTTCAATGGTACAATGTAATAATTATACATTTCAATGGTAAAATATAATAATAGTTATACAACACTGTAAATGAATTTCTTTGGCTGAGATTGCGAGATGGCATATCTGGTGGTCTTAAGAAATTTTTTATTTCTCCTACACAAATCCAAACCACCACAAAGAGTGTGAGAGTGTCGCAGTGATATGGAGAAATACTTTATAATTTAACAATCATACTACATAGTAAAAGAATGCATACTACATTGTAAAAGAATTCTTTTGACTGAGATTGCGAGATTGTATATATTGTGCTTAATTTTTTTTATATTTGAAATTATAAATTTAATTTAAATTATTATTATTATTATTATTAATTATAAAAATAATTACTGTATAATTTATATATATGAAAAAAACATATACCAAGATTATCAATTATGGAGATTTTAAATTTTAAATTGGATTTTCTTACAATATTATGAGCCAATATCATAGACTAGTAATATCACAGATTGTAAAACCATAATTCATTTAAGAATCAAAATAATTTATATAGATCTGATTTTAATTTAATTTAATAATATAATTTTTAATTGCATTAGAACCGTTAGAAAATTTTCTAAAAATAAATTTCAATCTTCTATCCATAATTATTATTAGTATAAACATTTTATAAAAATCTAACAAAATTAATTATCTATATAATTTATTAATTATGTATAATTAAAATAAAATTATGAATCTAAAATCATAATAATTCAACTAAAACCATTTGAAAAGCATAATTTCATAATAATAATAGAAATCCCCCACACATATATATATATAACGTGGCAAACCTATATAAAAAACAAATCAGCAAGTGACAAACTTATATAAAAAACAAATTCAAATTCCATATATAGGAGACACAATTTAATTAAGAATATGTAGAACTTATAAAATTCTATAATTAAAACTACCCAATGCATAGAAGGCATATTTAATCTAGGAATCACAAATACAACGCAACATTGATAAGAGGCACCGCATAGATAATGTTTAAATCTTCCGTTGACCTTGGTGTGATGCTTTGATGTTGGAGTTTGTGGCTTGATGCTTACGCTTGTGTCTTAGGTTTGACTTGGCGTTTAGATAAAACAAATTCTAAACTTCTGACCTTAGCTCAGTTGGTAAAGCGGAGGACTTTATATAAAATCTTAAAGTAGGAATATTCAATTCAAGAATTATGAAACTCCATCATTAAAACACAACCCAATGCATTAAAGACATATTTAATCAAGGAATCACAATCACAACGCTGCATTGAGAATAAAATTATGAGAGCATCCGGGAACAATTTATATAAGAATATGAAAAACTTATAAAACTCTGTAATTAAAACACAACCCAATGCATAAAAACATATTTAATCTCAGAATCGCAATTACAACGTTATTAATAAGAAACTTGCTAGAGAACTACTCTCTTTAGTCAATACAAGGTAATAAGTTTTATCACAAATTTTCCCAACGAAACACTATCTTCATTTGTAGATTTAATCATTCTTGTAATTTATCAATATATAAATAAAAAAGAGTAAGGATAAAGGCAGCCTGGTTTCATTTCCATGTCACTTTTAAAGATTTCTGAAATGTTTGGTGAAGTTTTAATTTTGATTTTCATCTCTTCATGAAGTCTATGGAAAACAACTCTATAATGCAAAGGAATTTCAAAATTTTCCATTTAACTGTTGGCATTATGGTACAGGTGTTGTCCTTGATGACAACTCACTCACAAGTCAGTGCATATTTGATAAAGAACAACTTACATTGTAATAGGTTAATTCAGAGGTAACATGGTAATGGTACAAAAGAATAGGATGATGGGACAAAGGACTACAAATTAGAATCAAGCAATTGAAGAAAAAGAATGTTTTAAGTTATTTTAAGTTGTATACGCGGGTTCACCTAGTCGAAGTAGCGTATACAAGTGGGTTCACAGAAAAAAGAGAGCGTATACGTATGCACACACTTTCACAAGAGGAAAAACGCGCATGGGATAGAAAATTAAGGAAAATTAAGGTGAAAGAATACCAAGGGTTTATACCATGGTATTAGCCCACAATATTGAGCGGAATAACAGTTACTTGATCCCGTCCAAGAATACCATAGGTTCTAAGTGTTGTTTTGGTCTGAGGTATTGAAAAAGGATAAAACTATATAAGGAGGAGAAGATCAAAGGGCTAAGGGTGCAAGAAAAAAAGTTTTTCATGAATAGTTCTATCTAAAGTATATTTTATGTTGTAAGCGCTATGGTTATCTAAAATATATTGTGCACCTTTGGATACAATATTGGATCAGGATCATGAAACTTGAAATGACTTATCATTGTATGATCTGATAATTGCTGGACTAGATCTGAATGCTAACACGTGTTTTATCCTGTAAATTTTATGATCTGGGTATGACTGAAGTCTGGAATAGCTGTGAAGTTATAAGTTATTATTTGCAGTTCTATATGCTGGTTCGCCTTGGTGAAGGCGCGTATACGCGCTGGTTCGACTCTTCCAAGTAGCGTATGCAAAAGAAAAGGCTGTTGTTAAGAGATTACCAATCTATCTGATCAACGCTGTTGTTTTACTGTTGTTTGTCAATGATGTCTTCATTAGATCTGAAAGTAGAACTGAATGTATAAAGAGATTGAGTCTGATTGATTGATTGATTAAGTGAGAAGGGTGATCTTTGCTGTTGTCTGTTTAGAACTCTGTAATTTGATAGTATATCTTCAGAATGTTACTGGTTGGTACAATTTTGATTCAGAGGTCTTTATGATTCAATATTTTTGGAGGTATATGTAGGTTTGGTTAAAGGAAGTAGTTTATACATGTAAGTTGGCTTCACTGAAGTAGCGTATACATTCTGACATATGATTTTTGAGGTTGCAGTTTGTTTTGGGTCATGATGCAAGTTTTCTGGGTTCAGCACAATGTTCTGGTAACAGTGAATCAACCAGCATACATATCTATGATTGGAAGTCTACTTTATCTAATAGGTACCAGAATAGAGATCGTACATGCAGTAGGAATTGTTGGAAGGTTCCAAGCCAACCCAAAGGAATCACATCTTCAGGCTGTAAAAATAATATTCAAATATCTCCAAGGAACTCAAGACTTTGGTCTATGGTATCCTAAAGATACATATTTCACTTTTCATGCATATACAGATACAGGTTGGGCAGGAAATATTGATGATCAAAAAAGCACTAGTGGAGGTGCATTCTATATGGGATCACGATTAGCGTCTTGGTTCACCAAGAAACAAAGTTTGATTGGCTTATCTATAGCTGAAGCAGAATATGTGGTTGCTGCATCTTGCTGCACACAACTACTTTGGATGATGCAAATATTGAAAAATAATCAAATCACATGTTTTCAAGCCATCTCCATTCTATGTGACAATACAAGTGCCATTAGTATTTCAAAAAATCCAGTCATGCACTCCAAGACCAAGCACATACCCATTAAGTACCATTTTCTACGAGAACAAGTGCTTGAACAAAATGTTAAATTGGAATATGTTCCATCCAAAGAACAGGTTGCTGATATATTTACCAAACCGCTTCCTAGAGAAGCATTTGAATATCTCAGACAAGAGATGGGAGTAGTTTCTACATCATCCTGCTGTTAAATCCAATTTTCAAAGGAATGTTTTCCATTCGCAGGTTTCATAAGCAGAGTTGCGTATATACGCGAGTTTCTATGGTTGCAGGAGTGCAGATGTTTTTCTGATAGAAAAACAGTGGGTCATACTCAAAATTAGTTTCTGACATGGGTGTTCAATATGATATTGATGGTTATAGCTTGTTGATATGTTTTGTTCATTACTGTTTATTTGACTGATGAAGATGCCTTGATGAATGATTTGTTGACAATGCATAGGTAGCACAGGTTCAGGGGGAGCATTAGCCTTCAAAAACATTATGCATTGTTGGCATCATGGTTGCTGAATTCAACTATGGTTTCAGATATTCATATCATTTGTTGTAAAGGTCATGTAAAGACCTATGGTGTAATAATGTCTCTTTTTGTCATAGTCTATTAATGAGTCCTTTTGGACATATGATGTAATTTGTACCCCCACTATGCATGGGAAGGATGATGTAATAATTGCAATTTTTCAGTCATGTATGAACATTTGGTATATCCCCACTTGGTTGGGTGATTGATGTATGTATGAGTCATTGGTGATAGGAAGGTCATACTCACATAGTTGAGTTATAGAGTCATGTTATTTTTTTGAAAAATATCTCTGCAAACTCTGCATGTACTTAGGGGGAGCATGGACAACATAGTGTATCTCAAAGGGGGAGAATATCTTGGTCCACCCTTTGCCCTTGATGTCAAAGGGGGAGAGTATCTTGGTGTTGCTTGATATATCTAACAGGTTCTACAAAGTGATCAACACCTATATGGTTGCCATCAAGTTCAAAGGGCGAGATTGTTGGCATTATGGTACAAGTGTTGGTCCTTGATGGAAACCCACTGACAGGTCAGTTCAGATTGGATAAAGGGAAACTCACATTGTAAGAGGTCAATTAAGAGGTAATAAGGTAATGGTACAGAAGAACATGATGATGGGACAAAGGACTACAAATTAGAATCAAGTAATTGAAGAAAAAAAATGTTTTAAGTTAAGTTGTATAAGCAGGTTCACCTAGGTGAAGTAGTGTATATAAGTGGGTTCACAGAACAAAAAGAGCGTATATGTATGCACACACTTTCACAAGAGGAAAAATATGTATGGGATAGAAAATTAAGGAAAATTAAGGTGAAAGAATACCAAGGGTCCATAGCATGGTATTAGCCCAAAATATTGAGCGGAATAATGGTTACTTGATCTCGTCTAAGAATACCACAGGTTCTAAGTACCAGTATAAAATTTGTAAACACTTTTTATTATAAGAACATTGAATACTGAGACAACAACAATGGTGGTTTTTTTCCCACATTCGGTTTTCACCTGAAAAATCCTAGTGTTCATGTGTGTTGCTTATGTGTGTTGATTTATTTCGTTCTTACTGCATTTGTTTATTGTTTTTTTTCCCATGGAAAAATTCGTAATTTCATTAAAAGAAAGAAATTACATTTTGTAGATGCATATGCATATTCCGATATTTCTATCGATATAAACAGATCCAAAAAAAAAACATCATAGTCTACTACCTCAGCTGAGTGAGGTAGTAGTCCAAACAGAGTCTGAGATGAGTCCAAAAATGATACAACAGTACGACAATGTAATATTATCTTATTCCACGCAGGGAGATAATACCAAATATATGTTCTGTGCCAATCAAAAGTCTGCATAATAGATCATAAACAACAAAATAAATATGTACAATATCAGAAAATAGTGTCCCATGATTAAACCAAAAAGTCCATAAATGGTCTGTGATAGTATTGGTAGCGTTCTCCATCGATCTGTACACTAATCAACCAAGTGCCCTGCTCCCGGATCGCGCCTTCTTTGGAAAGACGGTCAGCCTCTGTGTTTCGCTCCCTGTAGATATGATTACATGAAAAAAAATCAAAATTGGAGATCAATCTTAATGCTTCATCAAGTATGTGTCTTAATGAAAAAGACCAGCAATAAGAACGCTTATTCAACCAGTCGCAGACAATCATAGAGTCACCAAACAGTTGTAGTGCATGACAGTTCTTCTCCAAGGCAAATCGGATGATATAATAAGCTGTTGAAAGTTCTGCAAAGTTATTTGTTCCCCTTCTCAACCCCATAGAAAGACTGAAAGAGTGCCTCCCAGATATGTGCAAAGTAGCTCCCCCCCCACAACCATCATCATGGGCTGCCCCATCAAAATATGCCCAGGGTTGATTAGGATCAATCTGTTCTTGAGAAATGATCCGGGCTCTAGTAGGGGGTGGGTCATCAGGGATAAGGTCATAATCCGCTTTGATCATGGCAGCAATGGTAGTCCACCTAGGAGGGGAATCTTGAAATATTAAATGATTGCGTGCAATCCAGATAGCCCAACAAAACAACAATGGGAGGTTCCTCAATTTGTGGGGAGTGGCCGTGGAAAACCAGTTGTTCCAGGCGTCGATCAATGTGCCCGGTTGCCAATTACAGTTTGAGGGTACAACAACAGTCACCAGATCCCATAGATGGCAGATGACATGGCAGTTCAAGAATATGTGGGAAGCAGATTCACCATCCATGTGGCAGAAATGACACCAGTGAGGGCCATAGCAGGATCTCTTCATTAAGTTATCCCCCATGGGAATTTTATTCCTCAGGATGCACCATAATAATAATCTGGATCTTGGTGGTGCCTTGAGCTTCCAGAGGTGTTTCCACCACTGGTGTAGTATGTGAGGCTTTCTCGGTTCCGCCAGTACAATGTAGCCCTCCTTTGGTGTATATCTCCCAGATTTCGCCAGTGCCCAGATAATCTCGTCATCACCATCTGTTAATCGGATATGAGCCTCTAGTAGTGCTTGTACATAGTCCCTCCAATTCTGTTGCCAAGGAAGAGGTATGTTGAGATGAAGATCTGATTTCCATGCCTGTTGAAGAAATGTGGAGTTGTGTTCATCAGCAATGTGTGCAAGGTGTGTAACTTGTTGCTCCCTTAGGTGCGTTAAGAGATCCGGAGGTAATTTGTGCATATTTCCACATCCAACCCACGGGTCTATCCCAATTCGCACCCTGTTCCCCGAATGGATTCTCCAAGTGATGCCAGAGCAGATGGGATCCAATGCTTTCAGGACAACCTTCCAAATTATTGAAATGCCGGTATAGTGTCTAACCGGTCTTCTGATCCATTCCAGTACCTGTGTAGGGGTGATATATTTTGAGTAGGCCACCCTCGTCCACAAATTGTCCGAAGCCACCAGTTTCCAGCCCAGCTTTGCTGCCAGGGCTGAGGAAAAATCATCAAGCTTTTTGAGTCCCCAGCCACCCCATTTTTTGGGGAGTGTGAGGGCATCCCACTTAGCCCAAGCATATATTCTTCCCAGTTGTTTACCTCTCCATAAAAATCTGCAGCAGAGATTTTGTATCCTTGTCAAAATGCCTCGAGGAATCCAGGCCAGAGCCATCCAGTACACTGGGGTTGCTTCCAGAACACTCTTGATGAGTGTCAATCGGCCTGCATGGGATAAGAATCTTAAATACCATATGCTGAGCCTTTTTTCCAGCTTAGCAATGAGCCAAGTCCAATCTGCAATCTTGTATCCTATTGGCTTTAACTTGTATCCCAAATATTTCAGCCCCTCCTCCAGAGCAATCGATGTGAAGTTAAATCTATGGAGAGCAAAATGTATTTCGTGCTGTGAGCAGGCTGCGATCGTCAAAGTAGATTTTCCATCATTAATGATCATCCCTGTGGCCTTCTGAAATAAAGAAAATATATCTCTGATCGAAGTCAAATCCCCCACGCTTCCATTGAGAAATACCAGCATGTCATCCACGAATAGGAGGTGTGTAAGCGTGCAATCATCTGTAATCTTAATACCAATTAGTCTGCCTCTTCTATGAACTTCCATTATTATCCTCCCAAATCCTTCCATGATCAGGAGGAAAAGCAGAGGTGAGAGAGGACACCCCTGACGCAACCCTCGAGCCGAGGTGAAGAATGGGGATGCACTCCCATTGACTAAAACACTGAAAGGTATGTTAGTGATGCATCCCATAATCCATTTAATGAATATAAAAGGAAAACCAAGGTGGGTAAGAAGCATTCTCAGGTATAACCAATTCACCCTGTCAAAAGCTTTGGATAAATCCACTTTCATAATCATACCTTTGCCTTTTTTGCTGTGGAGGGAGTGTAATACTTCCTGTGCTATCCCAATCACCTCATGGATTTGCCTATCCTTCAGGAATGCAAATTGTTCCGGCAGGATGTGCTTCGATAAGATCGGCTTCAATCTGTTTGCAATGATTTTGGCAATTATCTTGTACAAACAGTTACACAGCGAAATGGGGCGGAATTCTTCAAAAGTGGACGGATTGTCAACCTTCGGGATCAGGGCTATGAATGTGGAAGTAATGGCCGCTTCCAAGCGACCCGAAACCCTAGACTCCTCCACCACGCTAAGGAGATTTGGTCCAATCACCTCGAAAAATGCCAAATAAAATTCGATGGCCCATCCATCAGGTCCAGGGCTTTTGTCCTTGCTAAACCATTTTAATGTGGCCTCCAACTCCTCCATATTAACTTCCTGTACCAGATCCTCCTCATCCTCTTGCTCCACATATCTAGGGAACAACTGAGCAACCCTGATAATTTCTGTTAAATTAGTCTCCCTGGGGTCACTATAGGCATTTTTGAAGTGTGAGTTTTCAAGTGTGGCGAGCTGAGGGAAAGTGTTAGCTGTCCTTCCCTGATCATCCTGCATTTGCCAAATGGTGTTAATAGCTTTCCGCCCATTTGCAAATTTTTGATAAAATTTTGTATTTGCATCCCCCTCCTGTATCCAGATGGCCCTGCTCCTCAATCTCCATTTGTCTTCCCTATCTTTGAGAATCTTACCACGGGCTGTGTAGAGGGATGTAATGTTATTCTTGTGTTCCTCTGATCTGTATAGACCTTCCATCTCATTTTCAAAAACCTTCAGTTCATTCTCAATCTGTCTCAGCACTTGATCATCCTGTAATCTTTTTTGGTGAGCCCAGATTTTGGACATCTTTTTTAGCTCTGCTAGATTACGAATAAACCCAGCAGTAACTGTACCTCTAACCCCAGGTGGGTTTGTTTTCCAGAAATCAGTGACCATGTTGATATATGATGCCTCCTTGAGCCAGGTAGAACTGAATTTGAAAGGACCCTTCGGCCTGTCCCTACCACCTTCCATTTCCATATAAATAGGCAAGTGGTCTGAGAGCCCACCTGTTCCAACCCATTGCCTTATATTGAGTCCCAAATCCATAATCTGTTCCTTCACAAGAAATCTGTCCAGTCTCCTTGCAAGTCCATTATCTCCAACCCTATTGTTCCTCCAAGTGGCCTGTAATTTTGCAGCTGGGATGTCTATCAGATGGTGCTGTTCCAAAATGGATGAGAAGTAGTCTGAGAGTGCATCCCTTTGTGCACGATGACCCCAAGATTCAGCATGACCTATGGAGAAATTTAGGTCCCCTCCAACTATCAGGTTCTCAACCGAAAAAAGTTCCAAACCAAGTAGGCGATCCCAGAAAACAGGTCGATTCAGGCAAGGCCCATAAATATTGATAACTCTGAAGGGGATCCCCAACTCAGCAGAGTGTACATCTGCCCCAATGAAACCCTGTCCTCCCCATCCATTGATTTCCTTGATAGTACGAGTATTTAATCCCAATGCAAGTCCTCCAGAACGGCCATGGGCATCTAATCCCGAAAATCTCCAGCCCGACAGAGTGTGTTCAAGGGTACGAGCTATTTCACCAGCAGGACCCAAGGTCTCCTGGAGGAAAATGATATCCAAAGAGTCGGCAGAGAGTAACCGACAGAGTGCTAGTTTTTTCTCGGGTCTAGCAAGCCCTCTGCAATTGTAGGATAGAATCTTCATGGAGGGGGTTCGGATGGGGTTGTTCTTGCTCTAAGAACCCCAGTGATAGTAGATTGCTTTCCCAAAGCAATTTCAACATCAGCTCGTGCTTGTGCATTTTTGAGTTCAGAAGGACGGCCTCGAGAGGCCTTAGAAGAGGGGGGGGATGGAGAATATCCAGTCCAACCTGGTCCAGTGCTAAAATGCTTCGATCGAGATCGAGTATTGTATCTAGGGACTATGGCTGCTGTCAAGGAGGCTGAGGGTTGCGGAGGAGGGGTGCAGAAGAGGAAGGGGGGTGTGGGGGGGAGTAATGGCACATATACTCGGAGCAGGGGTCTCGATAGGGAAATCAGTACCCGGACCCAATAACTGTTCAGATATTGAATTTTGAATATCAGAAAAGTATTGTGAGGTGGGTAAGTGAAAGGAGTTCATACCCGATGTATTGGAGTCACCCGAGGCCGCCGCAGTAGTGCCAGGAACTGGAGGAGGGGGACGATGAGGCGGTTGACCACGCTTCCTCGGAGTGTTCTGTGCAGGTTCCGCAGACCGCAACCCAGTGCCCGAAAATGTACTAGTTCCTCCAGAGTGAGGAGTAGCAGTCCTGTGAGAATCCTTTGATGCTTGAGGCTGTACCTCCCTATCTAGGTCCTCATGTGATAGAGCTTCTTGTTCCTAAAATACCTGGGAAGAATTTCTCACTGACTTCCTGCTATTCCACTTGTTCAGAGGGAAATCTTTGAAAAGGTGCCCCACCTTGTGGCAGCGCCTACATCTGAAAGGTACCCCCTCATAATCCAGCATTTGTCTCCTCGCTGCATCCCTCCATTGTATGTTGATATACTCTGGAAGCCCATCTGTGAGGTCCATGTGAACCAATATTCTGGCATAAGCCATTCTCCTAGTCGAGATATAAGAATCATCATGAGTAAGGTACGAGCCCATGGCATCCCCAATTTGCCTGAATATTTGCTCTGTCCAAAAGTGACAGGGAAGACCCAGAAGTCGAACCCATATCGGTCCAGCCCCCGCCTTTTTCGTCTCTGGATCAAACATTGGAGTCCACCTTCGGAGGAGGACTGGTGCTTGATCAATGTGCCATATGGTAGAGAGGACCCAATTAGTATGAGCAAGGCTTTTGAAATGCAGGGCAAACCAGCCCCTCACAAAGGTTTGTACTCGAGGGGGTTCCGACAGATGGTGACCCCAAACTTCCATCGTCCATTTCTATAGCCGCTCAACGCTGTAGTGTCTGCCTCTAACACGCCCAACGAGAACCTTTTCAACCGAGTCCATTGCTTCACAGAAGGGGGTGTTCTCGGCCAATTTAAGGAAGATTTCATTGCTGCTATGAGGGAGTCATTTTTTCCTTTTTGAAATCCCTGATATGTTGTTGCACATTTCGGCTGCCACCCTATCCTCCTGAGCATCCGCAAGTGCAGCCGAGTCTCTCCCCGCTAGTGGCTCTTTTTCCCTAAGGTTGTCGAAATACCTTGAAAAAATGCCAATCCCCATGAAATTACCCTGGGGAGGGTTTCCCGAGTTTGTAGGAGCAGTTAGAACTAGCGTTCGGCCTTCCTGTGCTGAAGGATGCCCCTCCAAGTGTTTATCTGCCCTAAACTCCACAAAGTTCGAACCCAAATCTGGCCCTAGGGTTTGTGATTCCGGCTCTCTTCCACCAATGACCTTCGTTAAGGGTTTCGCGAGTTGAGCAGGGCCTGTGTATTCCTGTATAGCCGTAGCTTCTATAGCAATCGAGATAGAGGGTATATGTTGCCGCGAGAGGGAGGGTAGGGCATCGACCTCTGCAGCAAGGTCTTGCTCAAATGAAAAATAATCATCCACAGTGGACCCGGTCTGTGGCCAAATCGGCAGATTTTCCGAAGTACCTGTGGAAAATACGTCTTTGACCTCCATAACTGTCAAAAACTGAGCTGACAACTGCCTATAGGAATGTTGGTGGAGGACCAAAAACCGTCTAGGGGAAAACAAATAATACTTAACCGGTCAAAACCACAAATAGCTATGTTGAAACTTGTGCAAGCCACAAAAGGTCCATTAAACAGTAACAGGGCTCCTTCCCTTTGTTCCAGGTCCAGGTAACAGGTTCATTCACCGTGTTCGCAACCCTAATCCATCGATGTTCGCCGGGCTCGATACCCTAACCCCAGTCGCCTCTTTCTACTATTTTCCCTTGTGGAGTTCAAAAACCTTTGTTTACTATTGAATGCATCACACTTTGATTAAAGACTATGAATTAAATGTTTATTACATATACAACGGTTTAATTCTTTATAGTCGCAAACATGTGCTGGTTAGTTTTAGTACAGTAGCGTATACTGTTTGAAAAGGAAAATCATACTTGTGAAAATTAAAATACTGATTCACACCCGCTCTCAACTTTTTTCCCAACATTAACCATTCTTCTAATTTATCAATATATAAACCAAAAAGAGTAAGGAAAATGACAACCTTGCTTCACTTCAATGTCACTTTTAAAGCTTTCTGAAATGTTTGGTGAAGTTCTAATTTTCATAAAGTCTATGGACAACAACTCTATAATGCAAAGGAATTTCAAATTCTTCCATTCTACTCTACAATTTATCTCTAAAGACAGTGTCAAATGCACAATTCCATCCATTTTATGGACAAGAACTCTATAATGCAAAGGAATTTCAAATTCTTCCATTCTACTCTCTATCTCTAGAGATTGTGTTAAATGCACATATCCATCCATAATACACCATGTACGAATTACAATGTGTCATTTGTAACAACACAATTTACGAACTACAATGCCTTACTCATCACTAAAGGAATGGTGATAAACAACTTGTTGATCTCATTTCAATGGAAAGAAGTTTCATAGTGTGGGCTATCTTTTTCCATGATATATACTCCCACCATGAATGCTAATTTCTTTTGGAAAAAACGAGATGATCCTCTCCAATATCATTCACCAAATAATGGAGATGAGCAAGATGGTGGAGATCCACTGGGGCAAAGGAATGTTTCATACACATCTAATACTTTACCCAACTTCTCCACGTTCCTACCCATCACCCAACTTCTCCACGTGCGTTCTTACCCATCCCCATGCAACATGAAAAATAAATCATGGCCAACCTTTGAGCCACATTAAATAAGTTGACTTTAAAATTCATGAACTCTAACCCACCTCATGGTTATCCACATTAACCCACCTCATAGTTATGTGGTGACTATATTGTTGGCTTTCCATTTTCTTGGCATTACACTGTATTAGGTTTTAGGCTATTTTGAGAATATTTCAAAATTTGACATTCTCGCATCTTAACCCACCTTATAGTTATGCGGTGACAATATTCTTGGCTTTCCATTTTCTCAGCATTATTAGGTTTTAGGCTATTTTGAGAATACTTCAAAATTTGACATTCTCGCATCTTAACCCTCCTCATAGTTTTTAGGTGACAATGTTCTTGGCTTTCCAATTTCTTAGCATTACATGGCATTACAGTGTATTAGGTTTTGGGCTATTTTGAGAATATTTCAAAATTTGACCATCACGAGAAAGGTCAATACCTCAAATTCTAGGTTATTTTTGGAATATGCCATCCACAAAAATGCCCATATTTCTCTATCTCCTTTGGCTCTTCCCTGAGAGGATTTCTTAATGAAGGGAGGACGGTATCCATAATCCTTGCTACCTGTAAAGAAGGGAGCAAAAATGTTAAAACCCCTAATAAGAAAAAAAAAGTTAGAAACCCTAAGGAGAACTGAGAACTTTTAAACCAATAGAAGCTTCAGAGGTTGGAAGAATCAAATTTAGTGCCTGCTCACAATCATTGACTACGAAAACCTGCTTGGATTTATCAAGCGATTGCACAACTTCATTTCAATGCTCCTCACCTCTGGAATCCATGCAAGTCTGCAATAATTCCTTTCAATGCTCCTCACATGTGGAGTCCATGCAAGTCTGGAATAATCCTTTATTGAAATACAAGCATTAAGGATTTGACCCAGTGTTCTTCAAGGTCATCCATTTGGAAGAGCCTCCATAGACTCGTCTTTTTCTCCGTAGACCTATGTTATCCTGGCAGGCGGAAATCTAGATGCAGGTTGTAAGGACATGCGGTCCGTGCAACGGGCACGACGAGCTCCACAGTGCGAAGACAACAGGCTACAACAAAAATGAAGGCGTGTGAAGGTAAAATGCGTGTGGAAGGAAGTTTGGCTGTGCGTTTATATGGCGGGGACAAGCTGGGCAAGTCACCCATGGGCCGACCAAACGATGGAACATGTTGGGTGAGTATGAGTGTTATATACATATTTGGGCACTGCAACCCCAATCACATATTTCGATAAACCAAGGGCTCTGAAACCCAGAAAAGTGTTGTTTCATACCCTAAAGGATCAATGTCAACTGATCACATCATTTCCCATAAGTTCTCCCTGAAAGACTACTCAGAACTGGTCAAACCTGGACCCTACAGGTTGCTCCATGCTGAGGGTGCGATGCATCTCACCTGTTACACACAAGGGGTGTGATGCATACTGAAAATCCCTTCTGTAGGGTGCGATGAGCGAGAGCAGACAAATGGCAGAGGCAATTTGCTAGGTAGAAACTCAGAGAATCTTCTAGAAACTGCTCATATGACACTTGCCTCTCTAAATTCGCCCAGGGATGAGTAAGAGATCATGAAATCTCCAAGTGGAACCAAGAACTATCAGTGAAATGACACTAATAAAAAAACCAGAAGCTGACCCACCCCCCTGCAAATATCTATATATGGATCCCTCATCCTAGAGACTCAGAGGCTGGAATTTTGTATTTTGTAAGGAAGTGTTGTTGGTTTCTCTATGAGACATTGTATTGTTGGGTGATCTAGCTTTTCATGCGGTGAAGAGGGCTTTCATGCTGGGAGGATGGTGTTGGATCAGACAACTGGGTTGTAATCCTCTCTTCTACTTATATCAATAAAGTTATTTGAGTTTTCCTCCATATACTTGCTTATTTCTAAATCTTGTATCTGTGTATGCATTTGTATGGTTAATGTACATCTGATTCTACATTGTTTATGGTATCATAGATCTCTATGCTTTGATGGTATTTCGCTGCTTTGCCTCTATAGGTGTTCTTTGAAGAAATACAAGTGAGAAAGGAGTGGCGAAGCTCTATCAAAGGAGGGAGGAAACAAGCAAGGAGCCAAGTGAAAGACTAAGGTTGGAGCTCGTTGCTTCTCTCCCATCTATCTCCCATAAAGGAAAACACAAGTTACTTTGAATTGTTTATTTCTAAGATAGCTACCCGTCTTAGTGGGACTAGCAGATCTGAATAGACACTAGTTTTCTTGGAAAAAAATGGCAACTCCGCTGGGGAGCAAATAGTTTATTTTTTGTTACTGTTGTTTGCTTTATAAACTATAGATGGAGCCTAAAGTTAAGCCAGCTAGCCTTCGAACTGCTTTTGCTATGCAACTGCAAAGTAGATCAACGCTGCTTTAGTCAATCTCCGGGTTGGTTTATGAACTAAACATCTGACTTGCAAACATCCTAAGTGCCCTGGTGGTAGCTCAATAACCTCATAAGATCATACCCCTATACTTTGTGTTTACTGTCCATCATAAGCTTAGCCTAAATCCCTAAACTTAGCTGCAAATTATGAGTGAAAACCAAGCTCAATGTCGTCTTTGGACCATCGCACTGTCTCTCATTGGCAGTGTGGATGCATCGCACCTCCCGTGTGCTACAGGTGAGATGCATCCCTGTTTCCCTTAAGGACAGGTGCGATGATTGAATGAGACTGTTTCCCTCTCTGGATTTTGGTTTTTTCTTCATTGTTTTCAGCTCTATTCAGTAATTTTGCTGCCTGTGATCAGTATATCATTGTTGAAGCCTTATTTTACATTATTCAACCTCCATTGATAAGGAATTGTAAATGTTTTTATGTATTTTTCATCATTTACAGTCCTCTGCAAATAGTAGCTTAATCAAATTGTCGTCTTTTGATTCGAAAATGTCGCAACTGTCGTTTTGAGTCAAGAAAAAGAGTGCCGTAAAGTCTTCCTCTTTTATATATTCGGTTGTACTTTTTCCATTGTATTTGATTTGAATTGTCAATTATTTGAAGTGTTGAAAGCAGTTTTCCATTCAAAATTGAAAGTGTCGTCTTAGTCTTCCTTTCGTTTTGAAAAAAAAATTGTTAAAGTGTTTCTTTGAAGAAAGTAGTTCAGATCTGTACTTAGTTTCCTTTTTGGCATTCACACATTAAGGAAGCGGAAAAACAAATACATGCATGTGCATTTGCATTTAGACTGCATGCGGAAATTGATTTAGGAAAAGTTCATTTAGTGTGTGCTCTCTGCTCTATGTTGAAAGAATCGTACTCTTCTTTCCTTAGTAGTTAGGATTTTCATTGCTAAAAGAAAACAAATGACTGTTTATCATTTTAGATTGCATATTTAGGGTTGTACATCTACATCACGCGGTGAACCTTGAAAGGCAAACTTCTTAAGAAAGATCAACTATAAAATAAACCTCAATGAACATAAAAATGATTTGGAACCTAACGCACAACATCTAGAAGTCTAGGCTAGAGACGTATTCCGATGCCGTAAAGCCTGGTAACTATCGTTTTCATCGTAGGTTGGGTGATTCCTCCTCTTTGATACGATAAGTGCCAGTACGGACTTGTGCTCCCACGTACCGTCGAGTATATATTGGGAGACCACAATAGTTTGATATCCTTTATCCTTAGGAAGCCGTGTTTGCCGCCCTATCGATGGCAATGCACTGAACACAACATTCGAGAAGATTGATTGCCGTATGTAAAGTCCTCGGTAATTTTTCTTTAATTTACCACTGAGGTGTATATTGCAGTTTTGCGATTGGTTTGGTAATCCCTCTGTCTAGATTTCTAGAGTAGTCACTTTCGTTCCTCTTCGACTCCTTAAAAGAAAAGGTCCATCTGAGCACTTGTCACTTCAGGCTCATTAAAAATCGAAGGCGACTAGAGTCACCTTTAGCTTTTTCTCGACTCTTAAAAATTGAAAAAGCAAGTTCTGTCAAAGCGTCATAAAATTTATTTAATTCGGAATAACATCACTGTTCCCTCGCTGATCTTAGGTTGAGATAATGGAGTCCACCAATCAAGGATTTCCCCTCGGGGGGAATCCTAGTCCTTTCTCTTCTTGGGGAGATATTGGTGCTCCATACATGGCTACATTGTCCCTTGCAGGACTCACAATTAGCCTGCCAGTTTGGCTATTCTCGACCTCTGTCATTCAAAACACCGTAATTCCTCAGCAATCAAATCAGCAACCAGATGATACTGGAGTTGCTCCCCCACCTTCTACTTCGTTTGTTTCTCCCTCTCCTTCTTCCTCTTCGCTTGGTGAAACTAGTGATACTAAAAACCAAGTAGCTGAGAAGAAGAAGAAAGGGAAGGAGAAGAAGAAGAAGAAGCCAGCCACGCAAGGGGGCAACCATGCATCGTCCGGTGAAAATCCACACACTGCACCTTCCAAACCCAAATCTCCATGTGTCATTTGAAAAGGAAACCACTATCATCGAGATTGTCCTTGCATCCCGTGGATCTTGAGAGACTGGTCTCCCCGCTTGCACAATCCGTTGTCTTCAACCTTTATCGATCATGTTGAGAGTACACCATCAACTAGTGAAAATGAAGTCAATGGACAAAAAGGAAGATCTAAATTTCCTTGTAGGTTGTGTGAAGGCAATCATGCCCTCCACCATTGTCCTTTTCTAGACAAAGCTAAAAGAGTCTTGGATAACCATCCTGCTTCATCGCAACGACTTCCACCTGGATACAAGAAACTCTTGCCAAGTCCATTGCTAGTTGAAAATCTGACTGACATACCTCTGTTGTCAGTCGAAACATATATCATTGAAGATAAACCCTCTGAGTCCACACCAGACCAAAGTCAACAGGTCGAGATGGCAGTTGACCCAGTCTTGTCTTCAGAAGGTCCACCTTCAGATGATGCAGTCTCCAAAGAGAATGAGAACGACACCGTTCAATTTCTTTTTGTTAACATAGAGTTTGATGAACATGGGGGCAATCTACCTGTTCCTTTACCACAAGAGGGAAGTTCCCCATTTCAAGAGATTCATCCGGCCGTTTATTCGGTCCCTCCAAGTAATCTAGTCGTTTCCTTTGATTGGAATCTACTAGCGGGACCCCACCTTCCATCTAATGTACCATTCTGAATCGTAGTACAAGATTACAGAATGATCATGTATGGCACTATCATAGATGAAGGGGATTCCATGAGTATCCTTTCCTCAACTGCTTGGAAAGCACTTGGTTCGCCATCGCTTCTGCCTGAGATTCGAAATTTGTTAGGCTTCAATAAAGGAACCAGTCGACCGTTAGGGATCCTTCCAAATTTGCCTATAAATTTGAGAAGGAAAACCATTCATTTGAATGTGATGGTAGTCCAAGGGCCACTAGATTACAATCTACTCCTTGGGCATGACTACATTTACAGCATGGGAGCTATTGTTTCCTCACTCTTTCGGGTGATGTGTTTCCCGTATGAAGGTAGAATGGTACAGCTTGTTGACCAGCTTTCATTTCCCGGTTCAAACACAACTACTAGTCAAACACCATCCCTAAATGGTCTCTTTGCACAAGGAATGTCTCATCAACCTCCAGTTCATCCACCTAATGACCGCGAGTGATTCGGTGAATTCAATGAAACCCAGGGGGCATTCACCCTGGTCTACTTCGCCAGGCGAACGCAGATGAAAAGATAGATTTCCTCATAGGATATATGACCAGTCTGACACACCCATCCGTTTAGGATATGGGATCAGTTTGGAACAGGATCTCCTCGTCGTAGGTTATATGATTGGTCTGAAACACCATTTCCGTATAAGATATGGGATTAGCCCGAAACAGGATCTCCTCGAAGGTTATGTGAATGGTCCAAAACACCATTTCCTTGTAGGTTATGTGATTGGAAGTGCCGACCCACACCATTCACCTTTGTCTATTTCGATGGACAAAGCCAAGGAAGTGTTTTGTCTGCTCCATGGATGAAACAATATTTCTTAAATGCAAGGAATTCCATATGGTAACTTGGAAACTCTACTTTTCTTTATACCTGGGGGCATGCAAACCTTTTTCATGCAAGTGAAAATCGACCAGCGTAAATCTAACCCCATAGTATTTTACTAACTTCAACTGCTTAGGTTAGGTGATTGGTCTGATCCACCATTCACCTTTGTCGGCAGCCCGACAAAGCAAAGGAAATGTTTTTTCTAAACTATCCTACCTAACCTCAGTAGTTCATTAACTCTTAGTTCTGTAGTTGGTCGTTCCTAGCCTGCATACAAAAGGCACCTGAGCAAAATTTCGCATGGGGCAAGCTCATTAAAAAATGAACCTACTAATAAGAGACATACTTAGAGACGACTGGCACGAGCAATGTTTCCGCAAAGTTCAAGCTCGTTAAAAAATAAACCTAGCACTGAGCACATGTTGGCACAAGGTTCAAGCTTGTTAAAAAAATAAACCCGCCACTGAGCACATGTTGGCACAAGGTTCAATATCATTAAAAAATAAACCCCCCTTTCGGTAAATAACCTTTGTGATTGCATTGCTATCAGCCTTTTGAGCCTTGGTCGTGTTCTTACCGTCACCTCCACTCTTTTAGCCGATCATATGCCGCCACTTGATTGTTTACCCTTTTTAGGAACAACTGTGACGAGTGATTCTACTAGCCACCCTCATTACACTGCCGTGTTTGAGAAGTTCCAAACTTACCTGGAACCAGTTGCTACCCGGATACATCACTTGTTCCTCAAAAACAAGTTTCTTTTAAGCTCTTTTTAGACTCGTAAAATATGAAAAGATTGCCGAGCTACTAGCCTTTCCAGCTCGTTAAAGTAAAGGGAAGCGCCATCCCTCCTCTATATTTTAATCTTTTTGGACCTGAGGGATCATTACACAAAAAGTGTTGTATATACCCAAGAATATTATAGATCTGATATGAAATATAAGACAATGCAAATAAACCCAGAAATAATATGAAATGATACTTTATTGATCAAACCCTTAAGGTAGGGCAACACCATACATTCACTCCTTAAGGAAGGAGAACACTCCACAAGCCATATGCTTGTTCATACAATAATACTTCTCTTCATCTTCATATGGAGTCTCTAGCCTTTATATAGGCCTCATACATACAATACCATGTACCATTACCATGGTTTCCTTATACCATCAACTAATACCATGGGCCCCTTACATTATTATTAACTACTTGTGGTCCCTTACATGACATGGGTTAACCACCTTATTTATTACTATGGCCCATCCCATTATTACATTATTACCTTGGGTACCTCCCTTGGTACCCCATATTATCCCCCCTAGGTACATAACAAAAAGATCGAGCGCTTGTCTTGTTCGGCTCGCTAAAACTATCGAAAATTCATCCCTTTCATATTATTTTATACTTTTTCGGACGTAAGGGATTATACCATGAAAAAGGACTACTGGAGTTTCCTTTCCGTCTCTTTTCAAACTCTCTAAATATGAAAAGGACCGAGTTATCTTTGTCGTTAAACTCGTTAAAGCAATAGCGACAAACTTGTCCATTCGGACAAGAGCGAGTTTCACTGTCGCTAGGCTCGCTAAAACATAGCGACAGGTTTGCTCGAAGGGAAAATTATAGAACAAGCATATGTTATCCTCCTATAGCTTGACAAAAATAAAGAGGTACTGGTCAGCAATGACTGGGGAAAAAGGGAAGAAAACTTGAAGAACTTCATTGGTAGCAGGTCGCTCTTGAACATGACACTTTCACTCCAACACCATGATTGAGTCGGGTTGGGTTATTTCGTTCACCATAACCATTGGTCCTTCGTACCATCCATGGGGTTAACGCTACCGATCCATCACAGTGTTGCCGATATGTTCAAGAGAAGTCGTTCAGAGAATTCACCAACCCAGCTAACACCTCATCCACTGCAATACCTTCACGCTCCATTTTTCATGACCGCCACCCTGAACCTTGTATCATCAGATCGTTTTCACCTCCACAAAATCATTTTCTCCATTTCGTGTCGTAGATGTGGGATTCATTAAGGCCCCGCTATGACGGGTCACTTCTTGTCGACATCAGCTCATTATCCAAGAAGTTGACTTAGGAACAACCCTTTCAGTACTTTGAAGCTTTCATGCCTCAATGGCAAGTTTCTCACTTCCGGCGATAAGTTTACATCAATGGCCTTTGACCGAAAGATTTTGCATGGTGTTCGACATCAGCTCATATATTCACACCACGTGAATTGTACTGTAGTACCTTGAGGGTCATTATCATTATCGGTGATTCCTCTCGTGCTTGTTAACAGCTTACATCATTGGCTGGTAATCAGGCGATGTCTTTCCATGTTCGACTTCAGAACATATTTTTCACATGGATCGACTTGTACATCGGGCAAAGATTGAACGAGTTTGAAGACCCCGGATCTAGTTTCATCCATCCGGGCCGCGATATATTCAGGAAAATAAAGAAATCAAATGTAGTCCATAGCTGCACAGATGATCATCCAAGCTAAGGGATGATGGCTCTACTAGAATCATCAGTCTGCCACACAGACGGTTGTTTGTCCTATGTACATGAAAATGAATTTATAAAAGCTGAGCATGGGAATGCCCGCCTCAGCTAGATCATGAAAGTAATATGAAGATAATGTATTGTATTGTATCTTATTATAGGTCACCTTCTAGTTCGAAAAACCTCGGATCCTCATGATAAAGCATTTCACCCGACATCAGAAGATTTATGACCTCATGCTTTAGGGGGCAACTGTTATAGACATATTTGGGCATTGCAACCCCAATCACATATATCAATAAACCAAGGGTTCTTAAACCCCTAAAAGTGTTGTTTCATACCCTAAAGGATCAAGGTCAACTGATTACATCATTTCCCAGAAGTTCTCCCTGAAAAACTACTCAGAACTGGTCAAACTTGGACCATACAGGTTGCTCCATGCTGAGGGTGCAATGCATCTCACCTATTGCACACAAGGGGTGTGATGCATACTGAAAAACCCTTCTGTAGGGTGCGATGAGCGAGAGTAGACAAATGGCATAGGTAGTTTTCTAGGTGGAAACTCAGAGAATCTTCTAGAAACTGCTCATATGACACTTGCCTCTCTGAATTCGCCCAGGGATGAGTAAGAGATCATGAAATCTCCAAGTGGAACCAAGAACTATCAGTGAAATGACACTAATCAAAAACCCAGAAGCTGACTCACACCCTGCAAATATCTATATATGGATCCCTCATCTTAGAGATCCGAAGGCTGGAATTTTGTATTTTGCAAGGAAGTGCTGTTGGTTTCTCTGTGAGACATTGTATTGTTGGGTGATCTAGCTTTTCATGAGGTGAAGAGGGCTTTCATGCTAGGAGGATGGCGCTGGATCAGACAGCTGGGTTGTAATCCTCTCTTCTACTTCTATCAATAAAGTTATTTGAGTTTTCCTCCATATACTTGCTTATTTCTGAATCTTGTATTTGTGTATGCATTTGTATGGTTAATGTACATCTGATTCTACATTGTTTATGGTATCATAGATCTCTATGCTTTGATGGTGTTTTGCTGCTTTGCCTCTACAGGTGTTCTTTGAAGCGAGACAAGTGAGAAAGGAGTGGCGAAGCTCTATCAAAGAAGGGAAGAAATAAGAAAGGAGCCAAGTGAAAGACTAAGGTTGGTGCTCTCTTCTTCTCTCTCATCTATCTCCCATAAAGGAAAACACAAGTTACTTTGAATTGTTTGTTTCTAAGATAGCTACCCGTCTTAGTGGGACTAGCAGATCTAAATAGACACTAATTTTCCCGGAAACAATGAGGGGGCAGTCCCACGAGCTGGGCAGGTCGACCCACCTCACGGGTGAGCAAACATGATGTTTGGGCGGTCGGCTGTGCGTAGGTTGGAGGGTCGGCCGGGTGGCACGACCTCACCTCCCAACTATATACATAGGCGGATGGAGGTGGAATGAAAGGCATATTCGAACAAGCATTCGATCATCATCAAGGAAGGCGAAGTGAAGTTCAAGGAGAAGGCATAGCTAGCGCAGAACTGCAGGAGTTTATGCACCCACCCGTTGGGCAAACAAGCACGAAGGCTTGCACGAGTTTGGTGAACGGGTGAGTCGGGTGGTGGGCTACACGAAGGCGCTCATCCGACGGTCGAACGGGTTGAACGGGTGGAAGGGCCGCATGAAAGTGCGCTCGCCCGTGGTACACGAGCTTCGGTGGAGGGTCGCACAAAGGCACCCGCCTGGTTGAACGAACTCGGATGGAGGGTCACACGAAGGAGCCCGCCCGGTTGAACGAACTTGGGTGGAGGGTCGCATGAAGGTGCCCACCCAGTTGAACAAACTCAGGTGGAGGGCTGCACGAAGGTGCGCCCGCCCGGTTGAATGAACTCGGGTGGAGGGTTGCACGAAGGTGCCCGCTCGCGGTTGAACGAGTTCGGGTGAGGTTGCATGAAGGCGCCTACCCGTGGTGAACGAGTTCGGGTGGAGGTTGCACGAAGGTGCCTGCCCGACGGTTGGACGAATTGGAAATTGGCTAAGTGTGGATTGTGGAGGTGACCACCATGCAAGGTGTGCACGAGGTGGGCAGCTTGTGGCAAAGACATGAAGTTGAGAATTTGTCTAAGTATGAAACTTGGGGTTTCCAAGGTAATACTTATAATTTTATGAAAGTTGAAAATATATTGAAATCGGGCAGACTCTTATTCAGGGAGTTGCCCCTCCCTTTATACTGTTGCAATTGTGTTGTATATGTATAATTGTTGTGGATAATGAATGTGTATGGGTGTTCATTAGTATAAAGGCTAATCTAAATACTTGGTAAAGAAAAATAAACTAAGTATCAATGTTAAGGTGTAGTCCATGAACATAAGTATGGGTGAAAAGAAGGTGTTCGGTGGTGCCACACCTCATTATAAGCGGTTGAAAGACTACCGCAGGTGTAGGGGCGTGACAGGTGGTATCAGAGCAGCTGATTCAGGATTGAAGGATTGAAGCTGCTACACACCTACACTATTGTGCAAGTGGTATCAGAGGAGATTATCAGAGCTCACGATTGGAGTTGGTACGTGACGAAGTGACAGTGGAAATCAAGGTACTTGCAGGTGAAGGAAGCTGGTTTCACATACAAGTGGAATCAAGAGCTAGTTCGGTTTTGCAGGGAACTTGGTGAAGCTGGTGGATGGTCTATACTAGATCACAAAGAAGGAAGCTGTTGGCAGACATGGCAGGTGAATCTCATGTTGTAACGGGTGAATCTAGCCACAATGCAACCAAGGCTTTCATAGAAAGGATATTGGAAAGAATGGAGGAATTGGAGTCTTACTGGACTACAAAGATGGCCATGGTCATGAAAGATCAAGAAGCCAATGCGAAGATGAGGGAAGAACTCGATGAACTCTGGACTCAATATGAGTACACTGATCTCAAGTGTACACAACTTGAAGATGAAGTCAAGGAGATTGGAGAAGCAAGAGACCGAGGTTTGGCAGAAATCTTGAACTTGCAGAAATCTCTTGATGAAGCAAAAGATGAGATAGCGGTGTTGAAAAAGGCCGTGAGGCATAACTCAAGTGGAGGAGTGTCTCATGTAAAGATCAAGGAACCAGAATCTTATGATGGTACAAGAAGTGCGAAGACTCTTGGTAACTTTCTCTGGGATATGGAGCAATACTTGGAACACTTGGGTCTATTCGATGATGAGACAAAGGTGAAAGTAGTTGCTCAATTCTTGACGAAGGATGCTAAGATGTGGTGGCGAAGGAGGATGGATCAGATTTCCAGTGGTAGTGCTGATGACATAACTTCGTGGGATGACATGAAGAAGGCTTTGCAGACCCACTTCAGTCCTCAAGATGAAACATGGGAAGCAAGGATGAAGATTAAGTTTATCAAGCAGACAGGGAACCTACAGACATTTCAGCGGGAGTTTGCAAGTGCAGTTCTGGAAGTTCCTGACATGGAGGAGAGGGACAAGGTGTTCAACTTCATTATTGGATTGAAACCTTGGGCATGTAATGAAGTGAAGAGGCAGAAGATAAATACACTTGAGGAGGCTTTTGCTGTTGTGGATCGATTGGTGGAGCATTATGATGAAACTTCTGATGAGAAAAAGAAGAAGTTTGATAAGCCGAAAGAGAAGAAGAAAGATGATGCTTCGAAATCAGATGAGAAGACGAAGACGAAGAAAGCATTGAAGTGTTGGATATGTGCTGAACCACATACGGTGAAGAATTGTCCTTCTAGACTGAAAGTGGTCGCTATTGCACAGTCTAATATAAAAAAAGAAGAAGCTTTTGTGGGGATGACGCAGATTCTTGGAGTTGCTGCTGCTACAGAGGTGGTCTCTCGAAGAGATCCTGAGAGGAGCATCTTAGAGTATGTTTAGATGAAGATTGGGGGTGCTGATTTGCTCACTATGGTGGATAGTGGGGCTACTCACAACTTCATGAGTGAGGATGTTGCGAGAAGGATTGGGCTGAAGTTTGTACTGGTGAAGGCACAAATGAAGACAATGAATTATCCTCCTGATTTTGTGATTGGTGTAGCTGAAAGGGTGGACACAACAGTAGGTGAGTGGACCGGGAAAGTCGACTTCACTATAGTGGGATTGATGACTATGAAGCTATGCTGGGTATGGAATTCTTGAAACAATATGATGCTATGATTGTTCCACATTTGAAGAAGCTGTACATTTATGATGGAAGGGAAGATGTACCCATTGGTGTGACCAGACCTGATTGTAAACTAGCAGTGATGCAGATGGAGGATGAAAAGTGCATGGATGATATGTGTAAGCGATTGTCTACTATTGAGGCAAAGCTTACTGAGCAGTCATTGGTTATCAGGATGCTATCTGATAATATCTTAGATTTGTCAAGAAGGCTAGAAGAGGTTGAGGATGATGATGACGAGGATGTTTATGTGAGACCGAATGTCCATGAGGAGGATCGGGTTGCATATCTACAGAGGATGGAGATAGAGGATCCTGATAGATGGATTGAGCTTATTAGTGAGGGTGAGCCTTCAGGCTCTACTCCCTCTACATCTTCTTAGATGACTTAGAAGATGGGGCTCATTGTTAGCTGCTCATGGCAGTGAGTCCTTAAAACAGGTTGAGCAGGTATGACAGGTGATGCAGGAATGGTTTGGCATTAGCATCATGACATGTTGCAGATGGGATGGAGTTTCCATGGACCTGAGCATGGGAGAGATTCTTGGTGAGTCCAAGATGTGGCAGAGTCTGAGAAAAGACTGGTGTAGACATAAGGATGTGCATTCTTATGATTTGAGCGGGACACTTGGATTGATCACCTGACTAGTTTGAATCATGAGGTCCGGAAGTGTGTAGAGAGATGTTGGCATTATGTTGGAGTATCTTGACGACAGTTCACAGGATGGGACGACACATGGTGGAGACAGTTGTTTTACATATGTTGTAGGGATGTTTGCAGTGTATGGACTGGTTGATATCATGGACTAGGGATGAGGTAGATATCTTGATGAGATGATGTTCTTGGTGACAGATGGTTACCGGGATGGTATATTGTCGAGGACAACAATGACTTTAGGTGGAGGATGTAAGGACCTGCAGTCCGTGTGATGGGTAGGACGAGCTCCACCGTGTGAAGGCAACGAGTTGTGCCCAAAACGAAGGCGTGCGAAGGTAAAATGCGCATGGAAGGAAGTTTGGCTGTGCGTTTATATGGCAGGGACGAGCTGGGCAAGTCACTCGCGGGCCGACCAAATGATGGAGCATGTTTGGCGAGTATGAGGGGGCGGTCCCATGAGCTGGGTAGGCCAACCCACCTCACGGGCGAGCAAACATGATGTTTGGGCGGTTGGTTGTGCGTAGGTTGGAGGGTTGGCCGGGTGGCACGACCTCACCTCCAAACCGTATACATAGGCGGATGGAGGTGGAACGAAAGGAAGATTCGAACAAGAATTCAATCATCATCAAGGAAGGCGAAGTGAAGTGCGAGAAGCAGGCATAGCTGGCGCAGAACCGCAGGAGTTTATGCGCCTACCCGCCGAGCAGACAAGCACGAAGGCTTACACGAGTTTGGTGAACGGGTGAGTCGGGTGGTGGGCTGCACGAAGGCACCCACCCAATGGTCGAACAAGTTGAACAGGTGGAAGGGCCGCACGAAGGCACGCCCGCCCGTGGTACACGAACTCGGGTGGAGGGTCTCACGAAGGTGCCTGCCCGGTTGAATGAACTCGGGAGGAGGGTCACACAAAGGCGCCCGCCCGGTTTAACGAACTCGGGTGGAGGGTCGCACGAAGGTGCCCGCCCGGTTGAACGAACTCGGGTGGAGGGCCGCACGAAGGCGCGCCCGCCATATTGAACGAACTCAGGTGGAGGGTTGCACGAAGTCGCCCACTCGCGGTTGAACAAGTTCGGGTGAGGCCGCACGAAGGCGCCTGCTCGCGGTGAACGAGTTCGGGTGGAGGCTGCATGAAGGTGCTTGCCCGACGGTTGGACAAATTGGAAATTGGCTAAGTGTGGATTGTGGAGGTGACCACCATGCAAGGTGTGCACAAGGTGGGCAACTCGTGGCAAAGACACGAAGTTGAGAATTTGTCTAAGTATGAAACTTTGGGTTTCCAAGGTAATACTTGTAATTTTATGAAAGTTGAAAATATATTGAAATTGGGCAGACTCTTATTCAGGGAGTTGCCCCTCCCTTTATACTGTTGCAATTGTGTTGTATATGTATAATTGCTGTGGATAATGAATGTGTATGGGTGTTCATTAGTATAAAGGCTAATCTAAATACTTGGTAAAGAAAAATAAACTAAGTATCGAATGTTAAGGCGTAGTCCATGAACATAAGTATTGGTGAAAAGAAAGTGTTCGGTGGTGCCGCACCTCGCTATAAGTGGTTGAAAGACTACCGCAGGTGTAGGGGCGTGACACAGGTGGTCTCGTGCAGTGTTATTCAAATTCCTCATTTCATACCCCCAGTAATCGCCATGTATCACTATCTTACGGGCATGAGATTGTGCAGGTATAACCACCACTCGCCTCTGCAGAAAAAATATATCCAACCATTGAGAATTGAGGGGCTCCAAACATCGGGCAGACCAGAACAAAGATGGCAGCAACGTAAGAATGGATGGCGGTGATGGCACAAGAAAATATGTTGTATGGGGCTTCGACGGCAATGCTAAGTTTACTAGGTGAAAGAATACGTTGGATGAAAGATTTGATTAGTTACTAGAAGAATCGAATATGGACTCAATTTGGATAGCTAGCTTTATTAAATGAATATAATAGAATGTGGACTCAAAAAACCCTAAGGGATTCTAAAATTAAGTTGAGCCACTATTTCCTCTATATAGTACCTTTGTATTGTGTGGAGATTAAATTTCCATAGCTAATTTTTTTTTCTTTTTGGTTGATAAATAAAATTTTGAAAGGGAAATCCAAATTTGACATGCTTATTGGTATAATTAAAAATAATATATTAGTTATAATATATATACATGATTAATAACTTTAGTATAACAGGTGTTATTAGAAATTTAAGAAATCAAGTTTTCAAAAATTTGCAAATTGATATTTGAAATTGATAAATTAGATAAAGGTTTTCATAAATTTTGGTGGGTAATAACCACTAAAAAGTTAAGTGTGCACATTTACATTTTTACTTTTATGTTATTTATGTGATTATGGCAGAAAAATCTAAGCTAGTTATCCACATGACATTGTGGTGTGCAAAGACTTCGATAACAATCATTACATAATAAAACCTAAACCAATCATATTCCACATAAATAATTTTGAATATTAATAAATATAATAAAATTAAACTAATATTGGATTGTAATATCAACAACTAAATACAAAAGCACAATAAAAGTGGAGATATATATGTATATATATAATTTTGTTGTTAATTATAATAGATTGCATTTTATTTATAAAATATTTTATTTTAATTTTATAATGAAGTTTAACATACATGACAACAATCATTGAAACAAATATGTTGAATGTCTAAATGTCTTAATGCAAACTAACATGAGAAAAATGACATGACTACTTTGCAAATAAATCTCAACCTTTAATTTGTAAGTATTAAGAATATTGTAGAATATGCCATAGAGGTTAAACCCCTACCATTCACCTAACAATTATTGATTATAATTATTAACAACATAGATCTAATTTTGAATATTAATAAATAATTTTGAATATTAATAAATATAATAAAATTAAACTAATATTGGATTGTAATATCAACAACTAAATACAAAAGCACAATAAAAGTGGAGATATATATGTATATATATAATTGTGTTGTTAATTATAATAGATTGCATTTTATTTTAATTTTATAATGAATTTTAACATACATGACAACAATCATTGAAACAAATATGTTGAATGTCTAAATGTCTTAATGCAAACTAACATGAGAAAAATGACATGACTACTTTGCAAATAAATCTCAACCTTTAATTTGTAAGTATTAAGAATATTGTAGAATATGCCATAGAGGTTAAACCCCTACCATTCACCTAACAATTATTGATTATAATTATTAACAACATAGATCTATCTTAATAATAATAAAGGATTGATAATTAAGGAGCATGAATTGAGAGCGAGTGGCTGAGCGTGACCAGGTCTGCATCTGCGAGCCTCGGCTCCCCTCGAGACCCGCCCTTTGCCGACTCTAAACCTGCGATCCTCCTTGCTTTTTTCCGCTCCTGCAATCTGCAGACCTTCCTGCTTCAGATCTGATCGGATCCAAGACAGCCAGCCGTCCTTCTGGCTAGGGTGTGGCCTATGCTGCGCTGCCCTTGTGGCGGCCGGCATCAAGCCTGATGGAGTCTCAGGGCCAAGATCCGCCCTTCGGTCCTGCCGTAGATGCATTTAACCAGCTCCTGGCAGGTTTGCCTCTGAAAAAAAGAAACGATGCCTCCAAATTCGTCAAGAAACTAGATGAAATTCCAGAGATCTCTTTGCCTCCGGAGACCCCTGTGCAAGTAGCTTTGTCGCTGGCGGATCAGGGTCTTATTGGCCAATTCACGGGACTTTGGCCCTCCCCGAAAACTACAGAGCAATCGGTTAACAGGAACTGGGCGCCCCTGATCAGTGAAAGTGTTACCTCTTACTTTCTAGGGTGAGGGTATTTTCTTTTTGAATTTACCTCCAGAGAGGACAAAGACCTGATCTTTCGAAATGGACCGTATTTCATGGGTCCTCAGGGTCTCTACCTGAACAAATGGACCCCGGATTTTGACCCAACGGTAGATGTTCCCAAGGCTGTTCCAGTATGGGTTCGTCTCCCAAATCTGCCGGTTCACTGTTGGAACTGGGACTCCTTGAAACACATTGGCAACTCCCTCGGGAAATTCATAGATCGGGCAAGCAACAAGGATCAGTACGATTGTGCCAGGATCTGTGTGGAGGTAGATCTAGAGGAGGGTTTACCAGAAGCAATCAAAATCAAAGTCGGCAGCTGGTCCCATGTGCAGATCTTGGATTATGAACAGCTGCCATTCAAATGCAGGAAATGCCACGTGTATGGGCACTTCGCTCGAAATTGCCGGACTAACCCAGAGCCAGAGAAAGGAAATGAAGAGGGCTGGAACCAAGTAAGACGAGTTAGAGCCAACCACAAGGGGCAGAAACAGGGTGGATCATCCGGCAAAGGCAATTTTCAGGTTCATGCCCAGAGGCCCCCTACCAAAAAGGCGCAAGAAAACAAATTTGACCTTTTAAGCCAACCGACAGAAGACACTCCAGAGGTAGAGATCCAAAAGCCAGAATCCTCAAGGAAAAGCACACCTCCAGCTTCCCCCAAAGAAGTTGAAAACCCCAAAGACACGGTCCCAGAGGACGAGGAAGAAGAGCAAGAAACTGAGGAGTCAGAAGAAGAAGGAGAAATAGGAGAGTCCCAAACCTCGGTAAGAAGATCTGCAAGAGGTCGAAAAACAGATAAAGAAAAAAGAGAGCAGCAGACCTACAAAGATTAGTTACAGGGCAGCCAACCAACTCTGGAAAAATTCCTAGCCTCAAAGCCCAAAATGTTGAAAAACCAGCCCCAAGGCTCCAAGGGAGCCCAGCAGAAACATAAATAATGAAGGTCATCTCCTGGAATTGCAGAGGTATGGGGAGCAAAGTCAAGGAAGAAGCCATAAGAAATCTAATAAGAACAGAAGCCCCAGACATACTTCTCATCCAGGAGACCAAACTGGAAGACAAACTCTTCCTGCAAACAAGCAAAAATTTGTGGCCTAAAAGCGAAGCAAGAGCAATTTCAGCCAGGGGTGCCTCAGGAGGGATCGGTACACTATGGAACTCCAACAAATATACACTCACCCTTGAAGCAAGCAACACTCATTGGTTGCTACTAAAAATGCAGAATCTCGATACAAAGGAAATTATCACTCTCTTCAATGTATATTCTCCAGTCAATATCAGGGAGAAAAAGGATTGCTGGGATACTATAAAACGACAGGCAGATCTGATAAATCTGGAAAATACAATCATTGCTGGAGATCTCAATCTCACACTCCACTCAACTGAGAAGAGGGGAGGAAGCACAGTCCGAGATCTGGCAAGAGAATGGGCGGAGGATCTTCTGCAAGATTGGGACTTGCTGGACATCAAGCCCTCAACAGGCAAATTCTCATGGTCTAACAAAAGAGTAGGACCTGGACATATTGCTGCCAGGCTAGATAGATTTTTTATTCAAAGCTCTTTCCTGCTTCTTGGTCTAGAACCTAGAATGCACATTCTTCCTAGCAGCATCTCGGATCATAAGCCGGTAAAGCTAGAGCTACTTGCCCACCTAGATCTGGGCCCCATCCCCTTCCGTTTCAGTCCCCTCTGGGTAAAGGAGCCCCTTTTCATGCAAACAATCAAAGACTGTTGGAGTCAGCCTGTTAAAGGCTCACCTTTCTTCATTTGGGAGGAAAAGCTCAGAAGGGTAAAAGGAGTCTTGAAACGTTGGGCAAAAACCCTTCCCAATCCTACATCAGAAAGGAAAGTCATCAAATCCTCTCTTGCCTCTCACCAAACCCGCATGGAGAGTGCCATAATCACAGAAGAGATGATAGACCAAGAAACTCAGCTACAGCAGAGCTATCATAAGGCCTGCTTAGCCGAAGAAGAATACTGGAGATTAAAATCGCGAAATCTGTGGCTTAAAGCAGGGGATAGGAATACGGGTTTCTTTCATAAGCAAGCCCAGGCTAGGAAATGCTTTAACACCATTTCTGAGATCAAGGAAGACAATGATACGCACAAGGATTTTGCAGACATCAAGAAAGCAACCTTCTTACATTTCCAAAAATTATACAGTGATGATCAGGAGTCGCTCCAGCACCAAGAGCTGCTAGACATCATCCCTCAAGCAATCTCTCCTCGTATGAACAGGATACTAGAGGCCAAAATCACTAAAGAGGAAGTTAAAAAAGCCCTCTTTGACATGGATCCGGACAAGGCCCCAAGGCCAGATGGCTTCTCTGCCAGGTTTCTTCAAGTCTGCTGGCCGGTTGTTGAAAAGGACCTTCTCAAAATGATACAAAAGTCTCAAAATTCTCAGAAAATAGGAGGCAGCACAAACTCTGCTTTCTTAGCTCTCATACCAAAGGAAAAAGGCGCCAACAATTTCAGCAGATTTCGCCCGATCTCATTATGCAACACTGGGTACAAATTAATTACCAAGGTCATTGCAAACAGGCTGAAGCCCATCCTGCCAAGAATTATTCCGGAAAATCAAGGAGGCTTTATCCAGGGAAGGCAAATCGTGGACAACTTCACACTCGTTCAACAAGTAATCCATTCAAGTCTTCTCCGAAAGGAACAAGGTATGGTGATCAAACTCGATTTAGCAAATGACTTTGATCGAGTCAATCATAGATTTCTTTTAAAAGTCATGTGTAAATTTGGTTTTGGAGCAAATTTTATAAGTGGGTCCGAGCTTGTATCTTAGAGCCTTGGATTGCACCCCTTGTAAACGGAAGAGCCACTGAATTTTTCAAAGCCTTGAGAGGCCTCAGGCAGGGATGCCCCCTGTCCCCCCTGCTCTTTGTCATCCAAGCCTCTGTCTTAAGCTTTCTGTTAGATAAAAAGATGCAAGATCAAGAAATCAATGGTCTGTGTATAGCTAGAGGGGTCAAAAGCATAAACCATGCCTTATTTGCGGACGATACCCTGCTGTTAGGCAGTGCCACCCTCTCCTCTGCCTCTAAGTTTAAAGCTGCCCTGGATGTCTCCATCAAAGCCTCTGGCAGCGCTCTTAACAAGAATAAATGCCACATTTACAGCTGGAATACCTCGCCCAGGACTCTCTCTGCCATCTCTAGATGTCTGGATTTTGCTGCCACATCCTCCTGGACCTCATTCAAATATCTGGGCCTCCCTGTCTTTCATAAAAGGCTCTCAGTCAAAGACTGGCATCCTCAGCTTGAAAAATTCAAGTCAAGGATCCAATCCTGGGGCTACCGCTGGCTCAACGCCACTGGCAAGACAATCCTTATAAAATCTATGCTCTCCAGCCTCCCAATATTCCAATTTGCAGGACTTCTTGCTCCAATAACCATTCTTAACAAGATGGATGAGTTTATGCGCAGGTTTTTTTGGAAGGGCGGAAAACAAAATGAAAGGAAAATCCCTCTCATCAGCTGGGAAACTATGGCCAAGCCGCTGTGGGAAGGTGGATTGAATTTCAAAAACATATGTCACCAGAATGTGGCTATGGCAGCAAAGACCATCTGGAGGATCATTGCGCCCAAACCTGGATGGGCTCAGCTCGCTCTATGGAAAAAGTACTTCAGGGGACCTCAGTTAAGATGTCTAGAGAATGAAATTCAAGTACAGAACTTGCCATTCCTCAAGCAGAATTCGCCATTCCTCAAGCTATACGCTGAAGCAGGCCCTCTAATCAGATCACACTCATTCTGGATCCCTGGGAATGGCAGGAGGATTAACATTTCGTCTGATGAAATAATGAATATGGAGCCTATCGAAAACAGAACCTCTATAGTGATCTGCGTACTTGGATGGACAGCAACGGGCTGCACACTCTCTGGGACATATCACTATGGCACAATGCGGCTTGGGCGGGTTGGAGAAGCATCGAAGTGCCAGAGCACCTGCGCAATGAATGGAGCACGCTGCAAGAACATCTCCACGGCCTGGCCCCCACGCAGCTGAGAAAAAAGGATCAGAAGGGATGGGGATCGACTGACAGAGGGTACATGGTTTCCATGGGGTACAGAAAGCTAAATGAGAGACCCCACGTTCCTCCCGATTCAGCACCTTGGCAAGGAGTCTGGCGCACCCCCTCATGGCCCAAGATTGATTTTTTCGCTTGGCAACTCTGTCATGAAAGAATTCTTACATATGATATTCTGCAAAAGAAAGGATTTCATGGACCATCTATATGCTCGTTATGCAAAGAAAACTCTGACACAACTGCTCATTTAATTCTTGAATGCAAGTTCTCCAAACGACTCTGGCTCTCTTTCGTTCAGAATCTGAACTCCAACTTCTCATTGCCAAATTCCATTGTGGAGCTGTTCTCCAATTGGACAGCCAGATACCTAGGCCCGCCTCCAAAAAATCAAATAGTTAAAACAACATGGGCCATTCTTCCAAAGACTATCTGCTGGCAAATTTGGCTTGAACGTAATAGAAGAATCTTCAGATGCACATAACATAACAACAAGGTTTTAGAGAGCAAAGTTAAAAGCCAAATCAAGGAATGCCTAGCTGACATTAAAGATGATTCAAACCTCAGCCAACAAGACATTTCCTGGGGTTCTCTCTTTGGCTTGCAATTCCAACCAGCAGACAAAACTATCCTCTCTAACAAAAATTGGCAAATAAGAAAATCTGAAGATGATTTTCAACAATGGCTCAAATCGCTTTCAAGGCATTCCCTCTTCTTTGATGGGGCAACAAAGGGAAACCCGGGCAAAGCAGGTGCAGGAGGGGTCATAATGAATCCAAATGGGGAAATAATTCATTCCTTCGCGTGGGGGCTTGGATATACAACCAGCATTCAAGCCGAGGCTCTAGCTCTATATCAAGGCCTCAAGTTCCTCCAAGACATAAATATTGAAACAACCAATGTAATTGGTGACTCACAAATTATAATAGATGCAATGATATCTAACTCCTCAGTGACGGATCTCAAGCTGGTAAGACTGATATCTAGAATCAAGGGCCTTGGGAAACGCTTCCAGAACTTAAACTACTTTCATGTGTTGAGAGCCCCCAATAAAGAGGCGGACAAAGAGGCCAATAAAGCTACTCTCCTCTCAACAGGGATCAAGCAGAAAGACAAGGAAGAATCATGGGATCCCATCCCTTAATCTGAATGCTGCAATGTTTTACTGCCTGCTTTTAAAGCAATTTGTCTGTATCTCCAAGTGGGGGGAAATTTCAGGAATTAAAAACATAGACACTATATCAAGGAAGAACTTTGTAACAATTAGAGGCATGCTCACTCATAGAAGTGATTCGCACCAGTACACAGAAGTCCTCTATGTAATCAGTTTTCCGGCATTTAGCCCAAAAGGAATATAAACATCCCATACCTGTTTTCGTCCAAAAAAAAAACACAGATCTATCTTAAATTCTGATCTAACATGAGCCGAGATGGATCCAATTTCTTCACGTGCAATTTTTTTTATAAGTCGACATTATTTAAATATTTTGTATAGTTATTTATTATTATTATTATTATTATTGACGGGGATGAGTAAAATTTCAATTTTGATGATGGACCTACAAGGTTACACATCATACACATCATACAGGGCATCTTTACACATCATACTGGGAAGCGTTACACATCATACACATCATACTAGGCAACGCTACCCATCATACATCATACTGGGACATTATTTAAATATTTTGTATAGTTATTTTATTATCATTATTATTATTATTGACAGGGATGAGTAAAATTTCAAATTAAAAAAATTGACGGGGATTAATTAAAAAAATTGTTATATGAACATTTGTGATATGAACATGATTTATAACTTTCTAGACATGAGATATTAATATGTAATCATATTATAAGAAAATTTGATAAGAATCTCCATGGTTAAGAATATTGTTACATGTTTTCTAAATGTACATATATTATTCATATATTAATTCTTTTATATTAAAAATAATAATAATTATTATTATTATTTTTTTTAATAATTTTTGACAATGTAAGATGTATTATGAAGCAAATATTTCTATGATTATCATTTAATTTATATGACCATGTTAGTTTCTTTTTTTTTTCTTTTTTTTTTCCACTGGAAAAATCGTAATCTTTCATTATCTTGAAAAATTACATGTTGTAGATGCATTGTGCATATGCTGTAAGTTCTTCTGCCTCATGTGGGCACAGTTTGTATGTCTATTATGTCTGTCATAAAGCAAAATTATCACGCAGGATGTTCCTTGTTGTTCTGTTATATATACATATTGCCACACAGGGCTTCTGATAAGTATTACTGTCATCTATGTACAAAGAGTTCAAAAGGTATCATTTTTCAGATCTGTATCTCATGGGCTGGCTGCCCTGTGATAGTGTGTATCTATGTATGGCCGATGGTAGTATTGATATGCATTTGTTCCTCATTGCTCCTGAATCATCCACTCTCCTCTGGGAAGTGCCGTGGCCTCCTTGGATAGTTGGTCGACACTGCTGTTGTGTTCCCTGTAGATATGATTACAAGTGATGTCAATAAATTGAGCCTTCAGTATATTTATTTCATCCAAGATGTTACCGAGAGTGTGTGTGTGGCAAACAGTAATGTTGTTGAACCAATCTATGATAATCTTCGAGTCTCCATATATATGAATGTGCATGCAGTTGTGCCCCAATGCAAAATGCAAGAGCTGACGAAGGGTGATAATCTCTGCGAAATTATTTGTGCCAGTCCCCAGTCCCAATTTGACTTTGTAGAAGTGATGTTCATTAATGTATAATAGAAAACCTCCCCCACAACCCTGCTGTTGGGCAGCGCCATCAAAGAATGCCCATGGAGTGCTTTTTCAATATGCGGAGGGTCACGCGGTCTTCTAGAGCTAGGTTGCGGCGACTCAGGCAGCTCATTATAGGCCGATATAATGAGAGCGGTTAGATGAGGCCAGTTCACTGGTTTGTCTTCAAAGATCGCCCGATTTCGAGCGAGCTAGAGGTACCAACAAATAATGATAGGCGGGCTTTGTAGCTTGGAGTTTTTGTGACCATAAAACCATTTTTCCCAAGTTCGAGTTATATCGTCTCCTTCCCATTTGCCTGTAAATTGAATAGAGGTTGATACAGATTGCCACAAGGTCGTTAATAATGTGCAATTTAAAAACAAATGGAGGCTCGATTCAGAGGTACGTTTGCATAGTGTGCACCAGGTCGGTCCATAGACTGCACGACGCATGAGATATTCCCCTGTGGGTACTACGCCTTTAAGGATACACCAAAAGAATAGTTTCTGCCTAGGGGGAGCGGTGAGATTCCATATTGACTTCCACCAAAATGAAATCAAGTCCGGACCCTTGTGCGATATCAGTGATAGATAGCCTGTCTTAGGTGAGTAAATTCCGTTCTCGGAGTGATACCAGATAAGCTCATCCGGCCCCTGTTTAATCCTGATATGTGATTCTGATAAAGCATTAATATATGTAGTCCATTCCTGGTGCCAGAGAGGTGGAATATTAATCTGCAATGCGGATTTCCAACGCTGATCTAATATGGAAGAGTTTTTTGGATCAGCAATGTCAGCCAGAACTTTAATCTCTTGTGAGTGCAGATGCCGGATGAGAGCTTCGGGTAGTATATGCCTGCCGCCACTACCATTCCATGGGTCCATACCAATTCGAGCCAAAGATCCATCATTGATCTTCGATACCAGATTATCCCTGATAAGAGGCATAGAGTTTAGAAGTGCTTTCCATACAGGTGATATACCAGTTTTAGGCCAGGTTGGAAGTCGTATCCATTCCAAGATGTGGAGAGGCTAGATATATTTGTGATATGTTATGCTAGTCCAGAGATTATTGCTAGTGAGTAAGGTCCACCCCATTTTTGCCGCAAGGGCTTGAGCGAATGTAGGCAGGTCTTTTAGTCCCCAGCCACCCCATTTTTTGGGAGTGGCGATCTTCTTCCATCCAACCCATGCGAATATGCACTTGTCCTGGTTCCCATTCCACAGATATCTGTTGCAAATTTGCTGTAATCTAGCCAAGATGCTTCTCGGAATCCAGGCAAGAGCCATCCAAAAGACCGGGGTAGCCTCCAGGACAGATTTTACCAGAACAAGTCTGCCTGCTCTAGAAAGATATCGATGGCTCCAAATATTGAGGCGCTTCTCCAATTTTGCGACTAGCCAGACCCAGTTAGCAATCTTAGGACAGATAGGCTTGATCCAGAATCCCAAATATTTGAGGCCATGGTCTAAGGGATGGATGCTAAAAGGAAACAGTTGGCGAGCCACCTGGGACTCTTGGATAGAAGTTCTAGAAAGAATGATGGATGATTTTGTATGGTTAGCAAGCATCCCTGTAGCAGCTGAGAAGAGAGTGAGTATGTTCGAGAAGGAGCGAGAGTCCCTGATGCTTCCATCAAGGAAGATCATGACGTCGTCCACAAAAAGAAGGTGGGTGAGGAAGCAATCATCGGAAATTTTGAGTCCACTAAATTCCCTATTTCTCTTAGCTGAATCAATAAGTCGACTCAGGCCATCCATGACAATTAGGAAAAGTAGAGGAGACAGAGGACAACCCTGTCTAAGACCACGTTTAGAGTGAAAAAACTGAGATGCTGACCCATTTATCAGAACACTGAAGGTGGGAGTGGAGATACAGGCCATGATCCAAGTGATGAAGTTATGTGGGAAGCCCAGATGGATGAGAAGCAACTTGAGGTAGAGCCAACTGAGTCGGTCAAAAGCCTTGGCTAAATCAATATTTAAGATAATGGCTTTGTGATGCTTGGTCCAGGCTTTGTGATGCTTGGTCCAACAAATAATGACTTTGTTTCATTTATATATAAATTTAAATGGACTCATTTTCATATTAACACAACTTATAACTTTCTCATGGGCATGAGATATTAATATGTAATGGTATTGAGAATCTTGTTACATGTTTTTTAAATGTACATATGTTCACTCATATATTAATTCTTTTTTTATAATTAATAATAATAATAATTTAAAATAAATTTTATAATTTTTTTAAAAATAAAATTTGGCAATATGAAATGTATTATGAAGTAAATGTTTACATAATTATCATTTAATTTATATGACCATGCTAATTTCATTTATATATAAATTTAAATAATAAACTAATTAACAATTCTCTGTTATTTTTCTCATAAAATCATTTCATTATATAATTTATTTGATAAAATATGATAATATCGGTTTTGAAAATGAATCATACTTATTAGAAAAATCAACACAAAAGTTACCCAAAAAAATCAGCACAGATTTGAAATCTTAATGTTCAGATATAAAATATAATAAAACTGATTTTAAAAAATTAAATAAATAAAATAAATATATTAATAGTCATTATGTTTCAACCGGATCATTTGGCCTTTCCCGGGAACTGAGTGCAAAAAATGGAGTAATTTGATTCCGGTTAATTAGTTAATGATATATTTAAACTTGCTAACTATTTTGGCTGTGAACATCATAATTTAAAAAACAAAATTAACTTTAAAACGATACTAATCAAAATTATGAAAAAGCAATTTGTCAAATTTAATTGTCCTTAAATTCCTATAAATCTGCCTATATGACATATAAACCCTTTTAGGAAGAATATATCAGAGATTGAGACGGTCAACCCATCTTGCCAAGGGAGTAATTTGTCACTATTAAGAGGAACATTGATTACAGTTTTCCTGTTTGTATATCATAAACTCTTGAACACTATTTTATCATAAACTCTTGAACACTATTTAACTATAATGTAGATCATATAGTATTATGATTAGTAATTAATTCATAAGGCTCGTTTTACTTGAGGGTTGCATTTAGTCAGAGTCACACCAACTTTAATTTGACAGAATCTTTTAGCATGTCTCTTTCTAATTTAACAGAATCTTTTAGCATGTCTCTTTCTCTAGCACAAGACACAACTAACACGTAAAATTTAATCCTAAATCGCCTTGGTAAAAAAACCCATCCTCAAACAATTATACTAATAAAACTTAACAATATTAATAATAACATTAACAATATTAAATTATTATAATATTATAACTAATGTTATTACATTAATATAGATAATAACATTAATGTTAATATTAATACTTCACAGATTAATACTAATATCATTAATATTACTAATAATATTATTAATAACTTCATTAATAACATTAACATTGTTATATTATTAACACTAATTATAACATAAATATCCTAATTTCCATGCATATTATTCTTCAATTAATTTCCATGAGATTAATGACTACCTCTCCGCTTTGTACTTCATCACTGGAATCAATGTCTTTTCTAAACTTCCCTGTAATGTATGCTTAATATTACAACAAGATACTAGAATGATTATGAAGCTTGTAATCCTCTCGTCATTAGAATTTGAGGTCAAGATTGATTAAATTCTCGATTCAATAATCACATACATGAAAATGAATTTTGTAATTACTAATACCATTAGTGTAATTTTAATTTTTGAGAACTTTGTTGATTACAATTTTATTTTTATTTTTCCAAATAATTTTATTTTATAAAAGTTATCAAAAGTATTCAAAGGAAGTGTCAAAAGTCTTGCCACTAAAGAGAAGATGAATGAATATGATACCAAAATTATCATCTACAATATCATTAGCAATTGTCTCCAAAGGTGCAAAGATACACTCAAAGAATTGAACACATATGATGTTACTGCAAAAATATCGTAGCAAAGGAAAGATAACAACTTAAAGGGTGGAGGACGGAGGGGAGGAAACGTGTTCAAACTTACTATAGCCTCACACTTGTGTTGATGCACCACTTGGCTGAATCATTTTTTCCAATCATACCACTATGTCAAAATATTATATACATATTATATCTAAGTTATAACATGTAAGGTAATGAGGAGAAACATAATCATAGGTCCTCGTGGGCGCACCGACACATAAAAGTATGATAATGAGATTAAATTAAGAGCCTCTTTCATTGAGTGACCTTCAAATTCCAGGATATTCTGCACTCAACATAAAGAAAGGGGATTGTTTTAGAATTTTAGCTATCTCCTTTATAAAATTTTAAATTAATTTCGAGCCATTTTCCTCGAGTCATTAATTGTAGTTTTAAATTTAAATTTAAATTTTGTCCAGCAAATATTTGTTGAAATTGCAAATTTATGTGGTGTAGTTTACACAATCCAAGTGTCCAAGTAAACTTTCAAGTCATTGTGTCCATTTATGCATTCAAAAATACAATTTAAAAAATGAAAAGTTACACATGCTATATGCATATATAGACCAATATAGATCCATTTTGAAGAGGATTAAATCTCTTAAGATGCATACTTTTTTCCCAAGTTTTGCATTTTAAAAGAGGTCCCATAGGTTATATTTAGCCTTGTGGACATTAAAATTTTCTTTCTTTTTACACAAATCATGCGGGTCCCACAATAACGAGTGACCATGTAAGTTAACACTAGTTAAGAAATTTTTATATCAAAGATGACCATTCCTAAAAAAAAAAAATACCCAATAACGTCTCAGGTTGAACACGATTTAAGGTGGGGCTCATGTAAGGTGGGGCTTTATCATAATTAGTTAAAGCAATTTTGTGTGGGAGTTATATTAAGAATCCCAAAAGCCTCAATATCTATACGAATTTGACCAAAAATTTAGATATTTTGTGTTATATAAAAAAATTGGTTAGGTTATGATCTAGCTATAAATTGGTTGAAAAAAATCAAAATTAAGCCCATTTAATTTTTCAATTGAACATTTTATATCATTTTACCTAAAAATCCCTTAAACACTGAAAGGAAATCTTTAAAAATACATAATTTAATGTAAATATTATCATATTTATTAATATGCCAACATCAAGAATAATGTAAAATGCCGTGATGAAAATGACTTGTTTAAATCAAATTTAATTTAAGGCCTCCATTCCCCACTACATCACAGTATCATGGATTTTGAACGTGAAGCTCCATAACCACATCCTAAAAATGAATGTGTTTAGTTTTTATTTATGATATATAAATAAATATTCCAGTGCACATTACAGGTATCAAAATCAACCTATGTAAAATCCTTGTACCTTTCATAGTTCCAAGATGAAGATAATTCATTATATTTTAATAAAATAAGAACTCTTTTTCTTGTAGAAGTTTTTATGACTTCGATAGATGAAGGTAATTCAGTATATTTTGATAAAATAAGAACTCTTTTCTTGTAAAAGTTTTTATGACTTCGATAGTTGATCTCTTGCACAAGCCCACTTATTTATATTTTATTTTTAATGTCACATTATAGTGATGCATATTTATTTCTTATTTCTTTGTAATTTAAATATGTAATATAACAGTAAAAGTAAGGTTATCAAGGTTTTTTTTTTTTGGTTCTAAGTAATACTATTCTATTGATATGAAACAAAATAAGAATACAATGAGGTGTTGGCCAATAGAGTTTGTAAAAAAATATCACAAACCTAAACGCTACTGCCCCATCGAGGGGGAAACCAGTCCGTGAAACCAGAAGAAAAGACCCACGTAAGGGTCTCAAGTTTTAACATCAAAAAACCCACACAGGGGATCTAGATTGATAGCTAGTAAATCAAACCAGAAGGAATGTTTTCAAAACAAAACATAGCAAAAAACCTCAGACAACAGCATATGAAACTTCTAGCTAGCGGTAAGGCGACACCTGGCAACCTAGTCGTCAGTTAGGAAGGACCCCCTGGAGGTCGTCTGTAGCAGGTTCTTCAACAATTCAACATGCATACTTGTACCACTCCTCCTCCTCTACTGACGTGCTGCCAAATATACCTCAAACTGGTTTAGTGCCAGCAGAGCTGCCCTCTGCTACATGCTCGCCTGACGTGTCACCCTGGATGTCACCAATTGCCTTCATGTCTCCTGCTCTGCCATCGGTGGCATGCTGGTTGCCAACCAGCTCCTCACCATGCTGGGTGGCAGAGTTCTCAACCATATGCTGCTTTCCTGGATCTCGAGCATTCCTGTTCCGCTGAGTGGCCCTCTGCTGCTCACCGTTGTTTCCTCTCTGAGCTTCCTGCGGGTCAATTTCCTTAGTGAAGGTTATGGTAATAGTGGCGGTGATGATGGGTCAGGGTAGAGAACTATGGAAGCAGAATTGAGTCGTATGAGGAGAGGGATGAGGGGGAAGGGGAAAATTGGCAGTATGGACAGCTGCGTTCATTCTGCGGTCACCCTGGAGCTGAGACCACCCTTTGCCATTGTGTGTGTCTGGGTATCTGCCGGAGAAGGTGCCATGGGAATGAGAAGAAGATTCATGGCTAGGCGTAGCAGAAGGATGAATGCTTCCACCACGACTACCCCTCTTCTGCTACGCATGCAGTGTCGAATGTGCACCATGACTGAATTAATCTCAAAGCTAACACTTGGGGAAGCAGAGGAATTACTGGGACTAGAATGGTTGTTTAGAGGGAAAACAAAGGGGTTCTGAGCTTGATTCAACTTACAGTGGGTCATTTGGGAGAAATGATACCCATTGCCCACATCCATGCAGCTGAGCAACCAACATCGTTTGCCAGTGATGGTGCGAGAGCTTGGCTCTGTAGCCTGAGGAGGGCAAGAGCTGTTTATTAGGGGAGGGAAGAATGAGTTATGGTTTGTGGAGGCCATATCCTTATGCTTGTTACAGATTTCTCGACTTGAGCACCATAGTAATGGTGCCTGCAAGTTGCCATGAATTTTCCATAATTTGGCCTGGGAGGGGACGCGGGTGGCCATGTGGCCAAGCCGCCCGTCGCCCTTCAATCTAATCACCATTAATTGCATTATGATCGCCCGCATCTAGGTGTGCTTCTTCACTATGTACCAATTCATTGTAATATTTTATCTGGGATGCAATGGCAATAGTGTTAAGTGAGCCAGTATGTAGAGTCCAACCACTGTCAACCCCTATATTAGCTAGGAGATCAACCACTTTGTTGCCATCTCTGTGGATGTGTCTGAAGGTCACTGCTCTGTTGGTGGAGAGCCATTGTTTGATGAGCTCTAATCTTTCCGTCAATCTATAGCTGCTGACCACTTTGTATGATGGGGTCCCCCGCAGAATCTGATTAACCATGTTACTGAGAATCTGAGAGTCGCCTTCAATTAATAGGGGGAAGAAACTATGAAGTTGAGTTAGAAGAAGCCCTTGCCATAGCCCTTCTAATTCGACATAATTGTTCGTATCCCAACCAATTGAGCCTAGGAGGGTTAGAAGAGGTTTGCCTTTATGATCCCTGAATGCTCCACCGTATCTTGCTTTGCCCAGATTGCCTTTGGATGCTCCATTGAAATTTAATTGTATCATATTATGGGGCAGAGGGAGCCATTTGTTTGGTATTTTGTAGTGTGAAGAGAATTTACTATGATTTGCCTGTACCTAGTTCAACTGAATATTCCAGTTTGCCCATATAGTCTTCTCCTGTGGAATGGAAGGAAAGTCCTCTTCATACCATGTTTGGAGCATTAGTGTTTCCTGAAAGTTTTGGCAAACATTGTTCCATAGTACTTATAAAGGTGTGGATTGGTCTTTGAAGATGCGACAATTTCTTTCTTTCCATATTGTCCACATGAGATAGACCTGGGATGATTTTCCATAAAGAGTTTAACAGTTTACTCTTATATGGCTTGATTTCCCAACTACGTATGGTATTGGTAATATCCTGTTTAAATCTTCCTTCTTTTTGGCACCTAAAACTTGCTTTTTCCGAGAGTCTGTTTTCCAAAGGGCAGGAGTTCATGAGATGCGGAGTGGTTTCTTCCTGTTGTTTACAGTTGGGGCAAATGGAGGGCCCGTGAAATATTGTTTTCCACAAATTATCCCAAGTGAGTATTTTGTTTTGACATAACAACCAGAGGAAAGTGGAGAATTTTGGCCAAATGTTGGGGGCCCAAACTTTGTTCCAAAGAGGATCCTTGACTGTGTGATTCCTTATTATTAGGTTGTATGCCTTTTGGGTGGTGAAAGTTCCTCGTGCATTGTAACCCCATCTTATTATATCCTTCTTATCAGAGAAACGAATTTTCCTATTAAGAAGCTCTGCCTCCAATTTTTTTTGAATGGACTCTGTGCCTTGCCTGATGATGTGGTCCGAGTTTATCCATTGTCTGTATCCTTGTGTGAGAGTAGGCAACCAGTGCTGGCTAACCTTGTCCATCTGATGCTCTTCCCATTCCTGTATTTGGTGGGGTTTGATCAGGTCCCTCAGCTTGGGTCTTTGCTACCATGAGTCATCCCAAAACCGTGCATTATTGCCATCCCTTATTTCCCAGAAGCTGTGCTGTTGGATTATATCTTTGTGTTGATTAGCTGTGTTCCATATTAAGGATCTTTTCCTACTTCTGTGAGTCGGATTAGATCATCTATTGGTCAGTTGTTTGCATATTTGGCTGTCCAGAGGATGGCCCAGGGAGTATGCAGCGCCGAGATCCATTTCCACCAAAGACGTGCCCCCATGACTGCATTACTGTGCTGAGGATCACGAAGCCTAGTGCCCCCTGAAATTTTTGGAAGGTAGACCGTAGCCCATTTCACTAGTGCCCATTTTCTATTTTGTCCCGATGTTCCCCACATAAAATTCCTCTGAAGATTTTTGATTTTCTTGAGTACCCATTTTGGCGCTGCCAGTACTGAAAAAAGATAAAGAGGCATGGATTGCAGGACAACTTTGATTAACACTAGATGACTGGCCATATTGAGGGCTCTATAAGTCCAAGAGGAAAGGTGAGCTTCCAATTTCTCCAAGAGCAGTTGCCAGGGGGAGTGATTTAAAGCAAGGTTAGTCATAGGTGCACCCAGATATTTAGAGGGGAGAGTGGCTACCATGAATCCAAAAATACGGGCTATGGAAGACTGAGTTATAGCAGGGGTATGGAAGAAAAAGATTTGGGACTTAGCCTTATTAATGTTGGCACCAGAGGCATCCGAGAACTCATTTAGAAGGGATTTTAATTTGAGGGCTTCCTGAACCGAGGGATGGCCAAACAACATGTTATCATCCACGAATTGTTGGTGGGTAAAAGCAGGGGTGTTGGGAAAGGAGAGGCCTCTGAGCTGCTGGGATTGAAGAGCTTTTTTAATACTTCGTCCAAGCCCTTCTGCCATTAAAATGAACAGAAAGGGGGAAAGAGGATCTCCTTGTCTGATTCCTCTAGAAGGATGGAAGGGGATGGAAGGGATGCCATTGACTAGAATGGAGAAGAAGGTGGAGGTTATAAGACTCATAACCCATCTAACCCAAGGAGGGGAGAAGCCAAAGGCAATCAACATCTTTTGAATGTAAGTCCAGCTTAAATTATCAAAAGCTTTAGAGAGGTCAATTTTTAGAAGCATACCTACTTTTTTGAGCTACTTCAGGGAGTGTATAATCTCGTGGGTGAGAATGATGCCATCTGTGATTTGTCGACCTTCCACATATCCCGATTGCTCTAGCGAGATAAGTAATGGTAGCAGCGACTTCAGTCGAGAGGAAATAACTTTGGAAATGATTTTGTAAGTGACATTACAGAGTGCGATAGGCCTGAATTTGTCAGGAGTCAGAGATTGCGCTTCCTTGGGGATGAGGGCAATAAAGGTTGCATTCAGAGAGGGAAGCATCCATCGATTAGTCTTGGATTCCTCAACAACCTGCCAGACCTCCTCTTTAATTAGATCCCAGAAGTTGTGAAAGAAATTTGATGTAAAACCATTAGGGCCAGGCGCTTTTCCTTCTTTGAGTTGTCGCATAGCATTCTCCACTTCCTGTAAAGATATTGGCCGAAGGAGGAGCTGATTGTGTTCTTCTGTTATTATTTTTGGGATGTTCTTGATAATCTTCTCTATGGCTGGCTGTCTATCAACTTGTGGTTCTTGGTGCACCTGTTTGAAGTAAGTAAGAAGCTCTTGTTCTACATCCTCATGTTTTTCCAATCGTTCTCCTTGCTGATTCTGAATGTGAGTGATGTTGTTGTGCATTCTTCTCTGTATAGTAGTGCGATGAAATTTTTTTGTATTTCTTTCTCCTTCCTTAAGCCATCTAACTCTTGATTTTTGTTTCCAAAGTATTTCTTCTTGCTTTTCTCTTTCTACTATTTGTGTCTGAAGGAGTTTTTCCTGCTTTGAGAGTGCTTCAGATCTCCCCTCAATAATGATCATCTGCTGGATTCTTTTCATTTCTTGATCTAGAGCGTTCTGAGCTTGGAAGATATTACCAAAGGTCAGTTGATTCCATTGCTTGATGTTTTTTTTTTAAGATTTTTGAGTTTTTGTTGGAATTGATACATTTTTGAGCCGTTCGGGGGTTTGAAGCTTTTCCAAACTGCATTTATTAGAGTGTTGAAGTCTGGATGCATCAACCAGAAAGCTTCAAAGTGAAAGGGCTGCCATGTGGTGCTCCCTGGTATTTGCCATTGGAGTAAGATAGGCCAGTGATCTGATCCCGTGAGAGGTAAGATCGAGGCCAAAAAATATCCTCCAAGATGGATGGCATTGTCTTAAAGCAAAAACCTATCCAGTCAAGATGCAATTTGATGTGTGCCTGCTCTTTTGTTATTCCAAGTATAGATTCCATTATTGAATGGCATATCTATAAGCCAATTGTTTTGGATGAAATTTTTTAAGTGGATGCTTTCACTATCCAGTTTATTCCTGCCTCCACTTTTTTCTTCCAACTTAGTAATCATATTGAAGTCTCCTCCTGTGATCCAGAGTGGATGTGTTCTGGTGGAGTTGATTAGAGATAAAGTATTCAAAATGTCTATCTTATGCATTACCTCCTGGGGGAAGTAGACGTTGGTTAGGTGACCATGCACATTTGTCCCTATGATATGAAAGGTGGCTTGAATGAAGTGCTTACTCACATGGATATTAGTAAGCGTGATAGCTCGTTCATCCCAGACTATTGCTAGACCTCCTGAAGCTCCTAAGGCATCCACTGCTACTGCTTGACTGCCTGGCCATGCTTTTGCAAGGGTTTGACCAAGTGTTGTAGAGTTACATTTTGTTTCTTGCATGAAGAAGATTTGGGGTTTCTCCTACTGATTCACGTTTTTTATCATTCTGTATTTCCCAGGGCTATTTAGCCCTCTTATATTCCATGAAGTGAGCTTCATGATTCATTGTTGGGTAGGGGACCGTAATACTTTGTAAGCTTGGAATATCTTCCTGATTCCACCAGCATTTCCCTAATGCAGATGGTTCTTTGGAGGTCTGTTTTTCTCCCCCATTTTTTATTGTCTTTAGGAATGTTTTTGCCATCCCATTGACTTCCAGGCTGAATGCCTAGGGTTCTTTGCTGTTGTGCTCTGGAAAGGATGACTTCCAAGTTTTCTAGCTGTCTTTCTGGGATCTTGTCAAATTATTTTTTCTTGCAAGCTTGTTCTAATCCAAATATGTCTAGATCTCCTATATCTATGCTTTCAGGCTCTTCTTCCATGTGCTGGGCCTCGCTCCTTTCCTCTACGGTCTCTGTTGCAACCATGGTTTCTTGCTGCAAAATGTCTACCTCCATGCCATGAGATTTCCATATCGGTATTAGACTGGGTGAGGAGGTGGTAAGATCTATGGATTGCATATGCTTTTGGGGTTGCTTTGAGCTGGTGGGAATGAATTGTGATGATGCCTTAGGAGACTCCTCGGAGTGTAAGGGGTTCTCATTGGTATTCAAATCTAGCTAGGCTAAGATCTCAAAGCTATTACTGGTGGATGGCATTGAAGTGTTGGTGGAAGGATTTTTAGGGTTTGATGCAGGTTTTTTGTGGTTGTTTTTGTGGTTGTTGACCTTGGTGAATCCATCAGAGTCAGGTTTTTCGGGGGTTTCAGATTTAACGGGCAGTCACGAAAGAGATGGCCAAGGGCATGACATTTTCTGCATCGAAATGGGACATGTTCATAATCTATTGACTGAATCCATTCAAAATCATCATGATATAAACTTACCGCATCCTGGAGAGCTTTTCTTAGATGCATATAAATGAAAATGCGGGCGTAGGATGTGTATCTTCTGAGTTTTGTCTCCTATGCAATTTTGATGAGCTCCCCCAGTCCATTTCCAATATCTTGCAGTGAGTCTTCATCCCAGTACTCCAATGGAAGGGAATAAAGACAGATCCAAACTGGTGCCCAGCTTAGATCTTCTTTGTTCGGGTTGAATCTTTCAATCCAGTCTCTCAGGTAAAGACCAACTGCATTAAAGAAGTATGGTCCTCCATCGAGGACCCTGTTTCGATCTTCTATAAAGTTGAAGACTACCATGAAAAAGCCCTTTGGTCCCAGCTGCAAGGTAATGTGCCCTTTTGGTTTCCATTTGGCTGTGATCCATCCATGCAAAGCTTTCTCTGTAGGCTAGAAGCCAATAAATTTCCCTATTAACGCATGATCCTTCATGTACTGGATTTGGGAATTGATTCTTTGACTTGGGAGCTCAATCTTAGGTCTTTCAGCTGCAACAGGTTTACAGGTAGCCGATGTTGCTTTGGGAGCCGCATTTCTTTTTGTATTATCTGTCTGTGTATAAGGAATCATTCCCGCTTCTTCTTGGGGATGATGGTCTGTGTACAAGGAATCATTCCCGCTTCTTCTTGGGGCTTTTTCCCATCATATTCCGTGTGCATCTGAATATTTTCTTGGTCATTGGGGGGAGGCGTCGTGTCCTCCCTCTGGAGGTTGTCCATGATTTGTGCGCTATTCTTTGTCGTGTATTGTTGTTTGTATTGCTGGAGAGTTGTTACAATGGTGCCATGGTCTGTGCAGGTCTGCTGTTGCAGGGTCTGACACAAACCCTAAACCTCCATATTTTCTCCACTCTCAGTCTCAGATCACATACAATGCTATCGTATCGGCTATGAAAATCTTTTCATAATCCGGTTATCCAGTTTTTATTAATATAAAGATTTAAGTGTGACTTTTTATTTTTATTTTTAAATAATGCTAATTAAAAGTGAGTTTGATTAAGTGGAAACTTTTCATAAATAACTTAAAAAATAATTGTATTTAAAAAATAAAATAATTATAATATATTTTTTTAAATGGAAATATTGAGTTTAAATGAAAGTGAGTTATTTAATTGATGTGAAATTTTTTCCATCACTTGAATGTTAATATTATTAATAATTTTGTTATTATGCTTTACTTTTATTTAATAATTAGTGAATAAACATTTTCCCCATTTTTAATTTGAAAGAATAAGTAAACACTCCTTTTAATTTGAAAGAGTAACTACTAAGTATATGATATGCATTTATAGTTTGGGAAATTTTCACATTATTGAATTATTTATTTTACATATATTTGTTTTATATGTGGAATGGAGAAATTATAAATCTCAATTTCATATTAACAAAGTATAAATATGAATGAGTGAAATATATATATATATATATATATATATATATATATTAAAATATACATACTTTTATAAACTTTAAATGAAAAGAAATCATATATCAATCTAATATCTAATTTAGCCATAATCTTAAAATTAAATTATCATTATTATTATTATTATTATTCTTTTTCAAAAAAACAAAAAATATATAAATATCAAACTTAATTTTAATATAGATATTAAAATTTAATTAAATATATTTATCCCTACTTTATTGCGGAGATTCTTAATTTGTAAATAAGATTTGTTATAATATCATGGACTATTACCATGACTTATCAATACTACATGCCCAAAAAACCATAACTCATTTCATATGACACTTGTTCATATAACAATTTTTTTAATTAATTAATTAAATTAAAATGATTAAAAAAACACAACTACTTTGGAGATAAATCTCAATCATTGATTTGTGTATACTACTATGAAAATTCTAGAATATTTCATGGAGGTTAAATCCTTACCATCCATCTAATAATTATTGATAATTAAATTAAAAACCGTTCTAAAATATACACGCTTATCTAAGAAATTAGATTTAAAATTTTTAAAATTAATGAAAATTTTGTTAAATTTGTCATCATGTAATAAAATGTCTATTTATTAAAAATATATTAATTTAATTTAATTTCCAAAGGCTTTTTATTTCAACTTAATGTGGATGAGAATCTCTTAATTTTTATTTATTTATTTATCTTTTTAATTGAGGGCCTATATTTATTCTCAAGGGAATATGGTCAGCATATGCTTAGCTTAGTCTTAATGCTCATCATTATTAAATTAAAAAAAAATAGATTTGTGCCACCTAGCTCCCCCACTTCCACCAATTTCCTAGGGATTTGAGATTATTCTGATTCTAATAAGGTCCTCCATGATAAGTTCCTCATTATTATTTATAACATCCATTTATATATAAGCAAATTTTATTGAGCAAAATGGTCCATTACTTTTAATAAATTAAAAAAAATAGATTCATGTAAAAAGATAATTCCTTTTTTTTCTTTAAGTTAAAGTTGATCCATGTCAAAACAACAGATTGACAAATGACAAATGGAGATGAAAAAGGTACACAATGCCTAACTTGATCAATTTAAAAAAGGGACACCTTAGGTGTAAATATACACAAAGCAAACATGAATCCATATCCTAAAGGAAATAATATGCCACAAGGAAAGGAGTTGCAATGACCCATAAATCGTGTTAATTTGAAGCCACAATTCATACTTTGCATAAGCTATTATTTTTCAATAGAGGAAAGACTCAAAGCCTTGATTTATCATATGAATAAGAAAGATGAAGTTGCCATACTTTGCAATCGAACTAAGAGAGTCTGAAGCCATCATTCGTAGAGCATTATCATGAGAGGATACAAGAGAAATGAAAGTCATTTTATTATCTCTTCCATAGTTTGGCAGGCTTAACCCAATCCACCATAAATAACTAAATGTTACAAAAGATATGAAACATGACTAAAGGATCACTATAACATAGTCATAAAGTGATACATTTTTTGTTAATACATCAAAGCAACTTGATTTATACATATGCCCTACATCTAAAAGGAAGAAACACTTTCAAGAGGTAGGAAATTTTCTCAGATAGAAATTGTAACATCCCTTTTCGTGACCCCTATTTTGTAAAAATGATCGATGATTGTGTGATGCTAGTAGGAGAGGAGATATCATGAATAGTTGGAAATATTTTTTAAATTTAAAAATATGAATAAATTTGATTGGCTAGCCCAAGGGAGAGGGCTGATGGATCCAAAATCTTGGGTGAGTGGACAGTGATGGGAAATGATGGTAGGACATCTCACCACTGGAAAGTTAGAGACGAAAATGATCGAAAGGCAATGAGCTATCACATCGATTTAGGATCTTGATTTCATGATGGGGAAAGAAAAAAGGATATGGTAAGGAGGACACATAGGGAAAGACACAAAGATACATAAACAAAGACAAAGAGAGGGGGGAAATTTCGGTAGCAGAACGCTTGGGAGAAGAATCACACACTAAAGAGAGAAGGAGAATGCAAGGAAAAGCATAGTGTGAGGAGCATAATAATAAGTTGAAGAACTCTTTTGTTCAACAGTGTTGAGGGTGTGTCCTCAAATTTGATGCGTGCAAGTACTTGGACTGTGGTTTCCAAGAAGGAAAGATCAATGGGAGGCTCAATAGGGAAGTTGGGTGAAGGGTTCTTTTCAAAAGGGGATTATAAACCACTTACAAAGAAATCCCATATTTTCATAAAGTTGAGCAAGACCCTAGCTGAATCTACGTCTGAATCTGTGAACTATTCAAAAATCATGAGAAATTAGTCAGTTACGACTACCTCTCATGGAAATGGTTATACGTGAATGACTTACTTAACGCAGTTGAATCCCAAAATGATATCTGATATATTCTTGTTAGGATTGTGTTAAATATTGATTGAAATCTATTTATATAAAAAACTCAAAACCTCAAAAAGTTCGATTGCACTCTCTTCTAAATTTTCAAATCACTTTAGATTTTATGGTTTGATATGCAAATGGTTAATAAATTTGGAATCCTAGAATATTATTGTGAGACTGCCAATGGTGTCAGAATTTGAAAAAGTTGTTGAATTTTTCCATGATCGTATTCAACTTGCAATGGAATATTATTGTGAGGCTAGCGATGTTGTCTTCCAAATTTCAAAAATATGTTGAATTGCATACTCTAACTGTTTGATGGTTTTTGTTCAATGAAGTTTGTTTTAAATTTGCGAGGATATTGTCTAAATTCTAATTGGGTATAATTTGTGTGTTTTCGAAGGTGTTAAATATTTTTATATAACACCAGATCAAAATTTGAATCAAGGGCTAACGCAGGTTTCTTAGATAGCTCTATGGCTGGTGCTTTTTATGATGCTGGGTATCAAACTGCTTGCTTTGCTGCTGCATCTTTCACTACTCATGTTGCTTCATCAACAAACTCTACATAAAATTATATTAAAATACATAACTTTATTGTAAATTATATTTTCAAATAAAAAAATAAAAATCAAATAGCTAAATTGGGCAGATAAACAAATCTAGATAATATTTGATATTTTATTTGATAACACTAGACAAGTGTGAAATTTAAAAAAATGTCGATCATAAAATTCATTTCACCATTTCAGTGATATACTCACATAAAGCAACAATGCTTTCCCATTTTACGAAATCACCAATGCATAAAAACATGGTGCATCAGGGAAATGTTTTTAATTTAAAAAATGGTGTGTTACTCATATAATAAGCACCAGTGGAATAAATATAATTGTACGTCCTGGTTCTTAATAGAAAATTGTGCACCATTCAAGGTTATTTAAAAAATATAATAATAACGTTGCACTTAGTAACTCTGGAGCACCAGTGTGTATATTGCTTGATAGCACCAAACTAGTGTAAATTAAAAAAAAATTGTTGGTCATAAAATTCATTTTCACCATTCCGGTCCTATACTCCCATGAAGCCCCGATACTTTAACATTTAGGAATGCCCCGATGCATATACAACATGGTGCACCGTTGCATGGTTTTTAATTTAAAAATAACAACGTACTAGGTGAAATTATAGCACCAGTGCATATACTACTCGATAACACCAAACAAAGGTTTAATTTAAAAAACGGTAGTCGTAAAATTCATTTTCACCATTTTGGTGCTATACTCCCACGAAGCACTAGTGCGATTCCTGTTTTGAAACACCCCCGTGCATAATAACATGGTGTATCATGATCGGGTTTTTAATTTAAAAAATTGCGGTGTGCTTTGTAAATAATCCACCCTAGTGCGATTACTCGAGCACACCAGAATAGTGTTAAATTTTTTTTACTGTCCATAAAATTTATTTTTACCATTTGCAGTGTTATGGAGCTCTCAAGCACTGATGCTACCTTTTCCTCTATGAAGCGCCCTGTTATCGGCGATTCCGTTGCTTTCCATTTTTCTGTTTGTTGCTCACTGCATGCCTTTCAAATTTTGTGAAAGGATGGTGGATTTTTTTTTTTTTTGGTTTACTGGAAACCATTCTTCTCCAACGAGAAAATGTCCATGTAATGTCTATGTTTCTCCTAAATTAAAATTTTAGAGGAGTAGAATTGAAAAGTTAAAAAATGCATTATTTTTTTTCTTCGCGGTGCATTTGAAATGTTTGACTCACAACGTTCATGGTGCACCCTATAAATTTACAGGGTGCACTGCAAATCGGTGCATAACGTTAATGCACCGTTAGTGGTTCGGTGCTTTGGGTAAATTGAAATGCATCGGGCTGTTAAATTCCACGACACATCACTTTAAAAATTATAATTTTTATGGCGGTGTATCTCGTAAAATTAACTTCCTGGTGTGTTTATTTTTTCCCAACACACCGCCCAATATTTAAACTTGAACATTCTGGTGTGGCACATCGAAGTAAAATTAACGCACTAGTGTAAAATGTTATGTCGACACAATATATTTAAAAAGAAAAATAACTAATGTTATGTATGCATGCGAATCAAAAGAGGTGCATCAAGTCGATGTATGCATTGTTTGCATTGCATACTTGTTTTTTTGGTGTACCGTCTCTGGTGTGTTCCTATTTTTTTGGAGCACCAATGTTGATTTTTTTAATCAAAAGTTATGTCCATATTTATAAACGCATTTTTCATTTAATGTTTTATGTATGATGCTGATGTATTTTATTTGTCAATCATGAAGATGCGTAAGAGGAGAGAGGAGCAATAACAAGAAAAACAAAGAGTTGACCAATACAATATGGTACAAGAGTGGGAGGCACGAGAGAGGGAGAGGGATTTTTACCCTCACGCTCATAACACAATGGCCTAAGGCTCCTTGAGGAATATATGCCTCCTTAATTACTTTGAGGAGGCTACATCCCTGAAAGGGAACTTTGGGTTATTGGAACAACTAATCCATCGGTGGGATTTCCACCGACAAGCTTTCTGTGTCGGTCATGATCAGTGGTTTCAACCCATTGAAGAGGAAATTTATTTTATCACTAGCCCACCTAGCAGATGGGAGGATTTCCCTAGTTCCCTGATGTCCCTCATGGTGTTGCAATAGAGAGTCAACTTTTCTACTCTCATAGATATGTTATGGATCATGTAGTTTCTCCAGTTATTTTCAAGTGTCTGGTGGATAACTTTGGCTCACTTTGCATTTGGGTTCTCTTTGGTTTACCATTGAAAGAAGATATTTCTCTTCTGTAAGGGTGTTCTTCTGGGAGGATTAGCCTGGAGCAGTCATACACTAGCTTTCGCAGGTGGTTGGACCACCTAACCTTCAAAGAAGGTCCATAACATTTACTTCCATGATACCCTTTTGTTACAAGACCTACAAAATTATCTACCATGGATGGGTTATGGACATCAGAAGAGAAGATAAATGCTAAGAGGAAAATTGAGATAACCACCTTTTCTTGATTAACTCTATCTGTTAAGGTCTATATAATATTGGGTTCTTAGATTGGATATGTTTTGTTAGTAAGGATTTAACATTTCTAGCTACAATTCCTGGAACAATGGATATGCTTTGAAATACCGGTATATTTCTTAGAAGCCAAAATTTTCCAACATACAAATTTCGGTAGACCCACCTAGATCCTGCTAAAGAGAAATCTTCCTTTAAATGATGAAATATGGCATTTTTTTCTAGGATTCAAAGAGTTGTTGAGTAGGTTTGAGCCATTTTTATTTGAGGGAAAGCTCTTGATAAGAAAAATTCCAAACCTATTTGGAAAATTCACATTCTAGGAACAAGTCACTTTATTGTTTCATTATTAGCTTGACGTATAACACATCTTATGGGACCATATATTCCCCCTTTTTTAATAAATTCTTCACATTTATAATTCTTTTTAATGGAAGAGAGTCCAATAAAATATATTGATTTTAGGGAGACTATCTAAATTACATATGTTGGACCATATTCAAGGACAAGGGGAGGGAATCCAAGAAATATCAATGGTTCATAGCTTAGTTTGATTGAGTAGATGGATCTCCCCCATCATCTACTATCCTCCTAATTAAGAGATATTGGGGCACAATCTACTAGAAATGAGAGGAGGATTGGCCTAAGATGTTGAAGATGAGGAGGAATAGGAATAAAATTCCAACTAACTAACATACAACTTAATTCCATCTTGAGATATCGAATAAACAAGACTTACCAGCTTGAGAGAAATAAGACAAAAGAGAAGAAAGTGTTGGTGAATGTGATAGAGGAGGTGACCCCATTATTCTATCCTTACAAATATTTATATTCTTAACATTACCTAGAATCCAAGAGAGTTGAGACTAGATCAAAGGGATTTCAACTAATATTTTCCAAATTTGAGTTCCTTCCTTACTAACATGGGGTTGATCCAAATACTTGTTCCTTTATCCAAATAGATATTTGTAGTTTAGGACTTGATTCCACTAGTCATTACCTCCTACCATAAGCTACTACAATAACTTCTCCCCATTGCCAAATTTGTGTAAGATATATCTTTAACACCTAGTCCCCCATGGTTTAAAGAAACTTTCACTATTTCCAAATTGATTAGTGAAATTTCTTTAAACTTGATCTATGCCCTCATTAAATAAACTTCCTTAATTCCTTTTCTACATCATTACAAACTTCCATTGGGTATATAATAGTGGAGAGATGGAAGGTAAGGAGTGCCCATAATACTGATTTTAGAAGAACTAATTTCTCTATAGGGTTGATACATTGGGCTTCCCATTTGATGAATTTTGATTTGATTTTCCCTAAGACCGACTACAATGAAAAGAGGGAGGAGGATTTGAAACTGATGGGGATGTCAAGATATTTGAAGGAGGATTTATTCTCAAGGTAAGTCATTTGAATAATTATATAGATTATGTATTTTTTGGTATTTCTACTCTTCCAAGATATTGATGGACTCTTTATTTTGTTCATAGATCCCCCAAAGCTTGCTCAAGTTGATTTAGGACTATTTAATCTTATTTCTATTATCGAGGATTCCCCTTCGATAAAGAGAGTCTCATCCACCAATTGAGTATGTTTAATTTCCTTGATGCCTCTAATAAGTGTGAGACTTGGGATATTTCTACTTTTGCACCCATGATCTAATTTTCTACTTAAGGTGACTACTAGTAGGATGTAAAGAAGGGGGGTCAAGGGTAGCATTTCCTAGGTCTTCGAGAAGCTTTAAAGAAGTTTATTGATCTTCCATTTACTAAGGGCTTGGATATCTAAGGGGATCTTATGCATGTTGAGATCCATGAAATGAATTTAGGGTTGAATACAAATCTTAGTAGAATAATGTAGAAAAAATGTGTCCAACATGATCAAAAGTTTTTTCAACGTCCAAATTAATGATCATTATTTTTTTATCTTATTTCTTTGATTGAATGGATTGCTACCTAAAAAATGTTATTATATATTATCTCCATCTTTAAAACAAATCCCATTTTATTCTCAAATATTATTTTTGAAAGGAGGGGTTTTAATCTATTTGATAAAATCTTGGAAATTATTTTATATGAGATGTTACAAAGAGATATTGGGTGAAATATGTCAAAGGATGTTGGGCTAACATCCTTAGGAGTTAACTCCAAAAAATTATAACTTATCCCTCCCCCTATTCAAGAAACTTGAAGAGTGAAGGATCCCATACAGAAAGTTCTATTTTCATAATTGGTTAACAAACTTTATAAAAAGGGATTGGAAAAGCATTGGGCCTAGGTTATCTATCCAAATCCATTGAGGTTAATACCTTCCCAATTTCTTTGCATTGACGGGCTATAATGACATTATGTTTTCATCTCCTATAACTAATTTAGGAGTTTTATCTACCGTGTTATCTCTAGCCTCTTTGTCTTTTGTTTCTTACTTATTGAATAGATAAAAGTGGTGAGCTATGGATTCTTCTCTTATTTTGTTGTAGTATTCCAACACCACCCACTAACCAACGGAGATTATACTAACATCCTTCCTCTAGTCTCTCTTCTTTTCTTGTATATGGAAGAATTTTGTATTTTTGTCTCCATCTTTCAACGAAATACTCCTTGATTTAAGTCTTCACAATTATTTTTCATTCCTCAACTCTTGTTGTAGCTTCTAGTAGATCCTATTTTCCTCATATAAAAGTTGCTGGATACTTGAAAACTCTCAATTTACTCTTGAATTTCAATCAACTAGGTTTTTAGAGAGGAAATGACTTCTTCATATTTGTTTTTTTTGGCTTTTTCCTAGTCTTTGAGCACTTCCTTGACCTTTTTTACTTTTTGTTCCCATATGTAGGCCAAAGATCCATCTATCCATTGGTTTCATGCTGAAGGGACTATTCCTTGAAATGATGATCTTCAGACCATAAAGGGTTATATCAAAAGGGGAGAGGGCTAAAATTCTTAGATGGAGAGAAAGAGAGGGCAATGGGATGATGATTAAAGGTAGACTAGGGGAGAATTTGAGACAAAGGAGTGATGTTTTATTTAGGGAGAGTGTTGTGAATTAAATACATGTCAAGCTTGGCCATTATGAGTCCACGCTATATATGAATATTTAACCAAGTGATTTTTCCTTAGACATGCTTAGATCTATTGAAGTGAGGGAAGAGGGTGGATCTTCCATTTTCCTTGAAGGGGTATTTAAGTAGAGAGCCCCCCTTATTTTCTCGGTTATGCAAGGTAATATTAGAGTCTCCTACTAGGATGTTGTTGGATTCCCATTCCAAGTATTTTAGGTTTAGATAAAGCACTAGTGAGAAATTTTCTCAAGATAGAAATTTAACATATAGAGATTAATAAAAAAATTATGTCTATTTATTTACTATAACACTAACAATTATCTTAATAAACCTGAAAATTAATTCAACCTCATTTAAAAATAAAAATATGTCTAAGTTTGATTAAGAAATAAACTAACTAGAATATACATATCCTCTCTAACAACATCATATTCATGACAAAACTAAAGTGAAAAACAAAATTTTGAGATTTTAGTGAAATAGAGAAATATCACCTCTATTTTTGAGTTAAAAAATATCATTAAGAATTATTTATATATCCATAAATTTGGGTACAATTGAAAAAATGAAATATTTCATGACATTTTATTAATTACCATGTTTTGAAATATTGCAAGTTGATTATATATTATGTATTATTGTAAAAAAAATTATTATGGGGATAGGTGTGTATTGTGGAATATAATTTTTAGAATTATAATTTAATTATTAATAATTATTAGATGGATGGTAGAGATTTAATCCCAAAAATTATTGATCACAAATCAAATATTGAGAATTATCTGGAAAATGGTTATACGTTTTTTGTCCTTTTACTTAATTTGATTAATTAAAAAAGATATCATATGAATATGTAGTATGAATATCCATATAAGTTAAATGAATGGTAAACACTGATAATAAACAATCCATAATAAACCACAAAACGCTTACTTCATGATACATCTACCTTGCTAACTTTAAAAAGATCATAGAAACTAAATAAATTATAACATTATTCTAAATTATCATTATTATTGATTATAAAAAGAATCAATATATAAGTTAAAAATATATACATTTAAAAATACAAGGAACACAATTCTTAATCACATAGATTTACATCCACTTTATTATGGTGATTCTTTATCTATAAATACACTTTGTTACAATACCATGACTTATTAATACCATATGCCCAAAAAATCATAACTCACTCCATATGACATTTTTTAATTAATCAATTTAATTGAAAGGGTAAAAATAACATAACTTTTTTGGAGATAAATATTAATAATTGACTTGTGTATATTACTATGAATATTCCATAATATTCCATGGATATTAAATCCCTACCATCCACCTAATAAATATTGATTATTAAATTAGAATTATAGAAGTCCTATTCCATAATAGACACACCTATCAATGTAATTGTTATTCTTAGTAGTATAAAGAAATCAAAGGTTGAGATTTCTCTCCAATGTAGTTATGCCCTCTTTGTCCTTTTAATTAAATTTATTAATTAGTGTTATATGAAATGAATTATGGTGTTTTGAGGATGTCGTATTGATAAGCCATGGTATGGGCCCATGGTATAACAAAGCTCATTTACAGATTAAGAGTCTCCATGATAAAATGGGTTAAATCTCATGGTTAAGAATTAGTGTAGTCTAGATGTTATACATTTATTGGTTGAATTTGACTAGAATCTAGCAAGGATTTATTAGAATCTCACAGTAAAAAATTCATTCCAAAGAATAAAAAAACACAATTTGACCAAAACTATTAGAATCACAACTTTGACTTGTGCACTCTTCACAGTTAGTAAAAAATTCATTCCAAAGAATAAAAAATCACAATTTGACCAAAACTTCTTACGTCATACTCTAGCCAAAAACTCCTAAATATATAATAGTTAGACAAAACCTTAAAAAATTTGTTAGATGTTTTTTTAAATGTATATACATTTAGATGTATGTATTTTTTTTTTTATTATCATTATTACTGATTATGAAAATAATAATTTAAAATAAAACAATAATTTAGTTGGTTCTTATGATTTGTTTTTTAAACAATGTGGGATGTCATGAAATCAATGTTTTGAGCTTATTATGGATTATTGTCTATGAACATTGACTAGCTATTCAGTTTATATAGCTGTGCTAATAATACTAATAATTTAAAACAAAGGCTTAATCCTTGCTAAAGTGTTTTGAATATAAAACTACTTAAATTTATATTATAAACTTAATATGGAATAAAATTGTTTCTATATATATGTGTTAACTTTAATTATTATTATTTTATAAGAAGTTAATATATATTAAATAATAGCAATAGCAATATAATATATCACAATTAGTCATATTAATTATTATTAATATTAATCATTAATTAACAACAAAAAAATATTCATAAATAATAAAACAAATTATATAAAAAATCATAATAACACAAATTATATCAAAAATCATAATAACATATTGGAATAGAAAAGTTATAAATACTATTCAATAGAGAGACGATTTAATTATTGGTAATATTATAATTTTTAAATTAGTTATATAACAACCATTTAATACTAGCAAGATAATATTTTAAATTTGAAATTATTTATATAGCAACCTTTTAATATTAACAAGAGGAAAATAAATATAATTAATTAAAATAATACATAAATAATGTTGATCAACATAATATTCCCTATGATTTTAGATATTAAAAAAATTGAATACAAGTATTTTAAGATCAATAAAAAAATATATAATAATATTATCTCTAAGTTCAAACGACATAATATTATCTCTAAGTTCAAATGACATGGACAATGGGCTTCAGAGTTTCACTTGCTATCACTTCCAATTCTAGGTGTATTTGGATGCATGGTCATGTAATTACACATTTCATCATTGAATAACTTAGAAGCATATCAAGACCATGTATGTAAACTATATATACCTAATTATCTAATAACTTAGAAGCATATCAAGACTGTGTATGTAAATTATATAAGTAATTCTTCATATAATTTCGCACAAAATAATGTAATTTTCCGCTCTCTATTAATCAAAACTAGGAATGTAAAGTATATATATATGTAATTCTTCATATAATCTCTAAAAAAGTCTAATATTCCACTCAGAAGAATATCAAGACTGTGTATGTAAACTATATATACGTAACTCTTCATATAATGTAATTTTCCGCTCTCTAGGAATGTAAAGTATATATATGTAATTCTTCATATAATCTCTAAAAAAAATCTAATATTCCACTCAGAAGAATATCAACACTGTGTATGTAAACTATATATACGTAACTCTTCATATAATTTCGCACAAATTAATGTAATGTTCTACTCTCTATTAATAAAAAAATGTGAATGTAAAGTATATATACGCAATTCTTCATATAATTTCTACAAAAAAAAATCTAATATTCCACTCTTTCTGATATGCCATCAACTTCTGCACTGAGAAAGTCTTTGATTCAACAAGCACATAACCTAAAAGCAATGCTCAACATGCATGTTTTAGGCCTAATGGATAAGAATAACCGAATCTAATATTCCACTCTTTCTAACATGCCATCATAAACCTAAAAGCAATGCTAAACATGCATGTTCTCGGCCTAATGGATAAAAACAACCCTTAGATCACAAGGGCAGGTTAGTCCTTGCCACTTAAGTGGAAACTATGCTTTTATAGAAATTGCAAATTGATATATGAAATAGAAAAATGAATTTCCAACCAAGGGGAAAGGAGTTGCATAAATTTTGGTGCCTAGTAACCACTAGTAAATCTGCACATTTACATTTTTACTCATTAAAACGCTAAACAATACATAAATAATGGTGTGATTAACTCCTGGCAAGTATATTTATTTACATCTTGTTACTATCCATTTTTCATAAAAATACCTAAATTTTCAAAGATTTTAATTTTGGTTGGTTTTCACTATATATGATTCATGGCATAAATATTGGAACTGCGTCACATGGTGCAAAGGCTACAATAAGACCTTCAAGTTTAAGGTCCAATCAAATGTTTGAAAAATATTTTTTACGATAAGTTAAACATTATAAGTTGTATTGGTCAAAACTAAATTAACACTGGTCAATAGGCAAATGGATTGCTAAAGTTATTGGCAAAGACTAATAATGTTATAATTTAGTTATTTTTTATGATTTTTTTAATCTTGGGAATAAATTTACCAACCATTTAATTTATATGACTATGTAAGTGAAATATTATTACATACAATGCTATAGAAATATTTCAACTTGAAATATAAGTATTTATACCTTATAAATTTTAATAATTAAATCATCATTTTAAAGTGGATTTCTTAATCAAATAAAAAAATCACATATATCAAATTTTTTTATTACTAAATAAATATTACCATATATTATTATATAAAATTATTCTAATTTAAAATATGAAAAAATAACTTAGATTTATTCTTTTAAATAAATATAATTTTGAATAATATTATAATTTCTTATCATCTAAAATTTGATTTGGAAAACCTAAATGGATTTCTTAAAATACTTAAATTTTATAAATTATACCAATTAAATTTATAGTTTAAAAAGTGGAGAGAATAACCTATAATAATTACACTGGGCTTTGAAGAAAATATATAGATTGTACTTTACCTGAATTGTTTCCAATTATGATGAGATTGTACACAATGGATGAAAGTGTAGCCTGAAAATAGGCTGATGGAAACACAGAATGTCAATCTCGAGCAAAACCAAATTGCATGCCACTGTGAAGCCACAGTGCACATAAGAAGGGAACTATTATTATTAACATAGTTACCAAATTCAGGCGAATTGACCCTAAAATAATTCGAATATTCGCTGGTTCTGTTCGATTCGCGTGTTAATGGGTGAAGTCCAATACGGTAAGGGTTTTGGTTTATGACAAATTCTATATTCAGAACATGGTAAAAACAGGAACTTCTATATTACACAATTGGAAACGAAGGTAAATTCTATATTTAAAAACATGCCCAAAAAACAATATAAATCAAACTTCTGGTATATCGGAAAATCTTTTGGAGGTAGAGGTTGGAGAATAGCCATGATCAGGGTTGTAGTGCAGTGCAGTGCAGAACGATCACGGTTATGGAATTTAAATAGAGGTTTTTTTAATACTAGTTTTATCTTCACATAATTATTTAAATTTTGAATTATATAATATGATGTTTTATTATATTTCAGTGTTGATTTATTAGTTGATAATTTAGTTTTTATTTATTAAATTTTGAATTATATAATATAATGTTTTATGGTATTTTAACGATGATTTATTAGTTGATAATTTAGTTTTTATCTATTAAACCCAGGGTCATTTGAAATGAACTAATGCACGTATTCTCTTTTTAGCAATGAGGATATTTTTACATTTTCAAGTTTACAATGGATCTGTTTAAGGAGTGAAACATAAATTTCTTAGTATGTGGAGATCATTTGAACCTTATTTTTAATATCTAGCTGTATCCCATTTTTTATATAAAATTCTAGTTTTTATTTTTTATTCTTAAATTTTACTTTATAGATTTTCATCAATTTGTCCTCGTTATTTTTTAATCATCCTAAATAGGAGAGGTTTATAACATCTTAAACAGAAAAAATCATTGTTGAAAATAAGTAAACATAACTATTCTTATCAAAAAAATTTAATAATTTTTTTTATAAAAATTTAATAATTTTTTTTATAAAAATTTAAATATAATGATTATTACTTTTCATAACTATTCTTATAAAAAAAATTTAATAAATTTTTTTATAAAAATTTAAATATAATGATTATTACTTTCTTTTTTAAAATTTTGAAAAAAAAAATCTGTATAATGCATATTCTCAATTTTTTTCTCAAAACTATGTCTCAAAGATTTCAAAACATGACTTCAAAGTCGAAATGTAAGACAAAGTAGAATATGACTAGAACCATTGCAAATCGATTCAAAACACCAAAATTCCAGAAAATAACTCAAATTTTTAATTTAATAAATTTTGTAATTATATGACTGACTGTTCAAAGAGACAGAGTAGGTAAAAATTTAATTGAGTGTCCTTTACCAAATTTCAAAATATTCTCTACAATCAAGGATAGCTGACAAACTTCTTCGCAGATACAGCCTAATATAGCCTTTCTGATGTTAGTAGCCGCATGCAGCTATCACCATTTCTGGCGGGACAGGGCCTACTCCCCCTTCACTGACATTGCAACCTCCGTCCTGGACGCGCTGCATAACGAGCAGCACGCCGACATGGGCCACCTATTGAGCCTAATAAATGGGAACTGTGGTCGACGACCTCAATCCTCGTCGAACAATGACAAAGGTTGACAATTTTAAGGGAATCTTTATTTTGAAATTCAAAGTGAGTTGTTTATAGTGAGATATGTTGGAAGTTTTTGTAGGGTTTTTGGGTTAATTTTTTTTTTTGTAAGATTCTGCCAGAGTTTATTGAAATATTAAGTTTGGTGAGTAATCTTTTCACAATTAATGCGTATTAGATTTTTTAGAGTGTTGAATTTATATATAATAAAAAAAAATTTTAAATATCACCTCCAATTTTTATGCCAAATTCCAACATCAAAATCAGAATGTCCAAACACTAAATACAACTCTTTTGTTTTTAAAAAGATATTGAAATCTGAAGTTGATGAATACAACTCTTTTGTTTTTAAAATATGTCCAAACACTAAATACAACTCTTTTGTTTTTAAAAAGATATTGAAATCTGAAGTTGATGAATACAACTCTTTTGTTTTTAAAATTTAAAAAAGATATTGAGATATGAAGTTGATGAATTGTTTTTTTCTGAAATCTTGACTATGAAATTTGAAGTTGATGAATTGTTTAATATTCCGAAATCCATGAGAGCATCCCAAAAAGATATGATATGATTGTAAAATTAGGTCACACAAAGCTATGCACACCACCAGATTACAAATATATTTATTTTATAAAGTCAAATAGATACCATATATTTAAATTGTAAAGGCAAATAAATAAATTGTAGGTTAGGTTCTCCCAATGGTGGAGTCAATATAATTGCATTATGTTGAAGGCATACAATAAATTTGTGGGTATTATATTGAAGGCAGACAATAAATTTGTGGGTCAGGTTATCTGAATGATGGAGACTTCAATGCATGCAGATTTGGAATGCACGTGAGTGCCGGATACAATGGTTGTCTCTCTCAATATATATTTGCTTGTTGCAATATTTTATTTCGTAACGAAGCTGTCTGGAAATGTGGACAGATATTCGCTTGCTTGTGGATCCATATCACAGTTTGAAGACACTCACAAATCCATAGCGAAGTTTTCTGCCTTCGACATTATAAAACGATGTGGGTACGTTTAAGGTAGTGGTATGCCATGGCGATTAATGCAGCAGAGACAACAGGAGCCCAAGCTCTGGAACTCCATGAATCGGCCCGGCCTCGGCGGAATGAATGGCATCATGGTTTGGTTGTGGTAAATCACTTCAATTCGTGGCTTCCAACCTTTAATCATTTCAATTCGCGGCTTGCAACCTTTGGACGAGCGTCCCGGAATGACAGGACAGAAGCTGCGGATCAGAGGCACAAAGACGAGGAGCCGAGGACGACAGGAGGATGGAAAACCATGCCCTTCTTAATAGGTAAATGTTATACCTGTACTTTCATTGTGGGGTGCAACTGGATGAACCTGTGCTTGGAGTTTATAGGTTTTAGTTTGAAAAGATAGAACATATATATATAGACTCAACATATCAATATTCCTAATGAAATTTCCAGTTTTTCCATACAGAATGGAATACATCAGTAAATTTAGTGTGGTCTTAAAATTTTATGAGAGATTTTTCGGCGAAAATCAATACCATTTGTCGACGTTTCGAACCAATTAGTGTGGTTCATCGTCAGGACAAGTTGGTTCGAAACGCGTCAACAAATGATATTCCATGTGATTTTCGCCAAAAAATATCTCATAAACTTGATATAGATCACAAAAGGCTGAACTCTATAATCTTAAAACTTATTATACAAACAAAGATACTTATAGATTTATTGTCACAGTTAAACGTTGATCTTCAAGTTAAATTATTACGCCATCGAACATTTGGAGTGCAGGAAACGAGGCCTGCGAGAGGCTGGCAGTGGCCGGTTTGAATTCGAACATGATGATCTACTTGATAACAAAGTATAACATGAAGAAAGTGGCAGCTACGAATATGCTGAATATATGGTCCGGAACCACAAGCCTCGCCACGCTGCCCGGAGCATTTCTGGCAGACTCGTACCTCGGTCGATTTCGAGCGATAGCCATTGGTTGCCTTTCATATCTAGTGGTTTGTAGGCGAGCGGCTTGTTTTTCTCAGATTGTTGCAGCAATTGATTATTGGATCTTTGAAGTAATGTTGTGTATCTTTGATTCATAGGGAACGTCTATACTGACGCTCACAGCTCTCATGCCCCGACTCCGGCCATCTTCCTGCAGCGACCTCGAGAAGAAATTGAAGACATGCAAAAGCGCCTCCGCGGGGCAATTCACGCTTCTGTTTTTGTTTTTCGTATTCAGTGCCGTCGGTTCGGCTGGGATAAGGCCGTCCAACATGGCCTTCGGGGCGGATCAGTTCGAGAAGGGAAAGAAACGCGTGCAGAGCTTCTTCAACTGGTTTTACTTCGCTAGCTGCGTAGCTCTCATCGTGTCGCTCACTGTTATCGTGTATATTCAAAGTAATGTCAGCTGGGGTTTCGGCTTCGGCATCTGTACTGCTTTCATGCTTTTCTCCACCGTCTTCTTCCTTCTCGGCCGGTCAACTTACAGCCATGATGTTCCGCAGGGCAGCGCTTTAACCGGCTTCGCGCAGGTGATCGTGGCGTCCATCAGAAAGCGCAGGCTACCACTGCCCTCTGATTCTTCACAGCTTCACTATGGCGAGCAAACAGGTTTTAAGCCGAGCCTGACAGAGCAGTTCAGGTACATGAACACTACTGGTTTCCTTATTTTTTATTTTTAAGGCCATGGACCTAATTTTTAGAGTTCATGTGACTACCAGGTTCTTCAACAAGGCAGCCATAATAACCGAAGGCGACATCCGGCCCGGCGGCTCCTGTCCCATCAGCCGGTGGAGAGTCTGTTCCGTCGAACAGATCGAGGAACTGAAATCCATTACGAGAACAATGCCCATATTCTCCTGCGGAATCGCCAATCAAATCACGATCGCGCAGCAACACACTTTCTCCGTTATGCAGGCCCTGACCATGGACCGGCGGCTCGGCTCAAAGGGCTTCCGAATACCTGCAGGGTCGTTCTCCGTCTTCTCCCTGCTGACTCTCATCGCATGGCTGCCATGTTACGAGAGGGTAGTGGTGCCCATCGCCCGGCGCATAACAAGAGACAACAAGGGGATCACTATGCTTCAGAGAATTGGGATCGGATTCGCCATTTCAGCATTATCTATGCTTGTGGCCGGTTTTGTCGAAGTGAAGAGAAGGAACTGTGCCCTAAGCCATGGTCTGGCGGAGCAGCCATCAGCCATCGTCCCCATCTCTGCGCTGTGGCTCGTTCCCCAGTTTTTCATCGCCGGTCTGGGAGAAGCGTTTCACACGATCGGTGGCATAGAGTTCTTTTACGACCAATTCCCGAACACGATGCGCAGCATGGCCATAGCCATCGCTTCGTGCATGTCTGCGTTAGGTCAATATTTGAGCTCCATCATCGTTACCGTCGTTCACAATACAACCGGCGGTAACGGGCGACCGGATTGGCTGGACGACAATCTGAACCGTGGTCATCTCGAATATTTCTACTGGCTTTTGTCCGCGATCGAAGTACTGAACTTGATATATTTTGTCGTCTGCGCCCGCTGGTATAAATATAGAGACCCTCCTGCTTCCACCGATTCTCATGAGATGGAATGCGTGCAACCGTAAATTTTTCCTTTTCTTTTCTTTTCTCTGAAACAAGGAAGGAATTACATGTATAAAATATTGGACTCCTCAAACACAACGCCTACTACGCATTACCGGGTTAACTTCGATGAGCCAGTATTGATTGACCTAAGTACTTGGGCTATATATCCAAATAAAGGCTAACATATTATGCCAACTTTATTTATGTATTTTTTGTATTCTTTTAAATTATTATATATTTCACATCTAATGTTACATTGGTTTTTTTGTAATATTTCAAATCTAATGTTACATTGGTTTCTTGTAATGGGGATAATGGGATGCACTCTAAAATTATTATAGCATACTCTCGAATATGATTATAACACTTTTTCATTTTTTTTTGGTGGTAAGGTGATTTAAGAATCTGTAATAATTAATATATATAATAAAATAATTGTAAAAATTTGGAATTTGCTTCAAATTGTACGACTGTTTATATAATGTCGTAATAAATATTTTTGACATTTACAATTTTATGTGGGCAAGCACGACCGTTTATATTTGCAGTAATATATACTTTTCATATTTACCAATTTTTCAAAACATGAAGTTAACCAAAAAAAAATTAAGTGATATATTTTTTTATTGGCTTTTCAACTTAGCTAAAATGTAGCTTATAAAACTTAAGTGTAAGTTTTTAGTTATATATATATAGTTAGTTAATGATGATTGCATTAAAATATATTTAATTTTACAATAGATTTAGTATGGAGTGGTTTTAAAGTATTTATTATAATAAATGTGTATATATATCTTTATATATATTTGGCATGAAAATAACAACAAGGTTGAGATCCTAGCTTCATGTACAAGGGGCCAACAAGGCTCCGTTGTAGCCTAGTACAACGTCGATATTTTCACTTTACCTGGGAAGGGGAAGGAGTCTCACTCGAGGCGTTTCGCGATCGAAGTTAGATGATGGTGGGATTTAAATATCACATGAATCATATCAACCGGAAGCGAGCAACGAAAAGATAGCTCAACATGCATAACTAATCACATCACACTGATCTACTCATGCTATATCAAGAGATTGCATAAACATATGCTTTATAAAAAAATTAAATAATCAACATAATACACGAGGACACAAGGTGATTCCAGAACAATCTTCTTCATTAGCATAACAAAATTCAATACATGAGGCTCAAGGCTTGATCATCAACCATAAACATCACACATCTAGCATATAAACTTATACAACTATGATCATGCAATCTTTCACATCACTTTGCAACACAGGAGGAATGGAAATACTGCAGAGTTTCTACAATTGACTAGCACCAACCCCTCCTTCACTCTTTCTTCTGCTTTTTATCTCCTGCCCTTCACTTGGACTGCCATTTCCTCTTTCCTTATGCTCGACTTCATTCATCCTCCTATGCTCTTTCCTCACTCGATTGTCCTCGCTTCTTCCCACCACTCTTTCGTGAGTGCTAGTCTTTGTTCAGTTTCCAGTCTTCCCTCGGTTGTCAGCTCCGCAACTCCACAACTCCCCAACGGTTACCCCCGCCAGTTGTCATTGACTTCCTTCTCAGCAAAATCTCATAATGAAGGCCCCAACAGGCCCTGACAATAGTTCATTGACTCGTCCTCGAGTCAATCTTCCATTGGTGTTGTTGACATTATTAGTGGTGCCTCTGCTATTATTCCTGCTAGTGCTTCCCTTGACGGTGCTACTTCCACTTCTAGTACTGTTTCCGCTTCTTGAATTTCTTCTCCAAATGAAGGCCCCAATTCTGGCACAACTACAATCATCCCTTGGCAGAATTGAGTATAGTTGTCCAATGCCGCTTGTCAGGGTTTTGTGATGGCCACTGCTTGCTTTAGGAACTCAATCATCGTGCTAGACGTTGGTTGAGCTCGACGGGTCATCAATAGGGAAGCCCACTATTCTTCCATGTCCTCACCGAGTTCTTGCAAAGTGTTTACATGAGATTGGACCGAGGGTCAGAGATCGCGAAGATTTTGTTTGGTCTTGGCTAACTCGTCCTCGATCTGCAAGATGTAGACTTCCAGAGAGGTGACCTCTGCTTGGAACTGCTTCCGTTTCTCCTTGTCCTTAGAATTCTTGATGTCTGCGAGTAGCTGATTAATTTGTTGGTAGAGTGGGTAGACTGGTTGATTCTTCTTTGCTAGGTTGTTGGACTAGTCATGAACCTACTGTAGTAAGGTGTATCCATCATTCAGAGCCTCGAGGATGGAGGCTTTAAGAGCAACTGCAGTGGTGATTTTCTGCTCAATCTCATCGGCAAACGCATTGAAGGGTCTGTCAATGCATTCTTCGTAGCATCAAGGTTCTTCCTGAGTTCTTGATTAGAGGAGATCAGCTCCTTGCGTGTAGTTTGGATGTGGTCGCAATATTCGACTAGGGTATAAGTGGAGAAATCTTTTGGAGCCTTAGTTACTACATCAAAAATGGCAGGCTAAAGCGTTTGGAATCACAAAGTGATTTTATCAACCTGTTGCTGCAATTGTTGATTGTCCTGTGGATATGGTCCCGCTCGGCTGTGAGGGAAGAAATTTGCTACTGTTGTTGGTCATAGTCAACAACAAGATCATTGTGAATCTGTGCAACCCTATGAGTGACTTGTTGTATAAAACTGAACAACTGAGCTGATGACCAACTCTGGAGATCATTATGCTACATGCTAGATGGATTAGGGAATCAGCTCTGCAGAGGCTTCCCACTAGCTACAAACTTGTTTGAATGTCTGTGGTGCAGTGGGGCTTGCTGCGATGACTTTGCAAATTGAGGTGTTAATGGTAGGGAAACAAGATTTGGTGCAACAGGGGGTTTAAATGAAATGCGAGCATAAAGGGAACGACAGTGGTAACAAGTGATTACGAAATGACGGGCCTTGTGTTCAGTAGTGGGCTCGACTCTAGTAACAAAAACAACATGGAGGTGGTGACATTTTATCTATTGGGGATTGTCGTGGTGGATTGAATAACATAATTGACCTCCATGTCTTTTGTGCCCAGTCGTATCCCAGAGGGAATTGGATCTGACAGGGTTGCGGAGGTTGATGAGGTGTGGGGGGATGGGTTGCTTGGGTTTGGCGAAACTATGGACGTGGAAGGCGGGAGTTCTTCTATGATGGGTGAGGTTGTGATGTTCTAGGTTCCCTCAATGGTGAGGTTGCTGATATGAACTATAGGGTTTGATTTTTTCTTCTTGGTTACGGTTGGAGGCTTGATGATTTTTGTTTTACACGGCTTGGGGATGGTCAACTTAAACTGTGAATGAGGCCCTACAGAGGGTATGGCAACAACAAGGGGGATGGTAACCAGAGGGTCCTGTTGTATAAAAATTTATGATTCAGCTGACTTGGGGACCAAACTTGATGAAATGGCGATATTCATGATGGTCTCCTTGAGCGAGCTCATCTGCTTCTTCATTTGTGTGAGGACTAGCTGCAGCTCATGTTCAATGATCCACTTCCTGGTGTCTGTAAATGTTTCCCCTAATAACAGCTGTGGTACCATCTTATCGAAGAAGTACAAGTACTTCGCTTCTCTAATTTCCCTTGTAACCCCCAGCCACGATGCGACCTTTGCATGAATATCTTCAATTGATAACAAAAATTTCCTGGCTCACATCTGAAAGGTGTGTAGGTGCACACAGAGCGACCTTACGAAGGTGTTGCCATGAGAAGCCCCAAACCAAATTGTTGCTGAATATTCTTCTAGCAGCGCCCCGGGGATCCTTTCAGTGGCTCTGATTACCTGGAGCATTTTGACATACCAACCTCCAAACAAAGCCTCATTGATTCCTTTGCTTTTCAGGTCCCACAAAGTCCTCCATGACACATATCAGAGAGCCAAGGGTTGGTCCTCTGGGATTGGTGCTAAGTCCCTGCCCTCTGGTGGGCACCACTTCAACATTGCTAAAGTAACTACCAGATAGCCATATATGAAGTTGATGGTTCGATTGTAAATGTCTTCACAAGATTCAAACAACTTGTTAAGGAGAAAGGTACAACAGTTCAATTGGGTGCCCTTTGTACAATGTTCCTCCAATGATATTGTGTCCAAGGTGCACTCGTTCTTTGAGAAATGACACATCAAATTCCCTATAATGATATAGCAAGCGAAATTAATTTTCTTCTTATTGATCAGGTCGATGTGTGCTCCCTTTCCCCCTCCCTTGGTGTTGTACTTGGAATAGTAATCGACACCCCCCTCTTTCTTAGCTCTTTTTGAGTTTGTCTAGAACGTTGTCGAAACCGCATCTCTTGTTTTTGATAAACCTGTACGTCTCTGAATGTCGATCACATGAATTGGATATTCCTTGTCGAACTAGAGTGACTCGCTGTGCATCCTGCTGACAAATAATTTAGTGCATTGCATTGCTGCAAGAATTGTGCCAAACACATGGAAAATTCTCAAATGTAACATAGTGGAACGTTGGAGTCCCTTGTAGTTATTCTTAACCTTGATTGCTGACATCCTGTCCTCCTTTGTGACTGATTTTGTATATACCTCACGATTCAGGGTCAGGAATTGAAAGGAATCCGAAAATCAATTATCAACGAGCGTGGGTTTATCATATTTTCTGTAGAGCGGCTCTGTAACTGAAATTATTACGTCCAACACAACTTCATGAACATAAAGAATTGTCTTTCTCATGCTGGAATGTCGCTGATAGACTGAAATAACCGATGATCGATAGAAAATCCTTAAATGACAACACTGAGAACTGGACTATGACTGGAGCGAATCTATCACCTTAGCTTTAGACTCTGAGAAATTTGGCGTTGCCATGAAAAATAAGTAGAGCACCTTGACATGATGTTTCTGACAAGACTCGCTAACTAATTATTACGACAACTTTCCCTATGCAGACTCGAACATGTTAATCCGTTATCGGTTAAGCTGGACCTGACTTGGCTAATGTACTTGGTTGATGGGTAATTATGCTTATCGTAATGGAATACGTTTAGGATTTTTTTTGTTTCTATAATGCGAAAGATTTTACGGATTCCAACTTGACACCAACATTATTTCCTAATTATTATGGAAAGGACTCCTAGCAAGTGTAACTTACCCCCCCGACCACAAATAGTTGCGGTGTGGTGACATTGAATATGCAACTGAAACTGATGTCCCAAAACCTTTTTGGAAGTATTATAAATATTGACTCATCAGTTTAGGTTAAAGACGAAGAAATAAAATAAATTAAATGTTTGATGCAGTAAATGATGATGCAACTAAGTAACTCCTACTAACTTCTCCTAATCCTACCTATGATCCCCTTTCAGAGGCCCAATCAATTGTGAGCAACAATATTTTATGTGTGCAAGGGTTTCAGGCATGCACCATTCACCCACCCTGGTAAGAGTACTCCATCTAGTTGCGCAAGCTTGACAGGTCCAGACTCCTTTATTTTCGCAACAATGAATGAGCCTAACCAGTGCATCTGTAGCTTTCATGTAAAATTTAGGAACTTACTGTCATATAACAAAACATGCCCCCTAAATGTAAATACCTTATTCTTGATGTGCTTATCATGCCACACTTTTTGCCATCTTTGCTCGACCATTTGGTGAAAATATTCTAGGAACCGTGCTTCATTAAGCTCCAATAGTTCATCTAATCACTTCTAGAGTGATGCCTCCTCTGTCATTTTAGTGGCCTTGGTGATAAAATGCTTGGAATCGCAAATTTGGCCGGCACCTTCTCGTCCATACACAAGTTGGAAGGGTGTTTTTTTGTGTAGTCGCTTCACCGTTGTGCGGTATGCCCATAGTGTTGTTGGCACCCTCTCGTCCCAATCATCTCTATTGGTCGAGAATACCTTTGTTAACCCATTTTCCAATATTTTATTGAATGCTTCTACTGTTCCATTGGCCTATGGGTGGTATGGACTGCTCTTGTGATGCTGTATCATGAAGTTTTGTAGCAGTGAAGCAATTGTTTCATTGATGAAGTGAGTTCCTTGGTCACTGGTTAGGCTCCTAGGGCACCCGAACCATGAGATGATATTCTCAAATATGAACCTTACAAGTGTATCTTATGTACATTCCTTCACTGGTGCTGCTTCGGCCCATTTGGCAAGACATTTTGTTGCTATGATTATGTACCTAACATGAGAGTGACACACCGACGGATTGATCGGCCCTATGAAATTGACTGCCCATTTTCAAATATATGTAAGACACGTATTGAATGTAATGGGAGTTCGTCATGATGTGATAAGTTTCCAACCCTTTGGCACACATTTCTTCCTTTAGCATCCTTATAGACCGTTGGCCACCATAACCCTACTCGCAACACCTTCCACGTAGTAGCTTTCCATCTGACGTGGCCACTTACAAACTCCTGAATGACATTCCCATAACACATCGTTTCATTCATGGTGAAGGACACACCATTGCAACACCTGATCCAAGCCCAATTTGTATAGGTGCCCTGCGATTAACTGATACTGGGTTGCTTGCACGACCATGTGTTGTCATTGCATAGCTATGTATTCATTTGGACATTTTCCTGTAGCTAGGAAGGCTGTGATTTATTCTAGGTAGTCTGGTATTGCTTCTACTATGAACAAATCGACATCAAGAAGTTGATCATCTAGAGAGCCTCTAGTTTCCCCTGACTCCATCCTTGAGAGGTGATCAGGTCCCATGTTCAATCGACCTAACTTTACAATTACTTCGAAAGTAAATTCCTGAAATAGCAGCAACCATCTGCAAATTCTCCCTTCAAGCACAAGCTTGTTTACCATATATTTCAATGTGGAGTGGTCAGTAAAAAACTTAAATGGACCCCCAAGCAAGTAGTGTCTAAATTTCTGAAGAGAGTAGACCATAGCCAGTGCCTCCCTCTCGGTCATGGTGTAATTCCTTTCTACGGTAGACAACTTCCTACTGGAAAAGTAGATCGGGTGGTCAAGACTTCCTTCTCTCGGATGAGCCAACAATGTCCCCAGAGTAATCCCTGATGCACCAATATGGACATGGAGTTGTTTATTCCAGTCGAGATAGACTAGAATCGTTGCACTTACCAACTTTTCCTTCAACATGTTTAGCACAACTTGACACTCCTTTAACCACATAAATGCTTCCACCTTTCGTAGAAACTTCTCCATTGGTGCAGTGATGGAGGTGTAGTTGTCGATGAATCTTTGGTAGTACTTGGTGTGCCCCAACATTGATCTGAGCTGCTTGACATTAGCAAGTGGGTCCATGTTTACTATCACCACAAATTTGGTAGGATCTACACATACTCCATCCTTGCAGATAATGTGACCCAAAATTTTTTTGAATGGGACCACAAAGATGCATTTTTTTAAGTTCAAGGATATATGTAACTTCCTGCAACGATAAAAAATTATTCTGAGTCATCTTGAATGTTTATTCATCAGGCTGTATATTGTCCAGTCATCCATGTGGACCTCTAGGAATTTGTGGATGTAGTCCCTGAAGGCTGCAATCACAATTCTTGAAAATACTGTGGAAACATTCTTAAGGTTGGATGGCATCACATGGTAGGCTTACGATCCCCATTCGGTAGATAAAGTGGTCTTATTCTTGACTACTTCGGCGATTCTGACCTAGTGGTAGCTCGAGAACCCATCTGTGAAGGAATACACTTCATTCTCTACTACATTTTTTAGGAACTTGTCACTAAAAGGTGTTGGAAAGGGGTCGTGCGCACAAGCATTGTTAAGGGTGCGATAGTCCATGCAGACCCTTACCTCTGTAGCATCCTTTTTTTCTGTATCACTATTGGATTGACCCATTCTACCTCTTCCACCAGAAAAATAAGTCTCGCCTCTAGCATCTTGTCTATCTCTTTCTTTATCTTCTCTTTAACTCTTGGGTTCAAATTCTATGACATGTGCTTCACTGGCTTTGCATTAGGTTCCAGGATGATTTTCATTTCTCTTATGTCTCCCTTAATCCCTTTTAGTTCCATAACTAACAGATCCTCATATTCTCTTAGGACATCAAAAATTTCTTTGGTTGTTTGTTCATCCCAATAGTCTCCAATTGATGCAAGCCTAGGTCTGTCATCGTGCCAATGTTGTGCTTCTACAACCTCACTGGGAGTAAGTGTGGAGCATTAGTTACAGGTCCCTCCTGGATGGCTCTCTCCCTTCAATCTCATGGAATTTTAAGTGTCGTAAACCCTCCATGTCATCCTCATCTTGTTCTTTATCCACCTTTCTCCCCTTCAATCTCATGGAATTTTAAGTGTCGTAAACCCTCCAGGTCATCCTCATCTGGTTCTTTATCCACCTTTCCACAAGCCATTTCTTCCAAGTACCCTAATTCGTATAAATACTATAAAGTTCTTTGGTCTATGCATCTATCCCATTACTGACTTGATGTGAGTAAAATCTACTTGATAGCGTGAAACGCCTCTGTTAGCCTCCTGTTATCGTCCCTGAAAGAGAAACTGCTAACAAATTGTGTAGCCAGATTATCCCAATCTCCCGTTTGCCTCCTTATCTCTTCTTGTACATACCAGGCTTTAGGAAATGTACCCAATGTATGTATGAATCCATGCACCCATAATTATTTCGGAACCCCCTTTTAGTTCCATTTTTCCTTACAACTTTCCGAGTGTTTTCGGGAATCAAAATCCCCTTAGTACTTTGAAAAATCATGTAGGCATTCCCCTGCTTGTTTGAATCTTTCTATCATTTCCCTCTTGATTTTTTCCCAATCCTGGAGATAGGAACGGTATGTGACATTTAATAATGGGATTTTATGTTCTTCTCGCACAAGTACATAAATTTTGTTGAGGAATGAATCTATTGATTCTATACCATTAAAAATGGGAAAGTTTCTTACCTTCGTTCCTATCCAATTAATTCGTCATATTGTAGCGCAACGTCTAGTGTTGACCTCATATCCACCTTGTTTCCAATCATCCCATGCGGCTTCTAAGCCAACCTTAGAGCTCTGAATGATCCTCTAGCTAATTGATCCTTCAGCTGTTGGGTTTATATAATCCTCTCTCTTACCCACCATTAGCCTGTAGAGTTGATCCAACATCCTTGGCTCTTATATGTCATCTACTAGTTCTGTGAATCTAAGCCCCTGATATGGGTCTAGTGACTAAACCACTCTTACTCCTTCTATTTCAAATATCATTATTTATTTCTTCAAATCTATGAAGGTGTAATTTTCATAGGCCAGGTCTATCCCTAACAATACCAGATAGGGATCCTTGTCTCCCATAAGATAAATTACCTCAAAATCTGCATGTGTCTTTACTCCTGCTACATCTACTTTCACATTCTCCAGTCTCTTAATTGGAAGTATACAATACTGATTCACCATCCACAACTAGATTGGTGAGAATGTCAACTGAGGTTTCCCCAGCGCTTCCCACGTCTTTCTTTGTGGGATGTTGACATTAGACCCAAGATCTAACATAATGTACTTGATCTGAAATCCTGCAATCTGAGCATTAATTCTAAATTCTCTGCCTATTCTCTTCTTATTTCTCCTTACTCTTTTGGTGTGCCTTTCGGGCAAGTTAGCAGATATTGTTCCTCCCTTAAATTCTTCCTCCGGTATGGCTACCTTCAGGCTTATCTGTAATTTCCGTAGCATCTGGTCATCATTGACAATCTCTAGGAATAACTTGAACCATTCCTCAATAGGTCTAGCCACCGTGGAGTTTGGAAGGTTTGAGGTCTTATGTTTGTGAGCCTCTGTCTTCCCTTTTAGTAGTCCTGCACCTTCAGTTAGACTATCAAACAATCTTGTTTCCTCCTTGTAATACTATTTATGCTGGTAAGGGTTATATGGATGCTTCGAGGAGGCTACTCAGATGATTGTGGGTTGGTCCAGAGTACCCTGATCAACCCCAATCTTTTTTCTGCCGCTTGTAACTATGCTAATATTAGATATCGGGGCTGCCTTGGTGATCCTTCACTCTGTGTTGATCAAATTCACTCCTCTTTGTCTATTCCACTCCTGCCACCTTGTGATCAACTCTAGACAATCCTCCGTCACATGGGCATTGACCCTACACTGAGAGCACCGAGCCCTCCTCGGTAAAGGGAAATCCCGTGCAACATGTCCCTCTTGGTCATAGTTATAACAAAGAACATGGCCCTTGCCTTCTGCTCTTTTGCCTCTCGTTCCTCCTCCTTGCCCCCCCTCAAACAGTCTCATTGACTTGGAAGGTTGAGCGGTCTAACCTGCCCGCTAGCACATCCAACGCTCTACACTGGTTAGTGTGGTGAGTTGTGGAAGAGTAAAACTCACAGTGGTTGTTATTTGGGACATTGGAATACTTTTGCAATATTGGGCACAAGCGAGGAGGGTGTCCATACCCCCTTCATACTTCACAATACTCTAGTTGGTTGTGACCAGGATACGCTCCTTGTGATACTGCCACTGCAACTCTTGCTGTAGGTGGAGGCCCAAGTGCCCCCACTGGAGCTGATGTGGCTCCTGTTACTCACAATATCGAGAATTCTATGGCAACGTGACCTTCCACTAGGCAATTGGTGCACCACACATTTGGTCTTGCCAGCCGAGCCAATTGTAGATCCTGTAGCGTCTTGTTCTTCTACTGCATCAACAACGTCCTGGTGAGGGGTAATAGGGCTTTGATGAACCAATCCCTCTGGTGATTTGGGTCTATAGTATAAATAAGCTTACCAATTGCGTCCTTAAACCTTTGCATTAGTTCCCAGGCGGTCTCTCCCTCCCGCTGCTTTATCTCCCACAACTCCGACAACCCTTGCTGATCCATCTGGGGAAGTTTGAATTCTTGTACAAACTCTCTTTTAACCTCGTCCATAGTCGGGTTCTGGTGTAACTCCAACCATTTTATGAACCACCTCAAGGCCCTTTCCCTGAGAGTGGTTTGGAACTCTATTAGCTTCACATTGTCAGGCATCTAACGAGCTCTCTAGATAGCCTCACATAGGTACCAGTGTTGCTATTTTTCTTCATTCCCTCTGCCGTAGAATTCCAGATATCTTGTGAATGACCTTGCCATTATGGACTGCGTTCATGCTAAAATCACAAAGCCTTGTGATCCTGGTTGTAGAGATCCTTGTAAACTCGAACTACTACTACTATTTCCACTACTATTAATACCAACTTTATAGTTAACATGCACACTATGCACTCTTATCGTCTTAAGCAATTTGGAAAGAAATTTGTCAAGATTGTTGTAGAGTACCGGGGGAAGGTTGGGGTAGACACTACCTGAGCCTCGGGGGGCCAAATTCTTGATTCTATCTAACACATCATATTCCCTGAACAGTCTCTGCATAACAAAGTACATATCATCCTATAAGCCTTCCTCTAAGCCAACACAACTAGTTCCATTAAACCCCTCCCTCGCGATCAATGAAGGAGGGCTCCTATCACTTTCTGAGGTCCCAATTGTTCCATCCATCTTTATCCCTTTTGCTAAGTTCTCTTCCATCTTTCCTTCCTTTAAAGAGCTCCTCAACACTTCTCTTGCTTGGTGTAGTTCCTCCAGTTTCCTTTTAATCACATGCATGGCCCTTTCCTTCCATTTCTACGCTATCTGCACTCTCTTTTACGCTCTCATTTCTTTGGCCTTCTATGAATTCTCTGCACCCATCCTCCTAATAAATTCATGATCCCCTACTCTGTAGCATCCCTCCCTTAGATCCTTCCCCCGGTACTAGGTGTTTATGCTACCATGCTTGGACGTTGGAAGAAGAGCATGCCCTCTTCCACCCTTAAGACTTTAATCCAAAGGGTTACTTCTTTCAAGAAATTCCCTCTCAACCCCGCTTGGAACACAACTTCAGCCTTTGAGAAGTATTGGTGGCTTTCTGCTACAAACTTGACAACGTACCCTTTTAGGGTGGTCTTCACCCAAAAATCTACTACTCTCATGAGATCCGTGTCAAGATGGTGGAGCATAGTGAGATCTATCTGAGTCTAGTCGTGGTGAGACAATGTCTATCCACCAGACCTCCCCTTCACCTACAATCTTCATAACCAATTGTATAGTTATTATGGAAACTCACACCAGAAGATCTCATAGTGATCACTTGTAGCTTCCGAATACATGATCTCATCTTTTAATTTCACAACAACTCAATGATGAAGTTGAGCTTGCTGATAAACAAATCGATCCAAATAATCATCCCACCAGTTCCATCTTTCATTTTTACAAATCTGTGATACCATATTCCGAACCCTCCTATTGAATTTAAGGTCCCGACAATGGAACCATTTTTTGGAATGAAAATGACAACAGGGTTGAGACCTTGGGTTCAGGCACAAGGGGCCAACAAGGCTTCATTGTAGTCTAGCACAACGCATACATTTTTGCCTTAATCAGGAAGGGGAAGGAGTCTCACTCAAGGCGTGCCGCGACTGAAGTTAGATGAGGGTGGGATTTAGATATCACAGGAATCATATCAACCAGAAGAGAACAAAGAAAAGATAGCTCAACATGCATAACTAACCAGATCATAATGATCTACTCATGCTATATCTAGAGACTGTATAAATAGATGCTTTATAATTTTTTTAAATAATCAACATAATACACGAGGACACAAGGTAATTCCAGAACAACATTCTTCATTAACATAACATAATTAAACACATAAGGCTCAAGGCTTGATCATCAACCATAAACATCACATAGACAACATACAAATTTATACAACTATGATCATGGAGTCTTTCACATCACTCTACAACACAAGAAGAATGGAAATACTACAAAGTTTCTACAACTGACTAGCACCAACCCCTCCTTCACTCCTTCTTCTTTTTATCTCCCGCCCTCCATCGAGATTGCCAATTCCTCTTTCCTTATGATCGACTACCTCTGCTCTTTCCTCCCTTGGATGTCCCTGCTTCTTCCCGCCACTCTTCCACGAATTCTAGCCTTTCTTTAGTTTCTAGTCTTCCCTTGGCTGTCAACTCCGCAACTCCCCAATGATCACCCATGCCACTTGTCATCAGCTTCTTTCTCTGCAAAATATCGAAGCGAAAGCCCTAAAAACTCTTGGGGCAACTAAATTAATAAGCGCAGTGAAAATGAAGTGTTATGTACCAATCGATTCAAGATTCAAATCACTCCAATTTAATCATGTTTGTGGAATGGGTATACACAAGAACCTAGAGGTTATAGAAGTAGTGGTCATAATTGATCTCATATTACATGAGTATGAAACCAACTCAATTTCCGATTACTCTAGTCACAAAAAAGGTGATAAATAATTATTATTCATGGAATGTGCATAGGTAGGCCCCTAAGGGTTATAGTGGTAGTGGCAAGAATTAACCTCATGTCATGCAAGTACGAAACCAACCCAATTATCAATTACTTTAGTAAAAAAAAGTGATAAAAAATTATTATTCATTATTATTTTAAGAAGTCATTGAGATATAATGATTCTTCATATCAGTATAAGTAGAGGTCATAAGTTATATCTTGATCTAAGTACACAACTTATCATTATTACACATTAATTCATACATTAGATAATTATCTTAGGAATATTATTACATGATATTTATTTAATACATTAATGATAATAGATCTAATATTCCCTAGATATATTACAAGTTTTCTCCACATATACACGCTTTATCCTCACAACATAAGTAAGGAAAATAAAACTTATTATGATAGAATGAACCAACTTCTTATAACTTCTTCTTATTTTATAAGGATGAGGAAATGGGGTGATATGATATTTAAAGCTTTGAATAGTATTTTCAAATACAAGTAATGATAAATCCAACCTAAATCGATTCTTTTAGAGCTTTTCGATGATTAGATTTTGGATTTGATCTTCTCTATTATTGACTTAGAGGCAGATATATCTTTGGATGCTTCAATATGTAAGTACAACATTGAATTTGATTAGGTATATTGGAGTATTGGTATGTTGATTCTTATGCACTACAAATTATATAATTTGGGTTTTGAAACCATACCCTGATAAGTTGATCCTTCTTAATCTTTAGTTTAATATTTTCATGGTTGAATTCTATCATCATATTTTTGTATCTATTAATGTAACAACACCCTTAGCCTCCATAGGGAAACTCAATTGGAGATCATTGTGTTATATAGTGTTATGTAAAATATGAGGTTTGTGGTACAAATCCCTTTGATTAACCCTTGTCTATGAAAGGGACATATGTAGGCACCTAGAGGTTATTAAGAATGAACCTCGTGACATGTGAGTACAAAACCAGCCTAGTTTTTGATTCCTCTGGTTACAAAAAAAAGTGACAACATCCTTAGTTTGACATATGGCTCATTAATGGTGATAAATGGTATACCAACTGTCACTAAATCTAAAAGAGTTCCTTATCACTAAATTATTTCTTCAACTCAAATTTTTGGAATATTTTTCATTATTAAGACTTCATCTTAATAAAATTTTAATTTTTAATTTTGATCCCTTATATTTTGATTACTTTATCAGTAACTTTTTCAACTTCTAAAACTTTTCTAAGCTAATTGAATCACTTAAAAGTTATTTTATCTTATTTAATACCTAATCCTAAGGATTATGGTGTATTATAAATATTATCATTATTTATTGCACTGAGAGGGACATTTTGAGATGTGTGATTATGTTTGTGCTCAACATGGAATTGATAAATGTGATTTTTAAAAACCAGTCTAGATCCATCTGTTGTAAGAGTATTTAGACCTATGGATGTCATCTCACATTATGTATCATGTAATCATAATAATTTTTGGTAAATGTGTAAAGTAAAGTAAATAGGTGGTTGAGAGTTGGTACAATCGCTTCAATCACATATATCATGCATATGTATAAACTAAGGCTAATACAAAATTGGATTAAAATTCCTTTCCCAATAATCTATTGTCTTTTGTGTACGTACATGTATGATATTTCTAGTTCAAATGTAGCTTGTTCTTGTTCGTGAATATTATATGCTTACAATAATTTGACATTGTTGTCTCCTTCGTTTGGTTGGGTGACAACAACAACAAATGAAGCAGTGGTTCAAGATCAAATGAGAAGTATACAATATGAAGAAATTGCAATTTGATGCTGATGGATGCTGCCAACGTTGATATTCAAGACTCGCAAAAGTAGATTTAGATCTAAAACTGACTTTCAAATTAATCACATAATCAATATTTCCTGTAAATGTTGATTATGCGATTAATCCGAAAGTCAATTTCAAAATCAATATGGATCGTAAAATTTTGAAATCAAAGATTTTGATCAAGATAATCTAAGATGACAAGAAACTATCTACTCGTTGATTGCTTATAATGACACTGCCTAAACCTACATGTCCATGACACTACATCTCAAACACTCTTAAGTTCGGAGATCCCAAACTACAAAGACAAGTAGAGACCCTAATTGTTAAAATATAGATCTTTCTAGCAAATATAGATATCGATGGTCGTAATGCCTACTTTACATATTAGAGGATCCCATATACTTACGTTTTTTTTACAAAAGTGCATGGCCCGTGTGATGCAATTTCACATTGTTGAATTATTTTCAAGTGTTCATTTATTTTAATCAATAAATTGCAAGTCCTCGTGAGTTTCAGTTTGTCTTCAAACTTTCCACAGTTGATGATAATTGATCATTTGTCATCTAAATTCTTATTGTTTGGTATTGTTGACGGTGTTGAACCCACCAAAATTCTAGGGGTCTCCCCGATTTGTGGTCCCAATTAGACCTTACACCATTTGGGATAGGAGCCCCATCTGGAAGATGACCCGGTTGCCAAATTCTTAAAGATTTTCCTTGGCTCTAATTGTCAGCAAGAGAGAGGAGTGCAATGGTGCCTTCAAAAAGTAAGAAGGTTTTCTTGGTGAGTGTTCGGTTGTAGGTGTGTCAAAGTTCTTCTAATGTGGAGGGAAAGAGTAAAGTGAGTCTCTAAGAGAGAGGTAATAGTACCACCCTAGTAGAGACACACGCAACCAAGAAGGATCCATCTAACATCCAGTGTAATAGTCCACAAAAGATTTGACAGTCATAACAACCAATCAATGAGAAATATCTGTCTAGTATCCTATGCAATAGCCCACAAGGATGGGACACCAATAATAACCATTACAACACATTCTCAATAAGATGAGTACTAAAATAACCGAAATAGTTCAAATACTTTAGCACAGATGAAAGCAAACATGAAAGACAAACATCTACAGAACAATATTACAAATATTCATAATCCATGCATGAAGAACGTGTTGGCCATGAAGGCTTATGTTATTAAGTAAAAATTCCAAGACACATGTATACAATGAGCATCACTAGCCCCAATAGTGTAGCGTTGGAGCCACTCCTTGCTCCTCAAAAGAACTGGCTTATCTCTCTAATGCCTTGCAAGAGGAGCCAAGGTGAAAAGTCCTTTTCTCATACAATGAGGGTGTATATATAACCAATGGGGTGATGCTTCACCTTCCTTGTGACTCTTTGACTACCATCATGACTGTTTGACTTCCCATGACTGTTCGACTTACATGACTCTTCATATTCCATGTGTGCCCTTTGGAATTCCACTTTACAATACATTTTGAATAATAATTTACATGATCCAAAATAATGATGTGGCATATGACAACTCATGACATGACATGACATGAAACTGCTGCCATGGAATACTTGGTGTTGTGGTAATGTCAAGCCACTAATGCTATTGTGTGTTGAGTGCCCACTTGAGAATTCTCTTCTTTCCACCTCCGCATGGCTTGGTGATAAGGAATATTCAATGATATTAAATCTTGAGTTGTGGTCGCAAACTGGTGTCCCTTTGCTTTTGCTTGATTGATCAGGTTTCATAATCAGCTACACAATTGTCTTTAAACATGTTTTCCTTCTCCATCTCCTTCTTCATCATTCTATCATGGTATGATAGAGTACCTACATCTAAAATTTACTCTTGACGAGATGACATTAGTCCGAAAACCCCCTAGTCTAAGATAATTCATATTGATCCATTGACTAAGATAAAACTAGGTAACAGGCTGGGAGAGGGGCTTAGTGACTGCACATTTAAAGTAGTCAGGGGTGAACCTTGAGCCTTAAGACTACTCAATACGTAGTCTAATCTGGATTGAGGAAGAAAATTGTGCAATTCAGGAGGTCAATGTAATAGGATGAGGGGATGGGCATTGGATCAACACATTGCGTAGTTCCAAGAGACAAATGAGGCTGATCCATTGCACGATTTCTTAGCTCAAGGGCTTAAGGGATGATCTTGAGGCTAGATATTTCTAAGTGCAGAGTTAAGGCCAAGCTAGGAAGATGGATTCCATAATTCTTAAGGCCAAGGTTGGGGCTTTAGCACTGCAACTATGCAATGAAAAAGTCCTAGGAGGTAGGAACTGTGCATTGGATACTGTCAAGGGACAAGGCTATAGCTTGAGGGTTGGAAATTTGTAGTGCGCATTTGAGGAAGGTTGGATGATGCTAGGTTTCTAGGGAATTTCCAAAAATTGGCTAAATGTGGGACCAATGAAACTAATGAGAACAATGACAAGACTTAATTGTGATCACACACTCAGAAAACTTGACGACACAAAAACATAGATCATCCAGAACACATTAAAAACATATTTCCCTCAATGTGATAACTTTATGATGAATTTACAACAAGTGTGACACTAAAGGCACACTTTGCGACGACCATGACGAAACTTGTGTGACAATGCTTAAAACTTTGGGAATGAGTGTGATGAATTTTTTCATGGTTGGATAAACTCATTCTCACAAGGATAACCCCTTGAAACCACCAAAACAAGCATATGTACATTGTACGACAGTTAACATGCGAAAAGACGACACTTTACCTTTTTTGCAAAAGGGGTTGAAACACTTTAGAAAAAACACATGGAATGGTTTTCAATGTTTGCGACGACACTATAAAATACCAAAGTAAGCTAAAAAATTTGGTATAGGCCAAAATTTTGGAGGGTATTGTAGCAGTGGCAACACTTGGCAACACACTGGTAGAATTGTAGCTTCTCTGACTTGGTTGACTCTTTTGTGCAAGGTCTTAGTTATTTAGTGAGTATTGATTCATCGTGAACATTAATTTAGTCTCCTCACTTATCTCATGAGTAAACATGGTCCCATTTGTGCCTACTCGGTTAAACACAACCATAAGATTCATCAATATCGCAATGTTTCAAGTTGGAAAAGGTAGTGAAGTTCGTGAGCTTTAGATTTTCAAAGTATAATTTTTCATCTCTGGTGTTGCTCCACTGCTAGCAGGCCTAGACAATATCCCAACAGAGGCACTACAGGAACAAAAACATCGCTTCGCTACCAATGAGCCTTGACAGTACCCTGGCGGAGTTGGCAATGATATGGCCTAAGAGGTTACCCTTGAACACTGCGAAAATACTATTTTTGGGATTAAGGGATATCCCATACTTGCGACATCGCTCAAAATTTTTCTTCAAGTGGCGTATGTGGTGGGATATTTTTTTGGAAAACACTGTGACATGATCTAGATATACCAATATTCTCTGTCCAATTAGTTTGCAGAATGCAATGTCCATGGTGTGTTCAAATGTTGTACCAACATTGATCAACCCGAATGGCATTCTCCTAAATGCGAACGTACCCCACTTCGAGATGAACATTGCTTTAGTCAGGATCTAAGATTAGAACCTGGTTATACCTGGAATACCCATCCAATAAAGAAAACATATCTGACCCCGATACTGTTTGCAGTATCTATTCCATAGATGGAATGGGGTAATTTTCTTTGTTCGAGGCACGGTTCAAGTTGCGTATATCAACACATAAGTGAATTTCCCTAGACTTCTTTCTTACTAGACCAAGTTCGATACCCAGGTAGAATGCCACACTTTATATATGATCCGAACATCCAATAATTTCCTCAACTCCTTTTGAATCAGAGGTTCAAGGGTTAGATGTACCTTCCCTAGCTTCAGTTGGAAACACTTGGCGCCCTCTTTGATTGGCATCACATGTTGGATTATTCGTGTGTCATAAGTTTTGAGCTCGTTGTATTTCCATATGAATACATCTCGGTACTGCTTGAATAAGTAGATGAAAGCTTACTGCTCCTGTGGTGTGCAAGAAGTACCAAGATTGACAAAAATTTAGATCTTTTTATGTTCCTAGATTTATTTTCTCGTGCGACAACATTGAGCTATGGGTTTTTGCATTAAATGGCCCTTGTAAGCGATTATGCAAGTCATACAACTTTTCCAATGATACCAATCCTTTCGGCATGGGGATCCCTTTGCTTGCACAAGCTGCATCTTGTAATTCTTTCTCGTGCCCTTCTTCGTCGATAGCTGCACCCTTGAATAAATCAACATTTTCTGTAAAGTGCAATCTCTGCTAGTCATCATTAAAACACGTAAATTAGTTATATTTTTAGAGACAAATGGCTTATAAATAATATCTATAGAAAAAACTTCCCTAAGCAGTGAAAACCTAGTAGCAACACTTGCTAATGCATCCACCATTGTGTTGCATATTCTAGTAACATAAATAATGTTGAAAGCTTGGAAATGTGAAATCAAATGCCATATCTCTTGTGGGTAGATTTTGAGATGAGGTGATACACAATGTATGGTATTTGTCGTAAGATAATTTATGAGTCACCTACTACTTTGAGAACTACAATATTGAGGCTGATGGCTCTTTGTAAACCCAAGATGAGTACTTCGTATTCTGTGGTGTTGTTTGTGCACTCAAATTCCATGCGGCTGGAGATCATATGTTTCCTTTGTCATGGGTATACTAAAAGAGAACTAGCTCCAGAGCCCTCCTGTGTTTTGGAACCATCAAAATACAATTTCCAAGAATTAGATGTACAAGAACTACGTGCTACGCTAATACTATTATTACTACTACTACCAATTGTACAAATGTCATTTTCACTAGTTTGACTAGGAAGGAGCTCCAACTGTGTGTCTAGTGTAACTGGGGATGGCTGAGAAAGATAACACCCTATATTAGTATCCAAGAAGCAATTTCCAAAGGTGAGATTTGAGAAAGCCATTGGTTAATTCTTACCATCAAAGGGAGTAATCGTGTGTTTCATGTATCGCTTTGATTTTACCTGAATTTAATTGTTTTTGCCCTTGACGGAAGCCATAAATGTGATCAGTCTGTAGCAAAACACCCTTGTATCTTGTTGGACTAGTATCTGCTCAACAGTACACCGTATGCTTCCGGAATGTCCATAATTACTATATTTAAACATTGGTGGACTTGGTCATCAAATGATAAGCGAATAAGCACATTCCTAAGTTCACCAATCATCTGGACAAGAGTCCTATCTAGTTGGATGATCTGTGCATTTGTTTTATCCAATTTTGCATTGATTTTATTCACGACATATAATGGCATTGCATTTATGGATGCACCAAAATCAACTAAGAAATTGTGTACATTGTAGTTGAAAATTTCAAACATTAAAAAAAAGGGAGGGAAAAATGTGTTTGCATCCATCGTTAAAGCATTGAGAACATATTCAAGGGGACTAAAGGAATTACCAGATCCCTTATGTGAATAAGCATTATTAGTTGAGGTGGACTGTCCGAGTGCACATAGGAGAATGTCCTGCTGGCTCGTGATCTTCATTAATTTGAAGAGTGAAATATTCATGCGAAAATTCTTCATCTCCTTAACTGTGTTGTAATCTAGAGTAGGAAATATTTCCAAAGTGTCTAGAGGAGTAACTTAGTTCACGACTTCTAGAGTCATGGACCTACTCTTACTACTTGCAGAAGTAATTTTCACCATAACTACATTTCTGAACTTTATCTGAGTGTTTTCTGTTGAGTTGACGGGTGAACTGATCTTCCTTAACAAATGATATTTCAATTTTTGCTTTGTCAACTCTTATTCAGTGGCCAACCCTTGGCTTCTCAAACTATACTGATCGTTCTGCTTCTAGGTCGGGCCATCACTCGGTGGCTACTTCTCGACAATGCTTTTTTTAGCTGTGAGTACGTAATTGCTCATATTCACTGCATGCCCCATACTTGGAGTTTCTTTGGTCACATCAATTTCTTCATTTTATTCTACAATCTCGATCTTCTCATCAGAAAGTACTGTATCAATAAAATGTGCAGCAAGAGCGTTCATTATGTGGTTCCATTATGGGCATTTTCTTTCCAAATGATATTCTTCGTGAAACGAACAGTACTGGTCCATGCCCATACTCTCAACATTCAACACACTGTTCGAGATTTGCACAAACTTGGCTGGTTGGTTGTTGCTACTTTTAGAGTTGGTATCCCTTCTCAGAATGTTGAATCTCAAAGGCTTGTTGCTCATAATGGTCTCACTTGACCTTTGTTTCAATTCTTCCAACTCATTTGATAGTCTTGATGGTATGTGTCAACATCTCAAGATCGACAAATTCTTTCTCCTTGACCTTTCTTGTGGAGGCCTGAGACATTTTCCCTTGTCTTTGGAGCCTTTTTTCAGTTCATCATCTGCAATGACCCTAATCTCACACATGTATTTTTCAACCACAATTTCCTCTTCATAGTTTTCTACAAGAATTTCTTTCGCAGTTCTCTTCACGAAGTGCACAATGGTTGTTGGAAAGGTAGATGTGTAGTAATCAATGGTGATGGAGTCATGAGTTTTTGTGTTTGTTGGGAATTTATTCAAAATATGGTTAAACCTCTGATTGAAATATTTCACCTTTTCTTTGTGCTCCATCTTGAGATTACCCAGCTCTTTCAACAACATGGCGGGGGTTTTGTCATCAACAAATTTTTCAAGAAAAATCTTCTTAAACCCCTTCCAATTCTAGATGGAATTCAGATGAAGACTATGATACCATACAACTACTCTGCCATCTAAGGTGCACAGAAAAAGTCTACATGCAACATCATCATAGCGTACCTCTAACATTTGCAGATGTAAGTAGAAGTTGTCTAGATGGTCCTTCACTTTCATTGCTTTGTCAGGGTCATACTTTGTTAAAAGCTTTTCCAAATGTCTTGGAAACATGTGTAGAACACCAGGGAGTGTGAATGGGTCCTGAGACATCTAATCTAGATCTTGGTCCATCATATCTTCGTCACTGTTGTCTTCATAATTGATTTTAGTGTGAATAGTCTCCTCAGCCGTGACTGCTTTTTCAAGAACAGATTCATCCATACCTAAACAAGGAACACATCATTACTATCGGTAAGGTTGGGCTTGTTTAATGGAGTACTAAAATCATTATAGCAGAGGGAACACATCATTAATATTAATACTAGGGGAACTAGAACAGAGTCACGACATACTCGAACTAGTGGACATATCAATACTGCCTTCAAAATTGTTTGAAGAATCAACAATCTCCTCAATTGTGTCTAGTTCTATTTCATTATAACTGCATGGACAACTTAATTGCTCCCTTGAATTGTCACTCTCTATTTGTGTGTGGACATGAATCCCATCGACCTTGTAATCAGATGACTCACCTGCATGTTGGGAAACACTAGGCATTGGCTCAGACATACTACATATACTATCCACTTTTGAACCATACAGTTCATCAAGGCCATAAAACTGTTTGTCATTGTTTGAATTATGAAATTTGTCTTCATGAACTTCATCCTCAATAGTTGAGTTATGAGGTTGCAGACCAACATCTGAAACTTGAATATTATCATAAGCTTCTTGAGGTTCATCATATGATGAATGAATCAGTTGATGATCTCCAACTTTCAAAGAAATTGCATCAGACAACATGGGACAACCATCATTTTGGCTACTGTTATAATTCTTATGTGATCTTTGTTCTTCATCATCATGAGTTTCACTTTTGGAACCCTGTTCAATTTTCTCTTCTTTTTCAACTACATGATCTTGATACCTTTCAATTGCTTCTAAATTCTTAAACCCATACTCATGAGTTTCATTATTAATAAGTGATATGGGATTTTCTTGAACAGAAGTAGCTGAAATGTACTATATGGTGCATTCTTCACCATCTTGAACTTCATTGGATGATGCTTGTTGTGGAAAAATTTCCAGAGCTTGTTTCTCACGGAGAAGTTTAGATCGATCACCCTCATTCCAATTACCTGCATTAACAATCATGTTCACTCAAATTCTTGGCTGCTGTTGAAATCCATTGATTCAACTTTATGAGATTTAAGTAAGATAAAGTCCACTCACATTCTTCAATATTGTCTGGTTCATCTTTAAAAAGAAACTTGTTATTTTGCAAACTAAGCAATTCTCATCAGTTTAATACTTTACTAGCACATGGCCATTTTGCATACCTGCAATGGAATCTTCAATCTTCTCTTCATCGACAGTTTCTTTAGCAATGTTGAAGTCATGCGATTCATCTCCATCATCTGTATCAGCAAGAAGTGGATTATCAATTTGCAAATCTATATTGAAATTGGAAACTTCTCTTCCACACCATATATTTCATTACTTAAGAAGCAAGTAATTAATATGCAGATAGACATCTAAAACTAGATTCTTCTCTTTTACATCACTCTGGTCAATTAATAATTTTGTTTATTCAAATTCTTGGTCGCAGCTGAAATCTATTGATCCAATTTGATGGGATTTTTCAAGTAAATCAGTTCAAACCCCAAATGAACATAGTTGTCCAGTGAAATCCCAAGACCAGTTCAAGACTATGTTGTTATTTATTTGGTTTAATCTTCAATCCTATAATTAGCAAAGCTCGCTGATATTACATAAATAATTCAAATACTTGGTTGATTGGGATCAACATAGGGGACCGAGTGAACATGCTTTCCATCTCCACTACCAGTGACTTGCACATGCTCGGGGGAGACATCTTGAAACTCCCCAGATGGAAAGTGTGTCATAAACTTAGTATTGAATCCATTTGCCCATTCAAAAACAAATTTTAAATAATAAAAAATTACAACCTTAACCATAACCATAATCTTATAACCAAAATTAAAAATCAAAACATAAAATAATTAATCTAAAGCACATAAAAATCAGTTTTCGGAATTTCGATCATGACATAGTTTATAAGATCCTATGATACTAACGAATTTGAATTTAGTTATTTGTGTAGTGTCGATAGTCATGCCCAACTAGATCATTATTGACCATGCTTTGATTTATAACTAATAATGGCCCATCTGAAAAGCTATTGCCCTTATTTTTTATTAATGGGTGTCACCATATCAATATTATTGAAAGAAGTCGACACTATGAGATAAACATTCATTTATGCTTGTTGGATAATCGAGTCTAAAATAATGCAAAAAAAACCAGGCTTATGGAAACAATTTTGAAAAGGCTACCACTGGCAGATTTGAAATAATTGTCAGATGGCATATCTGTGAAAAAGACTCAGAAGTGACTCCACCTCATCTAATAGTAATTTCAAGTGTTCAACAACTATTTTAGTTCAACATAGAGTCCCATGCCTAAATTTATTAGACTAAGGCTTTTGGAAAAGCAAAAAGAAAACTAAGATGCATTGAAAATTATTGGATGGGATGAGATTAAGTAAAGTGAGTTGGGTTGAAAGGTCAAATAACATAGAAAATAAAATTGAGCTATAAACAAATTCAAGCAATCCATGCTTGAATTTTTTTTCAAAGTTGTGTTGCTGCTGCAAAGATCTATGCAAAGAATGAAGCAAAACTATTTAAAACAAACATTAAAAAGGACGATTACTTTATAACCATTTTCCTTATTGAGAGAACCATAAAAACCAAAGCGAAAATATTGCCATATATCTCTGTCACAAATATTACATAATCAACTTCATACAAAAGTAAACTTTAAATAAAATATAGAAAGCCTAATACCAAATGGTTACTAGTCTAACCACAAACTTCCAACAATCACCATAAGGGCATTTGAAGTTTTAACATAATTGCTTGCTATCCACAATATTAATCACAAGATGTAGCTAAATTGCGATAAAGGCCAAGGAAGCAAGAGCATGCGTAGATTTCACTGAGCAACGATTTAACACAACAATTTAAATGCCTATTAATATACAAGCATTTTCCTTAATGAGTCAACCATGGAATCCAAAGCCAGAACATTGCAATAGATCTTTGTCACAAATGACTTGCACATGCTTGGGGGAGGCATCTTGAAACTCCCCAGAAACCTACCAGAAGGCATTACAATTATAATTAAAATTAAATCCATAGAAGCTAAATTGATTGTAAATAGTAGACTATACAGTCACATTTCAGGCCCCAATTCCAACCGAAGATGTAGCTAAAGGAGAATGACAGTGAAGTTTTCTCAGAAGTTATTAGACACTATACCGGTTGACCATTTGTGAGAAGAGGAATTGGAGTCTGAGGATCCATCTCGAAGAGGTAACTGAATCGATCTCCTCCCCTCGCCCATGCATCTGCCACTGCATCATTGCTTCTGCCCTTTGTTGCCTGTCATCTCTTCCACCACGAGTGTAATTGAACTCATTCTCCAAATCATCAACATCGTCTTCTTCCTCGTCACCTTCCACTCTTGGAATCCCTGTGGCAAAACACCCAATATTAAATACATCTATTAGTTACTACCTAGACGCTGCTAAGCAGACAACCAACTGGACTAAAATTCCCATAATCCAGATCTGCAAAAATGCCACCATCATTTGTGCAGTATATCCTTTGTGCAATGTGGGGCTTCCATGACTTGCTAAACACCAAAACAACAAAAAGAAAAAATATATATGTTGACCTTTGTGTCTCTTGTATTTGGTCTTGCATTGAGGACAAGATTGGTTTCCATCCTTACGCTCATATTCATAGCAAGGCCTACAAACTGGGAATCCACACTCATTGCACGCCACAAAGAGCACCCCATTTGCTATCACACCAACATTATCTCCATAGATCTGGCATACTTGGCTGCTTGAGTGCTTCAGAGGCTTCGCCTGCACACCAATAAACACCTAGTCTCAATTACACAAACCAAACAAACAAAAGTTGAAAAATCAAATCTACAACTTGGGCCACTCTTCTCTGCGCTGCTCTGCTGAATCAGAGAGACCATTGATAGCCTAATATAGGATCATGTTAGGGTTTTGACCTAGTCAACCATTCATTAGTCTTTAAGTCATGGGATCTGAGTCTGTAAATCCTGTAATCTTGCATCGTATTAGCATTATTATTGAATACCAAAAGAGAAGGCCAATTGAGCTGTCTCGTGTGCTCATGATAATTGTTCCATTCTCATTAAATTGCACTATCAACTTATTGTGTTTATTTTTATTCTGTTTTAAGTCTCAACTTAGTTCAACTTGGACTTTTGGGAACCCAACTGCCATAATTTTTCTAAGGTATTATCAGACCAAAAATCAACGCAATGTCATTTCTCAATTGCACTCCCAAGCCCAATCCCTATCAGGGGTTCTCTAGAACAAGTTATAATGTAGGGTTGTTTTCAACTGAAAATACGAAGTGGGTACTCTGATAAAACTAAAATGAAATGTCCCAAGTAATATATTTTCAGATCCAGGTCCAAAATTTGCCATCTAGCATTACCTCTGGTTAATACCTAACCTAAAAACCAGAAACCAGGGCCAGATATGTTCCAAAATAGTGGAAGAAAAACCTCAAACTCTACAGAAGCAGTAGAGGGCTTAATGTTGTTCTACTAAGCTTCCCATTGCTTTGATCTTTAAAAGTAAAAGAAATCACAGGAATCCCACATCTATTAATAATCTAAGCTTAATTCCTTATGCAAATCCAAAAGGATACAAGCCCAAATTCTGGATCCAAAAGAGAAAAAAGATAAATTCTAGAAACTTACACCAATCTCTGTGTCGTGGCAAATCAAAACCAACTAATTCCTCTTGTGAGAACCTGCAATCATACCAGTGCTGGCCTCCATAGTGTGACTCTCGGGTTAATCCCCCGATCTGAATGCTTTTGTTTTATGAAATCTCAATGCTTTTGTTTTATGCAATCTGAGGCAATGTTTCAAAAAAATAAAAAAATTTGCAGTGGTGGGCAAAACCCATATCCACATTGCGCTCAACAACCCCAGCTCTACACCAAACTGTGCATAACCCTGAGACCCCTTCTATTCCCAATACCACTTCATAAAATGAACCAAAAATATGTCTGACGCTTCTCGTGAATTAGAAAAACAATTAAAAAACCCATAAAATTTAGGCTCTTCACTCGTGGGTCCACAAATCCAGCTCATTAATGATTTTATATATGATTATTGAGATTAATTATAGCTTTAATTTACGTGTTTTAAGAAAAAATATATATTAATAAATTTGTTAAATTAGCCTATTAAAAAAATTAAAAAATTAAAAATATATGTTTTATTTTTTATTCTAAATTGTGATTATAGTTAATATATGAAAAGTTAACTCATTTGAATTTTATGAATTAAATCATAATTTTGATTAATATGGGATAATTATACATAAAAATAAAAATAAAAAATAAGTCATGCTTCTTTTTTTTTCAATCATGCTTTATTAAATATGTCATATTTTCAATCATGTTTTTACCAAACAAGTCGTATTTGTAATTGAATTTTGATTAGTATGTGATAATTATACATTTAATCTTTTTCAAAAATAAACCATACTTTAATTTTTATTTTCAATCATGTTTTTACCAAACCTTTCATATTTTCAATTATGTTTTTACCAAACATCTCATATTTGTATTTGAGATTTATTGGCAAACACATTTTTGAGTTTAGCTCATAGCCCTAACTAATGTTTTATATTTGCATGTACAACCTTCTTGTAAAGTTGTGAACACCTTATCCCATTAATTTTAGGTTGTAATTTTAGTTAGCACACTCTACTTGTGTATTAAACGTTTTAAGGATATACACATTATCTTCTTCATTTTAGACCATAATGATCATTAATATGTCAAATTTACATAAAACCCTATTAATAAGTCAAAAACCCATGCTAAAAACACTTATCATAATCTCGTTTTAGGTTACAACCCTAGCCAACACATTGGCATTGAATATAAAACATCTTTGTAAATTTATATCAAAAATATTAATTAATATAAAAATTTATAAAACTCCATTATTAAAACAATTATAATAGTTCTTTATTTTTAAGTCACAACCCTAACCAACACATTAGAATGGCATATAAAATGTCATTATAAATTCATTAGCAAAATGGGTGGAGAGGATAACATCCCAATGTGCCAATTACTAGGTCGTTCTACTAGGAGACAAAGAGATTTGAAATCAAGGCGCCTTCCTAAATAAAGTAATGTTTAACTAAGTGAGCTAGTGCCAATTGTAAGACAATAGAATAAGGACTCAACCAATTGAGTTAACCCTCAAGGTTAACCGAGTGGTTAAGACAGGACATTAACTCCCTCTCCACCTAAGTTCAATTCCTTAAAATGACATGTTAAGCATGTTGTGATGAGGTTAGAGGAATAGGTGGCCCCAGGGAGTTACGGTCAATACGAGACGTCCCAAGTCTTGCTAAGTCATATATTCCTAGTATATTCGTCTTATAGGCAGATCGGATATACTCTTAGTGGTATAGTGGCAGTTGGAAGGTTTAATCCTAAGGATAGCCTAGATCACACCAACGAGTTACCGATCCACTGTGGTAAAAAAAAAAAACAGGCATCATCATTACGAATTACCCTCAATCAAGGTGAGAGTCGAGAGGAGGAGCATGGTGGGATTCACACCGCCACCATGCAATTATTGAAGGTACAGTGAGGGTGGTGGCATGGCCACCCCCACACAAACCTTATCATGCATAAGATGTCAAGGCAATTAAGTCACAGAGGGAGAGGGTATTCTGTGTATTTGGATTTGAATATGTTCAAACTTGTAGCAACTGGAAAACTTGTTTCCTCCGTAGGCTTTCAGTGGCATAGGCATCTCTCTAGGGAAGTTCTCGGAAATGGAAGTTGCACCCAGGCTCAGGAAGTTGAAGGTGTGACGCCTCCTCTCCTTCTCAGTCCTTCCTCGTATGTTCAGATTGGCTTCCCTATGAATTCAATGCTTTTTGTGATATATATGTTTTGTATATGGTTGGGGATGGTCGGTCTAGACACGACATTATGGACTAATGCAGAGTTTAGCCCTCCTATGAATGGATGGGATGGGGTTCACCCTCTTTCCTACATATCGGGGGTCGGGAGGCCTCTCGACGGGAAGCCCCTGACTAATTTTAGTAATCTCGACTACCCAGGAGCTTGGAAACCTTGGGATATGGATACTTCCTGGTTTTTTTATAGAAGACAAGATAGAGCCTTACGTTTCTAACTCTACTTCCATGCAATTTATGAGAAAGGAAATTTGTGACTGGTTTATGGGTGATATTTCTTATTCTCATGAGGAATTCATGCACCAGACATAAAAGAACCTTCAAGAGAATTGGGATGGGTTCGTAATTCAAATCCATGAAGATAATGAGGATATGTTCCTTAGAGTGAGGTTTAATGGTTTTCTTTGTTGTGTTTATGTTCCTATAGACCCTGCAGGCTCCTTAATTAGACTAACTTGTGGGCTCATCCATCTTGGGCATCCTCCCGATCAATTTTTTGTTGTTCGCATTGCGAGACTTGTAAGTCGGAGCCCTGCCTTATTGGTACATTTTAATTCTCCATACAACAATAATCAATCGAAGTTCATGGCTCACCCAACCACACACTGAGGTCGCACTCATAATGCAAGTTGGGGGTGAGGTCAAGGCTGAGGCCATGGGAGTGGGAAATCTTGTGCTAACAGAGGTCAAGGACATGGGACCAGAACTTGATTCATATTAACAACTTCCAGAGCATACAAAACTAATACCCACCCCCGTGCCCACCACATGATTGATGAATGGAGAGTAAAGTTTGTTAACCAGGTCAATGACCAGTCTTGGAGGAGTTTGGGGACATGATTCCAGACCTGAGCCATACCCATGGTTGCTACTCTTAGTACCAACAATCTTTATTTATATTTTGGTTGATGAAGACCCTTCTAGCGAAGGCTTTGATAATGAGTATTACAATAATTTCAGGTCCTACAAATGAAATTCAAGAAATTCATAAGGAATTTCAATTAATTCAACACCAAATCCAACAACAAAATGCTTTCCTTGCATGCATAGAGAAACATATCCCCTGCTTGCCTCAAACTAAGTTGTCGGGCTCCAACGCCAAAGATCTAACACTAGTTAAACCTTTTGATGATTAGCTTGGGCATTATATGAGTATGGTTATTTTGTTGTTTCAGTATAGTTTCAGTAAAGATTAAAGAAATATTAATAATATTCGATACCGACTAATACAAAAACCAAACTCATGGAGTTATGTACTCTATGGTATGTACAAGTATTATTACACTAGAATGTCATGACTAATCACCAACGAACTTATTTTACCAAGGCCCCTTAAGATTGTGGTAAAAACTTAGTGGGAAGAATTAAAGTGGAACTTCAAAGTTTAATTTGTTTTATTGTGACTAGGTTAGGTGTGACTAGGTTAGGTAGGAGGTTCCATCTGAGATCCTGACAACAATATCAACGGATTTGACCGAACAACTATCTCTTTCACCATGTTTCCCAATTGAGGCCCTAAATTTCGTCGAGGCCTGATTAAACCCTAGTAGTCCATTACAAACTTTTGGACCTATTAGCATCGGCTCTAATGTTCAGAGGAAGATATTGTTGCAGCAGTAGCTGAAGAGATGACCATGGCAGGGAAGCAAAGGGTTTCAAGAAACAAAGAACTGATACCCAATAACATATTTAATTATATATATCCAGTTGCCACATATGAACAATCACAATCTAAAGATTAAAGAAATATTAATAATATTCGATACCGACTAATACAAAAACCAAACTCATGGAGTTATGTACTCTATGGTATGTACAAGTATTATTACACTAGAATGTCACGACTAATCACCAACAGACTTATTTTACCAAGGTCCCTTAAGATTGTGGTAAAAACTTAGCAGGAAGAATTAAAGTGGAACTTCAAAGTTTAATTTTTTTTACTGTGACTAGGTTAGGTGATTAGGTTAGGTAGGAGGCGCCATCTGGATCCAGACAACAATATCAACGGATTTGACCAAACAACTATCTCTTTCACCAGGTTTCTTGATTGAGGCAATAAATTTCGTCGAGGCCTGCTTAAACCCTAGCAGCCCATTACAAACTTTTGAACCTGTTAGCATCGACACTAATGTTCAAAGCCTTCAGGAAAACATAGTGGTCTTCGACCAAGAACTACAAATTTCGGGGGCATTGACCATACATGTTTGTTGTGATCAACCCTTCAAGTTTTCCTTTTCTTCTATACAAAATTAAGTGTGCCGTGCAACTCTCAAAGTAACTTTGATACATTTACAAATTAAGTTTGTATTTACTTGTTCGATTTGTGTTAAAGTGTTTCCTCTTTAAAGGTCACAGGATTGGATCTAAAGGAAATTAAGGTATGTACACCTCCATATATTAAATAGTTAAAGAATTTAATGGAGGGCATCCCTTGTCTCACAAACAAGGGGGTCTCATATGTCAACTTGGTAGCTACCTGCATTATAACTTAATATTAAATACTATTCTTATTTTGTCTATTAATATGAATGCTTCTAATATTTAATATATTGTTAAGGAGATTACCACTCGAATAATTAGTGAAGTATTTAATATTGGATGAGAGAGTTGTAAAGCTGAAATTTTGGCTACCACAGGTTAAATTTGCTATTTGTATTATGTCAATGCAAAATTAGATTTCACACCTCTCCAGGAATCAATCAAAATCATTTACACATACCAATCAAAGGCATTCTATAGATGGTTAAAATAGTGGTTGGGAGGATTTCATTGTCAGATACATCCAAGGGTTTCCAAACTAGAGAAACAAGGGCATGTGTTTGATTTATGGACTAACGTTTGAAACATTTCTATGAGGAGAGGAGTTGGTGGGAGTCCTTATGGCAAGGCCCTGCACCTGTTCCTTTATTTCTTAAAGTAGGCTTGAAATAAGTGATTATAGATATATGATACATATAATATGCAAACCACTCACAACACAACAATATTGAACATTTGCATGAGACATAGCTTAATTTATTTTCAATATATTTTTGCTTTAAAAAAGGTAATATATGCTACCATGATGCAATACAATGATTCACCAACATTGGGCACCAAACAAATGACTTGGACCACGAATGTTATGTACGATGACAATCATCCACTATAAAATATGATTATTAGCCACTCTGACACTCGTAATTTATGGTCACTCATTGAACATGCTCATGAAATTTGAGATCACTGGACATGGTTAACATTCTTTGGTTAACACAATCTAGTATGGTGTGAGGTTCTTGCCTACAATGCCATCTTTCTAACACCCTTTACAACAACATTGCTTCACGAAAGGCATTTGACATTGCTTCATATTTTTTCCTTTGTATATGAGAAAGAAAATAAATGTTACTTCTCCCTTATCCAAGATAATTCTCTTGATTACAAATTGAACAATGTATCATGAAATTGCCTTTCTCTTTTCGTGTGAACTTGCTCAATTAGCATCTAGATACCTTGTGAGATAAAACTCAATGTATGTATTGTATTTGGTATTGTGTCAATTATTCATTTTTTATGTCTTAATATTGTGTTAATGGCCTTCCAATGCATGGTCAGTCTTAAATTAAAATTTTAACATGGAAAATCCCAATTTTGCAATTTTGGAAATCAGAGGCACAGTGCAGGGACAACATGTATCCATCTTGGTGGACAATGGGACAGCACAAAATTTTATTGATGCACAGTTGTGGAGTGTAGAGGCATTTATAGATTGATATATATCCTGAACAACGTGGGTGAGAGAGGATGCCCTTGCTTAACCTTAGTTGTCTTCTTGATTGTTGGTTCGATATGTTGAGGATATGGTTGATGGTTCGATATTGAAGTCAAAATATTCCCTTAACCCTTTAGCCAAAAATATGTCTCCTCAAGTATCTCCAATAATATCCTATGAAGAGTCATAACATTTAACTTGGAATTATGGCCCACCATGATCATCTAATAATTAATTGAAATAGCACTAGACCCCAATTTAGGGATTGGGTGGATCATATGGTGGGACTATGCTAGTGGGAACCCTAAATAAATGACTTGAAACCCCCTTGATTTTCTACCTTGATGGCATTCATCTCCCAAATTTCTTGTTGGATACACAAGTCCTAGAAAACATGACAAGGAAGATGAGAGGAAGTTGACAAGGACATTAGGTTGTCCTAGAACATCATAAAGTGCGTCCACATGGATGAACATGGAATGGGAATTAAGGTCATAAAGTAGACTAGAGTGTTAGAGAAATAGGGTGCATCAAAATATTTTTGGAGTGTCCCAAAGGGAAATATACAATTCTTGTCTCCTCTAAAATACAATATACATTTATTGTGGTGATAGTATCCACAAGATTCTTAGAACTAGTGGTATAGTGTTTGGTCATGAATGAATATGTGGCAAATAAATCTAAATATTTCGACTCAGTGGCATAAAATAGATCATGGGGCTGAATCAAAATTTCAAGGGACATGTCAAGGATCTCCAGTAAAATGGGGTTAGCAGCCAAAGGCTACCTTCCAAATAATTTAAGGAGAGTAGGGCATATTTAGAGGAGGCCAACTCAAGAAACCATAAGTAAGAAAAGGGGGAAGTATCTAACAAATAGAGTATGCATCAAAATCCCCATCCTTGAATGAAATGGTGGTTTACACAGGGCTCATGAGAGAATATGGGATGGAGGGTAGATTGGCATGGTTAGAAAATGAAAGAAAGGTTTTATCTACTAAAGGAATATGGGATGGAGGTCATGTCTAAGTTCAGGGAGGCATTTAGCTTTTTTGACAAGGATGGAGGTGGATGTATCACAACAAAGGAACTTGGGACAGTAATGCATTCTTTGGGTCGAAACCCTAATGTATATTGGAAGTGGTCCAAATGTTTTATATTCAATAATCCAATCTTGAATACAATCAACCACAAAAGAGTAGTTCTAATCTGCCTGTAAATGAAACATATTAAATACACCATTCCAAATTGATTTTGCTAAGGAGAATCAAAGAAATAGATGAGTCTGGTCATCCATCGCCTCCATATAGAGTAAACAACAACTAGGCCCACTCTATCCTTTACGACACATTGTCCCATGCCAAGATGAAGCGAAAAATATACATTTACTGATATTCTTAGGCAAAGCGAAAATATGAAGCCAATAAACAGAGATGCTTTGAAGGACTGCTCAAACTAGAGTTAACTTGCCTCCTAGGGAGAGCCACCTGTATGTCCATGATAAAAGTTTATAGTGGATTTTCTCTATAAGTCAACTCCAATCCTTAATTCCATAACAATTATGTTGGAGCATAAATCTAAGATATTTAAAATCTGCATCCAATGTAGTGGAGATAACACCAAAAATATGATAAATCTCCCATACCAATGCATCATTTGGGTAAGAATAAATCATATGAGATTTATTATTATTCATAAGGAGTCCAGAGACAGATCAAAAGAGGCCAATCTACCAAATAGTAACACATCATCGACAACTATCAAAGGAGTGACTATGACTTGTTTGCCTACACACCCGCAACCAAAATTACATTTAATCCATCTACTTCCACTCCTGCAGCCAAAATTACATTTAATCCATCTACCTCCACACCTACAACCAAAATTACTGCCCTTGTGAATTTTGTGACTAATTCTTCCACAATCCAATCTTTTATCCTCAATGTCTTCTTCTCGCAAAAGTTGTCATAGATACTTTGAAATAGGCATATTGTTTACTAACAAATATTCTGTAATTTTCCTCCACCATCCTTGTAGAAATTATGGTGTAGAGTTGCAACTACTTATGAATTTTTGATCAAAATCACAAAACACAAACCTATTGTACTGCCCTTTGTAAGTTAATTCACAATTTGGAACAAAAATTTCATACATGCAATAAGAAATAACACACATGCACACATAATTTTTCCTGGGGAAAGAAATACGCTAAAAAACCCAATCTCTGCTTGCATTAATATGATGAATAGAAATGTATTGCAATTTATTTGCTCAACTGATCACAACCTGCAAGTGAATAACCTGTCTCTCTACTTACTGAGAAGCTTTAACCCAGACTTAGTAAATTTCTACCTCTGTATGAGCCCATATTTCCTTGCACAATTCCTTGAGAAATTAGGCCCCTACTATTTAGGAATTTTACAAAATGGATTGCGAAATTCCCAAGATTGATCATCTGATTGCATGCAACACCTGTACACTCAAGGCTAGTCTACAATTGATGTTACACTGCCTTTGAATCTCCACCACACTTGGGGAACTGGAATTCTCCATGCACTAGCTATTTTGGGTTGATTGATCCATTAACTGGATGATCATTGAGTTTGACTAAAGTCCCACTGCACAATTGGCCTTCCACTAGTATGGGCTCTGAAATGTTCCATGATAATTGCATATTCTTGGGGCTTGGTTTTCAAGGCAAAGTCCAACGTTCACTCTAAACTAACTATGATCATCAATAACCACTTGGTGAATGTTAGTAGTCAACCAGTAAACCAACCACACTAGAATTTGAAACCGAATAGGTCAAAATGAAAATTATGTATGTTAACACAAGAGTTCAATAAGAAATTAAATTTGGTTACTCGTGCCTACTAGGGAGATATTTCCATTAAAGGAAATCATAACACAAGAAACAATACAACAAAGTATATGTGATCTGAATGATGATGTTACAAAAGATGTAAGTGAAGGACTAGGAAATTTATTGTGATCATGGGAATGATAGATCTCGAACACAACATGATAATGTTGCTGGAGAGGGAAATATCATTGTGGAGGGATGGATTTAGTTTCTAAAAGGGTCTCAACTCAATCTACCCAGTTGGATGGGTTGTTTATCTCAGATACAGTGAGATTGGTTAAATTCAGCTTATCAGGTTCATGAGGGTAGGAGAGGAAGGCGAAATAGAGATGGGAAGCTTAACAGTCCTCCACAAGGAAAATATATGCTTGCATGTAAAGGTAAAGGGAATGTTAGGGGGGTAATTTGATTCAAAGCAAGGGTGAATTATGCTTCCCTAAATGCACATCATGAGACTGTGTTTAAGATTCACCATTCTGAAGCTGCGAGAAAACTAGAGTGTAAGCACAAGAGAGAAGCTAAACATATTGTGGGTTGTGAAGAGGGCCAAGAAGGAACTTTATGGTTCTTCCTCTTTTAGATTGGAGACACAAGATTTAAGAGTGTTTATAAGGTAGAAGTAAAGATGAGATGGATTGTCAAGCATAAGCTGGCAAGGGTGTTGTTGGACTGTCACAATGGAAAAAATGATCTAATGGATAAAATGAATGTATACTGACAAAGAAAATTTCAATGTTGAGGAGCAACTTGGGAGGGGTAGCTAATGGTTCCCTAAGCTAGCTCAAGTGCTTGCAATGGATTAAAGATCAACTTCTGCTACAAAGTCTCACGAGGAATATGATTATGCAATAAATGCACCTGAAAAATTGGAAGTCAAAGTCTAGGACTCATTACAAAGAAGCGGTTCAAACAATCACCACTAAGTTTTGAATGGGATCTAAAATTTGACTTTCTCAAAATTGAATGAAGTTGGAACCACTCTAAAACAACCCGAAACAATTAATGTTAATATTAAAAATTTAAGTAAAAGTTGACATTATCCTTATCTTTCCTTTTCAAAAAGGAAAGATAAGGAGAATGTCAACTTTTACTTTAACTTTAAAAATTAAATATTACCATTAATTACTAGGGTTAGGTTTTGTAGGGCCCTTGGTTAAGATATTTTTTTTCCTTTTAAGTATTTTTTATTAAAAAATTATTATTTGGTGGTCATTAGCTATGTTGCACTACATTCTTTAGAATTGGTCAGTTTATTAGAGAACTAGTGACTTTGGTGTTTTAAGGTCAGTTCAATACAAGACCAACCTTAGCCAATCTGAACCACCAAACTAGACTAGTACAACTCTAAAACCATTGGGACCAACCAATTCCACTAGTTCTAGGCTAGTTCCAATAAGAGTGTGCCCTTCTCATCTTCCTCTCAAGTCATTTTGTTGGATCCTTTCAGGAATGGTGATTTGGAGAGTGCCATAAACTATTGGATTGTTGTGAGCACCTAAGATCATAAGTAGTTAAGCCTTGGAAAATAGAAATTTGCAAGGACCTAGTACAAACATCCCAAAACATATTTAGTGAGGATGTGCATGTAAGGAACTATTATAGACCTCCCAAGATACTTAGTGAGGATGTGCATGACTAAAAAGCATCATAAAAAGTTATCCACCCTCAAAAACCTTTCCCAAAACATTGAAGTGTGGTGTAAAACAAATTGCTAGTAGGCTATTAATGCTACCAACAATCATTCCCTCTCCAATTTCATAAGAAGCTCCTATTCAAGCTACCTCCTCCATTATGTTTATAGCAAGTTCTTGCAACTGTGTGAACTACAAGAAATTAAAACTGCCTTGGAATCTCCACCAATCTTAGGGAACTTGACTTCTCTTCATGCCCCAACTATTTTGGGTTGATTGATCAGTTAACTAGATGATCACCGAGTTTGACTGAAGTCCCACTACTTAAATGACCTTCCACTAGTTCCTCCAAAAGTTAGAACTAATTTAACTGACAACAACCTGAGATAATTGACCTTTATTGCTACAAATTAGCAATCGCATATGCAGAACTGAACTCTAACTCCTCCAACTCGAATTTACTGAGTAAAATAGGTGACACAAGCCATGTCACACAAGTTAACATCATCCAAGTTGTCTGTCGATGTGGAAATTCAAATTTTTTTAATTTAATCAAGGAAAAATCAAATTGAGAATTTCTTGCTGCATTTTTCAACACACAATTCATTGGAATGTATTACTTTCACTATGAACTTGGCATAGTTCACATGTTAAATTCATAAGGTTTTGGGCTGATGTGGTTCTATGTGTTGTGTATATAAATAATAGGTGTCCATCTCTTGCTATTAGAAACAATATTCCCTATGAAATGTGGTATGGCCACATTCCTTTGGTGAGGCATCTCAGGGTTTTTGGTTCCTCCTATTATGTCTTCATACCTACGGAACATATAAAAAAATCAGTGCAAGGAGTCACAAATGTATCTTCTTTGGGTACTCATACCTCCAAAGCATACCATCTCTATGAAGAAGTGAATAAGAAGTTTATAATATCTAGAGATGTGATCTTTCTTAAGTCTTCCAAGATTGACAATGTTATTGAGTGGCAACTTAATCGTTTGGATATATTCAAACATGCAAAGTATTTTCAAGAGTTTGATAGTGAGATTCCACATCTCCTTCTCTTAGCTCTATACTTTCTATTAAGAGCCTTGAAGAAATTAGGTTGAAGGAAATTCCTTCCCCTGCTTTGTCAGGAAAGAGCTAAGAGACTATTGGCAGCAGGTAGCCAAATCTAACAAGCAGTGAGGGTACATGCAAGATACAAAGCAAGGATTAATGCAAAGGAGTAATGAAAAGGAGTGTACTGACTATATACATATCATCAAACATATTTCATCCCACTTAGGATGCCTTGCATCATGCCTGGTTAGTCATAAGATCATGTTGGTCACAACCTCCGTAGCTTAAATAAACAAGTGGTAATACTCTTCATCTTCTAAGCTATGTAATAAACAAGTGAAAGGGAGCAAGACACGTAGAGGAAACACATGGAATGACTTTCAGTTCTTGCAACCATGCATGTCATTGAAGACAGAATGATACGACAATGATAAGCAAACTTTTAAGCTACAATAAGAGGTGTATTTCAAAAGATGTGCTTTTTTTTCCATACCTAGCCTCCAAAGGGTTATGCATCAGATGGAGTCTTCATGCGGTCCTGATATTCTATCATACCTTGGGTTCCTTGGTCTGCTTATTTTTCTCCTTAGCTCCTTGAGAGTCATCTATCATGTCATCTTTCTTCGTGGCCCGTGAGAGACATAATTGTGTAGTTTTAGCGGGCAGTGACTGTTGTGGGATGAGGCCTTGGGAGGACACATTTACACATTTTTAGGATGCAAGACACTGCTATGGGATGAGGTCCTAGGAGGACACATCTATGAAATTTCAGGATGCAAGGCAGACTAGGTAGTCAAGGGACAAAACTGCACAGGTTTTGGAGACAGTGAGTTCCGGCTGAGGGAAGGACACTGGAGGAAACCACTACGTAATTTTGAATGGTAAGGGAGGTTGGGATTTCTGCGCATTTCACAGTTCCAACAGGCAAGGGAAAATCTTGAGGGTTACATATTTGAAGTGTGTAGTTCAAGAAAGTTCAATGAGGCTAGGTTGCTAAGGAAACTCTGAAATTTAGCTAAGTGTGGGATCAGTGGAACTGATGTGAAAAATGATAAAAATTGACTACGATCACACACTTGAAAACTTAGCGATACAATAGAGACCATCCAGAACATATAACACATACTTCGCTTAATGAAACAACCTTTGTGGAAGCTTACGACAAGTGCGGCGCCGATTATAGTCTTTGGGAGGATAAAGGCGACACTTGTGTAAGAGTGTGTGAAATGAGCGTGAAACATGTCTATGTGGTGAGGACAACCCATTCTCATAAATATTTCTCCTTGAAGTAAAACAAAAATCCCTTTGCATGACAAGCGATTACCCCCATGCCCAAAGATGACACATTCTATGTAAAGATAAAAGCATGACTGACTCTTAAGATCAAAAAGGGGAGCTTGAGATCATCAACTTACCAATAAGTGACTAAGGAATGATCGATCACAATATCCATAGTAGGCTCTGAAATTTAAGTGCAGGCCAAAATTTTGGAGGTTTTTGTAGCCTCTACAACAGAGCCTTCACCTCCTTTCTAGCTTCTTTTTCAACTAGTGCCTTGAATTCTATGAACTTAGAGAATGTCTCATCTTTATTCCACGTGAAGAAGATCCAACACTTCCGTGAGAAGTCATCAATAAAAATGACAAAATATTTGTGACTGACAGTGTAGGTTGTCGAGAAAGTTCCATAAAAATCATAATGGATCCTTTCTAGGATTGCATGTGCTTTGTTGTCCCGATCATGGAATGTGGATTTTATGTACTTCTGCAACGTACATCCTTTGCATATATCCTACTACTTAAGTGATCCTTTAAGGAGGACAATGGTTATTTGTTCTATAATATTCGAGGTACCATGATGTAAATGACCAAGTATTTTGTGCCAAAGTTCATCGACATCGCGACCTTCACTTTCTTCGCCTTAGTGCTTAATGTAGCACGGTCTTCCACATCTAGCTTATACATGTTCTTCACACGAACTTGATCAGCTTCACCTGCCTAGTGGCTATGTGTCTCAGGAATGCTTTTCCTTTGTTGAATATCACTTCACAACCATGGTAAACCAACCACTTCGTGAATGCTAGTAGATGGACCCCTAATCCTTTACCTTTACCTTTTTTTACTATCGCCTCATATTGAAAATTTGAAGACAAAATATTTCTTTTCTCTTAAAAATTTGTCTTAAAATCCCCCTCACTGTAGACGTTCCAAATGCAACAACAAACAAGTTGTCTCTAATCGTATCAGCATATATGAAAGGGATAGAAGAGGAATTGATGTCCGAGAAATCTTGTCAGTAAAACTTGTCGCATTATTCTTAGTCGACTACCCCCACAAAACAAAGAGCCCAAAAAATCGTTGTCTTTATATAAGATAACATGAATGGTAAGTAAAATAACAACCTCGGTATATGCGCAAGACAATAGTTGCCTACAAGCTGGCGGACTTAGGGTGCACTGTGAGAGTCAATTTTGCAGTTGTTAGATAATATTGTCTTAAATTGATATGTTTGTGTCTTAATTGTTAATTGTATTAAATAGGTTTGATCTAAAGTGGTCATTGTCTTAAATATAAAGTTTTGTCTTAAAATATTTTTGTCTCAAATTGCTTTTGTCTTAAATATAATGTTTTGTCTTAAAATAATTTTGTCTTAAATTGTTTTTGTCTTAAAATAATTTTGTCTTAAACTATTTTTGTCTTAAATATAAGTTTTGCCTTTAAATGTTTGTCTCAAACTACTTTTGTCTTAAATATAAAGTTTTGTCTCAAAATATTTTCGTCTTAAATTATTTTTGTCTTAAATATAAAGTTTTGTCTTAAAATATTTTTGTCTCAAACTGCTTTTGTCTTAAAATATTTTTGTCTTAAACTATTTTTGTCTTAAATATAAAGTTTTGTCTTAAAATATTTTTGTCTCAAACTGTTTTTGTCTTAAAGTTTATATTTAAGACAATTCAATTGATATTAAATTTTAATGTAAAATAACTAAAATAAAAAGTGATTTTTTAAGACAAAAGATTTCTTTTGTCTTAAAAAAATGTCTTAAAAGTGCCCTTGGTGTAGTAGTGGGATTACCCATCAAGCTTGTGATTTCAATATATTGTTGCCAGATTTTAGAGAAATTTAACATAAAACCTCACCAGAAAAGCTTCCAAAAAATCACACAATTCCTTTAATAATCAATTGACCCATGTCCGTCTGATGTTGAAATATTCCAAGAATCCCAATCTGCATAAGGATGACTTGACCATAAAAATAATTACCATACTCATCAACTCTTTCTGTAGTAAAAAAACTTAAATATTCCAAGAATCCCAATCTGCATACGGATGACTTGACCATAAAAAGAATTACCATACTCATCAACTCTTTCTATAGTAAAAAAAATTCTATATTCAACTTCTTTGTTAAAATAATTGAAACCACCTAGTAGGAAACTTTACCTGTTTCATATTTGAAATTCATAACCCACTCGCCACTGTTATGAATGTACCCACATCAATTTATAATCTGGAATGCATAAAAATTTCGTTTGTGTCAGCAAGCACCCGCTTGTGACAGTTCTATTTTGTGTTGTTGTTGGTATCGAATATTTGAGGACTAGTGGATGATAGAGCCCTCTCTCATCATTTGCTTCCTTTCTACGCATCTGGTAATCATAAAGGTGACCAGTTTTTCTTTCCAATATTTAAATGTCACCTTTAATCGTTTCAAAGAGTCATCTTTTTTGCTCTATCATCTCTTGGATGGACAAGATTTTTCTGAATGAGTTGGCATTCCATAAAACATCTGTTTTGTTTTTTTTTTTTTGTATTTTAAATGTATTTGATGGGAAATGAAAAATATGAAACTTCAAAAGTGACCATTAAAAAAAAAAACCATCATAATTTTAAATGGCGAATGTACAAGTTTTACAGATTAGACTCAAAGAAGGTCAATACCTATTGATATTGAGTCAGACATGTCCATGTTGTTTGCAAGAGGACATTGTCTGAAATGGATAATGCTCTACATTTTCTATATATCAACCATTCCTCCATAAAATAAATTGTTTTATAGTTGTTTATTTCAATTTCATTAATAGTTTTTTGAATAGTTTTCTTGACACGTATATATTTCAACTTTAGACAATATTAAACCAAATAAGTTATAATGCTAATCTAAATAAGCCATATTGTTAATATGCTTTGTTTGAGGTACTACACACCTAGGACCTTCATTACTGGCACATGCAGACACTTAGTTAGAGCATGGGGCTACATGCAAGATCCTTTCTGCATGATTTACTCCTTGATTTGCTCCTCCTTTCACTCTGCAACTGGCTAGTTCTCTCTAGAACTTGCTGCAGGTGTTGAGTCCTCTCATTGATCACCACTATGGCGCATTACCTTGGGATCTTTACCCAGTAATGCTATATCATGAGCATTGTAACCTATTTTCTGAATCAATCATTCTTTTTGTTCTTTCAATTCTTTTAGTGTTTTTGCTCTGCAAAGCTGTGTGTTCAACCTTTACTAGCTAGATTCATCTATGCAGGTTTTCTAACACATTTACATGGTATCAGAGCCCACAGGTTGCTAGATAAAAGGCGCACCAGTACTTTATTTTGTAGGTATTATAGCTTGGAGATCAAAGATCGACAGAAAAATGGAGTTTCCCAAAGCATCGATCCTAACACCATACAACTATCACGAATGGAAGGACCAAATGGCTCGATACCTTTGTCAAAAAGGGTTGTACAGGATTACCATGGCTGCAGAAGTGGAACCCACTTCAGCCATAGAGAAATCCAAGTACCTCAACCGCATGGATGAGGCCCACGGATCCATATGCATGTGCATCTCCCCAGAGTTGCAGTTTCATCTATCTACCTGCAATACTCCCAATGAGATTTGGAAAAAGGTTGAAGAACTCTATGAGAAACAGGATGAGATGAAAGGACATCTTCTTGAAGTGGAGTTGTTCTTAGTGGATCCACAGAACTATGACAGAATTCAAGACTTCTTCACCAAATATAATGATCTATTGCTACAAATCAAGGGTTGTGGAATTGACAAATCCAAGGAGGAGAGTCGCCAAGTTCTCTCTATTATGTCAAAGCTCAGACCAGAATACTCCGTCTTTGTGTCTACATTTCATTTAGTAAGGCTCGCAACAGGTAAATCCTACACTATGCCTTCTCTCAAAGAGTTCATGGAGTCCCTCACTTTTGAGCAAGATAAACTCATTGGCATGGGGAAAATCAAACCTCCAAAAGCACATGCACTTACTGTGCATGATGGTAGCCACAATAAAAATCACAGATCTGATTCAAATCAGAAAAATCAGTAGCAAAAAGATAGGGGAAAAGTGCATTCCCATCCAAAGAAGGAAGGGTACACCAAGCCCTTCAATGACTCCTCCGGCTCCAGAAATGAGAAAGGGAAGAAAGGAGACAAATGCACCTACTGTCAACGAGGATTCCATTCGGAATCCTCCTGCATGAAGAAAAAAATTGACCAAATGGCAGAAATCCTTCAGAAGCACAACCTTGGGGACCACATCCCTTAGGGCGCCAAGAAGAAAACTAAGGATCTGCCACACGGGAAAGGTAACAATTTTCATGTTTTAGTTGCAATTAAATCTTCCCCTGATGCATGGATTATAGATTCTGGTGCATCACATCATATGGATGCTGCAAAGGAAGTCTATTCCTCTTTGGATGCATGCAAAGGACCTCCCATCCTCATGGGAGATGACTCACCTATTGAGGTCACCGGAAAAGGTAGAGTGGAACTTTTACACGGAAGCTTTGAAGATGTGCTTCATGTTCCAAAATTTTTGGTAAACCTGCTTTCAGTTTATCAGATCACTCATTCTGGCACTAGAAAGAGAGTGGAATTCACTCCAGATGTAGTGAACATATATGACCTACATAGCAGCTCCAAAATTGCAACCGGTGAGGTAAACAATGGAGCTAGACTCTATACATTTTCTGAATTTATTGAATTTGAATCCTCCTTATTGCTTACACATGCTGATGATAGTAGTAGGCTTTGGTACGAGAGGTTTGGTCACTTAAATTACAGGTATATGTAGTAGCTAAGCAAGCATGATATGGTGGAAGGCTTGCCAAATATTAGTTTCTCCAAAGGAGTTTGTGAAGGGTGTGTCCTTGGCAAACATGCCAGAGAAAAGTTTGACATCGACAAGACTCACAGAGCATCCTCTCCTCTAGATCTGATACATAGTGATCTCATGGGGCCTTTTCCTCATCCTTCCATCAACAAAGCAAGGTATGTGCTTACATTTATTGATGATTTCTCACGGTATACTTGGGTGTATCTTCTCAGGGCCAAATCTGAAGTTTTTTGCACATTTTGAAGATTTCAAAGCACTAGTTGAGACACAGTCAGAGAGAAAGATCAAAGCCCTCCGTACAGAAAATGGGGGGGAATATGTTAACACAACACTTTAGAACCTTTGCCTTGAGTCCGGCATACAATTGCAGCACACAGTTCCATACACTTTGCAGTAGAATGAAGTTGCTGAGAGAAAGAACTGATCTCTCAAAGAGATGGCTTCCTGCATGCTGCATGCTAAGTCACTACCTCATAAGCTATGGGCTGAAGCACTTAATTGTTCTAACTAAATCCAGAATAGATCTCCTCATAGGTCTGTCAAGGATCGGACCCCCTTTGAGGCTTGGAGAAGCACTAAACCGGAGGTCACCCACTTTCGTGTTTTTGGCTCCCGAACATGGGCTAGGATCCCCTCTGAAAAGAGGAAAGCTCTTGATCCACAGAGCATTGAGTGCATCTTTGTTGGATACCCTGATGGCGTGAAGGGATACCGGCTCCTGATTTCCTCTACAAACAAGCTCATCATTGAGCAAAGTGTCAAATTTGAGAAAAGTCTCTCACATGCACCTTAATTGCCGCATGCAGACACCTTTTATTTACCTCATGTCCGAGATGATGACTCAATACACTCAGATGCAAATATAGAGCATGCAAATGTCGAGGTAGAGCATGGAGATGCAGAGACAAAGTGTTCAGATACAAATCTAGTGCATGCATATGATGATCCACATCCAAGCCTAGATCGGGCTTCCAATAGTGAATCAACTTCCCCTATCATAAATCAGAGAACAAGGAGCTTAAGTGAGATATATGCACAAGACCACCCAGCTGCTAGAAATGGTCTTGTGGGGGATAATTCTGATCTGTGGAGGACTAGCTCATAGTTTATTGAGCCTCCTCTTGCCCTCACTGCCACCGAACCAGCGCCATTCTGGCATTGTCATTTGGTTTAGTCTTCTGATCCGCAGTCTTATGCTAAGGCTGCTGGGCATCCCTCTTGGGAGTCTGCTATGGAGGAGGAGTATAACTCCCTCCTCGAGAACCAAACCTGGGATATGGTCACCCTTCCTTCAAGAAGGAAACTTGTCCGATGAAAATGGGTTTATAGGAACAAGAGTGTTGCAGATGGGCAAATCACCAGACAAAAATCTAGGCTAGTAGCCAAAGGCTTCCAACAAGTGCATGGCATTGATTATGATGAGACCTTTGCTCCAGTAGCAAAGATGGATTCCATATGCCTTGCACTTGCCATTGTGGTTGCCTAGGGGTGGGAAGTACATCAGATGGATGTGAAGAATGCCTTTCTTCACAGAGACCTATCTGAGGAGATCTACATGGAGCAGCCACATGGTTTCATTCAGGATTCATCTTTGGTCTGCAGACTGAAGAAGTCTCTCTACGACCTTAAGCAGGCCCCGAGAGCTTGGTATGCGAAGATGGATTCTTTTCTCTTATCACAAAACTTCGAAAGATGTAAGTCTGATCCGAATGTTTACATGCTTAGGACACATGATTCTCTTCTTATCTTAGTTTTGTATGTGGATGATCTCCTGATCACCGGCAGCTCGACTTTAGCCATTGCTGCAGTCAAGAGGGCCTTGCATGATAGGTTCTTGATGACGGACATGGGTCCATTACACTTATTTCTTGGTCTTGAGATCAGCCAGGATGCCACAGGCATCAAACTCTCTCAGGCTAAGTATGCACGGGATCTCCTCGAGAGATTTCACATCACTGACTGCAAGCTAGCACCGACTCCTTTTCTGTCTGGGGTCCGCCTTGAGGATGGAGGTGACACTCCATTAGTTGACAGTACTCTCTACCGATAGCTAGTGGGGAGCTTATTGTACCTCACCCACTCCAGACCAGATCTCTCATATGTAGTAGGGGAAGTTTCTAAATACATGCAAGAGCCGCATGAACTACACTGGAATGCTGCTAAGCGCATCCTTCAATATGTGCAGGGCACCATCACCTTCGGGATTCACTATGCAGCAAGCACTGCATTGAATCTCCTTGGCTTCACAGATTCTAATTGGGCGGGCGACAACATTGATCGCAAGTCCACCTCTAGATATTCACTCAGCCTAGGGTCTGGCCCTTTCTGTTGGTCGAGCAAGAAACAGGCTGCTATTGCTCTCTCTTAAGCTGAGGCTGAGCATAGAGGAGTATTCAACATCACCATTCAGAATCTGTGGCTACAACACTTCCTCACTGAGTTGGGCGTCCAGTTCCACCAGCCCACTGTCATCTGGTGTGACAACCAGAGCACTCTCAAATTTTGCAGGGATCCAGTACAACGACAACAGACGAAGCGCATAGAGATCCATATGCACTACATCAGAGAATTAGTACATGATCGGGTCATTGATTTGCAGTTCTATCCTTCAGCAGAATGGACTGCAGACATCTTCACTAAGACATTCACTAAGAAGAAGTTTCACTCTCTACGCGATCGTCTTGGAGTGAAGGATACAATTTCTTAGCAATTGTCTTTTCTTTCTCTTTTCTTTTGATTACATTGTATTTTGAGGGGGGTTTTTCCCACGAGGTTTTCCCTCTTTCCTCAATTTTAGTACAAGTTGCACTGTATTTTGGGTGACCTTTGGCCTTAGTTTCCAGGGCCCATTTTCTATTTTTCCCCGTAGTGGTGTTCAGGGGGGGTTTTGGAGGTACTACACACCTAGGACTTTCATTACTGGCACATGCAGACACTTAGTTAGAGCATGGGGCTACATGCAAGATCCTTTCTGTATGATTTACTCCCTGATTTTCTCCTCCTTTCACTCCGCAACTAGCTAGTTCTCTCCAGAACTTGCTGCAGGTGTTGAGTCCTCTCATTGATCATCACTATGGCACATTACCTTGGGATCTTCACCTAGTAATGCTATATCATGAGCATTGTAACCTATTTTCTGAATCAATCATTCTTTTTGTTATTTCGATTCTTTTAGTGTTTTTGCTCTGCAAAGCTGTGTGTTCAACTTTTACTAGGTAGATTCATCTGTACAAGTTTTCTAACACATTTACATGCTTTAGCATTAAAAATTAATACGTTTTTGCAAAACAGAAAGTATTAGATCAGGTTTAATATGAAGTGGTAATCCTTCTTACTTCTCATTGAAGCTTGCAATCAAATAGGAGGGGGAATCCATTTCAGTTTTGAGTTGCTGGCAATCCTTCTTCCAATAAGAGGTAAAACTTGAAATCAAATAAGAGGTGGCATTGGTTTCATTTTTCAGTTTTTCGTACTCCTTTTTACTAAAACTAGAAATCAAATAAAAAGGGGTATTCATTTTAGTTTCGAGTGTTTTATATGTGGTGGTCGTTTTGGTTTCGAGTGTTTTATACGCGGTGGGGAACAAACATAATTTTTCATATAATAAAAAATTGTTTGGCAGCCAATAGTATAAATAACCTGTAAAATGACGTATGAAAATTGAATAACCCGTCCCCAAATGTTTAGCTTATAAGTAAACTAAATTTGAAATTCTATGCCTGGATGTGATGCATCGTCGTTGTAAGATTTGGTGCAATTTTCGTAGGTTTTTATTTTACTTTTCTAATATGCGGCGATGGAATTTCACTGGAAAATTGTGAGTTACAGGGTGACTTGACCGTCTAATACAGTCAAATTTCTTTTCTGTCAATCATTAGTATATGCTAAAATGATAGAAACATGCATTAGAATTATATGTTAAAAGGGTAGAAATAGGCATTAGAATTGTAGAAACGGTCATCCGAGGGATGCTTCATATTTGAAATTCTTACCTTATTTTTCTATACATTTTTATCAGCATGTTTTCAAAATTTATCATGACTTACCTTTATATTTTGATGATTAGTTTTTTTTATATAGTTCTCCCTAAAGAAGAAGTGGTCTGGTCAAAGATTTATTGTAAAATATTGTTATTTTGTTATTATTATTTTAAATATATAGTAGTATAGTTATATTAATAAAATAGATGATAAATATTAAATAGTTATGCAATTATGATATACATCCATTTATTTTATGAGCATTTTACATTATCAAAATTATAACAATTAATTTATATATATATATTCTTATGGAGGTTCTTAATTTATAAATAAGCTTTATTACAATACTATAACTAATACCATGCATTATCAATACCACATGTCAAAAAAAACTATAACTCATTTGATATATATATATATAAAAAATTTAATTTTATAACATTTAAAAACTAATTTTAAAAGAAAAAAAGGCACAACTACCCTTAAAGTAAATCTCAACCATCTATCTCAAACTAACACTAGAAACATTTAATGAATATTCCATACCATGAAATCCATACCATCCACCTTAATTATTGATAATAAAATATTAATAAAATAGATGATAAATATTAAATAGTTATGCAATTATGATATACATCCATTTATTTTATGAGCATTTTACATTATCAAAATTATAACAATTAATTTATATATATATATTCTTATGGAGGTTCTTAATTTATAAATAAGCTTTATTACAATACTATAACTAATACCATGCATTATCAATACCACATGTCAAAAAAAACTATAACTCATTTGATATATATATATATATATATATATATCTATATATATATATATATATATATATATATATATATATATATACATATATATATATACATATATATATATACATATATATATATACATATATATATATACATATATATATATACATATATATACATATATATACATATATATATATATATATATATATATATATATATATACATATATATATATATATATATATATATAATTTAATTTTATAACATTTAAAAACTAATTTTAAAAGAAAAAAAGGCACAACTACCCTTAAAGTAAATCTCAACCATCTATCTCAAACTAACACTAGAAACATTTAATGAATATTCCATACCGTGAAATCCATACCATCCACCTTAATTATTGATAATAAATTAAAAAATTGGAAGCCCTATTTCAAAATAATGATGTCTATTGGAATAATTAAAATGAACAAAAAAATCCATTTTTTTTAAGATAGGGGTGGGGAGCACAAGCTAGTGAACACTTCATAAGTGTGGAGCAGTGTGTGAGTTAGGGAGAGATGTTATTAGTATATTATTAGTATTTTAAATTCATTTTAAGCTTATGAGTGATCAAATCTATAGTGGTGTAACTCTTTCTTCAAGTTTTGTGTTTGAAAAGAGGTTTTTCCTTATAGAAATTTGATCCCTCTTAACATTTGATAGATTTGAGGTTAAGATGATTTTAGATTGGTTTCAGTCATAGGTGGTTCCACAAAATTATGTATATTTATATATCTAATATTAATCTAATCATTGAAAATTTCTTCACATTCCAAAGTTGATTGAAGGTATAGAGTGTAGTATGAGGAATGATCAACATTAACATATCTTATTGCGTATTTACTATAGTAACGCAATTTGTAGATGATGTGTTATCTATTTGTTTGGTATTTGGAATGCATATGTTGTTGAAAATATGTTGAAAGTTGCAACCCTTGTAGAAGCTAAAATAAGTAATGGACTCTTCTTATGAAGAGATTTAGTTTTAATGGATTTTTCATAGCTTCAATCAAATATGACTTTCATGTACCTATAGCTTTTTAGATTATCCTACATAATGGATGAACCTGTAATCTATAATGCCCAAGGATAATATCAAATGTTCATATTTTCTTAACCCTTAGACATTAAAATGAATAAGACATATTAGATATTAAGAATGAATTTTAACTTCTAAAATATGAAATATATAACTCGATAATTTCATCCACAAAAATTTTGTTCCTATTATACATAACATAATAATCTATATATCAAAACTATAAATTTATTTTTATACAAATCACAAATAATTTTTCACTTATTCTTATAAATTAAAATCAATACATCTACTTATATTTTCAGCAATAAATTTAATGAATCTACTCTCTAATATATTAACTTACATGGACATTTTTTCCTTATACTTTCTATAAATGATGCTCATCTCATTCTCATTATCTTTCATAAATATATGGCTTCGTTCTTCAATTATGTGTTTCAAATATTTATTAGTTGTAACTCTTAAAAACTCGTGAAATTGGTAATTTACTTTGATACATCTAGGAAGCAATATTTCAATTTACGAGTACTCCACCAACGTAATATCATAGTAGATTGTAAAAGCACTTCTTAAACTTATATAAAACACACACAAGAAAAAAAGCAACCATATATCATATTCTCTATAACATATATTTCACAATTGCACTCACAATCCCATTGTACATACTTCTACTCATGTTCGATGGACCAAGACACCTATGTCATCATCTAAATTGCGATGGATATTGATATTTATTAATAACAACATTAAATGTGCTTGGTAATGGATAATGAAGCTGGTAATTATTGGATGAACCAAGACATCTATGTCATCATCTCAATTGTGATGGATAGTGGTAATGAAAATGAAGTTGGTAACTATTAGATGATGGCTAGCATTATGAGTAGTGTAGTTTATGCACTTTATGTTTAATATATCTATTTATGTGTTGATGTTGGGTCATGAAGTATGGGTATTTATAATTTATATATCTATGTATATATATTTCAAGGTATAAATTTTTTTGCATGAGTAAGGGAAAACAAATAGAATAATTTTTATAGAATGTTACTTGATATAACATTGTTAAATTAATTTCCTGCATAATGTTGGGGGATTGGCTCATGAGAAAATTATTTATGAATATGGGTATTGTTGAGTGTTATGATAATGATGAGTTGAGAAAAGATGTGTGGGCACCTGTATGCTAGTGATGGCTCTAAAAGTGACAATGAGGCCATTGTGAACATGCATTAGTAGGAACATGTGTATGTTCTTAAAATGCACATGCATTCTTGGATGTCTAGACTTGGAAATCCCCAATCCACCAACCAAGACACCAATCAAGATATGAGGTATGCATGACACATGAATGTGCACATGTTGCTTATATGTTTTCATTTTTATATGCCCATGGTCCAGTTTTTCCTCATTTTGGAACACATGATGTGTTTTTGGGATTTCATAGAGTCAAATATTACCTCCTTGGTTTAAATTGAGCACAAATTTAATGTATCTCCTTTAGGTTATAGGTAAGCATTCCAATGTTATTACTTTGTTATTTTTTTGTTTTTTGAAATTTTGGTTTAAATTTGGAAAAAAAACGTAAATGATGCCTAAACACAGGCACTATATTGAATTGTAGGAGACTTGGTTACCATGGAGCATAATGAGAACCCAAAACCACCATAAAAAAGAAATCAACTTAGAAGAACCAATCCCAACACAGAATGAAGAAATCCCAACACCAAAACATATGCATCCCTGAAAATTTTAAGCTTACCCATACATGATCTCTAAAACACTAGAAAACCCTTATGATTGTCTTTAGTGAATTCACTAAATTTAATCATATCATGCACTTCTATCACCCATTGCCTATTAAGTAATAATTACTAATTATAGAGATAGGACGTATGGATACTATAAAACTAGTCTAAATAAAGGCTAATTTAGAGAATTAAACATTACAAAACAAGATTTTATATCATTATTCATTGGCTCAAGAAACAATCAAAATATATTAATCAACAAGAAAAACATTTGTATAGACTCGTGCACCTATCAACCATATTGATACCATTTTATGGGTAAACAGTTCATGGATTTTAATAAAACTCTTTGTAATAATAATGAAGTTCATCTGTAAGTAAATCCTATAAGGAGATAAGCCAAAAATACAATTAAAAAAAATGGTTTTTCTTCTTTTGTCTTCTATTTGCATGTATCTCTTTTGAATTTAAAGTATTCAATTGGTTTACATATTATCTACATGAAAAATTCATGGGTACTTTTAGGCTGAAATTTCATCTATATATATATATATATATATATATATATATATTATTCCTTAATAACACTCCCTTCACTTCAGTAAATGCATTAGTGCTAGTTATTAATACTTATGCAACAATTAAAGTTTCTTGTGCATTTGGTTTACTGAATACTTAGCTATGGTGACTTAAAATTATCTATCTTTACAAAAAAAAACATATGTTTTCATGTCATACTATAGATTCTTTTAGTTTGGGTATACTTACAATATTATTTTAATGTTTCTACAAAGTAAAATGACATGAGGAAATGGGTCATGCACAATGATGATGGATATATCATCCTCTTCTCGATTATCATGTGTAGACCTAAATTTTGGTTAAATGTTTATTTTTATATCTTATTTTAGTAAACTAATTAAAATATTATAAATGTGTATATAGGTTGGGTAATTTTCCCCATTGGTCTAGTATCTCGCCAAGATATTGTTCATCAATCCACTATTCCCTCATCAATTTTCCCTCATTATGATCACATTGCTCCAATTTTTGGGATCCAACTCACCTATGTCATTGAAATTCCATCATTGCTACAAATCATGAGGGTTAATTACAACCCACCTCCACCATATCTTCCATCCCATCCACCCACAAAGGATGCATCCATAGGCCATCTACTATTCCCCATACTCCATGGTCAATAACATTGTTTCATCCTCAATGGTTTCTCCATGTATGCGTGTTTCTCTCCCCCAACTATCATCCAATGATGATAATTCAATGAATGTGATAGTAGTTATTTCCTCTAATTAGGTTATATATCCAACTACTCCACCTGTTAGTGAATCTTTATCATTACTAAACATTAATGAAGAGATCATTCATTGAATACTTTTTTATGTATCATGAATAATATTGAATTTAGAAGGGAAAGGATGAAGAAACCCCTCTAGATTTATAATTATAATAAATGGGTGAATCCCTATGGTATATAGAAAAATATATAGGCTATTTTTTCAATATTATAATATAAATATATAATTTTTTTGGTGAATATTAACTAAATTATAAGTTTTTGTTAAGTTTTGGTGAATTTTCACTAGGATATAAAAAATGCAAATTCTTGGAAAATTGTTACTGGAATTGTTGGGTTGTGTTATATTCTTTCCACGACTAACCTACGTAGTGAACTGGGGAGTTAGAGGGGGGGCGGAGCCCCCACTTTGTTCCGCCGATTGAACAGCAGGGGGGTCACAGGGGGTTTGAGGGGGGCGGGTAGCCCCCCTCGAGGGAAATTTATTTTTGGACCCTATATTAGGTTGGGCAGACCTACCTATGGTTTTTCAGTCCATGGTTTTGGATGCGATGGTTTTCGGTCCATGGTATTGGATGCTTTGGCATGTATAAATATGTATTGTAACATTAAAAGGAATATAATGAAAAATCAAGCTAGTAGTCTCGGTTTTGGGATCCAGGGGAAAATATCTGTGTATATGTGTTTTATGTGTTATGCTCTCACATTTTTTATTTTTTGTGTTTTAGAATTCATATGCAGGTAATTTCTGTATAGGTTTAAAACCTACATTTGGTATCAAAGCTGTTTTGACTTCAAGGGGATACCTTTGTTGTTGAGGGGTTTCGCTCGGGCCTGTGGTAGACCTTGTTCAATGGGAGATCTGCGGGATCGATTCTAGTGGTGAAAGAAGATGGCGAGCAGTGGAAAGGTAGAGATCGAGAAATTTAATGGTTAGAGTTTTGAGTTGTGGAAACTCAAGATGGAGGATCTATTGGTGGATAAAGATCAGTGGATTACGGTAGATCCAAGTAATAAACCAACGAGAGTGTTCGATGAAGAATGGAAGAAGTTGGAGCGGAAGGCTAAGAGCACAATATGATTGTGTGTCTCAGATTCAGTATTGCTGAATGTATCAAGGGAAGCTATAGCGAAGGCTTTGTGGGACAAGTTAGGGACTTTGTACCAATCTAAGTCTCTGGTGATTAAAATGTTCCTAAGGAAAAAGTTGTATAACATGAGGATGAAAGATGGAGACTCGGTAACAGAGCATCTGAATGCATTTAATATAGTGGTAAGTCAGTTATTATCTATTGATATTACAATTTCAGATGAAGATAAGTGCATCAGTTTGTTGTGTTCTCTACCAGATTCGTGGGATATTCTGGCTATTGCAATAGGTAGCAATGCAACTGCCTTACAGTTTGATGAAATAGTCTCATCCTTGCTAACGGAGGAGATGAGACAGAAAAATATGGAGAGCTAGAATGGTGATGCTTTGTCTGTACGAGGATAGTCCTAGAACATAAACAAAAATAAGTCATCGAGTGAGAGATCTAAATCTAGAGGGAGATCTAAGTCTCCAGGAAAACCTATAAAGGAGGTGTGTTGGAAATGCAGAAAGGAAGGGCACTACAAAAGGGACTGTGAATCGAAAGCTCCTGACAAAGGAAATGGATATGATGGTGCTTCTTCTGCAGAGGTGAAAACCACCTCAGATGAAGGTGGGAATGTGCACTTGGCTTCTTCAAGTACACATGTAGATCATGAGGCATGGTTGATTGACTCAGGTGCATCCTTTCACTTCACTCCCCATAGAGAGTGGTTCTGCGAGTATGATAAATACGATGGTGGTGATGTCTTCTTAGGGGATGATAGGAAGGCTAGAATCGTTGGTCGTGGAAAATTAAAGTTGAAGTTGCAAGGTGGAAGGGTTAGAACACTTCTGGGTGTTCTGCATATTCCTGCATTAGCTAGAAATCTGATTTTTGTAAGCAAGTTGGATGATGTAGGTGCAAAAACAGTGTTCAAGAAGGATACCTGCAAGATGGTTTGAGAAGCACTGGTATTGATGTGGGGCGTTCAGACTAGAACTCTGTACAAGCTACAAGGTAGCACTGTTGTTGATGGATGCAACATTTCTATGGTTCCTGAAAGTGGAGCAGAAAATCTGGTGGTCTCTGGAGAGAAGACCATGTTGTGGTATCAAAGGCTTGGACATATTGGAGAGAAGGGCCTTCGAATACTTCATGGTAAAGGTATGGTAGAAGGTATGAGTAATAGCTCTCTAGATTTTGATTTCTGTGAAAATTGTGTATATGGGAAGCAGAATCGGGTGAGTTTCCCCTCTGGTGGTAAGAGGGCGAAACAGATATTAGAGCTTGTGCACAATGATGTGTTTGGACCTATGAAGGTTCCATCATTGGGTAAGTCTGTGTACTATGTATCATTTATAGATGACTTCTCAAGGAATACATGGATATATTTCCTTAAGAAGAAATCTGAAGTCTTTGACAGGTTTAAAGAATTTAAGTCTATAGTGGAAAACCAGACAGAGAAGAAGATAAAGGTGCTGAAGACAAATAATGATGGAGAGTTTTGCAGTAAGGAATTTGAAGAATTCTGTAAGAAGTGTGGTATAGAAGGGCAGAAGACTAATCCATATACACCTCGGCAAAATGGAGTTGCAGAAAGAATGAACAAGACATTGATGGAAAGGGCAAGAAGCATGCTAAGTGGTGCCGGGTTAGGACAAGAATTCCGGGTAGAGGCGGTGGAGACAACATGTTACCTAGTCAACAGATCACCTTCATCAACGTTGGAGGATAAGACTCCACAAGAGGTATGGACTGGTAAGAAAACCTCTCTTTCACATCTGAGGGTATTTGGATGTGATGCATATGTACATGTTCCAAAGGAGAAATGAACCAAGTTGGATAGTAAATCTGAAAAGTGCATATTTATTGGGTATAAGGATGGTTTAAAGGTTTATAAGCTTTGAAACCCAGCAATAGGGAAGGTTGTGTACAACTGAGATGTGGTGTTCAGAGAGGTGAAAGATGTTATTAAACATGAAGTCCAACCAAAGGAACCTGAGAAGATAGAATTTGAGCTAAAGGGGGAATAATCAGACTCTACAACAGAGGAGGAATCAAAAGATGAAGATCCACAAAATCCGGGTGTAAGAAGATCAATTCGAGAAAGAAGGAAGCCAGAAAGGTATAGTCCATTTGCTTTCTATTCAAATTTTTCTTTATCTATTACTGATGATGATCCCAGAACTGTGAAGGGAGCGATATATTTAGAGGATGGAAAACTCTGAAAAGAGGCCATGGTTGATGAAATGACATCTTTGCACAAAAATGAGGCTTGGGATCTGGTGAAGTTGCCGGCTGGAAGGAAACCCATTGGCAGCAAATGGGTGTTCAAGAAGAAGACAAATTCAGAAAGAAAGGTGGAGAAATACAAAGCTCGGTTGGTAGCAAAAGGTTATTCCTAGGTGTCGGGAATTGATTTTGGTGATATTTTTTCCCCTGTTGCCAAGGCAACTTCTATTATATTACTTTTATCTGTTGCTACCACTTTTGATTTTGAGGTAGAATAGATGGATGTGAAGACAACATTTCTTCATGGGGATCTGGAAGAGGAGATCTACATGAAGCAACCTGAAGGCTTTGCGGTGAAGGGTAAGAAAGAACTAGTATGCAAGTTAAAGAAGTCTCTGTATGGGTTAAAATAGTCACCAAGGATGTGGTATCAAAAATTTGATACATTTATATGGGGACTTGCCTTCACTAGAAGCAAAGCAGATCACTATGTGTATTTTAAATTCATTGGTGACGATGTTATTTATCTGGTCTTGTATGTGGATGATATGTTGCTGGTTGGAAATGACAAAGAAATTATCTAGGATTTGAAGACCCAATTGTCCTCCGAATTCGACATGAAAGATCTTGGTGCTGTAAACTATATTTTGGGCATGGAAATTAAAAGAGATCAGGCAAAGAGGAAGCTCTGGTTAAACCAAAGGAAGTATGTTGAGACAATACTATAGAGGTTTAATATGTAGGATAGTAAACTGGTGAAGGTTCCTATTCCTATAGGTGTAAAGTTATTTGCTGAACAGTGTCCCAAGACACAAGAAGAGGAAGAGGATATGCCCTGTGTTCCATATGCAAGTGTAGTTGGTAGCCTGATGTATGAAATGGTATGTACTAGAGCAGACATTGCATATGCAGTGGTAGTATTGAGCAGGTTTATGTGAAAACCAGGGAATGAGCATTGGACAATAGTGAAGTGGGTTTTCAGGTATTTGCGTGGCACTAGTGATTGTGGTTTGTGCTACCAAAGAAGACCAGGATTGGACAAAGTTTTGGATATCTGTGGCTTTGTTAATGTAGACTAGGCTGAAGATTTGGATCAGAGAAGATCTAGAAGTGGGTATGTGTTTAACCTATTTGGAGGTGTAATCAGTTGGATAAGTAAGAAACAATCTGTAGTGGCACTATCAACTATAGAGGCAGAATACATGATAGCCACTCATGCAAGCAAGGAAGCAGTTTGGTTGCAGAGATTGTGTTCAAGTATGGGGTTAGTACATGGAGCTATAAGGATAGACTGTGACAACCAAAGTGAAATTTTCTTGGCAAAGAACCCTGCTTATCATTCAAAGACAAAGCACATTGATGTTCAGTATCACTTTGTGAGGGATATGATAGAAGACAAAAAGGTGTTGTTGGTAAAGGTGGACACTTTGAAGAACACTGTAGATGCATTGACAAAATTTGTGAGCTCTGAGAAGTTCTCCTGGTGTAGAGAAACAATGGGCATTTCAGGGCTGGAAAAATGACTAAGCTCTCCTGTGGCCCCTTGTGGAAAGAAAACAACAAGTGGGAGAATGTTGGGTTGTGTTATATTCTTTCCAAGTCTAACCTATGTGGTGAACCGGGGGATTATAGGGGGGTGGAGCCCCCCCTTCGTTGCGTCGATTGTGCAACGGGGGGGTCACACGGGGGTGGGTAGCCCCTCTTTATGGGGTCCGGGGCAGCGCCTCGTGAATTTTTTTTTTGGACCCTATATTAGGTTGGGCGGACCTACCTATGGTTTTTCGGTCCAAGGTTTTGGACGCGATGGTTTTCAGTCCATGGTATTGGATGCTTCGGCATGTATAAATATGTATTATAACATTGAAAGGAATATAATGAAAAATCAAGCTGGTAGTCTTGGTTTTGGGATCCAAGGGAAAATCTCTGTGTATATGTGTTTTATGTGTTATGCTCTCTCATTGTTTATTTTCTGTGTTTTAGAATTCGTATGCAGGTAATTTCTGTACGGGGTTAAAACCTACAGAAATAAGAATACACTCTCTCCCTCTCTCTCTCTCTATATATAAAGCTATTGTATTTAATATGGATATTGAAATATTTTATTTAATGTTAAAACTAATTTTCTGTTATTAATTTATTTTCATTTAAAATATTACATGTCAAATGTTTATTAATAATATTATTTTAGCATGACATCTATCAACTCCATGTTAAAAATTGAAGGAATTATGTATCTCCTTCCTACTAAAAATGAAACTTTTTTTTTATTGTCAATTACTTTTACCTGTCTATATAAAGTTGAGGTAAGATTGAAGTGAAAACTAAACTATTCTATTTAAGGTAAGCATTGATTTTTTTTATTATCATAACTATTTAAAAAAAATTTAATGTAAATATTATATTATTGTTTTTAAATGTAATGTTAGACGACATCATCTCCTTTATATTGAGTTGTATAACAACTCTTAATGCAAAGATTTAATCGGAAAATTATTATACAATAAATGGAATAGTCATGTCTTGCCAGGCCAACTCTTCATTGAGCCTAAGCTCTTTGCTTAACAACTTATGTTGTTTTTAAATTTTATAAATATTTACTTGTGATAAGGTGGGATTAAGTTTTCACTCCTTAAATCTGAATTTAGTAAAATAATTTTAAAAGAAATTGTAAATTTTTGGGACTTAAAATGTATTTTTAATTATATAAATAAATTTAATATTAAAAAAATATTAAAAAAAAATTGATTATTTATATATATAAAAATTGAAATTTATAATTTAATAATAAAATTTAATAAAAATATATAACAAATTAAAATTAATATAAAAAATATATGGAATAAAAAATAATATAATATTATTACACAATATTTATTTATGTATTAGTAAAAAAATCTATATTAAAGCATGAATGATAAATATGTGTATATTTGAATTAAATAAGAAAAACCAAAAATTACATATATATAGAAAAGTTAAGAGAAAATATTAATATAATAATTAAGAGTTAAAAATATAAGAATCAAAAGGACAAATCAAAAATAAAATAAAATAAAATATAATAAATATTATTAAAAGATATGTCATTAAAATAAAATATCAAAAATAGAAAAATAAAAAATAAAAAATATTAATAAATAAAAACACACATATATATGAAAAAGGGAAAATAATGATGATGATGATGATTAATGTCCACTAAAATGTAAGTATATATATATATATATATATATATATATATATATATATATATATGAGAAAAATAAGAACTACAAAAATATCATAACACACACACATATATAAAGAAATGAAAAATAAAATATAAATCTTATAAAAGAAAAGGTAACGGAAAATATTAATATAAAAATTAAGTATTGAAAATATAAGAATGAAAAGAAAGAATATATATATATATATATATATATACACACACACACGAAGAAATATAAATAATTATTAAAATATCAAAAATTGCTTTATCTAAATAAAATCAATTAAAATTATATAACAAGCAAGTAGGAAAATGATAATATTAACGATATCAATAAATAAGAAAAGGGAATTATGAAAATAAAATAAAAATAATGGAGCATACGTCACAAAATAAAATAAAGAAAGGGAAGAGTGGGGATCTAACAATTGTTTGTTTGTAGAAGGAGATTTCGCCCCTCCCCACATGGGAATTCATAGGAAAAAACCCCTAGAGAAAATAGTTTAGCAGATTTCAAGGATGATTGAGAAAAAGGGAGATATTTAGGATATCAACACACTCAATGATAACAATCACCACTGTCGATATGAAACCAAAACCCTAGCGAGGCAAAACATTTCTTGAATATAATATTTTTTATTATTTTCATTAGTTTTAAATGATATATACGTAATTGAATCTCATATATATCTATATATATATCTATCTATATCTATCTATATATATATATATATATATAATTTCAAATCACCTTTTTTGAAATAGAAAGAAAGCGTTAATAAAATAAGAACATGCTCGCACTATATATGTGTTTATATATTTTTCTTATTTATATAAAGTTGACATAAAATTATATTTTTTTTTGTAAGTCAATCTTCTATTAATTTTGGAGAAAGGAGTACATAGAGATGTCATCAAAACAGGTGGTCTCACCTCGACCGTGTTTGTTGACCAAAAATTTCACCATATGACAAAAATACGAAAGGGCCTCTAAAGGCAGAAACCAAAACCGATTAGGCCATAGGAATGCGAACACAACTAGAACAAAAAATACTCCATAAAGCATACTAGTCACCCGAAGTAATGGATGCAGGGTTGTCCGGAGCAATTCCAGGAGGTGGTCAAGGGTGGAAGCTGCATTGGATGTGCCCTTTGAAGTGTGCCATCCAGGTCTCTAGCCTTTCAACTTTCTCTGAGAGAAGATTATGACCTCTCCACACCACAACTACACGCTCCCCTAGTTGACTCTGGAAGTAGCGAAGTCACTCCAAAGTTGCCATCTAAAACACATGTTCTTCTCTTTGGATGCATTCAACAACATCCATTTGATTCATTAGATTAATAATGAGGTCTCAGTAGCTTCCCCATAGCATTGGTGGTGGACTTGCCCTTCTTGAGCTTTAGACACTCACGGGCCACTTTTCACTCCACCTTGACATCCACCACCCCGAGTCCTCTGTCCACAATTGTTCTCCCCATCCCCTTGGTTCATCCCCTATTTTCCCCTCTCCTAATGCCTCCTCGGTAGATTCCTAGTTGTTGTCCACCTCTACCACCTCGTGACCCGCTAGCACCTCGCCACGAGCTCCTAGCCGTTTTTCCACCACGGTAAGGTAAAGCTGGAAGCAATGCTTGGGTGGGTGATTTCTCGGTAGTAAGAGGAATAGAGAAGGAAGCCTTCCACGATGGGCTCTTCATGGTAGTTGGCCCAGATAGGGAATTGCATAGAGCTTCTAGCTTTAAATTGAAACCCATAGGCCCACACTCGCACCGAATGAAAATTACCCAGAACATAATCCACTGAATGCCATTGTCTTCCGAGCTTTATCCAAGAAAATGGCATCCTCCAGAGTTGAGTGGATTATTACCAAATTGGAACAAAAATTTGAAGAGATTCCATCGACAGAACTCGACAAACCAAACTTAGTAGCAGGCCCTCCTGGTTTTCCGTTTCAGATGAATAGGGACTCCATGAGGGTGGGTCGGTTGTCATTGCACAAAGAATGAAGGCCGGTCTATTGACCACCATCACCCTATCCCACTGCTACACTGCTAATTAACCACTGGAGATGAAGCAGGGACTCTCCATACCCGAATACACCAAACACACCAGACAACACAACTCCAAAAGAAATGGAAGCCTCCCTTTTCCCTATGCCTCGCACCCTCCCCAACACACCACTAGAGCTCTCTGTTTCAAAAACTAGGTTTACCAGCTCTCCATGAGTTTTCAACCACCAGCTTGTCACCCTCCTCCAGACGCTAATGAAAACACAGATGCAAATTCCTGGGATCACCATCAATCTGTCGTATTTCACCCCGCCATCCTCGACAGCATTCTCAAGAATGCTCGTCGCATACTTAACCACCCGCTCCACTATACCACTCCCCATGGATATTAATGCCTGAAAGAACCGGGAGGCCCATACTCCCCACCTCGAACATTTGGATTTAGTCATGCGGCGACACAACTACGTGTTATCGACTCTACACCCCCATCGGGGAGACATAAAATTATATTTTTTAATATGGATATTGAAATATTTCATTTATGGTTGACACTAATTTTCTATTATTAATTTTCTTTTATTTCAAAAATTACATGGAAAATTTATCTTATCATATGTTATCAATAATATCATTTTAACTTGTCATCTATCTAACTCTATGTTAAATTTTGAAGGAATTGCATATAAATTTTTACTTTCAATTACTTTTTCCTCTAAAAATAATGTTGATGTAAAATTAAAGTGAAAACTAAAGTATTTTATTTATATATGGCATTGAATTTTCTTTTATTATTACTATTTTTAAATTTGTTAATGTAAATATTATTTTATTATTTTTAAATGTAATGCTATAGGACAACATGTCCTTCAATGTAAAGGTTTTCTTCCTCTTTCTTTCTTTTCGATCTAGAATTTTCTCCTCTCTCATTGTTTGTTTAGATGAATATTCAATGGATTTGAATTTGTTGGATCTCGTAAACGTTACAACTAAGTAGGACATCCCTTCAATTGATTCTTATCCACCCTCTTTGTTGAATCGTGGTGAATAGAAAAAGAGATCGAAGCCATTGGACTAGAGAATCACTACTCAACAAACACATTGATGATAAAAAGAATTTTTTTTACATCATGATTTTTAATCTATAATGGGAAAAGATAATTCACGATACTTAATTTATTACCGAAACCTAACACTTTTCCAAACAATAATTGTTATGGTTCCCAAAAATGAAAAAAAAAAAAGAGGAAAAGGGAGAGCATGCAAGAGGAATTAGAATGTAGAACAAATACACAAAGTTACGTGTACCATTGTGTGTTGAGTCTTGACTTCTTAATTTAAATTCCACTACTTTGGAAACAATTCTATACCACTATGTGCTAAGTCTCCACTTCTTAATTCAAATTCCACAACTCTGTGAAAAACCCTTGTGCATTAGATATGTCTGGGACTAAATAGATGAAAAATTTGAAGATGGCATGAAAATTATTGAATCTTCAAATAGACATGGCAATAAGACTCTTGAAGTTTTAGATAGAGATGAATTATTCTTTTGTGACCACTTATTCCAAAAAATGGGGGTTATTTTCTCCAAATTAATCCTAATACCATGAAATAGGGGTGAATGAAAAAAAAAAATTTATTTTACACCAAATGGGGAGGGCAAAATAGCTATCATAAATACCTATTCTTAAAAATTAGGGCCAATGGAAGGCTGAAAATCCTAATTTCAAGGGATAAATTTACTTCTTTCCTCTCTCCCTTAAAATAAGGTGGGTTAACCTCCATATCGAATTTGTTTAGAAAATAAATTTGGGGTGATTTGTAATAATGTATTATGATGCAAAAATTCACCAAATAAAAATTTAAAATCCTTTAATTTCGCCCAAGGGTGAAAATTCTCCGCTAAAATCTTCCATGGAATTTAGGATTTTTTTTTCAATTCCATACTTTGACTCTTATAAGTATTGCAAGGAAGTATAGTAGAGAGGTTAGGGTCATGAGGGTGAGACTTATTGGAATAAATTATAAAGTAATAGTTGATAGGTTTGATAATTCATTGTAGAGAAAATATTATGAGAATATTGTTTCTTTGTATCATTCACAGAGAGATTAAGCATGCCCAAAATGAAAAGAAAATCAAGTTCCTTCTTCAAATAAGAGGACAGAGATCAACTTTGATCCAAAGGATGGTGGCAAGGGTGGAAGTGTTCAATGTGTGATTAATGAGAATTGTTTTATATATAGGCCATCTTATGTTTCTGTTGGAATCACATAGAACTGAGAGAGAGTGTCTAAAGACACTGCTTTTTGTTCTTAGTGGCCACCAAGACAATTTTCCTTTGATCTTTCTAGCCTTTAAATAGACTTCAATGGATATTAATACCATGGGAAAAACCATGGATGTTCATATACCTAGAGCCATAATACCACCAATCCTTGACCAAGTCAAGTTTACTCTAACAACCCTAACAATCCCTCACTTAAACATGACTCTCGGAGATTGAATCGGTCTCATTCATTTGTATTGTAGTCCGTATAAAAAAGATTCCATCTACCAGATTACATGGGTAACTATCTAGTGTATTCGTGAGTTATCAAGGATACCTTTTTGCATACATGGTTCAACAACCATCTCACCCGAGATCTCAAATTACCCTCTTCAAGCTAGGCTACCAATACACCTATCACCTTAGTATCTATCCAAGTGGTCCATTCCACAACTTGATAACTTCATGTGCCACTTGCCCTGCATGTATTCCTGAGCAAGCTCTTAAGGCCTTACAACTATGCGTGATTCTATGCAACATGTTTGCCTCATTGTCAGGTCTTACAACTTCCTAGGGAAATGTCTTCCTTGGACCAAAACATCTTTAAGGTGTTCACTCATTACACATTGGCTCCTTCATGAAGCTTCAACCCTCTTTAATCCATCTCCCTTATTTTCATCCATCTCTATTATTTTCATGCACTCTCTCGGCTTCTTTATTTTTTTGATCCATACTTTGCTTTGTTTCAACAATCTCCTCAATTGTTAACCATAACAATATTAACATAATTGGTCACACTCTTCTTTCAATACTGGTATGTGCAGTTGATTTCTCAATTTCACGTTGCACCAACTTTGAACTATTAACATGAAACTGTAGGGAAAAACATATACCTTTCAATTTACTTACAATGGCCCTTTGCAGTCAATTTTTGCAGTTGCACACACCAACAACTTCTCATTGGTGAAATTATAACATAGCCTAAAGGATCAAGGTTCATTTTCGCTGCTAGGAATATTTCTCTGTAAGTCCTTTGTGCCACGAGTGCCACATATTTCACTTCTACATCTCTCAGCACATTCAACTTCAATTCCATATGTAGTGCATGCAAGACAAGCCCTTATATGAAGCTAGAGCTGCCTCCAGTTCCATCTTTTCCTTCCTACCCTTCAACACAAAATATGACCATATATCAGTTCCATAGTTGCTACATACTGTGTGTCCAAGCTTGAGAAAAAAATCCACTGCATCTTCTATAATCCACACAATCTTGCATGATTCAGGCATTAAAATGAAGCTCACCTAGACTTCCACTCACTTATCTTACTACATATTCACATATCTCAAACAGTGCTACCATCCTCATGCATTCATGCTATAGGATCCATGAATTTGTTTTTCATGATCCTATTCCTAGCATATACACCACTTGCTGCAAGGAATTGCAGCACTGCTCCTTCTGCATTCTCCAATTTACACCCGAGACCATGAGCATCTCAGCTTCCTAGGCATCCTCCATTCGCGCAACCAAGTGTAGCGTCCTCTCGTGCCTAGCAAAGAGATGCCTTGATAGCATGTGCATACCTTTCAACCTATTTTTACTCCATGGCTACTTGATCATAACACCTTGAAATTTTTGGTCACTGATTCCACACGCAACAAGTCTTCTCAGGAAACAAGTCTCTTACCAGACAACATTGGCTCTGCATCTAGATCATTCATCTACTTCATACTAAGATAGAATACTTGTTGTCTCCACCTTCAACAGATAGAGAAAATCAATTCGATTGGGTTGAATGAGTTCCCATTTTCGCCATTCCATGTAGGAATTCCGTACTATGCTGATAAGGAATTACCTACTATGGATCATTCATTGAAATTGATGATGGAAACTCGATCATTCCCACACTTAACTAGGTTTTTGATTCCATAGGTGCAATGAATCCCTCTACCATTCTTGTAATCTCGTTCAATTCCATCTACATCGGGTACTCCACTTTTTCTCATTGTCGACACTTCTAAGTTCTTGGCCTTTGGCCCCTTTCCTTTTTCTTCTCAGCGACTTTCTCCACCATTTTTTATACTAGTTTGAATATTCTCATTCTTTCTAAACATATTTACTTACCATTGGGACCAAACCTTCAGCTCTAATAGCAGATGTTGGGATCACAGAGCACTGAGAGAGATGGTGGTGTCTAAAGACACCATTGTTTGTTCTCAGTGGCCATCGATAGAACCACATTTGATAAATATCTTTTCAATAAGTTAAAGTCAGGAACTCCACCACACCTCACCATCATTTGCTAGAGTGCAGGTTTGTGCTTCTCCTTGTGGTTCTAGATTAGGATAGTCTATCCTCCTACCACTGACCATGCGTCTGTATATTTTATATTTGTATGTGTACATCCAAGCTACACGAGGAAGATTACTTGTAAAGCCTATATATTCAGGTGGGCACCTCCCTTTCTCAGAAACTTATGGAACGGGGAGACAAATTTAGTCGTCATGTCTTTTCTTAGAGGTGAGGTACCAATCCATCTACATTGTTCTGCTCTTTAGGAAAATAGGAAACCCATTATGGACCTGCAATACTTTTCCTAATGTAATGTGACCTACCTTCTGGATATGATCAACAATGGCAGTTAGCTATCAAAAACTATGACCTGTTGGCAGTGATCGACAATGATGTGTGTCGACTATGACTATCTCTAGCCAAGGAGAGTAGCCCCAACCTAATAGTTGATTCAAGTATTCCAGCCCAACTATGACTGACAATTTTGTGTATGACTATGACAATTGGATATTACCTACCTACCTTTTGGCTATGATTGACTATGATTGGATAAGATCTATTGCTATGTCGATGATGTTGGGTGCTTATGCACCAGTATGTGGGGATATATACTCTTAGTGTATGATCCTCAAATTGTGAATCGACGTATCTAACAAGTTGTGGTAGATTGATATGTGTGTGGGTATAGGTTCAGTTAGTGTAGATTAGTTGGAATTGCACGTGGCCTTGGTAGAGGACTTGGTAGATGTGGACTTGGCAAGTTCGTTAGGTATAATGTGTGTCCTTGTCCCTGTGGTCCCTATGTGGCTCTACTATTGCTCTGACTGGTAATGATTGGTACTTATGGTCTCTCTTTGTATGGCATATGATCTTATTCGAATTGTGAATCAATGTAAGTAAGCATCATAATTTCTCCATTCAAGATAATAATGATTCTTCTGTAGGATGAAGCCTATGTGGTAACTCTATTTCAGGTTAGAACGAATGGGTACAGAACTATGTTTAGAATGAAGGGGGATTTGGTACGAAATATGTACAGAGTGGGAAACGAACGAGGTTCGATTGAATGGGCAGGTATTTCTCTCGTTGTCTGGTAGAAATGTCATCAAATTTCCTTTCTGGGTTTTTCGTAAGGATAAAGTCTCATTTATGTTGGTTGACTTGATAGTGTAACCATTTGCAGAAAATATTAACCTTTCAAACTAGGTGATGAGAGAAAGGATAGCTCCCCATTTGCAGATATAGATGAGCATCACAGACTACTCCCCATTAGCATAACATAGTAACTTTTCTTATTGGTCGAAGAGAGAATAGGTGGAGACCTGTGAGCATACCCTAGCTTATTGGGAACAACTGTTTGTGATGGGAAAAAATTGAATAGCTCCACATGGGAAGCACCTATCTAATTTGGGAACAACTAAGTGAATAGAGAACAATTTTTTTTGGAACTGAGCGATTAGAGAATAGGGAACCAATCACATTCTTTATGATTGATATCATTCATTGGCTTTCCATTGTCAACTTTCATTCTTACTGACCTAGTTGGTCTGTTTACTAGTGGTGATTGAGTGGCTGGATGAGACGGTTGGGATTTGTTACCACTCTACGACAATAGGGGGACAAGTTCTCAGAGGATAATATATCAAACATTTTATCCACCTTTTAATACCAAATTTACCACCTCTGGGGTCACCACCTTTCTTTCAATGACCACGATACATTTATGTATTGAATTTACCATATATTAGGCCATTTTAGTGGAAAAACCAACACCCAAGCAATATTAAGAAACTAATCGCGTAAAATGGTGTTCCCTTGGACGAAATCAAATTACTCTCCCAATTGGATACCACTTTTGCTATTTTTCTGACCAAGCCCTGATTAATTAATTAGAACCAACAACAATATTCTAGGACAGACCTCGCCAAATATGGAAAAGTTAGCAAATACAGAAAATATTGATTCAACACATCTCAAAGAAAAATACAATAGTGCTTACACATAAGATTCCTCAAGCATGTCCTCCCTATAGACGAACGCTTAAGGAGAGTAGTATTAACAAGGTCTCGTAGTAACTCCAGGCTTGACTTAGTGTTTTCATAGGTAGGCTAGTGATAACCAACCACCTGGTAAGCAAATATTCTTGATCTTCGTTCTCGCAAGTGAGTCTTTCCTTTCCCATCCAGCAAGAAATAAGTAAGTAATCTAAGCTAATCAACAAACATACCAGGATTCATTCATTCTCTCTCTCCTAGTAAGAATTCAAGTAATGCAAACATATAATATATCTTGTCATACTGGCCATAAGGAAAGAATAGGAAAGCCACATAAGATAGAATAATAGTGGAAGGAAGGATCCCAAGGGTAGGAGAGAGTGCCAACCGAGATCAATGAGGATAGATAATGGGCGAAGGAGAATAGAATAGAGAGGTAGAAGGGTGTGATTCCATCTGACTATGAGAAAATTGAGTGGGTAATAGTACAAGAGCTTAAAAGATACACTAAGCTAAGAGGGAGGCGGAGTGTCAAGGTGCGATCTGAAATCAACATAGCGGGGTCGTTGAGTCTAAAAACTGCAGGGAGACTGAAAGCCTCAACAAATTTGAACCAAAATGGCCAAAGGGGTTTGAAGGTGATGGAGATGATAGGTGTAAGGATTTAGATTGAGAAAATATTGTCCAAAAGTAAGGATACCATAATTATTTCATTCCTCTTTGAACATTTAATGGGTAGCATCAAACTATAAGGGTGTTGTAGTGAAAACACAACAGCCCCATTTTATCCTATCATAATAGACATGTAGGCCCTTTTTGCATAGCATTCAGGCTTTGAGTATGTTTACTTCATTTCAAGTCTAATGTGCCTTTTATTTATATTTGTATTATTTTTATAGTTTTCCTAACTTTTATTAAGTTTGTTTCTTAATAAACTTTATAAATAAGTTTATCTATACATCTTAAATTAATAAATAAAACATAGCCTCCGAGACCAAGAACTTCATTATTATTATTAGTGGCTATATTTTCGAAAAAGTGGCTTTGGCTTATATTATAAAGTGGCTATAACATATCGAACCTCGAAACCTAACAATATTAGAAGATCCCTTTCAAAATCCTTGATATCATATGTCCTAGGCCCATTTAACAATGGTTGTAGTTTATTGAACGGAATACCCACATATCTCGTAATTCTCATATGTTCCCTTATATCAGATAATCCCTAATCAGAGCTTTGTTATGTGTCACCACTCAAAACCTTTGATCTCCGATACGTGATATTTATTCATCGCCAATCTTCAATATCCCAAAAGTCCTCCACTTCGATATGCGGATATATTGTGTTAGGTTGTGTTATATTCTTTCCATGACTACCCCACGTGCGGGGGGGAATTAGGACCCCATATACGTTGTGCATGACACTGTTGGGGGGTAACAAGGGGGCAGTAGCCACGTTGCATGAGTTCTGGGGCAGCACCCTGGGAAATTTTTTTTGGACCCTATATTAGGTGGGTAGACCTACCTTTGGTTTTGTCCATGGATTTTGCACATGTTTTTGTGCATGGTGGTTTGTTGTCCATGGTATTTTGTAGCTCCAGTTAAGGGAACTATGATTATGTTCTAATCCAGGGTTAATAGATTGGGGTTTATGGATGCTTCGGCATGTATATATTTATTGTAACATTGAAAGGAATATAATGAAAAATCCATCTGGTAGTCTCGGTTTTGGGATCCAGGGGGAAATATTTGTGTATATATGTTCGATGTTTTATGCTCTCGCCATTGACTATTTTATGTATTTAGAATTCATATGTAGTTAATTTCTGTACAGGGCTAAAACCTACATTTGGTACCAGATTTGTTTTGGATTCAAGGGGACACCTTTACTGCAAAGGGGTTTTTGCTCGAGCCTATGGTAAACCCTATTCAGCGGCAGATCTGCGAGACTGATTCTTGTGGTGAAAGAAGATGGTGACTAGTGGAAAGATAGAGATCAAGAAATTTAATGGTCATAGTTTTGAGTTGTGAAAACTCAATCTATTGGTGGATAAAGATTAGTGTATCAAGGTAGATCTAGGTACTAAACCAATAGAAATGTCAGCAAAAGACTGGGTGAACTTGGATTAGAAGGAAAATATCATAATATGATTGTGTGTCTCAGATTCAGAATTGTTGAATGTATTAGAGGAAGATTTAGCGAAGGCTTTGTGGGACAAGTTAGGGACTTTGTACCAATCTAAGTCTCTAGTGAATAAACTGTTTGAATGGAAAAATGTTGTATAATGTGAGGATTAAAGATGGAGACTCAGTGAAAGAGCATCTGAATGCATTTAATACTATGGTAAGTTAGTTATTATTTGTTGATATTAAAATTTCATATGAAGATAAGTTCATCAATTTGTTGTGTTCTCTACCAGATTCGTGGGATAATATGGTTGTTTCAATAGGTAGCAATGCAACTGCCTTATAGTTTGATGAAATAGTCTCATCCTTGCTATCGGAGGAGATGAGATGGAAAAATATGGAGGGACATGTTATAGACATTTTTGTGCCTTACAGCATTGAGCATGAAATGTCCATAATCTAAGGGATCCAAAGTCCCTAAACATGTTGTTCCTACCCCTAGAGGAACAAGGCTAACAACCCACATCAATTCACAGAAGTTCTCCACCTAAAACTGCTCAAAAACAAGTCAATTCAGGATCATGTCAATGGCTCCACTGGCTATCTGCGCTGAATGTCAAAGCCAACATTGGCTACCTGCGCTGAATGTCAAAGCCAACACTGGCTACCTACGCTGAGCGAGAGTGGACATGTGGCAAGCTCATTTCTCAAGGTGTCAAAACCCAGGAAGCTTCCAAAATGACACTTGCCTCAGGGAATTCGACTGGTGATGAGTAAGAGGTTCCAAATCTCCAAGTGGAAGAAAGAACCTCCAAGTGGAATCAAGAACTAACAGAGGGAGAGGACACTAGTCAGATCTCAAGCTGACTCATCCTCTCTCCAAAACATCTATATATGGATCTCTCCTCCATGAGATCTAGAGGCTGGAATTTTGTTATTGCAAAGAATTGTTGTTGGTTTGAGACTGGAATCATTGGGTGCTTAATGCTTTGAAGGGAGGTGAAGATAGGAATTCCATTTTGCTGGGAAGGAGATGCTGGATTGGAGCCCTCTGGGTTGTATCTCTTCCTGAACCTTGTTATTCATCAATAAAGCTATCTTGGTTTCTCCTATATATTGATGTATCTTTGATGTATGATTGCATTAGTATGTTTAGTTTACTTCTAATCCTGAACTAGTTATGTTTATGAATCTATGTCTTTGTGTAGTGTTCTTCTCTTGTAATCTTGCAGAGACCTGTTGAAGCTGGGCGAGCGAGAAGGCAAGTAGCTGTGAACACCCAAAGAGAAGAGAAATCGGATCGAGGGACAAACGGAAGACACCGGTTAGTCCATCCATCTCTCTTCATTCTTAATTCATAAAGGAAGAATACTAGAATAGCTGTCTCTGTTTGTTGCTAAGGCACTGTCACACCTTAGGTGGATAGGATCGTCCTGCATAGGCATTTTTCCCCACAACAAATTGGCGACTCCGCTGGGGAGAAACTCTCGTTTTAGTCATTTTATTTGTGTCTCTATCATTGTTTGTTTCATAGACTCAACAGCAACAATCGAACTGCTTCTGCTATTCTCAGTTGCAAAGTAGACAGTTGCTGCCTTGATCCAATCACTGGATTTGTCTATGATCTGAACAATGGACTCACAAATGATTTGATGATCCTTTGTGATAGATCTTAGTACCCCCTCAAAGCATCCCTTTGATTGTACCTTGCTTGTTGCTTTTATTTGGCCTGAAACCGTTGATTAATTAGCAATCTGTGACCCAGAACCCAGTGAGAAACTCTCGTTTCTCGTTCAGCGCGAACCCTGTGAAGGCATTCTGCATTTCAACGCAGGTCCCGTGAAGGCTACCTGCGCTGAATGTCAAAACCACAGTGTTGAGGTTGCGCTGATCCAGTTTTGCCTTGTGCAGCTGGGGTTCTCTGCTCTCTGTTGCCCTGTTTTGATCTCTGTTTTTTGCAGCCTGTAACCAGTCTGATAACTCCTTTTCTCTGCTTAAATTCCGCCTCCTTTTGTACAAAAAGACTGTGAGTGTTTTTATGTGTTTGTGGCGTCATTTACAGTTTTCCTTTGCATAAGTGAAATAATCATCCTGTAGCCCTTGATTCAGATCTGTTGACTGTGATCTTAGGAGAGAGTTCATTAGCTGTTTACAGTTGATTATACATTTGCTTTTGCTTATTGGTTTGAGTTTGTCTCTTTTAAGTGTCGAAACAAGTGTTCATTTCGAAAGTCGCAAAGTGTTGTAATCTCTTCTACCCTTTCTGATTTCGAAAAAGTAAACTTTTTTGTACTTGTCATTTAAAAGCAAATTCAAAGTTGTACAAAAAGCTTTCTTTGTAGGCATCAATACTAAGAAAGTGGAAAACAAACACCTGCATTGTGCATTTGCATTTTGATAGTTTGCATGCTTGATTTAGGAAAAGTGCATTAGAGTGTGCTGATTTCTCTTTGAGAAAAGATGGTGTCTTTCTTTTCCCTTAGTAGCTAGGATTTTCAAAGTTGAAAAGATATAAAGCTTGCTTATCATCTTAGACTGCATTTAGGAATTGTACCATACATCTCGTGGTGTTCCAGAAAGGCAAACTTCTAAAAAGATCAACTTAAAATAAACTGAATGAACTTAACAACGCTTTGCAACATAACGCACAACATAGAGGTCTAGGCTAGAGACGTGTTCCGGCGTCGTTAAGCCTGGTGACTGTCGATCTCGTGGAAGGTGGGTGATTCCTCTTGAGGGATGATAGCGCCAGTACGGATTGTGCTCCCACGTACCGTCGCATATATATTAGGAGACCCCTATAGGAATATAACCTTTATCCTTAGGAATCTGTGTCGGCCGCCCTACTGATCGCAATGCACTGAACACAGCATTCAGGAAGATCGACCGCCCGTACCTTAAAAAGTATTCTGCGGTTTTGCGAAAAGTTTGGCACACCCTCTGCCTAGAACTCCAGCGCAGTTTCTTTTGGCCTTTTTCAGACTCTATAACAGAAAAATTCCATTCGAGCATTTGTCACTTCGGGCTCGTTAAAACATCGAAGGGGACTAGAGTCATCTTTAGCTTTTTCTCGACTCTTTAAAAGTGAAAAAGCAAGTTGTGTCTAAAGCGTCGTTAACAATTTATTTTAAACGGAACAATCACCCTTTATTCCTGCGTTGATCTTTAGGTTGAAAAGATGGAGCACACCAACCAAGGAATTCCCCTTGGAGGAAATCCTAGTCCCTTCTCCTCTTGGGGAGATGTTGGTGCGCCCCACATGGCCACATTGTCGCTTCCAGGACTGAAAATTGGCCTACCAGTCTGGCTCTTTTCAACCAATGTCATTCAGAACACTACCATTCCTGAACAGTCGAGTCAACAGTTAGACCAGACCAGAGTTGCCCACCAGCCTTCGACTTCATATAATTCTTCCTCTCCTCCTTCCTCTTCGCTTGACGGGACTGGTAGAACAAAAAACCGAGTTTCTAAGGAGAAGAAGGAGAAGAAGAAGAAAGAAAAGAAGAAGAAGGAGCTAAAGGCGACTGGGGGCAAACAAGTGTCGTCTGACAAAAATCCACACACAGCACTCACTAGGCCTAAATCGCCATGTGTCATATGCAAGGGAGACCACTTCCACAGAGATTGTCCCTGTATCCCTCGGATACTAAGGGACTGGTCCCCCCGTTTGCACAATTCGGTAGCGTCGACCTCTGATAGCCATGTTGACTGCTCACCGTCAACTAGTGGGAGTGAAGCCCCAGGACAGAGAGGGAAAGCTAAATTTCCCTGCAGACTGTGTGAAGGCGATCATGCCATCCACCGTTGTCCCTTCTTAGACGAGGCAAAAAGAGTTTTGGAAGATCGCCCGATTTTACGAGCGCAACTTCCTCCTGGATATCAAAAACTCCTGCCAAGTCCTTCACTAGTTGAGAACCTGGCTGGTCCGCTCAGGTGGTCAGCCGAAGCACCTATCATTGAAGATGAACTGTCTGAATCCATACCTGACGAAAGTCAAAAGGTTGAGGCGGCAGTTGACCCGGTATTGCCTTCAGAGGCTCTATCTTCGAATGATACCATCACAGAGGAGAATAAAGACGACACCGTCCAAATTCTCTTCATCAACACTGACTCTGATGAACAAGGGGGCAATGCCCCCATTCCTTTATCGCAGGAAGGAAGTTCATTAGAGCGATATCCGGCCGTCTATTCGGTCCCACCACCAAGCAACCTAGTTGTCTCGTTCAACTGGAACCAACTAGGCAGACCCCGGTTGCCAGCTAGTATACCATTCAGAATTATCGTCCAAATATACAGAATGGTAATGGATGGCACTATCATTGATGAAGGGGCATCTGTGAGTATCATTTCCTCTATTGCTTGGAAAGCGCTTGGTTCGCCAGCGCTTTGCGCTTGGTTCGCCAGCGCTTTTGCCTGAAATGAGAAATCTATCAGGCTTTGATAAAGGAACCAGTCGACCTTTAGGGATCCTCCCCAATGTGCCCATAACATTGAAAGGGAAGACCGTTCAAATGAACGTGATGGTCGTTCAAGGACCCTTGGATTATAACCTACTCCTTGGACGAGACTATATATATTTCATGGGAGCCATTGTCTCCTCACTCTTTAGAGTAATGTGTTTTCCGCACGAAGGAAGAGTGGTCAAGCTTGTGGACCAACTTTCATTTCCCGGATCACACATCGCAAATAGTCATGTACCATCCCTAAATGGTCTATTCACGCAAGAAGTGTCTCAACCCACGGTCCGTCCTCCTGATGAGCGCGAGTAATCCGGGAGGATATGACTGGAACCCAGGGGGCATGCGTCCTGGTCTGCTTCGGCAGGAAAACTTTGGGTATAGGGTAGGTTTCCGCGGGAGAATATGACTAGTCCATACCCCGTCCGTCTAGGAAGAGGGTTGTTCTAGAATAAGATTCTTTTGTCAAAGTTATGTGAGTTGGCGGGCTACGTCGCTCACCTTTGTCTATTTCGGTAGACATCGCCGAAGAAATGTTTTGTTTGCTCCGTGAATGAGACAATCTTTGGGTAACCTGAAAGAGGTAAGCCTCTCTCGTTAAAACAAATGTTTTGGCGGAGGTGAAGTAGAGGTAACCTTGAAATCGTGCTTTATGCTTGGAGGCATGCAAACCTTTTGGAGTGCAAGCAAGGGGCGACTATTTATTTTTTTAAATTTTTAGGACCTCTAACCCTTTAAACTCGTAGGATTAGTCGTTTCCGAACTTGCATAACAAAAGGATCCGGAGCAAAGCTTACGTAAGATCTAAGCTCCCTAAAAAGTAGCATCTTCAATGAGACACTCTTATCATATCACTGGTATAAACGAGCAGTTTTAGCACAAAGTTCATGCTCGTTAAAAAATAAACGCAAGATTCGAGCAGTTTTAACGCGGACTTCATGCTCGTTAAAAAATAAACATAAGCAATGAGCAAGTGTTTCCACCAGCATTTAAGCTCATTTTAAAATAAAAAATGAACCTCCACCCGGTAAATAACCACTGTGAATGTAACTTTATCAGCCATTAAAGCCTTGGTCATGTTTGCACCGTCACCTCCACTTTTCATTTGGCCGATCGTTCACCTCCATATGATTGTTTACCCATTTTGAGGAACAGTTGCGAAGAGTGATTTCACCTAGCCATCCTTGTGACACTGCCGTGATTGGAAAATTCCAACCTGTACCTGGAATCAGCTGCTAACCCTATTCATCACTCGTTCCTCAAAAGACGAGTCTTCTTTAAGCTCTTTTCAACTGACTCGTAAAAAATGAAAAGATTGCTGAGTCCTTGGCCTTCCGGCTCGTTAAAGGGACAGGAAGTGCTATCCCTCCTCTAGATTTTAATCTTTTTGGACCTCAGGGATTATTGCACAAAAAGATCGAGCGCTTGTTTGTTCGGTTCGTTAAAACTATCGAAAACTCATCCCTTCTGTATTGTTTTATACTTTTTCAGACCTAAGGGATTAGATGATGAAAAAGGAATTTTGGAGTTAACTTTATGTACCTTTTCAGACTCTCTAAAAATGAAAAGGACCGAGTTATCCTTGTCGTTAGACTCGTTAAAATCACTAAATAGCGACAAACTTGTCTTTAGACGAGAACGAGTTTCACTATCGCTAGGCTCGTTAAAACATAGCGATGGGCTTGCCTGATGGGCAGGTTATAGAACAAGCATATGTTATCCTCCTCAAGCTTGACAAAAATAAAGAGGTACTGGTCAGCAATGACTGGGGAAAAATTGGGAGAAACTCAAGAAAACTTTGATGGTAGCAAGTCGCTCTTGAACATGACACTTTTCTTCCGTACCACAATCGGGTTGGGTTGTTTCATTCACTGATCACATCACCATGGTCTCGCCATACCATCCGTAATTGGGGTAATGCTACCGATCCATTGCATCAATGTCGCCATATGTTCAAGAGAAGTCGTTTAGAATGAGTCAACCGTGTCCCATCCACTGCCATACATTATCCTTCATCCGTTCATGACCGCCACCCTGAATCATATGTCACAGATCGTTTTCACCTCCATAAAAATCATTAGCTCCGTTCCGTGTCACTGATGTGGGATACATTAAGGCCCTCCTTTGATGGATCTCTTCTTGTCGACATCAGCTCATTATCCAAGAAGTTGATCTAGGAACAACCCCTTCAGCACTTTGAAGCTTGCATGCCTCAATGGCAAGTTTCTCACTTTCGGCGACAGGTATACATCAATGACCTTCGACCAGAAGATTTTGCGTGGTGTTCGACGCCAAGTCCTTTATTCACACCACGTGAATTGTACTGCAGTACCTTGAGGGTCATTATCATTATCGGTGATTCCTCTCGCGCTTGTTAACGGTTTACCTCATTGACCGGTAATCGAGCGATGTCTTTCCATGTTCGACTTTAGAACAATTCTCACATGGATTGACTTGTACTTAGAGTGAAGATCGAACGAGTTTGAAGACCCCGGATCTAGTTTTATCCATCCGGGCTGCGATATATATTCAGGAAAGATAAAGACATTTGACATGTACATCATTGCAGCAGATGATCATCCTACTCAAAGGATGATAATTTCATCAAAATTATCAGTCTACCATCAGACGATTGTCTATTCTATGTACAGAAAATGAATTTATAAAGCTGAGCATGGGAATGCCCGCCTCAGCTAGATCATGAAAGCAGTATGAAAAATAATGTATTGTATTGTATCTTATTACAGGTCTCCTCCCAGCATTGGATGAACTTCGGACCCTCCTGGATAAAGCATTTCACCCGATAAACGACCTCATACTTTAGGGGGCAACTGTTATAGACATTTTTGTGCCTTACAGCATTGAGCATGAAATGTCCATAATCTAAGGGATCCAAAGTCCCTAAACATGTTGTTCCTACCCCTAGAGGAACAAGGCTAACAAACCACAGCAATTCACAGAAGTTCTCCACCTGAAACTGCTCAAAAACAAGTCAATTCAGGATCATGTCAATGGCTCCACTGGCTATCTGCGCTGAATGTCAAAGCCAACACTGGCTACCTGCGCTGAATGTCAAAGCCAACACTGGCTACCTGCGCTGAGCGAGAGTGGACATGTGGCAAGCTCATTTCTCAAGGTGTCAAAACCCAGGAAGCTTCCAAAATGACACTTGCCTCAGGGAATTCGACTGGTGATGAGTAAGAGGTTCCAAATCTCCAAGTGGAAGCAAGAACCTCCAAGTGGAATCAAGAACTGACAGAGGGAGAGGACACTAGTCAGATCTCAAGCTGACTCATCCTCTCTCCAAAACATCTATATATGGATCTCTCCTCCATGAGATCTAGAGGCTGGAATTTTGTTATTGCAAAGAATTGCTGTTGGTTTGAGACTGGAATCATTGGGTGCTTAATGCTTTGAAGGGAGGTGAAGATAGGAATTCCATTTTGCTGGGAAGGAGATGCTGGATTGGAGCCCTCTGGGTTGTATCTCTTCCTGAACCTTGTTATTCATCAATAAAGTTATCTGGGTTTCTCCTATATACTGATGTATCTTTGATGTATGATTGCATTAGTATGTTTAGTTTACTTCTAATCCTGAACTAGTTATGTTTATGAATCTATGTCTTTGTGTAGTGTTCTTCTCTTGTAATATTGCAGAGACCTGTTGAAGCTGGGCGAGCGAGAAGGCGAGTAGCTGTGAACACCCAAAGAGAAGAGAAACCGGATCGAGGGACAAATGGAAGACCCCGGTTAGTCCATCCATCTCTCTTCATTCTTAATTCATAAAGGAAGAATACTAGAATAGCTGTCTCTGTTTGTTGCTAAGGCACTGTCACACCTTAGGTGGATAGGATCGTCCTGCATAGGTATTTTTCCCCACAACAGGACAGAATGGTGATGCCTTGTATGTACGAGGATAGTCCTAGAATAGAAACAAAAATAAGTCCTCGAGTGGGAGATCTAAATCTAGAGAGAGATCTAAATCTCTAGGAAAACATGTAAAAGTGTGCTAGAAATGCAGAAAGGAAGGACAGTACAAAAGGGACTGTAAATCTAAATCTCCTGAGAAAGGAAAGGGATTTGATGATGCTCCTTCGGTAGACGTGAAAACCACCTCAGATGAAGGTGGGGATGTGTACTTGTCTCCTTCTTCAAGTACACATGTAGATCATGAGGCATGGTTGATTGACTCAGGAGCATCCTTTCACTTCACTCCCCATAGAGAGTGGTTCTAAGAGTATGAGAAATATGACGGTGGTGACGTATTCTTAGGGGATGACAGGAAGGATAGAATCCTTGGTTGTGGAAAATTCAAGTTGAGGTTGCAAGGTGGAAGGAGTAGAACACTTCCGAGTGTTTTGCATATTTCTGCATTGGCTAGAAATTTAATTTGTGTAATAAATCTAGATGATGCAGGTGTAAAAATAGTGTTTGAGAAACTCTGTACAAGATTCAAGGTAGCATTGATATTGATGGGTGCAACAGTTCTATGGTTCCTGAAAGTGGAGCTGAAAATCTAGTGGTATTTGGAGAAAATACCATGATATGGCATCAAAGGCTTCTACATAATGGAGAGAAGGGCCTTCGAATACTTCATGGTAAAGTTATGATAGAAGGTATGTCTAATAGCTCTCTGGATTTTTATTTCTATGAAAACTGTGTATATGGGAAGTAGAATCGGGTGAGTTTCCTCTCTGGTGGTAAGAGGGAAAAACAAATATTAGAGCCTGTGCAGAGTGATGTGTTTGGACCTATGTTAGTTCCATCACTAGGAAAGTTTGTGTACTATGTATCATTTACAGATGAATTCTGAACGAATACATGGATATATTTCCTCAAGAATAAATATGAAGTCTTTGACAAGTTTAAAGAATTTAGGGCTCTGGTAGAAAACCAAATAGAGAAGAAGATAAAGGTGTTGAGGACAGATAATGGTGGACAGTTTTGCAAGAAGGAATTTGAAGAGTTATTTAATAAGTGTGTTATAGCATGGCATAATACTACTCCATACACACCTGAGAAAAATAGAGTTGTAGAAAGAATGAACAAGACGTTGATGGAAAGGGAAAGAAGCATGCTTAGTGGTGTCGAGTTAGGACAAGAATTTTGGGCAGAGGCGGTGGGGACTGCATGTTACTTGGTTAACAGATCACCTTCATCAGCGTTGGAGGATAAGACTCCACAAGAGCTATGGACTCGTAAGAAATATTCTCTTTCACATCTGAGGGTATTTGGATGTGATCCATATGTACATGTTCCAAAGGAGAAAAGATCAAAGTTGGATAGTAAATTTGAAAAGTGCATCTTTATTGGGTGTAAGGATGGTTTAAAAGGTTATAAGATTTGGAACCCAGAAACAAGGAAGATTGTGTACAACCTAGACGTGGTGTTTAGAGAGGTGAAAGATGTTATTAAACATGAAGTCCTACCAAAGGAACCTGAGAAGATAGAGTTTAAGCTAAAGGAGGAAGAATCATACTCTATAGTAGAAGAGGAATCAGAAGATGAAGAGCCACAAACTTCAGCTCTTAGAAGATCAGTTTGAGAAAGAAGCCAGAAAGGTATAGTCCATATAATTTCTATTCAATTTTTGATTTATCTATTACTCATGGTGATACCAAAAGTGTGAGGGAAGCAGTAGGTTTAGAGGATGGAAAACTCTGGAAAGAGGCCATGGTTAATGAAATGACATCTTTTCACAAAAATGAGGGTTGGGATCTGGCAGAGTTGTCGGCTAGAAGGAAACCCATTGGAAAAAAATGGGTGTTTAGGAAGAAGATGAATGCCGAAGGAAAGGTGGAGAAATAAAAATCTCGGTTGGTAGAAAAACGTTATTCCGAGGTGTCAGGAATTGATTTTGGTGATATTTTTTCTCCTATTGCCAAGGTAGCTTCTATTAGATTACTTTTATCTGTTACTGTTGCTTTTGATTTTGAGGTAGAAAAAGTGGATGTGAAGACAACATTTCTTCACAGGGATCTGGAAGAAGAGATCGACATGAAGCAACCTAAAGGCTTTGTGGTGATGGGTAAGAAAGAACTAGTATGCAAGTTAAAAAATTCTATGTATGGGTTAAAACAGTCACAAAGGATGTGGTATCATAAATTTGATACATTTATATGGGGACTTGGCTTCACTAGAAGCAAAGAAGATCACTGTGTCTATTTTTTATTAGTGACCCGTTATTTATCTGGTCTTGTATGTGGATGATATGTTTCTGGTTGGAAATGACAAAGAAATTAGCTAGGATTTGAAGACCCAATTGTCCTCCAAATTCGACATGAAAGATCTTGGTGCTGCAAACTATATTTTGGGCATGGAAATTAATTGAGATTGGGCAAAGAGGAAGCTCTGGTTAAACTAGAGGAAGTATATCGAGACAATATTGTAGAGGTTTAATATGCAAGATAGTAAACTAGTGAAGGTTCCTATTCTTGTAGGTGTAAATTTATTTGTTGAACTGTGTCCCAAGACACAAGAAGAGGAAGAGGAAACATCCTGTGTTACATATGCAAGTGTAGGCGGTAGCCTGATGTATGCAATGGTCTGTACTAGACTAGACATTGCACATGCAGTGGGAGTATTGATAAGGTTTATTTCAAAACCAGGGAAGGAGCATTGGACAATAGTGAAGTGGGTTTTCAGGTATTTGTGTGCCACTAGTGATTATGGTTTGTGCTACCAAGGAAGACTAGGATTGAACATAGTTTTGGATATCTATGGCTTTGTTGATGCAAACTGGGCTGGAGATCTAGATCAGAGAAGATATAGAAGTGGGTATGTGTTTAACCTATTTTGAGGTGTAGTCAGTTGGAGGAATAAGAGATAGTCTGTACTAGCACTTTCAACAACAGAGGCAGAATACATGGCAGCCACTCATGCAAGCAAGGAAGAAATTTGGTTGCAGATATTATTTCCAAGTATGGGGTTAGTACAACGAGCTATAAGGATAGACTATGATAGCCAAAGTTTAAGTTTCTTGGCAAAGAACCTTGTTTATCATTCAAAGGCAAAGCACATTGATGTTCAGTATCACTTTGTGAGGGATATGGTCGAGGACAAAAAGGTGTTGCTGGTAAAGGTGGACACTTTGAATAATACTGCAAATGAATTGGCAAAGTTTGTGAGCACTGAGAAGTTCTCTTGGTGTAGAGAAACAATGGGCATTGTTAGGCTGGATCAATGACTAATCTTTCTTGTGGAAATAAAATGAAAAGTGGGAGAATGTTGGGTTGTGTTATATTCTTTCCACAACTACCCCGCGTGCAGGGGGGACACTGTGGGGGAAAATCTCTCCCTGTACATTGCGCTAGAAGTTGTCAGGGGGTAACATGGGGGGCGGCTGCCACCCCTATCAGGGAGTATGGAGGGGGGCTACCGCGCCCTACACATGGTCCGGGGGAGTGCCCTAGGAAATTTTTTTTGGACCCTATATTAGGTGGGCGAACCTACCTATGGATTTTTGCATGGATTTCGCACATGTTTTTGGGCATGATGGTTTTCTGTCCATGGTATTTTGTAGATCCAATCAAGGGAACTACGGTTATGTTCTAATCCAAGGTTAATAGATTGGGGTTTATGGATTCTTCAACATGTATATATGTATTGTAACATTGAAAGGAACATAATGAAAAAGCAATATGGTAGTCTTAGTTTTGGGATCTAGGGGAAAATCTTTCTGTATATCTTCTTTATGTTTTATTCTCTCGCCATTGTTTATTTTCTATTTTTAGAATTCGTATGCAGTTACTTTATGTACAAGATTAAAAACTACATATCATTCTACTGAGCTTCAACCGCTGAACTCTGATATATCACCTTGTCGATTTCCGATATTTGATGTCACAAAATTTTTGACTTCTGATAATCGAATATGCGTTTGACCTCTGAATTTCGATAACCATTCACCTCTGATATTCAATCTCCGACATACTATTTGCTCTGATATCCAGACCCAATATGTGTATTAAATTTGATTAATAAGAATATGGCGTATGCCTGTCTAATTGAAACAATTGTAAAACCTTCGATATTAAACCTTTGACATTTCGGACCTCATATAATTATTACAATGAGTTTAGTTATGATTTCACATCTGCTCCATATTGGAGCTATTCAATATCGCAAATATTTTGTGTTGTCTCATTTCAGAAGTTATGATGATTTTTTCTCCGATACCACATGGTTCTTGCCACTTGTTACTTCCACATGGGGCCACTGTGATCATAATTGAAAAGTCTATTCCAATGGTTTTGCGGGAAGTTTGTGTGTTTAATTTTTTATTTTGTTTTCGGTTAAGTTTAATATTAGAACTAATAAACTCTATTTGACTTAAACATGGATGAATCCATGGTAGATAAGGAGGAAGTAACAATTCGATTAGAACACTCTCTGTCATGTGCCACAATGTAGTTCTAAAATGGGAAGCTTTTTGTAGAATAACCTAAATAAGGCCAACACGTGGGCAAGAAATCAATCCTTCGACTAAAGAAAATAACTTTGTGGCAACGATTTCGATATTCAATTTTCCATTTCTCAAGAGAATCATAGGAGATTGTTAGCTCTATAAATCTGTATAAATACCCCTGTATTAAATCTTGTTAAGGGGGGATCACGATCCACACACATGGTGATTCTCTGTACTAATTTTATTTGTTCTTTTGCACTATTATAGAGTGTAAAAAGTTTTATTATAGAGATGGTGGAGGAGTTATGGCTTTGCTATAATTTCTTTTTACTATTGCAGGCAATTTTATAAAGGGTTAGAACTACTCTAAGAACTATGGTAATATAACTTTCACATGGTTTTAATTGATTCTTGTTCATGTGTGTTGGGCATGGAATCCCCCCACGGCATGTTTTGGGGCTCAAAGCCCAAGTCTTGAGTTGAGATTATCGTAAAGCTTAGCGAATTGTGAGCATGAAATATATGTTAGAGTCATAGGGATGTCTGCTCTAATTTTGAATGTAATGTTGGCCTACCCATGGTCGCGGACCATGGGATTGTATAAATAGAGTGAGGCTCTAAGTTGTAAAGGGAGATGAGATCTAATGGAGAATAGGCATGAAAGGTCTTAGAGATTAAGTTGAAGTTCAAAGTGTGTCTTGAGTCGTAGAGTAGGAAAAGGCTCTGTAGCTGAGTGCGTAGAGGCCTAGTAGAGTCCGCAGCTGAGTGCATAGACCCTTGTAGCTGAGTGCACAAGGTGGAGGCGAGTATGTTGTTAGGTTCCTATACCAATAGGTTTCATTTTTCATGATTGACTGTAGAAGGGCCAAATATGTTCATCCTTGCATGCTGCCAAGATTCCATATTTTGTAAACAAATCAAGAAAATTAAAAAATGAAAAGAGGGTATGCCCTAAAAGAAAAATCAAAGGGAAAAAAGAGTAAATTGGTCAGAAAAAATGATGAAAATGAACCCCAAACCAAAAGACCAAGAAAGTGTGCTAGTTTAAATGCCACTACTGTTCCATTGTTGCAGAACTTCATTGTGTACAGGTGGTTGATTCTGCATACAGTTGATGAATAGCCAGACAGTCCAATCCTGGCTAGATCATATTTGAATTTACTTGTCTTTAGAATAGAGAATAATGATCTGTCCAAACAGTTCAAGCTTGGCAGATGAGTAAATAGGTAGAGAAAACAAAGGAGCCCAACTGCTTAATCTGGGCCCTTGGAAGAGATAAGGGTAGACTTAGATAGGAGGGCATTCAAAGAAAAAGAGGAAAATCAGGGTTTGCTAGTCCAAATGCACCCAATCAAAAGGAAGAAAAAATGCTAGGTGTATTAAGCTGGGTAGGCAGTTTGAGGTTGCAGAAGCAAGTTTGTGATCATTTTTGTCTTGTCTAGAAAGACTTATCTCATGTATGTCACAAAAACCATGGAAAAGTGACTGCAGGATAGTGGAAGCATGACTAACTCCCCCTTTCATTCCCCCAGAAATCATTTACTAACATCCCCTCAAGGACATTGGGATCTGCCCAACAGTCCTATTTCACTTCATTCTATGAGAAATGCTAAGTTGAACTCTGAGTTTACTTAGTGAAAAGAAGCCACATTTCTTGTGTAAAAGATCTTACCATTTTTTTTATTTCCCTAAAAACCTAAGTTATTACCTTATAAACTTAGCGTTACCTATCCATAAAGTCATATTAACATTAACTTTATTATTTATCTCCTTTATCATTTTTCCCACCCCTATTTTATAAAAACTATATAAAAAACCCAAAAAATACCTAAATATCCCTACCCTTGGCAACTATAGCCATATAACACAAGTTCGGGAATTATTAGTCCATCTGGGGCTTTAATAATAACCCTTCCCCGTTCATAAATCATTAGGGGTTAATTTAACATCTGGTTAAATTAATAACCGCACTTAAAACCTCCACATGAACCATGCATTAACCTGGCGCGCATGTATATTGGGATTTGTTTTGACATTTGGTTAAACGAATAACCATGGCCGCCTGCATAAAACCCATAACCCAAAGTTTTATACCCCCGCGAATATTAAAAACATTAAAAAATTACGGCGGGTCCCGTATCATAACCACCCACCATCTGGATTTCCCATCCATCATCCGATCCCGCGCCGTAGATCCAACAGCTGGCAGCAATATCGGAACCGCTAATCTGCCAAGAGTTAGCGTCCGGGGGATGGGTGGTATTGTTGTCGTTCCCCTGCCACGCGTCAGCTTCCCGGCGTGATCGGAGCTCCCTCCTGCAAAACCACCATGTGCTAAAGGCAGTGCGGGGAATATCGCTTACTGCCCCGCCGCCTCCTTCCGACGTCATCCCCACGTCACATGATGACGTCGCGTGCATGTCGCCCGCCACTGCTCTGCTCCAGTGCCATGTCATCTACTGACATCACCACCCTGCCACTGTGTCGTTCGCCATGTCATCCGACATGTCAGCTGCCACGTCATCCTCCGTACCTGCTACACTACAAAACTGCGTCATGATGACGTCATCACAAAAAAGCACCAAAAAGCGCTAAAAAGCCCAAATTTTGTTAAAAGTCATGAAAGTGATGTTTTACGTTCATTTTTATTTGTTCACTTGTGGAGACCGTGCATGCCACTTACGACCAATTTGCCTCCAGAACTCCAATTCGCCACCCAGACGAGTTCACCCTGCAAACTCGGCCCGCTCAGCTCAGTGTTGTACCTGCAATTTGTACCAGTCACCTCTGAAACAGGTATTTACCCATTGTTCGCCCGTAAACCCTGTTTTTTGAAATTTCTCCATTTGAAATCGACTGAGGAACTAGAATTCAAAGTAGAATGCGCTCCTGCCTATGAATCACCACCTTTTAATTCACTAGGTGAGCCATTGTTCAAAAGCAAACCTGCAAACTTTTCCCTCCTCTGCAAATTGGCCATTAAACCACACTTCGAGCCCATTTCCGCCGGCAGAGTCTCCAAAACTGCCCAAACAGTGAGTTAATTTGTCAAAATCCCCTGCAAAAGAGCACCATTTCCTCTGTTTATCCAGCTGCCCAATTTAACCCTGCAGACTTTATCTTTCTCCTCTGAATTCTGCCTAGTGAGACCATTTCTATATCAAAGCTTAGTCTGCAAATTCCCTGGGAAAGGCTTCAGAGCCAGTGTTCTATTGTCTGTTGTTGCACAAACCTGAGTTCCAAATTACAAACACGGAGAATTTAAAGATGGCCACTCCAGCAGCCTTGAATATCACTCCTCTCAATGCACCCCACAAGGAACTGGAAGCATTACCTTTGGCTGATAGGGACTACTTAATCCAAGACTTGGTTGGTGACAGAAACCACCTGCAGACATTTTGTGAGTTGAGGAATAGTTATTTGAACAACAGTGACATTTATGGCATATGGGAATCAAATTTTCCCATATACTTCCTCCCTTCTGTCAATATCTTCCCTGAAATAATTTGCCTCTGCTGTGAAAACTATGAGCCAACTCAAAGGGCAGTCAAGTCTCCATCTGGGAGCATCCTCTTTCATATAACTCCTGACTCCATCAATCAAATGCTAAACTTCAAGCAAACTCAGCTTTTGGTCCCTCTTTCTATGAAATTCCTGCTTGATGAAGGTCCCAAACTCTCCAACTCAGAGATAGCCTGAATTGCCCAAGTATTCATGAGGGCAGATCGCTAGCCTATAGGGCCACCTCCTTTTCTCTATGTACATTTCAATGAAGTGGGTAAATTACTAGTTGATATGATATCTTATGTTCTGGGTTTCAAGACAAGTGAACATATTGATCAAACTATATTGGTCTTGCTGTCTGCATTCAGCCCAGGACAGCCCCTTGTTGTCAAATACAATTATGCCAAATTCATTGCTAATAAGATACATGACCAACTACTGAAACTGGATAGGGAGGGAGTATTCAAATACTCATCTTACATCTATCATCTATTCCTGTATTATCAACCAGACTGTTTCCAATTCCCCATAAAAAGATTGGACTCTAAAGGAGAAAAGAGGTCTGTGATTTTTTGGACCTCAGTCTTTCATGAAGTCCGCAGCTGTCCCTACTCTTACTGTGAGTTCATTGACTTGTTTGTTCATCTAGTCTCTTCTCTCCTAATGAGAACTCCTCCTGCTAGGCTATCTTACGACATGCATAAAATATTGCAGCTCTAAAAAAACTACAAAATAGGTGAATGGTACTTTTACCAGAATCACACTATCATTACAATATATCGCTGTGAGCTGTGTCCCTACAGGCTGCCAAGATATGTGCCAATGAGACTGTTTACCTTGGAATATTACAGGCAATTTATCAACTCTGATTTAACTCATTTTCATAGCACCAAGAAAAAGGCTCAGTTGAAATTCAAAGGCCAACTAGGACCCTCTGTCATGAACAAAAAAGAAGGATGGCAAGATGCTGATCAAATATTGGGGGAGAAACTCAAGTTAAAAAGGAGTTTTTGGTGGGTACCTTATGACCCAAATGGCTTTATCAATGCCAGAAAAATAAAATATAGGCTATCAGCCTATGAACATTGTAAAATCCCACAAATAGAACAATTTGCCAACCAAGATGAGTGGGTGGAAGCCACACTAGTTGAAGAATTCACCCAAGAAGAAATAATGGAGAAAAATGTGAAAGATTTGGAAAAGACCCTTGACTTGGATTCTTTTGAGAAGGTGACATTCAAATTTCCACAGCAAGTCGGAGAAGGCACATCAACTGCTGCTGCTCCACAAGCTGCCCAAGAAAGGTCTACACCAACAACAGGGACAACAAAGGGCAAGGAGGTAGTTGATGCAGAGCAAGAAACAATGACAAAACAACCAACTACTTCAAAGGAACAGAGTCAAGGGCAAGCCCCTCCACTGCAGACAGAGGCACCACAGATTCCAGCTTTACAGACTCCTCTCAATGAGGAAAGAGGCAAGAAATGGGACAGGGAAGAGACAACACCTGCAAGTGGGTCAACACAACAGCCAGAGGCCAAAAGGCAGAGAATAGATCCTCAAATTGAAGAGGAGATTAGTGAAGAAATCATAGAGAGCCCAAGGAGGGAGAGGGAAACCAGCCAGCAAACATCCACCAGCTCTCACAGACAAGAAACAGAGAGGCCACATGGTATGGAGGTGTCCTCCTCGAGGCAGCAAGGTGCACAACCATCTGGTATTAAAGGAACTTTCATGGAAATCAAGGCCCAAAATGAGTTATTGAGAATATAGCTGTATGATCAATTTCTTAAGACAACACCCTCCAAACAGCAAAGATTAATGGCAACTTATGACATTAAGGAGGAGAAAATGATCTTAAGTCATTTCAAGCCTAAGGTACCACAGCCATAGACAGCTGCAGACTACATAAAGACAAACTTAGAGGTCCTCGCCAAGGACATACACCCGATGGACCAAATTGAGCTACACAAGCAAACAGGTGAAATGGTCTATGCTACTCTAGCAGACAAGGCAATGCTGGCCCACCAATTGAAGGAATCATTGAGAAATACATCTACTCAATTGGATTTGGAGAGAATGTCTTCCTTGGCCAAAGACAACAGAATAAAGACATTGGAGGAAATTATTATGGAACTAGGGCATGATCCTAAGGATGCCAAGGGCATCAAAGCCCTCATAAGAAAAAAGGAAGAAGATATTGTTGCACTTAGAAAGCAGCTAAGGCTACCTGCAACCATGCACCCTCAAACTACAGAACTTGTACAAGAAAAAGAAGGTGAAGATACAATGGATTTGCTAATGAGGATGAATCAAAGGATAATTCAAATGGAGGAAGAATTGGAGAAAGCATTGCAAGGCAAGCAGGGAGAGTCAACCTCCCAGCCACCTGTAACAGCTCCAACAGTCCCCACTGCCCTTCCCACAGTAGTAGCAACAGTTCCTCCTATCATTCTAGTATCAACAACAGGTACATCAACCACGGATGCTTCAACAACAACAACAATAACAACGTCAGGATCTAGCATGAGCATGGAAGAAATGATGAAAGCAGTCAAAGAGCTAGAAGTTCAAATGTCAGAGCTGAAAGAGGCCAAAGAGAAGTTGGCCAAGCTAGAAGTAAGCTATGACAAGTCCAAGATAACAGTGGCTGAGAAAACAAGGGAAATAAAGGCCTTGGACAATAAAATAAAGTCCTTAGAAAAAGAGCTTACTCTAGATAAAACTCTAGCTGAAATCAAGAAAATTCTGTCGGCCAAAATTGGTCAGTCTATCACTAACCAACGGCAATCAATTCAGACTATACATGAGCAAATAGAATTGATAGGCCAAGCTCAATTTGAGACTCAAAAGGCTAGAGCATCATTGGGAAATATGCCTGAGCAAGCCAATAGAATGATTCAATTTTTGAACACTCATACTAAAGAGCAGCTGGCAGCTCTAGATATCAGGAACCGGACAGATACCATTTTGATAGTGAAGAAGGTGCTGACCCTGAGAAATTTTGTACAGACTTTAGAAAGAAAGTGCCAAGAAATGCAGGCAGAAATAAATGCCTTCAAACTAAAGTTTGCAACATTGCAGAGCAAAGGATTACCCATCTTGTTAACCAGCAGTGGAAGGCTGCTAACACATGAACAATATGCCAACAGGGTAAATAATTATGTTTCCAATCAAATTACAACATCCTCAAGCACCTCAGAAGAAACAGGGCCTCCCTCTGGACAGAGTCTTTATGATAAATTAGAAAATATGTTCTACATTGAACATGAGATAAATCACCTTTTTGAGGTTCAACCCAACTTCTATAGATATACTGAAGCTGATGAAACACTCATAAAAATACAAAGACATCAGTTGCCTATAGAAGACTGGTGGCAAGGAATGCTGGAGGTTTTACCCAGGTAATTTTGTTTCTATTTCCTTTTTTGGTCAGCTACAGGTCAGCAAACTCAAAGGCATGGGCCACCTGTCAAAGAGTGAAAACAGCAGAAAGAAGAAGTCAAATTGTGACTGCAGCTCATTAATGAATGACCAAGCACTGATGACAAGGCCGGGACAACAACACAGCAAGACATCAAGGCAGCAAGCACAGGAAACGCAGAGTAAAGACGCAGCTACCAGCCGACTTACTCAGTCTAAAAGTCAAATATCTCTGACAAATTAGACAGCCAGCACACCAACATTTACTGCGGCATTTATTTCTCTCATTTACTTCTTCTGAAGAGTTGGTGAAGGAAGTTATTGCTTGAGAACTTATCTACATGATATTTTGTGTCTCCTTTTTGTATAAATACCTCCCCATAAGATGTATTTGGGGTTGGTGATTTTCTCTCTGGACTGCGCTGTAATTTTGAGACTCTCTAATACAAAGGCTGTTGAAGTTCACTTCACTATTGCTGGACCATCTGAATGTGGATTTGATGTGCTGGGAACTGCTACAGAATTCCTGTGTCTTTCTATGGATCAATAAGTTGCTCTAACCTACATTTATGTTTTATGTGTTTGCAAATTTCATATATGTTTCATAGTCTTAGTAACAGAGAAAAAGAATAGCCTAGAATTTGTTTAAATACACTCTGCGTTCAATCTCTGGTATTAATTATGTTTTCTTCAGAGTTAGTCATAAACAAGAATTCTTAGCTGCTCCTGTTTCCACTGATTCTTTCACTTTGAAGATTGCCTAGGAATTCTTTACTGCTCCTTGATAATACTCATGCACCTTTCCTCTGCCAACATGATGAAGGATTCTTGGCTGCCCTTCATCCACTGGCTTACGTTCCATGAACTTCCAGATCTCAAAATTGTTTCAAGACTAATTATCTTTCTCTGTAGCATTGCCGTTTACTAAAGAAAACACCTTCAACAATACATCATCATTGATCCCATTTTCCCAATGGTATAAACAGTTTTAGACTTGCATCCCAGCTCTATTTGAGATCACCATCCAAAAAACTAAAAACCAAACTCTGTGCATCATAACTAGCCTAAAATACTTCAAAATAAAGCTAAATTACAAAGAGAGAGCCCTCTCTAGTTGCAGGTTGGCTAGAAACTGCAGCTAAAATATTGGTTAGTGGTTACCTCGGCTGTATTCCCTTCTAGAGGCAGGGAACAACCTGAGTGATAACATCTGTAATTAGAGAAGAGATTAATAAAGAAAGGTTTTGTTACCAATTCTACGTATCTGTTCTGAGTTATTACATGTTTGATATCATTTACGAATATATTGTTTCTTTACTATGCGCAATTGTATGAATTGTGAATATTGTTAAGTATAACTAAAAGCATACAAATAAGCTAAGTTAATCAACTAATATTGGATTACTAAGGACTTGGGTAATAACACTCTTCGGCCCCCGAGTAGAGCTACGTGAAGGCAACATCTTTGGCTGTGAGGTACAGGTAAGTGCGCATAGCAATGTGTGCACAGGGTCGAACCACGAACCACTTTAACTCATCAGACATCTCTAGGGTGTGGAAACCTAGTTCTAGCACTCTCCCATGCTACTTTAGGTGAGACCTCAGTCCGCGCTCCGTGGACTGTTGTTGAAAGGGCTAGTAGTTGCGGGATTTGTTTGGCTAAATCACCTCTGAACTTGGGTCAGACCCCAACAAGCCAACAAATGGTTCCATTGCCAAGACCAGGATCTGCATAAGGGATGTTTGATGTCATGTCAATGAATTTGATGAAGAAAGAAACTGAAGGGTGGTTGGACAGAAAGATTCACGAGTTCGCAGCATAGGAAAATAGGAATCTGCCAGTATCAAAAGAACAATGGTTAGAGCGCTACTTATATACGGAAATCCATGAAACTTTCTTTGCATCCTTCCCCTCTAAGTTGTATGAGTGGATCGCAAAGCTAGAAGACAGTCAAGGAAGGTGTAGGCTCAACAAACCAATTGTGTGGACTCCATAATTGGTGCACAGACTACAAGCATCGAAAGATAAGATCGCGTGCATTGTGGACCATCAGTTCAATCAAATTATAGGAGGGTTTATCACCGAGTTCGTGGTGGATACTTCAGTTAGCTATAGCGAGGTGGAACGACGCTTCCTCAAAGGACCACGAGGTAAGTACATTAAATATTTGAACACTTGGATTAAAATGCTATTGTGTGAAAAGTGGGTTATGAAAATAAATTGATGTTTGGGGCTACGCAGAGTGGGAGGATCTATAGAAACGAAGGTAGCGCATAAGTAGAAAATAGCCCCTTTATTTCACCTCGGTGAGAAAGCCAGGAAGAGATCATGAAAGTTTCACTAAGAAGTGTGATCAGTCTGATAAGGCAGTGAATTCCGTGCATACCACCTCCACCTACACCACCACCCGTTTCACCATATTCACCCCCATCTCTACCCACATCACCTCTGCCACCACCATAGTTCAATATGGTGAGCACGATAAAATTGTCGATGTTCAAAGGAGTAGGGAACAAAGATCTGGACCAATTTTGGTTCGTAGTAAAAGTTGTATGGGAAGCACAAGGAGTCATGGATGATAATATAAAGAAGGAAACACTGGTAAGCGCATTGCAGGATCATGCACTAACATGGTATATTAAGCATTCTAATGACCATCCAAACATGGGGATCACAGATATCCAGGCTGCGCTAAACAAGGAATTTAGCAGGCCAAAATCGGAGACACATTTGATTATCAGGTTTAAGGAAATCGTGATGCCTCCAGGCGAGACCCCCTGGGAACTAGATCAGAGACTGAAGAGTATGATGCGCATGGGTTGTAGTGTCACTAACGCCGCATCTAACGACTGTGCTATCACAACAGAAGTTATCCACCTAGGTCGAAGCTTTGGAGATTGAAATGAGACTGCACGAGACCCTAATACAAGATCCTGGCCTGGGAATCCAAAAAATCCATGCGCAATTGAAAATTTTATATCTGGAAATGCAGAGTTTGAAATTAGACAGGACAACTCGGCCAGAGGTGTGCGAGGAGGTATGGTGCATAAAGTGCAAGGGATAGGGACATGACAAGGACCATGGTCCAATTTTCACGAACTACTTGGTGGGAGGAGGGCCGATGCCATTAAGACCACAGGCACAAGCAGGACCGAGCGTGACACCTGCATTATGGTGCGTGATTTGTCAGATAGGGGGAAAACATGCTACGGATAATTGTCATCTCTTGCAAAAGTATACACAGACGTCCCAGTAGTTGTTTTGTAATTTTTGCAGATCAGTAGGCCATGATGAACACACTTGTAGAAGTTATGAATTGTTGATGGATCAGACTCCTGCCTATATATTTCAAACTAAAACACGAGCCCTCGATCAAAATACAGGAATGGCGCGCACTAGATTCTAGGGGCGCGGATGAGGTCGAGGTGGAATGGGACTAGGAACGGGTCGCGGACAGCTGATTTGTTATAATTGTGGAGGGCCAAGGCATTATGCCCACAATTGTACAAATATGACAAGAGCATCATGTTTATATTATACCTAGTTTGATCATGAGACGGAGGACTAACCTATATTGATAGCGAGGTTGTGCGATAAAGGAATACTCCAGCCTCCCCCAACTCAGAATCTGTAAATGATGAGGTCTGAGCCATGCGAAGAAGACCCAAACGTAAACATTGTGCTCCGAAGCGGTATCACGACAGGAGATGACAAGGGCAAGCAACCCGAAGAAAGTGCTTGGGTTTGCAAGGCTCTTACAAAGGAACCAGAGTTTGATTTGGAGTGTGTAAAGGAGACATTCATGGAAGCTACGAAGAGCTTCACGATGGCCTCCACTTCAGGTAGTAAGGATCAAATAGAACCAGAGATGGATCGTTCAATGCTCACTACCTTTCTGGAGACATGCATGAAGTTGCTACGCGACAGCAAGGATGTGAAGGGACTACAGGAACTCATCACTAGGTGCGCTAGGTCAGGAGAACCGTGTGTAGTCTGGAAGCTCGAGAAGCACACATCGTGAATAGGAAGGGAAATGAGATTGACTGCGCAAATCGAAGAGTATGAAATGGATCAAGTGATTCTGGATCTAGGATCAGATGTGAATGTACTGCCAAAGTAGACATGGGAGCGCATGGGCAGGCCTGCGTTGCAATGGTCCCCTATTCAATTGCGAATGGCGAACTAGCAGAAGATCATACTGATGGGAAGATTGCAGGGAATAACGGTAGACATCGAAGGTGCGAGTGTGCTTGCAAATTTCGAAGTGATAGAGATTTTCAATGAAAACAATCCCTATCCCATGCTACTAGAAATTGATTGGGCCATTGACATGAACGGAGTGATAAACCTGAAGAAGCACAAAATGATTTTTGAGAAAAAGTCACTGTGTGTAGTGGTACATGTAGACCCTGCAGAAGGATTGCGCTACACAGAGCCAGTGGGCGACGACGAGAGCGATGACAAGCTAGACTGTATCTACAAGATAACCACTTAGGAACAACATTGGGTGAATCCTACAGTGGATGGCAGGATTTCGTGGGAGCGCGAAAGCTCCTGCACATCAGATTCAAATGAGGAAATAGAATGATGGCAGAACTGGTTACACAAGGTAACCACGCTTAATTGCAACATGATGGTAAGATCATTGCGCTGCGTGACAACAGAGGTAAGGGATCTGCCTATGTATGATGTGTTGATAGAGGTGGATGAATTCTGAAAAAATTTGAACAAGAAGTGCCAAAACAATAGCGTTTTGACGCTCTAAAATGGGCATTGCGTGCTACACCTGAAAGATGGTGGGGTACACATCAAAGAAGTTTTGAGAACTGGTGTGAATGCAGAACGGTGATGCTTATACAGTTTGGAAAGCCTCAAATGTGCATGGAAGTTGGGTATGATGGATGAAACAGCCTGTGCACCCACCTCTCCAGATGGGTACAAGCATATGGTATGCAACCTGCATGAATGCACACCATCCTCACGATAGAAAACAGGAACAACAAGCAGGAGCGGGCAAGACAAGGGTGTGAACAACGAAGTTGGACAAGACCAAGCGCGCCAACAATGATCCACGTAGAAGCCTTTGACAAGGTGTGTGAAGTGCTAAACACGGTCCACCATGTGAGACGCACTGACTGGGACCTGTGCGTACCAGCAGTTCTATGGGCTTATAGGACCATGTGCAAAACCCTGACCACGTGAGCACTTCTGAAGCTAAAGTATGAAGCAAGGGCTGTAATTCCTATGGACCATGTGAAGCCTAGTCTGTGCATAGCAATACCCATAGATACGATAGTTCGCGAAGCATGAAATGGAGGAATCACACAGCCGCGAGAAACAGAACACATAAGGCTCGAGGAAGAAATCCGACAGGGAAACCTTAAAGTTCGCAAACTTGAAAAAGACCAGGTACGGCTAAGGGAGAAAGGTGCTTTAATGGACACAAAGGTCTAGAAGCTGGAAGATAAAATAAAGGAAGCATTTCTCATCGAAAAAATGAGGATGGTAAGGCAAGGTGCATAAAATCATACTGACAAGTGGGAGGACTATCGCCATGAACTGGTTAGTCTGTTGGCTTGGCTTAGATTGCATTGCAAATAGTAGAGTGCGCAATGCTGACCACAACAATGGAAGGTGGGGATTCTCTGTGAACCATGATGGAGGATGGGATGAAGCCCCACATGGGTGGTGCGACCACCTGACTAGACGTAGGAAGAACAGTCTTAGCGCTCCAGGCAGTTGAAAGGGAGCATGGGACTATAAACTATTCTTCTTGGGAGCTGCGTGATATTGGGGATGGGTATAGAAGTAGAGCGTTAGAGGGTCCACAACTGCGCACAGAGGATTGCGCTGCTACGTGGGTTGGTCGGAAATTGATTGTTGAAGTCACTATTCACGATGGGATGCTCGACTTGAGGCCAAATGGAGCAGGTGGTGGGAATTTAAGACGCGATTTATGGGCAAGATTTGGGAAAATATGCCACCAAGAAAGAATTCATGGCCCGAAATTGGGGTGAACGGTCGAATTCGAATTCAAAAGGCACTATAAAACAAAAAGGGTTGGCTAGCAAACAACACTTGGTCATTTGAGCATTAAGCACTTGAGCAGAGCACTGAGCATTGAGAGTCGAGCAATAATTGAGCCCTTAAGTTCACGAGTGATAGAATACAGCCTAGATACGATGACATCAACTAAGGATGGTTTGGGAATCAAAGAAGTAACCACTGGCGAGGCCTCGCAGACCCCAATGGTGGAGGATGTTCTAGAAGGTGCTAGGGTTGTGGCAGAAATCCCCAAAACATTGCGAATGCCGAGGCCTAAGAAAGATAAATAAGTAATGACCCCCATATGCGTGTCCCTGAGGAACCCACTATACATTAAGCTATCAATGGCTGATAAAGGAAAAATGGTCACGATCGACATAGATGAGGAAGAAGATTTACAGGCCCTTATCATTATAGAGGAAGAAGACGAAGATACGGATGAAGATATTCAACCTATATGCTCTGCAACAAAATTGCCCACATATGTCTCTTCGTGGAAAGGGAAAACCAAAGTGCCGAAGGACCTGGATGAAACGAAGAGTTCACTCCAGACCCTGCTCCTCCCAGATGGCATTGTGTTCGAGGGCACGCACCTAGGCCACATGCCAACCATGAAGTTTGAAGTCTGGGACCTCGCTAACCGTGAGAAGTTCCTACACATAGAGACTAGGAACCTAATGAAGTAGAATACTGAGGGGGCAGTGATAATGTTAGAGCTGTGGAAATGTCTACGCAGTGTGGAAAAGGCCAAGTTGCTGCACTTATTATGGATACCACATTTCCACCATGCGCCCATCACCATTTTTGTCATCAGGCAGCTACTATGCCTGGTGCATGATGGGTATCTATTTCTGGAGGAGCCTATTCCCATCACGGCAGACCTCATTCATAGTATTTCTCGGCTCCCCTATAAAGGAAAGGACCCCGTGACCATCACCAAAGGAAAGGGTAGTGATTTGGCCCTTGCAGAAGCCATGAAGACAAAATACAAGTTGGAGAAGAAGAAGAGGGGCTACGCCATCTCCAGCATCAAGGACAAAGGGGTATGCATAGCAACCCAACTCCTGGCTGGCAAAGTTATGAGGAAGTGTTGCGCCGATGAGGTACTGGCGCCAGTGGTCACACTGGCCGAGTAGTGCGTGGAGGGGGTCTAGTTCAACTGGTCTGAATTCCTCTGCGAGGAATTTTTGAAAAACTGTCGTGAAGCCCAGGAGTAGGGTAAAACCTTCCACTATGTGTGGTTGTTGTTATCCATAATGCTTGTAGCAGGGGAACTACCAGAAGATAGTCAATTCCCCAACATCCACAGAGACTTACTGGAGGCCGTGAAGTACACTTCACTCTGGGCCACAAATGACGCAAAACGGATTCGTGACACCAAAATTTTATGGGTGCTCATGGAGATGAGCATCCGGATGTGGATCAATCAGAGGTTGCACCTATCACCTACAGTGTACAATAGTCTGCAGAGTTTTGCATAGTTTAAAGCCGATATGCATAAGGTCTACATCAGGGCACGCAAGGATACAATGAAGCTCCCGTTTATAGCCACTGACGATGCCATCTTCACTATCTTAGAGACATGGCCTTTGGAATGGCGTGCCCCATACTTGGCAGAACTTGAGAAGGTGAAAGCGCAGAAGAAGAAGGATGATGCCAAGCTACGTGTCACACAATTGGCCGCGAAAAGATGGAAGGAAACCATAGCAACTAAGGAAAGGGTAGCGAGGGAAGCAACATAGAAACCCGCAGAACAAAAAAAGACTACAGATGCAACAACAGTAGCACAGGCGGCAGCAAAAGCAACAACAAAGGTGGATGAGGACCAAGCAACGTCTTCACCGGGGCAGGAAACTGAAGAAACAGAAATAGCAGAAGGGGTGTGGACCCAGGGGTTTCGTCCACATAGTTGAAGCGGCCACACATCGCAGAGTGAGCAGGACCAAGGAAGAAGGTCAAGGCCTTGAAGTTGGCCATTGATAAGATTGCCTTAACTGAAGGTGATCTCCATGACATCGACGAGACGATCCACCATTTCACAAATGAAGGGCTTTAGGATTTTATGCAGGAGCACCAGACTGTGTTGGGGTCCCTTAGGGTGCAGCTACGGGAATTACAGGCACATCCACCTCAGGAAGGTACCCTGTCAACCCATGTCGCAGCAGGAACTTTAGCAATAGAGCATATGTTTCGTGCAAGGATGACAAATACAATAGTGTTACCGGATGGAGCTCTTGTGTCATCAAATACGATGAATCGATTGTCGATTAGCATGATCAAAGGCCTTGGCCTTAATTTGGTTTCCCTTCCGTGAGAGACACTATATTTGCTGTAGGATGGGATAACGGTAGAGCTGCGCACTAGGGAGAGCCGCGTGATCCAAGTTCTTAGTAAGAAAAAGATAAGCATAGAACAACTCAGTGTGTAGCGTGATGAATTAGTGTCGCAAAATTAACATTTGGTGCAGGTGGTAGATGATGCTTGCCGACACATCCCGGAGCTGGCCATCCTAGGAGATCTACCGGTAGAAGTGCGGATCCATAGCTTAGAAACTATAGTTCGCGAGGCAAGGGAAGAAATGACAAAGGTTCAGCTGGAGCTGAATCTTCAGATCGCCGAGCTGTGGTTGCAGGTGCAGCCTTCCACTCCCTCAGAAGTCAGAGAACAACATGCTAGTGCTATCGCAACAGGGTTGGAGGAAATTGGGGGTGCAATGCGAGACTGTACTAGCATGTTGGAATAAGCACTTGAGGTCCTCACGACTTTGTAGGAGAACCCCAACATCCAACGCCTAGAGATAGAGGCGCGAGAACTCCAACAGAAATACAACAGTGTCCGAGGAACTACACAGATAGTCATCCTCACTCAGTGGCCTGTGAGGATGCAGCAAGCTAAGGCACTAAAGGAGCAGGTGGATGCTGCACGACACAAGGAGGAAGTTCTCAAAGTGCGCGTTCCTCTATGGATTGACGAGGCCTTCATGATCACGATAAATATCGAAGGAAACCTCGCGCACATACAGGGGATGCACGTGCATATGCAGGGAAGCATGCTGAACACAAAGGTCTCAGAAGAACAAATGCAACAAGTTCAGCAAGTAGTAGCTCAGTGCGCTATAGACATCATTACCGTTTGAGAACAGTTGGAGGGACTCCATGCCAATATCACTATGCTGACAGAGTGACTCGAGGACGAGTCATGATGTTTGTGTTGGGGGCTTGTTGGGTATGGAATCCCCCCATGGCATGTTTTGGGGCTCAAAGCCCAAGTCTGGAGTTTAGATTATTGTAAAGCTCTACAAATTATGGGTGAAAAATGTATGTTAGAGTCATAGGGCTGTCCGCCCTAGTTTTGAATGTAATGTCAGCCTACCCATGGTTTGTAGACCATGGGATTGTATAAATAGAGCGAGGCTCTAAGTTGTAAAGGGAGATGAGATCTAATGGAGAATAGGCATGAAAGGTCTTAGAGATTAAGTTGAAGTGTGAAGTGTGTATTTAGTCATAGAGTAGGAAAAGCCTGGCAGCTGAGTGTGCAGAGGCCTAGTAGAGTCTGCAGCTGAGTGCATGGACCCTTGCACCTGAGTGCGCAGGGTGGAGTCGAGTTTGTAATCAGAGAAGAGATTAATAAAGAAAGGTTTTGTTACCAATTTTGTTCTGAGTTATTACATGTTTGATATCATTGACAAATATATTGTTTCTTTACTACGCGCACTTGTATGAATTGTGAATATTGTTAAGTATAACTGAAAGCATACAAATAAGCTAAGTTAATCAACTAATATCGGATTACGAAGGACTTGGTTAATAAAACTGTTCGGCCCCCGAGTAGGGCTGCGTGAAGGCAGCATCTCAGGCTGCCAGGTGCGGGTAAATGCGCATAGCGACGTATGTGCAGGATCGAACCGCGAACCACTTGAACTCATCAGACATGTCCAGGGTGCGAAAACATAGTTATAGAACCCTCCCATACTACTTCGGGTGAGACCTCAGTTTGCACTCCGTAGACTGTTGCCAAAAGGGCCAGTAATACTGGGATTTGTTTGGCTAAATCACCTCTGAACCTGGGTTAGGCCCCAACAAGCCAACAATGTGTACTATTACTAGAATGTATGATTATTGGTGCACTATTAAGCTTTCATTATTGGTTTTGATGTTTATTCTAAATACTATTATGTTTTTTTCAATATTTTTCACTATTGTTATGTCATTGACATTTTGTTGTTGAAGCTTTTTTAAAGCTATCTTTTCGGGGTAGAATGAGATTGAAAGCAATCTTAGTTCATTGAATTATTCCCATAGTGATTAATAAGTATTTATTATTCATTTTCAGACTTATTTTGCTTTCACTTGTAGTAGTTAATGTGAACTACCTTCTTCAATGAATACAAAATCATATGATGAATTATATCACTTCTTTACCCTTGTTTTAGTTAACTTTCTCTCAAATTAGGAGAGTTCTATTCCATTCTAGTTTGAGATAGGTTTTTCATGTTTTATATTAGTTCTACATCCACATATTAGTTTGCATCAAGTCCTCTCTCAAAGAGGAAAAATTTAGTCGTGGCTTGGTTGCTCCCTAGATCAGCTTAAGGATCACTTTCTTGCCTGATCAGCAAGAGGGATGATCTAACATATCTTCTCTATTGGTAGGTGAAAGTCCTATTTTAAGCCAATGGATATAGAGAGAAAGTAATTGGACCTATTTTAACAAGTTAGAACCCCCATTTTTGATGTCCAAAGGGATGGAGTGGGAGGGTAGGGAAGAATGATTGATTGAGAGATTGATGAGGAGTTGGGAAAGGAGCCTTTCCCATACAAAAAGAGCCAACTACTTCACCAAAAAAAATCACGGATCAAAACATCCCACCCTGGGTAACATTGTAGAGTTTATCTAGAAAGACCAGTTAGACTAGAAAATGAGGTAAACCCTTCATCCCATGCACACACCCCCTAGAGCGACACAGTTCCACACCCAAAGCACACTTTGAAGGAGCCGAAAGTCTATTGTTGACATCATTCCTAGTTACACATAATGCAACAACTTAAGACCCAGTTCACAATAGCCAACAATGGAATTGAAAGTCCACAGTTATCATCATAGGTTCCCTATGCTCCCACGGAACAAGATTTAGTTAGTCCCCTCATATTACACGATAGACATATTGTGTCTCCCAAGTTTTCGTCGAATGGGATAGATTTATTTTACCCATGTTTCCAAAATACAATATTGACTTAGTATCCCCATATTCACATTATATGCGAGAGTGTTCCCCCATGTTGATAATGGGCGAGACACGATGTGAACCTCAAGTCCATAGTTCACCGAAAGCCCAATAGTCCCACCTACTTGCTTGAGATATTCTTTCCCATTGAGATCTTAGTTAGGCTAACAATGCCTAGGGATGTGAAAACCTCAAGGCCACATTCTGTTAGGATCCAACCCTAACCCCTTTATTTATGTAATAAACCGAATGGGGTTGAGTCATAGTCATAATTAGTTAAAGATTCAATAAAGCTCGTATTAATAATTTTAAGTGGTTGACCTGCATTTAAGAAAGGGACCACAATTAGTTGCAAATGGGCCATAATTAATAAATAAAGTGGCTAACCCATGTTATGCAAAGGACCACTAGTCGTTAGGTTGTTGGAGGTCATTTAGCTATAAATAGTCGTAGTTAGAAGAGAAAGATCAATGAGATTTATTTTTAATCAAGCTCTACTCTGCTAGAGGTTGCCTCTTTGAAGAGGCAAGTGAACATTACATCTATCTATGATTAATAAAATACTTGCTGATTTTCTCATTTTATTATGTGTTATGGGTTGTATTTCTTTGCATATTGGGTATTCTGGAATTTCTCATAGGTCAAGAGCATAACAAGTGGTATCAGAGCACTTTCCAGGGCCGGTTGTACCTCTAATTTTTGTAAATTTTTTTTAGGCTAGAGACGTGTTCCGACATATTTAAACCATGAGATCTGTCGTTGAGTGCATAAACTTGTGGATTTGGGGAGGCATGCACACAAGAAATACAAGAGGTGGTCATGCTTGTTGGACTCCCTTGTAACCCCTCTGGGTACCCCTTCGAGTAGTAGCGCATTATACATAACCGTGCACAAACTGCACTTCCACGTACCCTTTGGCTATATCAAAAGTCCCCTAGGATCACCTGAAACCTTGCCTTAGATAAGCCAATGTTGGAAAATGATATATTATAGAGCAAAAAAAGACAAAATATATTGCAGAAATACAAAAACAGAAAATGCATAAAACAAGAGAGACAAAGATATACGTGGTTCACCCAATTTGGGCTACGTCCATAGAGAAATAGCCAGTCCTTCCTTTTATATTATCTAGCAAATTGAAGAGATACAACCTACAGCAGATCCATTGTAATTCGCTCTTCGCTCTCACACAATCTCTTCTCTTTTTCTCACTCAGAATACAAATCTACATAGATGCAATACAATTCCCTCATATATAGCGAGGGTTTGCCTTCTAGGGAAAAAAACCCTAAATTAAACATAACTTCTACCGTCAGATCTTCGCCTAATGAACGACCCAAATTGACTACGAAATTACAACATTTTACAAGGAAAATTTACATGTATTTTTAGCTTCAGGGATGTTGCCCCCGATCCTCACGCCAGGGGGAACTCCTAAAGGTCGTAGCCACCCCCCCTGTAGCGTATATTTTACGGGCAGTGTTGCTGCCATATTATGAACTGGGGTCCAATGTGGCGATACTTCTAAATAAAGAAGATAATCAAGCTCCACACCCAACAACCATCGACCCATGAAAGTGATTGTTGAAGTCACTATTCATGATGGGATGCTTGACTTGAGGCCAAATGGAGTGGGCGGTGGGAATTTAAGATGCGATTTATGGGCAAGATTTGGGAAAATTTGCCGTCAAGAAAGCATTCATGGCCCGAAATTTGGGGGAACGGTTGAATTCAAATTCAAAAGGCGCTATAAAACACAAAGGGTTAGCTAGCGAACAACACTTGGTCATTTGAGCATTGAGCACTTGAGCAGAGCATTGAGCATTGAGAGTCGAGCGATAATTGAGCCCTTAAGTTCACGAGTGACAGAATATAGCCTTGATACGATGACAAAAACTAAGGATGATTTGGGAATCAAAGAAGTAACCACCGGCAAGGCTGCGCAGACCCTAATGGTGGAGGATGTTCCTGAAGGCACCAAGGTTGTGGCAGAAATCCCCAAATCACTGTGAATGCCGAAGCCCAAGAAAGATAAACAAGCAATGGTCCCCATATGTGTGTCCCAGAGGAACCCACTACACAGTAAGCTATCAATGGACGATAAAGGAAAAGCTGTCACGGTCGACACAGATGAGGAATGTTGGGCCTCAGAATTGACCTATTTTGACCCTATCTTTTTGCCGTATTATTATCCTTTTGCAGTCATAGGTTGAAAGCTTTTGATTTTATAATGACATAATTACCCCAAGGTACGAAGTAACTTTCCGCATATCTATGTTTAATTGTTCATTGCATATTCGTGAATATCTTTGTATTTATCCTTGGAAAAGCTGACTAAACTGTCAAGTAATTGTCTTAAGCTTGCAGGAAATATAATGTATAGTTGCTGTAACACCGGAAACAGCAACTACGTAGTTGCTGCAACACCAGAAGCAGCAACTCCGTAGTTGCTACAGTCAGCAACAACAATCACCTAAAGCAAGCTATTTTGTAACAACCGCATATAACAGATAGCAACTATTTAAAGAACCCTGACGCGGCATAGTTAAGCGGATGTCTAAAGCAAGAAGAGCACAGTCAGCATTGCCTAAAGCAGAAACAGCATGGGGAAGCGGCAAAGGAATGTGAAGATCCCGAGAAGACGGTCGAAGTCAGTTACCAGCTGTGTAACAGCCAGAACCTAAGAAAGAACACATTGTCATACTGTTGTAACAGCGCTCTGTAATTCTTATTTTTGGTAGGATTAACTGAATGAGCTGTAATACTCTATTGTAATAGATGTCTCCTCTATAAAGAGGAGACATCTACATAAGAAAGGGGATCGATCAGTCAGGTCAATAGTCAATCTGTAAAGTGAGATTTTGAGAACTTCAGCAAGGCTGAACTTATTGTACTTGGATCTTTTTGGCAGATGAATATAAAACTGTTTTGAGCACTTAATTCAGTCTTCTCATTCCTGGGGAATCTTGTGAGAGGGACTGGGCCCACCTTCCTCACAAGATTCACCCATTTACTTTCTTGTCAGTGTGTAAGTTTGCAATAGTTTCTTTCTGGTACTCTGTTTGGATTTCATAGCATTACCTCTGGTATTTCTGTTTTGCTAGTACCCTGTTTCGTTAATTGTTTGAGTTTGTTTCTCACCGGTGAATCAGAGTGCAGTGTGCTTTAGTAATCTGATTACAGAGGCAGGTGCTGAACGTCCCCACCTGGAGGATAGGGTCCTGATCCTCTGCCAACAGAGCATCCATCATTTTACCTTCCAGATTTATGGTTTTAATTAATTGCTTTTACTTTAACAGTACTGTAAGGACTTAGCTTAAGGGTTACGTATACTACAGCTTTTTAATGCTTTTAGGATTTGAGTACATACAATACGTAGTAGCCTTTGGAATAAAAAGACTTTCCCTGGTTGACAATTAATGTGGTACTTGAATGTTTAATTCATAAACAATTCAACTAGCCAACATTTTGGCGCCGTTGCCGGGGAAGGCAACTAAAGATTTCTAAAAAGCATTAATGGTTTCTTGGTGAAAATAACAGGTGCATGAGAGGGCGCAAGAAACCTAATTTCGCAGGCGACAGGGGAGGCAGAAAGACTTTTATTGACGAGATCATCTCGAAGGCCGAAACATCACAAAGGACGAGTTCCAGGAGACCGCAGATCCAATACTCCTCACAAACAGACCCACAAATAGAGGAAGTACTGGGACTTGAAAGGAAGCTGGAAGCACCAGAAAACACTGAGGAACCGGTGAAAGAACCTGAAGATACAGAAGACAAATTAAGTGATTCAGGGAAAGGACCAATGGAGGACAACAGAACGGAAAGAAGAGGGGAAAACTCGCTCTCTACCCTGGAATTTCCTATTGGGGAACTCCCGAGAGGAACAACTCCCATGAAGAATATTCCACTCTCAGCATTACCCAACTTCCATGGGTTATCCTCTGAGGATCCAGACGAATTCCTCTTTGAATTTGACATATTGTGCAGAAGTTATGATTATGTGACTCCTAATCAGAAACTGAAATTGTTTCCAGCAACCCTAAAAGGAAATGCGCTGAGGTGGTTCATGAGCTTAGGAGCTCAGGTAATCACCACCTGGGACCAGATGAAAGAAGAATTCCTGGCCAAATATCAAGACTATTGTCGAACGAGGGAAAGAAAGGAAGAACTGTTCAAAATGGTTCAGAAGGAAGACGAGAGCTTAGAAGATTTTGTGGAAAGACTGCAGTATAATCTGCAGAGGTCTGACCATCCTAATATGAGTAAAGACATTCTAAAGACCATATTGCTAAAAGGGGTAAGAGATGATTGCCTGGATATGTTGAACATGCTAGGAAAAGGAGACATCTCCAAAGAATCATTTGATGAAATCATCAATCTCTGCCTGAGGTGCTCAAGAGGAGCAGGTAGCAGATCGAAGAGCAGAGATAATGTGTATTCAAGAGTTCAGAAATCAGCCAGTGGAGGAGTGACAAGAGCCGAAATAGGTAACTTATTAGAAGAATTTAAAATCGAGATGCGAAGCTCTTTCGCGTCACAAATCGATGCTCTGCAAGTTAAGAAGAAATAGGCGGAAGTAGAAGCTGCTCTAGCCATCTTCTGTTCCAAGTGCAGAGAAAAGCACCCATTAAGGGAATGCCCACTGGATAAGATACCTATCTGTACAATCTGCGAGAAGGACCACGAAATGCAGCAATGCCCCTCTTTGCCTGGAATCAAAGCAGCACTGCAGTCGACCGAAGAAGAGGCTGAAGCAGTGTACCTAATGACACAGAGGAGGCAATGGCCGCAAAGACAAGGTATGAGCTCTAATACAACATTTAATCGTTGGAATAATAATTCTCCTTTTTACCCACCCATGAATCAAATGCAATACCCACCCTTCAATGCAATGAACTTTCCACCTATGCAGCAACCTAATCTCCCTTTCCATGATCCTACTATATGGAATCCGTGGGCTCCCCAGCAACCATACTTCAATCAATGGAATCCAAACTGGGCAGCCCAACAGATGCCATTTCCTCAACAACAACAGTCTCTCTCCCTACCAACAGATGCCATTTCCTCAACAACAACAGTCTCTCTCCCTACCATCTAACACTCCCCCAAATAATCAGGCAATTAGACCACAGCTGCCTGTACAACCTAACCCTAATCCAAACAATAATAAAGCCCTGCAAGTAATTGACATTCACAATCACCCCGTCTCTCCCCTGCAATGTAATGATATCCATCTTCGCTCAGGGAGAATTGTCGAACCCATTATAGATGATATCACTGACTCTGACAAAGAAGAAATTAGAAAAGAGAAATCACCTAACAACAATGCTGAAACAGCAGAAGCAACACCTAATAATAATGAGCAAACGATAGATCCACCCTTTCCTGAACGGTTAGCTCTCACAAAAACACTTGAGCAACCTACCTTTAACATTTTAGGAGAGTTACAGAATCTGTATGTTAAAATCCCATTATTGCAAGCATTAAGAGATGTGCCTATTTATGCTAGAACCATTAGAGACATTTGTATAAAGAAGCCCAGAAGGAAGGCTAAGGATCCCCTCACAGTTCATGTGATGGGAGAATTAACTGCCTTAATGACCGAAAAAGATTATCCTGTGAAGTATGGTGATCCTGGTCACCCTACAGTAACAGTTCAAATCGGAAAAACCTTTATCTCTAAAGTTCTAGTAGACTTAGGAGCTGCAATAAATATAATGACTCTCGAAACAGCACAACTGCTTCAGTTGAAAAATCTAATTAGGGAAACTCCAACAATCTTAGAATTAGCTGACCGATCTACAATTAAACCCGAGGGGGTCATTGAGGATCTTATAATTTCTGTAGAATCCTGGAACTACCCGGCTGACTTTGTAGTACTACAGACTAAAACAAAGTTGGGGGGTCACCCATTGATTCTAGGGAGACGTTGGCTGGCTACAACAGATGCTTTCATCAGCTGTAGGTCAGGGTCAATGACCATATCCAACGAGCAGGAAACTAAACAGCTCACCCTCTATCCTCATGCCACACCCATGATCAATAGTGACAATTTTGTATGGGTAGACTATGAGGATGAAGAAACCCAACCAATACTGACCATTGGACAAGCCTTGACTTTTAAGGACTCCACCGAAGATGAGCTAATTAGCAGTTTTATTTCTGAACCATCTTCGGTTAATCCTGAAACATTTAACCACTTCACTGCAATCCTAGAACCTGAATCCCAGCAGAACATGAAGGATGAGGATTTATGCCAAACACCAGTAGGCAACCCTTCCAAGAGTACAACAATTGAAATTGAACCTGGTAAAACACTAAATATAAATCCTGACTTGACTAATAATGAAAAACAGCAATTAATAAAGTTACTCCAAGCAAACAAAGAGACATTTGCATGGGACTACACAGACATGAAAGGGATCTCCCCTGAATTATGTACTCATCGTATCTATATTAAGGAGGGATCCCAGCCAGTCTGTCAACCCCAGCGAAGAATGAACCCTAATCTTAGAGAAATTGTGAAAGAGGAACTCCAGAAACTTTTGAATGCAGGATTTATATATCCAATATCTGATAGTGAGTGGGTTTCCCCACTCGTAATTGTACCAAAGAAGAATGGGAAATGGCGAGTATGTGTAGACTATAGATCATTAAATAAAGCAACCCAAAAAGATCATTTCCCTTTACCTTTTATAGATCAGGTATTGGATAACTTAGCAGGCAAGAAATTCTTCTCATTTTTAGATGGGTTTAGTGGATACAACCAAATTAGGATTGCACCCCAGGATCAGCACAAAACCACATTTACTAGCCCATGGGGAACCTTTGCCTACAGAGTACTTCCATTTGGGCTATGCAACGCTCCAGCAACATTCCAAAGAGCGGTGATAGGAATCTTTTCTGATATGTTAAATGATTCATTAGAAATATTCATGGACGACTTTACTCCTTATGGAGTGACCTTTGAAGATGCTCTGCAAAACCTTGAAAAAGTACTTAAGTGGTGCATAGAAGCACATCTTGCTCTAAGCACTGAAAAGTGCCATATGATGATGAACCAGGGTATTGTATTAGGTCATTTCATTTCATTTTTAGGAATTCAAGTTGACCCAGCTAAAATTCAGGTGATTCAGAACCTTCCTATCCCCAAAACACAGACTGAGGTGAGAAGTTTTTTAGGACATGCCGGATATTACAGAAGATTTATTAAGGATTTTTCTAAAATAGCTTCTCCTTTGTTTGTGTTATTAATGAAAAATGTTGAATTCAAGTGGACTGATGACTGTGAAAATGCATTCAATAAACTTAAACATCAGTTGTCCGCAGCTCCTATTTTGAGAGGACCTGATTGGGCATTACCCTTTCATATCTCCTCTGATGCCTCAGACACGGCAATTGGAGCTGTCCTGGGTCAGGAAGAAAACAATCTCCCCTATGCTATCTATTTCATTAGCAAAAACATGACACCAGCTGAGCTAAATTATACAGTAACTGAGAAAGAATTCTTAGCAGTTATTTATGCTATTAATAAATTTTGGCATTATATTACTGGCTATACTACCTTTGTGCACACTGATCACTCGGCCATTAAGTATTTAATGAATAAATCAATTACAAATGCTCGAGTTACCAGGTGGTTGTTACTATTACAAGAATTTGACATCACAATTGTAGATAGGCCAGGAAAAGAAAATGTAGTTGCTGATTTTCTTTCTCGTTTAAAAACTGATGAAAATGCTCCAGTAGATGATTCTTTTCCTGATGAGTATTTATTTGCAGTATCTGCTCACTCACCTTGGTATGCAGACATTGCCAATTATCTAGTTGCAGGAAAACTACCATCACACCTATCACACAGGGAAAGAAGAAAGATCATTCAACAAAGTGCTAGGTACAGCTGGATAAGCGGGTGTCTGTTCCATACAGGAATAGATCAAGAAATCCGGAGATGCATTGGGGAAGATGAAATTTATGATGTGTTAAAAGCTTGTCACGATGGCCCTTGTGGAGGACATTTTGCAGACAAAAGAACAACACACAAGGTACTGAGAATGGGTTATTATTGGCTATCACTTTTTAAAGATGATAGAAAATATGTGAAGGCTTGTGACAACTGTCAGAGAATGGGTCAGCCTAACCATAGGGATGAAATGCCACTTAACCCCCAGGTAACTCTTGAACCTTTTGAGAAATGGACATTAGATTTTATAGGTCCCATTAATCCTCCATCTAATCAAAGAGTTTACATATTGGTATGCACGGATTATATGACTAAATGGGTAGAAGCTAAAGCACTCATTAAAGCTAATGAAGAAGTAGTATTAACATTTCTATTCGAAGAAATCTTTGTTAGATTTGGGTTACCTAGAGAATTAGTCACTGATGGAGGACCTCCTTTTAATTCTCATGGCTTCAAAGACACGCTCCAAAAATATCATATTAAGCATAAAATGACCACACCATACCACCCCCAAGCAAATGGGCAGGTGGAAAGCACTAACAAGGTCATAGAAGCCATCTTAACAAAAACAATAAAGGAGAATAGAAGAGATTGGTTTCAGAGATTGCCCGAGGCTCTATGGGCTTATAGAACCACTTGGAGGAATACAACAGGCTTTTCACCCTGAATTAGTTTATGGAAAGAATGCTATTTTCCCTGTAGAATTTGAAATTAAAACCTTAAGAACTGCCTTAGCTGTTAACCTTGATTTAACTGATGCACAGACAGCCAGGTTGCAGCAGCTTCAGGAATTGGATGAGAAAAGACTAGATGCCATCCATCAGACAACTATGATACAACAACAAAGAAGTAGATGGCATGACAGAACCATCAGGCAAAAGCAGTTCCAAAAAGGTAACTGGGCTTTGCTGTATGACTCTCGTTTCAAGAATTTTCAAGGGAAGTTAAGAACAAGGTGGTTGGGACCATATGAAGTGGATGCTGTTTTTCCAAATGGAACAGTCAGACTGATAACAATTGATGGGGACAGAACACCACTGTTAGTCAATGGCTACCGACTTCGGTTATATCAGCGGCCAGTTTCCAAGGAGGATTTTAAAGCCACTTGCATGGCAATAAAACATTATTCTTTTCCAGGGGAACTTGCTGACCCTCAAAGCACTTGAACTTTTATTATTTATGCAATATTCTTAGGTTAGATATTCTTGTTCTTTTAGAAACTAATAAATCCTGCCAAAGGATTGCAATATTATATTTCAGTATTTTGCAGGTGTTAGCTTGGGAAGTAGCTGAGAACAAGAAGTCTCAAAGGAATTACTGTGTGGACTCGGAATCCCTGTTGCTGCAACACCATTTTTGTTGCTGCAACACCGTTTTCTGTTGCTGCAACACCATCCCTGTTGCTGCAACACCATCTTCTGTTGCTGCAACACCATCCCTATTGCTGCAACACCATTTACCTGTTACTGCAGCACCATCTCCGTTACTCCAACATTATTTCCCTGTTGCTGCAACACCATTGCCCGTTGCTGCAACACCATCCCTGTTGCTACAACACCATTTCCTTGTTGCTGCAACACTACTTCCATTACTCCGACACATTCCCCGTTTTCACAACCATCTTTCTCCTAATCCCTGTTGACCCAACGGTAAATTTCTGTTGCCGCAACACCAATCCCGGTGCCACGACATTGCTTACCAATCATGTAATATCCTTCCCAGCAAAATTCTCTTACGTACGACAACCCCTGGCGTACCACTTCAGCTCTAAAAGTACAAATCTCGATAAAATATACCACCCTCTGTGATGATTACACCACCCAGCTATCACTTTCCGTCGTTATCATTAAAAATCACCTATATTTCCCATGCTTTTGGATCCGCGGTAATTATTACGATTTGGCAGAAGACAAGAAAAGACTTTTTGGCGCAGCGATAAAAAAGGTAAGTACGAAGGTACGCACGTTTATGAATGAGCATTAAATAGTAGATAACGCGGAAAAGTTGATAGGACTATCAAATGATTGCATTCCCAATCATATCATTTACACGTAGGAGGGGGGATTACCGAAACAATTCTCATAATGATATACCACGCCAATTACTGCCACCCTCAATTCTCCCGGTTGTATGTAAAAGCCACAGCATGGTACCATTTGCGATGTATACTCTGAGTTGAAATCGGTAGCTCGGCTCTGAATTCTGAAGATTCACCGAGACAACAGCCATGGGAGGAACCCTCATTACTCATGAACCTGGCACGACAGCAGTCCTGGAACTCTTTCCGGAAATTTATCAAATTTTCTTGCAAGCTGGATGGATAGAATATTTCAGGAGGCTGCCGGACTTTGATGAGCAGCAAGTTCTGGAATTCGCATGCAACCTAACAGAAGGTTTCTCTGTCGTCCAAGGAATTCAAGTCCCGGTCACAGAGGAAATTATAGCCGAAGTCACCGGACTGCCAGCCAATGGCACACGCTGGTTCAGCAGAAAGCACCTGATTCTGAATGCACAGCAAGATTTCCTCTGTCCGGGCGAGGAAGTAGAGACCAAGGGCAGAGGTGTAGCATTGCGGTCGTTACCCCAACCATGGCCAAGAGTCGCTGAATTCATCAAGCAATATTTGACGTGCGAAGGTCGCTACCAGGTAATCTACCAGCATGACTTTGTCCTGTTAAATCACTTAAGAAATGGTCAATTATTAAACATGCCTTATTATCTGTTGGGTTGTCTTAAAAACATGTCACGATATGCTATGAAAGCGAAGCATCCAGTTCTTTCCTTAAAACATCATCGCCTAGCCCAATTGCTGATCAACAGAGCCCTCGCTCTAAACAACCCTCCACCCCCTATTAATCCCCATCCGGAGGAAGGAATTCCACAGCCAGAGCATGAGAGCCCTCATCAAGAAGAGGAAACTCTTCGTCAAGCTGAGGACACACCTCAGCAAGACGAAGAACTTCCTCAGCAAACGGATGACATGCCTGAACAAACCCCTTTGGAAAACCCTCAGCAAGCAGAACATACTCCAGAACAACCCCAGCAAACACCCCTGCATGTTACCGAGAATGAACAAGCAGCAGCAGAATTAACCTCATCTCCAAGAAAAACTAATCCTTCCGCTCCCATACTCAGTATTTCTACTGATGATTCCGACGATAATATCCCAATCTCTCTGCTTAAACGAAAAAGGCAGCAGGGAAAGAAAACCCCAGCAAAAAGAAAAAGAACTAGGGTTCCAACTAAAGCACCTGCTACCCCGACTACTGTTCCTACCTTAAAGGCTAGCAGGAAGAGAAAAACGCCTGAATTCCCTGCTTCTCTACCAAAACGGAAATCGGTAGTAGTCGAATCCCCTAACTCCTCCAGTTCACCGCCCATCGCTTTAAGAATCCGCACCCCAGCCACTCCTCGAAACTCCTCTCCCTCACCCACAGAGGCTGAGATGCAGAATGTTCATAGCTTCGTGACATCATATCTTAAGACAGCTGATACACAAGAACCAGCTGCCGACACCCAGAGTGATAGTGACCAAGTGGCTGCAACACAAGAAACAACCACTACCCCAGGTGATACACAAGAACCACCTGTGGGGAATTTTGACCACTTTGACGAAGCACAACCTCTGCCTCCACTGGAATCTACTGTTCCACAGGATCAGCCTACTATATCTGCCCTACAGGAAGAAATTGAGTTCCTGAAATCTCAGATTCAGGACTATCAGGAAGAGATAATAAGGGTCAAGGAAGCATATCAGAAAGAATTCAGCCTGCATATTTTAGCACAAGTAGCAACTGCAGTAGAGAAAAGTAAAGATAATGAATACATGTGTGCAAATTGTGGTGAAATATATACTCAGGCAGGATATAAGGTAGTAGAAGAACCAATAAAGGAAGCCTCTGCTGCTGTAAATGAAACAAAGGAGCCTGCTGATGAACAAATAGAAATTCCACAATCCTCTGCTCAGATAGAAAAACCTGTTGATACACAAGAACCAACAGGTTCTTTAGAAGAAACGCAGGCAGAAAAACCTGTTGACACACAAGAACCAACAGGTTCCTTAGAAGAAATGCAGTCAGAAAGACCTGTTGTTACACAAGAACCAACAGGATCTTCAGAAGAAGTTCAGACAGACAGACCTGTTGCTACACAAGAACCAACAGGATCTTCAGAAGAAGTGCAGTCAGAAAAACCTGTTGTCACACAAGAACCAACAGGCTCTCTAGAGAAGTTGCAGGACCAAACTAAAGGACTTACTGACACACAAGAACCAGTAAGTTCATCTGAAACTACACAAGATCAAGGACTTACTGACACACAAGAACCAGTAAGTTCACCGGAAATTGCACAAGATCAAGAACTTACTGACACACAAGAACCAGTAAGTTCACCGGAAATTGCACAAGATCAAGAACTTATTGACACACAAGAACCAGTAAGTTCTTCGGATACTGCACAGGAACAAACAGAGGAGCCTGCTGACACTATGCAGGAAGAAAAGAAAGAGGAGAATAAGGATTCACCCCGGCCTACCCAATTTTCCATGGAAGCAGAAGCTACACAAGAACCAGGAAATGAAGAAGGAAACACAGAATCTTTCTAGGCCACTGAAAGTGTTACGAAACGGGAAGAAGAAAAAGTTTCAGGAGAAAATGAAGAAAAGCTGGACTTACCTAGCCCTATCCAAGCTACCAAGGAGCTAGAAGAAGAAGAAGCAAATGAGGAAGAAGGTACAGACTCACCACGGCCTGCCCAAAGCATTATGGAGGAGGAAGAAATAGTCTCAAGAGAAAATGAAGAAAAATTGGACTCATCCAGCCCCAGTCAACCTGACAAGGAGCGAGAAGAAGAAGAAAAAGATACAGACTTATCACGGCCTACCCAAGTTATGATAGAGGAAGAAGAAATAGTTTCAGAAGGAAATAAAGAAGAAGTGAATTCATCCAGCCTTAGTCAAACTGCCAAGGAGCAAGAAGAAAATGAAGAAAAAGGGACAGATTCACCACGGTCCACCCAAATCATCATCGAGCAAAATGAATTAGTACAACAGGAGGAAAAGACTCTAGTTAGAAATGAAGAAGAAGATGCTGGACCATCCCAGCCCATTCTAACAGAACAGATCATCTTGGTTGATGCCTACATGCAAACAGAACTCCCCACTGTTAGTGATGCATGCATACAAACAAAGAGTTTTCAGGAAATAAAAAGAAAGTGGTGGAGAGAATATCAGCAGTCTCAAGGCAAGGCATTCGAACAACAAAAGGGGACCTGGTTTGATCATGCTTATAAGAACTGGGAAGCACTGGAGCAGTGTAGGGCCCAGTATAAAGAAATCAAGGAACTGAAAGCCAGACTGTCCCAGATGTTTGAGTTGTGTCAAAGAATGCTTGCCACAAGAAAACCTTCATTTAATTATGCTACATTTTTGAGGGAAAGGCTTGCATTTATACAACTAAAGGCTCTCAAAGAGGGGAGGCCTCATCAAGTGATCACAGCAGAGCAGTTTATGCAGACCTTTGCAGAGGCACCTAAAAACGACCAGAACCTGCTATGTGAACTATACCTCCATAATGAGGCTGTTTCCGAAGAAAGAAGCATGAACATGATACCCGTAGTCGGCGACATACAGCTGAGAGCCTTTGTCTCCTTTTTGGCTAATCAACTTACTTGGCAGAATGCCTTTGTCTCAGCCAACCATAACGAACAGAATTGTCTTCTGTGGATTCGAGCTGAACCACAGAACACTGCTACTTTCATTGCAAAACATTTAAAAATGGTAAGTGACTCTGATATGAAGGATCATGTCATGAAACTGCAAACAGAGGTTCTAACAGACTGTCAGCGTTATGTGAAGACTAAAGCAGCCTTGGCTGTTAAAGCAAATAAACTGTTTTGGGACAACTGCCCCACAGAAAGGGCGGAATATCACCCATATAACCCATCAAATCTGCAAGTAGCACTTTCAAGGGTACCTCAGTATGTTAAATGCATGCAGCGTTGTGCTGAAAATTGGATGGGTTACAAATTCAAATTTCCACTTTTATGGTTGTCTGGTGATCAGTATAAGGGCCAGTTTGGATTACCCAACAGGGAAGAAGCAGCAGCATGGAAGCACATACAAACTGTTTTTGGGTTCAAGGAGAAGTTTGATGCCACTCCCTACAGCTATTGTCTTAGTAATCTACATTGTTCGTCCCAGTTCTCCGACTCAGACTCAGAGTAGCCATTGCATGGGGACATGCAATCTCTTCAGTTGGGGGGGATGTTGGGACTCAGAATTGACCTATTTTGACCCTATCTTTTTGCCGTATTATTATCCTTTTGCAGTCATAGGTTGAAAGCTTTTGATTTTATAATGACATAATTACCCCAAGGTACGAAGTAACTTTCCGCATATCTATGTTTAATTGTTCATTGCATATTCGTGAATATCTTTGTATTTATCCTTGGAAAAGCTAACTAAACTGTCAAGTAATTGTCTTAAGCTTGCAGGAAATATAATGTATAGTTGCTGTAACACCGGAAACAGCAACTACGCAGTTGCTGCAACACCAGAAGAAGCAACTCCATAGTTGCTACAGTCAGCAACAACAATCACCTAAAGCAAGCTATTTTGTAACAGCTGCATATAACAGATAGCAACTATTTAAAGAACCCTGACGCGGCATAATTAAGCGGATGTCTAAAGCAAGAAGAGCACAGTCAGCATTGCCTAAAGCAGAAACAGCATGGGGAAGCGACAAAGGAATGTGAAGATCTCGAGAAGACGGTCGAAGTCAGTTACCAGCTGTGTAACAGCCAGAACCTAAGAAAGAACACATTGTCATACTGTTGTAACAACGCTCTGTAATTCTTATTTTTGGCAGGATTAACTGAATGAGCTGTAATACTCTATTGTAATAGATGTCTCCTCTATAAAGAGGAGACATCTACATAAGAAAGGGGATCGATCAGTCAGGTCAATAGTCAATCTGTAAAGTGAGATTTTGAGAACTTCAGCAAGGATGAACTTATTGTACTTGGATCTTTTGGGCAGATGAATATAAAACTGTTTTGAGCACTTAATTCAGTCTTCTCGTTCCTGGGGAATCTTGTGAGAGGGACTGGGCCCACCTTCCTCACAAGATTCACCCATTTACTTTCTTGTCAGTGTGTAAGTTTGCAATAGTTTCTTTCTGGTACTCTGTTTGGATTTCATAGCATTACCTCTGGTATTTCTGTTTTGCTAGTACCCTGTTTCGTTAATTGTTTGAGTTTGTTTCTCACCGGTGAATCAGAGTGCAGTGTGCTTTAGTAATTTGATTACAGAAGCAGGTGCTGAACGTCCCCACCTAGAGGATAGGGTCCTGATCCTCTGCCAACAGAGCATCCATCATTTTACCTTCCAGATTTATGGTTTTAATTAATTGCTTTTACTTTAACAGTACTGTAAGGACTTAGCGTAAGAGTTACGTATACTACAGCTTTTTAATGCTTTTAGGATTTGAGTACATACGGTACGTAGTAGCCTTTGGAATAAAAAGACTTTCCCTGGTTGAAAATTAATGTGGTACTTGAATGTTTAATTCATAAACAATTCAACTAGCCAACAAGGAAGAAGAAGATTTACTGGCCCTTATCATCATAGAGGAAGAAGACGAAGATACAGAGGAAGATATTCAACCTATACTCTCTACAACAAAACTGCCCACATATGTCCCTTAGTGGAAAGGGAAAACCAAAATGCCAAAGGAACTGAACGAAACGAAGAGTTCATTCCAGACCTTGCTCCTCCGAAATGGCATTATGTTCGAGGGCACGCACCTAGACCGCATGCCAACCATGAAGTTTGAAGTCTGGGACCTCGCTAACCGTGAGAAGTTCCCACACATAGAGACCAGGAACCTAATGAAGCAGAACACTGAGGGGGTGGTGATAACATTAGAGCTACGGAAATGGCTGCGCAGTGTGGAAAAGGCCGTGTTGCTGCACTTATTGTGGATACCACATTTCCAGCACACGCCCATCACCATTTTTGTCATCAGGCAACTACTATGCCTAGTGCATGATGGGTATCTATTGCTGGAGGAGCCTATTCCCATCATGAAAGACCTCATTCACAGTATTTCTTGGATCCCTTGTAAAGGAAAGGACCCCACGACCATCACCAAAGGAAAGGGCAGTGATTTGGCCCTTGTAGAAGCCATGAAGACAAATACAAGCTGGAGAAGAAGAAGAGGGGCTACGCCATCTCCATCATCAACAACAAAGGGGTATGTGTAGCAACCCAACTCTTGGCCGAAAAAGTTATGAGGAAGTGCCGCACCGATGAGGTACCGATGCGGGTGGTTGCACTGTCCGAGCAATGCATGGAGGGGGTCCAGTTCAACTTGTCCGAATTCCTATGCGAGGAATTTTTGACAAACTATCGTGAAGCCCAGGAGTAGGGTAAAACCTTCCACTATGTGTGGTCGTTGTTATCCATAATGCTTGTAGCGGGGGAACTACTAGAAGACAATTAATTCCCCAACATTGATAGAGACTTACCGGATGTCGTGAAGTACACTTTGCTCTGGGCCACAAACAATGCAAAACGGATTCGCGACACCAAAATTTTATGGGTGCTCATGGAGATGAGCATCTGGATGTGTATCAATCGGAGGCTGCGCCTGTCACCTACGGTGTACAATAGTCTGCAGAGTTTTGCAAAGTTTAAAACCGACATGCATAAGGTCTACATCAGGGCACACAAGGATAGAATGAAGCTCCCGTTTATAGCCACTGACGATGCCATCTTCACTATCTTAGATACATGGCCTTTGGAATGGCATGCCCTAGACTTGGCAGAACTTGAGAAGGTGAAAGCGCGGAATAAGAAGGACGATGCCAAGCTACGCGTCACACAATTGGCTGCAAAAAGATAGAAGGAAACCACAGTAGCTAAGGAAAATGCAGTGAGGCAAGCGACACAAAAATCCGTGGAAGAGAAAAAGGGTATAGATGTAGCAGCAGTAGCACAAGTGGCGATAGAAGCAACAGTGAAGGCGGATGAGGACCAAGCAACGTCCTCATCGGGGAAGGAAACAGAAGAAACAAAAACAACAGAAGTGGTGTGGATCCAAGGGCCACGTCCACATAGTTGAAGTGGCCACACATTGCAGAGCGAGCAGGACCAAGGAAGAAGGTCAAGGCCTTGAAGTTGGCCATTGACCCGATCACCTTAACTGAAGGTGATCTCCATGACATCGATGAGATGGTCCATGATGTCACAAAGGAAGCGCTTCAGGATTTTATGCAAGAGCACCAGACTATGTTGGGGGCCCTCAGGGCACAGCTGCAGGAGTTACAGGCACATCCCCCTCAGGAAAGTACCCTGTCAACCCACGTCACAGCAGGAACTTTAGCAGTAGAGCAGATGTTGCGCGCAAGGATGAAAAATACAATAGTGTTGCTAGAGGGAGCTCTAGTGTCGTCAAATGCGATGGATCGATTATCGATTAGCATGATCAAAGGCCTTGGCCTTAATTTGGTTGCCTTTCCACGAGAGACACTGTATCTGCTATAGGATGGGATAATGGTAGAGCTACGAGCTAGGGAGAGCCACACGATCCAAGTTCTTAGCAAGCAAAAGATAAACATAAAACAACTCAATGTGTAGTGCGACAAATTAGTGTCGCAAAATTAGCATTTGGCGCAGGTGGTAGATGATGCTTGTTGACACATCTCAGAGTTGGCCATCCTAGCAGGTCTACTGGTAGAAGTGTGGATCCATAGCTTGGCAACCGGAGTCCAAGAGGCCAGGGAAGAAATGACAAAGGTTTAGCTGGATCTGAATCTTCAGATCTCTGAGCTGCAGTTGAAGGCGCAACCTTCCACTCTCCCAGAAGTCAGAGAACAACATGCTAGCGCTATCGCAGCAAGGTTGGAGGAAATTGGGGGTGCAGTACGAGAATGTACTAGCATGTTGGAATAAGAAGTTGAGGTCCTCATGACTTTGTAGGAGAACCCCAACATCCAGCGCCTGGAGATAGAGGTGCGAGAACTCCAGAAAAAATACGACAGTGTTCAAGGAACTACATAGACAGTCGTCCTCACTCAGCGACTTGCGAGGATGCAGCAAGCTAAGGCACTAAAGGAGCAAGTGGATGCTGTGCGACACAAGGAGGAAGCTCTCAAAGCATGCTTTCAACCATGGATTGATGAGGCCTTGACGATCACGACAAATATCGAAGGAAAGCTCACGTACATACAGGGGATGCACGAGCTTATGCAGGGAAGCACACTGGAAACAGAGGTCTCAGAAGAACGGATGCAACAGGTTCAGCAAGTAGCATCTTAGTGAGCTGCAGAAATCATTACTATTCGAGAACAGTTGGAGGGACTTCGCGCCAAGATCACCGCACCGACAGAGTGACTCGAGGGCGAGTCATGATGTTTGTGTTGGGGACCTGTTGGGTATGGAATCCCCCCACGACATGTTTTGGGGCTCAAAGCACAATTCTTGAGTTTAGATTATTGTAAAGCTCCACGAATTGCGGGCGCGAAATGTATGTTAGAGTCATAGGGCTGTCTGCCCTAGTTTTGAATGTAATGTCGGCCTACCCATGGTCTACGGACCATGGGATTGTATAAATAGAGCGAGGTGTAAAGGGAGATGAGATCTAATCGAGAATAGGCAAGAAAGGTCTTAGATATCAAGTTGAAGTGCGAAGTGTGTCTTCAATCGTAGAGTAGGAAAAGGCTCTACAACTGAGTGTGCAGAGGCCTAGTAGAGTCCGCAGCTGAGTGCGCAGACCCCTGCACCTGAGTGCGTAGGATAGAGTTGAGTCTATAATCAGAGAAGAGAGTAATAAAGAAAGGTTTTGTTACCAATTCTGCATATCTATTCTGAGTTATTACATGTTTGATATCATTTGCGAATATATTGTTTCTTTACTATGCACACTTTTATGAATTGTGAATATTGTTAAGTATAACTGAAAGCATACAAATAAGCTAAGTTAATCAACTAATATCGGATTACTAAGGACTTGGTTAATAACATTGTTCAGCCCCCGAGTAGGGCTGCGCAAAGGCAACATCTCAGGCTACGAGGTGCGGGTAAGTGCGCATAGCGACGTGCTTACAGGGTCGAACTGTGAACCACTTGAACTCATTAGAAATATCTAAGGTGCGGAAACCTAGTTATAGAACCCTCCCATACTACTTTGGGTGAGACCTCAGTCCGCACTCCGTGGACTGTTGCCAAAAGGGCCAGTAATAATGGGATTTGTTTAGCTAAATCACCTCTGAACTTGGGTCAGGCCCCAACAAGCCAACAATGTGTACTATTACCAGAATGTAGGATTATTGGTGCACTATTAAACTTTCGTTATTGGTTTTGATGTTTATTATAAATACTATTATGTTTTTTCGATAGTTTTCACTATTGTTATGTCATTGACATTTTGTTGTTGAGGCTTTGTTAAAGCTATCTTTCCGGGGTAGAATGAGATTGAAAGCAATCTTAGTTCATTGAATTATTCCCATAGTGATTAATACGTATTTATTATTCATTTGCAAACTTATTTTTCTTTCACTTGTAGTAGTTAATGTGAACTACCTCCTTCAATGAATACAAAATCATATGATGAATTATATCACTTATTTACCCTCGTTTTAGTTAAATTTCTCTCAAATTAGGAGAGTTCTATCCCATTCTAGTTCGAGATAGGTTTTTCATGTTTTATATTAGTTCTACATCTACATATTAGTTTGCATCAAGTCCTCTCTCAAAGAGGAAAAATTTAGTCATGGCTTGTTTGCTCCCTATATCAACTTAAGGATCACTTTCTTGCCTGATCAAAAAGAGGGATGATCTGATATATCTTATCTATTGGTAGGTGAAAGTCCTATTTTAAGCCAATGGATATAGAGAGAAAGTAATTGGACCTATTTTAACAAGTTAGAACCCCCATTTTTGATGTCCAAAGGGATGGGGTGGAAGGGTAGGGAAGAATGATTGATTGAGAGATTGATGAGGAGTTGGGAAAGGAGCCTTTCCCATACAAAAAGAGCCAACTACTTCACCAAACAAAATCATGGATCGAAACATCCCACCCTGGGCAATATTGCAGAGTTAATCTAGAAAGACCAGTTAGCCTAGAAAAAGAAGTAAACCCTTCATCCCACGCACACACCCCCTAGAATGACATAGTTCCACACCCAAAGCACACTTTGAAGGAGCCGAAATTCTATTGTTGACATCATTCCTAGTTACACCTAATGCAAAAACTTAAGACCCTGTTCACAATAGCCCAAAATTATTGAATCACCCAGTTCACAATAGCCAGCAATGGAACTGAAAGTCCACCGTTATCATTATAGGTTCCCTATGCTCACACAGAACAAGATTTAGTTAGTTCCCTCATATTACATGATAGATATATTGAGTCCCCCAAGTTTTCGTCGAATGGGATAGATTTATTTTACCCATGCTTCCACAATACAATATTGATTTAGTATCCCCATATTCACATTATATGCGAGAGTGTTCCCCCATGTTGACAATGGGTGATACACGATGTGAACCTCTGGTCCATAGTTCACCGAAAGCCCAACAGTCCCACCTACTTGCTTGAGATATTCTTTCCTATTGAGATCTTAGTTAGGCTAACAATGCCTAGGGATGTGAAAACCTCAAGGCCACATTCTGTTAGGATCCAACCCTAACCCGTTTATTTATGTAATATACCCAATGGGGTTGAGTCATAGTAATAATTAGTTAAAGATTAAATAAAGCTCGTATTAATAATTTTAAGTGGTTGACCCGTATTTAAGAAAGGGACCACAGTTAGTTGCAAATAGGCCATAATTAATAAATAAAGTGGTTAACCCATGTTACGCAAAGGACCACTAGTCGTTAGGTTGTTGGAGTTCATTTAGCTATAAATAGTCGTAGTTAGAAGAGAAAGATCAACTAGACTTATTTTTAATCGAGCTCTACTCTGCTAGAGGTTGCCCCCTTGAAGAAGCAAGTGAACATTGGATCTATCCATGAATAATAAAATACTTGCTGATTTTCTCATTTTATTCTGTGTTTTGGGTTGTATTTCTTTGCATATTGGGTATTCTGAAATTTCTCACAGGTCAAGAGCATAACAAGTGGTATCAGGGCACTTTCCAGGGCCGGTTGTACCTCCAATTTTTGTAGAATTTTTTTAGGCTAGAGACGTGTTATGATGTATTTAAACCATGGGATCTGTCATGGAGCACATAAACTTGTGGATTTGGGGAGGCATGCATACAAGAAATACAAGAGGTGGTCATGCTTGTTGGACTCCCTTATAACCCCTATGGGTACCCCTTCGAGTAGTAGTGCATTAGACATAACCATGCACAAACTGCACTTCCAGGTACCCTTTGGCTATATCAAAAGCCCCCTAGGATCACCTGAAACCTTGCCTTAGATAAGCAATTGTTAGAAAATTATATATTACAGAGCAACAGAACACATAAAATATATTGCAGAAATACAAACACAGAAAATGCATAAAACAAGAGAGACACAGATATACGTGGTTCACCCAATTTGGGCTATGTCCATAGAGTAATAGCCAGTCCTTCCATTTATATTATCTAGCAAACTGAAGAGATACAACCTACAACAGATCTGCTGTAATTCGCTCTTTGCTCTCACACAATCTCCTCTTTTTTTCTCACTCAAAATACAGATCTACATAGATGCAATACAATTCCCTCATATATAGCGAGGGGTTGCCTTCTAAGGAAAAAACCCTAAATTAAACATAACTTCTACTATCATGTCTCTGCCTAATGAATGGTCCAGACTAACTATGAAATTACAACATTTTACAAGGAAAATTTACATCTATTTTTAGCTTCGGGGGCACTACCCCCGATCCTCCCACCAGGGGAGACTCCGAAAGGTCGTAGACGCCCCCCCTGTAGCGTATATTTTACAGGCGGTGTTGTCGCCATATTGCGAACTGGGGTCCAATGTGGTGATACTTATAAATAAAGAAGATAATTAGTCTTCACACCCAACAACCATCAGCCATCTTGCTACTACAGTACACTGAGAATAGCACTCGGGGAGATTACTCACATGTACGATAGGGAAGTCAGGTAGTAGGGCTAAGGGTACAGTTGATCCTCCTTAGTTAGCACCTTGAAATATTGGGCTGAGTACTATTGTTGGACCCTTATGTATATTGCGATCTGTAGTACCTGACACTCCTTTGTGACCATAGTTCCCTCTTCTCTCTGAAGATTGCCAATTATCTTATCTTCCAAATCAAATCCAGCAGTTCGGGTTCTACCATAGCAATACAATTCAGATCTAGCAGTTGGGGTTCTGTTGCTTCCACACAATTAGATCCAACAGTAGGGGTTCTGTCACTGCAGTGAAACTCACATTCAGTAGTTGGGGTTTCGTAGGCAGATTCAACTCTCTGCGCAGTGAGGTTTGCTACTACTATAATTTGGGCTTGATTTTCGCAGAACATTGGGTAGGATCAAGTTTTCTGGAATTCAGCCACTGCGATATCGATCAGCGGGGAGTAAAACTTCATTCAGGGTAAAAGAAAATAAAAAATTTGAGTCCTTCTCAGGAGACTTACAAGAGACTTAGTCCATAAGATTAAGGATGACAAGATGATTGTAGTTGTACCATTCATTTGTCAGCCTCAAATTTTTGGTGGTCCCAATTTTTTTCGGAGTGACTTCAAGTTACCGAGATTTGTGTATGGTAGAAACCAGATCTCAAGTCACGGCTACTGAGAAGATTGAGTGCCTTGAAACAAGGTTGGATGAGTTCAAGGACCAACTGGAAACCATTGCAAAATCGATTGCACAAATCACCAAGAGCATATCAGGGCCTCATACGAAGGTGCATAGTATTGATGAACACTACGAAGGAGAATCTACCCATCATATTCACTTCCATGGAAATCACCAACATTCCCACCCTCAGCCACCCAAGTTGGACATGTATAAATTTTATGTCTCTATTCCAGTAGTATGGGTAGCACAAATGGACCAATATTTCATCCTGAATGATATTTGTGATGATCAAACTAAACTACGGGTGGGAGCCCTTTACTTGGACCAAGAGAGATGGAAATGGTGGAAGTGGTATCTGAAATTTTATCCCACGAACATAACTTGGCATGTGTTCTCAAAAGCCCTTTATGACCGCTTTGACAGAGAATTTAATTTTTTGGGTCGTCTCACTACGATTTGATAGAGAGGCACAATAAAAGACTATGTTGCAGCCTTTGAGAGATTGGCCATCACAACGAAAGGTATAGGAGATGAATTCTACTTGGAGTGTTTCATCAATGGTCTCAAAGAAGCCATCCAAGCACATGTTCAGATGCACCATCCACCTACATGGATGGATGCTTGCAAAAAGGCTGTTGAGGTGGAACTTAGCTTAGTTGCCCAGTCTACTCATCTAAATTTCATAGCCAAGGGGTATCCCACCCAAGCTCAATGCCCTAACCGAACACTTAAGGTTCAAAAGGTGTCTCTAGCAGAAATGGCTGAACGAAGAAAACAAGGATTGTGCTACTACTATGATGAAAAATACTCCTTGGGGCATAAATGAAAGGAACCAAATTTCTTTCAAATTGATGTTACTAATCACAACTCATCTGAGGAAGCCCTACCCCATGGGGGGCTACAGGAAGAATTTGAGGAAACCCAACACAACAATGATCTCACAACTATGCTAGATGAACCATTTATCTTGCTACATGCTTTGGTAGGCATTTTTGCGCCCCAAACTCTCAAAATCAAAGGCTTTCTTAAACATCACCCTGTAGTGGTATTGATTGATAGTGGCAACACTGATAACTTTATCCATAAGTGAGTCACCGAAGTTGTTCATTGTTTTGTATGGGAAGTCTTTAATTTCCAAGTCCTTATTGCTCATGGGTGGGTAATGAAATGTGTGTAGAAATTTTGAATAATATAACACTTATTCACAGAGATTATCTCGATTATACACTATTTGTGGAATGCATGCATAATACATAACCTCCTCTACGTTGATCATCAATTTTTCGGAATTAAAAACAGTGAAACATCAATCGCATGCACACATTAACACAGTATGTAACCGGGGAAAGCATACAGCTGAAAACCCCCAACTATCTATATATTATATTGATTGAGAACATGTAAAAATACATAGTACAATACTCCTCACAAGTACTCAGTACTATCTCCACCTGCTACACACAAATTATCTCAGATCTGAATCAATCACAGGTTCAAATCTCCTCCACTGCTTGCCTGCCTCCACTACGCAATCCTGCATGAGAATAGATGAGAATGGCTGATCCAAACTCATATTTCCCTTGGCTTAACAACGCAATCCTCATTGGCAATACTCAATCCATTGATTGTGCAAATATCATGCACAACTATAGTCACAATTGACAGTTGTCTTGCCCTTTCACTCACCTCTAACACTTGTCTCCACTGAACTGTCCATGCACTGAGTTAACTGATGTATTATTTAGTTGCTTTATGAGTTAATAATGATTGAATTAATTAATAATTAATTCACATCACTCATCACTAGTGTATTCTGCAGTTAGACTAAATACAACTAGTTCAACTAAGTCAAACTGAACACAACTCCATCAACTCCTCAATCAACTCCACCAAACTCAATCACTTGAGTTCTAACTAAAGTCCATCATGCAATAGTTCAACTGACCCATAAGAAAAGCGTATTTCCTTCTGACAGCTACATGTGCCACATCCGTAGCTCGAACTGAAGTGCTCCAAGACGATAAGATAATGTTTATAGTCCAAATATTATTAAGAGCTAATAATATTCGACTGTTCTATTTTTATCCTGGCAGTCTAAAAATAGACTCCGCCCATATGCCTAAAAATAGAAGTCCATCTATTTTTACCAACGTGACCAATCATCCACAAATAGCATCCTGCAACTCACAGACCATGATCCATATGTCTAAAAATAGACAGTCTAAAAATAGACTTTGTGCCAAAAATAGCCTGCAGACCCACTTAGTGAAGGCGACTTCTTTTCACTAAGCTCCATCATCTTGTTGCACTTTCAACAATGTGAATGTCACTGCAAAAATATTAAACCTCAGATGGGAGACTACCACCTAAAGACCCACAAGTTTGCGATTGATATGGGTGGTTGTGAAATTGTCTTGGGTGCTAAATGGCTTCGCACACTAGGCCCGACCACAATGGATTTCCAAGAGTTATATATGAGATTTAAGCAGAATGACCACATTCATACACTACGTGGACTCCAGGCAGGTGCTCCTACTATCATCAGCTCACATTGAATGGAAAAGTTGTTGAAAAAGGGCCATCATGGATGCATCGCTCAATTTAATGCTATCCAGGCCACTGAATACACTACTCTTCATATTCATCTTGATATATTACAGGTCTTAGACTACGAAGAGCAGGTATTTGACAAACCTAAATAGCTTCCACCCTCTAGAGGTGAACATGATCATAACATCCCTTTGGTTTTGGGGACCCAACTGCCTAATGTGCGCCCATATCGATATCCTTTCGCCCAAAATAATGAAATTGAAAAAATCATCAAGGAACTACTTGAAGCTGGTGTTATTCATCCTAGCATCAATCCTTATTCTTCAGTAGTGGTCATGGTGCTAAAGAAAGATGGATAATGGTGCATGTGTTGGGACTTTTGGGCCCTTAACAAGCTCACTGTCAAAGACAAATTCCCTATTCTGGTTTTTGATGATCTATTTGATGAACTACATGGTGCTCAATTCTTTACCAATATAGATCTTCGCTCTAGCTATCACCAAATATGCATGGCATAAGTGTACATTCCCAAGACTGCTTTCCAAACTCATGAAAGCCATTATGAATTCTTGGTCATGCTATTTGGTCTCTGTAATGCTCCATCTACTTTTGAAACCCTCATGAATCACCTGCTGAAACCATATCTCTGAAAAATTTTCCTCGTCTTCTTTGATGACCTTCTCATGTACAACCTAACCTAAGAAAAACATCTTCAGCAATGTAGATCTGATCTTGCAACTACTCCGGAATCATAAATTATTTGTCAAATTGTCCAAGTGCTCTATTTTCGTGGAAGAAGTCGAGTATTTGGGACACATTGTGGGTCGTGAAGGTGTCAGGGTTGATCGAAAAAAGATATAAGCAATGCAAGATTGGCCCCAACCAAAAACCTTGAAGAGTTTGAGGGGATTCTTGGGTCTCACTGGATACTATCACAAATTTGTTTGCAACTATGGTCGTATTGCTAGACCCCTCACTAAACTTCTCAAGAAAAAATCATTCCTATGAATTGATGTAGCACAACAGGTGTTTATGGCTCTCAAATAGGTCATGTGTTCCACTCCAGTATTGGTACTGCCAGACTTCACCAAATCTTTTGTGATTGAATGTGATGCTTTCGGTTCTGGTATTGGTGTTGTCTTAATGCAGGAAGTTCCACCCATGTCTTTCACCAGCCAACAACTGAGTGGGAAACATTTGGGTCAACCTACCAATGAGAAAGAGATGATGGAAATATTACATGCAGTAGATACCTGGCGACCATACTTATTAGGGCGACGTTTCCAAATCCTCACAGACCATCAAAGCCTAAAATATTTGTTGGAGCAACATCTATCCTCTCCACAGAAAAATAAATGGTTGGCCAAAATGTTGGGATATGATTATGAGATAATTTACAAGAAAGGGCGTGACAATGTAGTAGTTAGTGTTTTATCGTGCCAATTTGAGGATGAAATAACCCTGTTATCAATCTCTTTTCCCATACTAGATTGGATTGAAGAAGCCTGCAAGGAATGGTTTTCACACCCCTGTCTCTCCCAACTTATTAATAACTTGAGTGCAGATCCTAATTCCTCAATTGGCTACTCTTGGAAGAATGAGATTCTTCCTTGTAAGGATTGAGTAGTTATATCATCGACATCCACCCTCAAAACCCGCATTTTGGAAGAGTTGCACTCATCTCCCACAGTAGGGCATGTAGGCTTTTAGAAGACTTATGCTCACACTTGTCGTTCTTTCTTTTGGACACGCATGAAAATTACATTTTTATTTTTGTAGCTGAATGTGATGTGTGTCAATTCCACAAAGGAGAAATAATAAGGTTACGAGGAACCTTACAGCCATGACCATTCCCTACCTCTGTTTGGACGAATGTTTCCATGGATTTCATTACTAGTCTCCCAAAGTTAGATAAAAAATCCATCATCATGGTGGTTGTGGACATACTGTCCAAATATGCTCATTTTTGCACTCTACCACATCCATTTACCCCCACTTTGGTGGCTCAAGCTTTCATGCACCAGATCTTCAAATTGCATGGCATGCCAAATTCTATTGTGTTTGAACGTGACCCAAATTTCACCAGCAAATTTTGGCAAGCACTTTTCAAGCTACAAGGCACCCAACTCCAACTAAGTACTTCCTATCATCCCCATACTGATTGTCAAATTGAAGCAGTCAACAAATGTTTGGAGACATATCTAAGGTGCTTCACTTAAGAAAAGTAGCATCAATGGGTACAGTGACTACCTTTAGCTAAATGGTGGTATAATATTAAATATCATGAAGCCACCAAGATGACTCCATATGAAGCAGTGTATGGCCAAATCCCACCTTCACCTATTTCTTATATTCCTGGATGCTTTAAGGTGCAAGCAGTTGATCAAATCCTACAGAACCGTTTCGGCATGTTAGCTCATGTCAAAGATAATCTCTATCAAGCTTAGAATCGAATGAACCAATAGGAAGACCAACATCATTTAGAGCACAGATTTCAAGAAGGGGACAGGCATCCTTGTGGTAGCAACCATATAAGAAAACATCACTCAGAGAAAAGGTTTGCTAGAAACTAGCTCCCAAATTCTATGGACCTTATCAAATACTTCAGTGTGTTGGAGTAGTAGCCTACAAGCTGGCCTTGCCACCAAATTCAAAAATCCAACTAGTATTTCATGTATCATGCCTCAAGAAAGTGGTGGGAAACAATTGTAGAATTCAAACCAGTCTACTTGAATTGGATGAGGAAGGCTCACTCTGGCTCCAACCAGAATAGGTCCTTGATACTCGTGAAAGACATTTGTACAACCACACGATCAAGGAAGGCCTTGTCAAGTGGAAAGACACCTCTATAGAAGATGAAACTTGGGAACCTGTTAGGTCCCTATAATACTAGTGATTCCCCCATTACTATTGTCGCTGTATCCCTTATTTTTATTGTTGTGCCCCTATTGTCCCCATATTGTTATTATTGTGCCCCATAGACTCCTATATATAGAAAGGAGGTTTTTTCATTTGAATCATCCAAGAATTGTTTATTTGTGTAATGTAAAGGAGTTTTCCCCCTATAAGAGGCTGAATTCTAAGGCTTTGATCTATTTTCTCTATCTTTCTGTGAGCTGGTTTCATAACATTTGGTATCAGAGCTTTGGATTCTAGGGTTTTGATGCTCCAAATAGGCCATGATAACTTATTTTCGGTAACGTTTCAGAAGATAAAAAAAAACCATTTGAGAATAAATCTTTCTGAACCTCCGGTCCAAATTTCAGATTTTGTCTCGCTATATTTTCGGAGATATGATTTGAGGAAGTTAGGGTTATTGCAAGATCCATAATTTCATCTAAAACAGGTCATCATGGAATGTCCGCTATAAATATTTTGCTACAAAGTTTCGGAACGTAAAAACAAAACCCATTTGAGAAGAAATCGGTCTGAATCTCGGCTCCAAATTTTAGATCCTATCTCTCTATATTTTCAGAGATATAATCCCAGGAAGTTAGGGTTTTTGTAGACCCCCGAATTACATTCCAAAGAGATCACCTTGGGAAAATTGTCATAACTTTCGCTCTGACCATCAGATTGAATTTTCGTAAGAAGTTACAGAAAGAGGATGGACTGTAGTTTGTTTCGGTATCATTTTCAGAACCTAAGGTCAAAACAGTGACCCGCGGAATGTCGTACAAGTTAGCTCTACTGAACCAGTCTATACTCAGGTCATCATGGGAGATTTGGAATAACTTTTCATTGGAGAATCCAATATTGATCAAACTTTTGGGGTTAGAAATATTTCTCAGAGTGTTACCGCGAGAAGCAATTTAAGACCTGGGAGATCCAAAATTACATAGATACATCAGATTCAGTATCGAGCTCCTACAAAGTGAAAAAAGGTGTGTAGTTTTTTTTTTTTTTTTAAATTTTTGCATAAGCTTGGTTTGAAAAATTAGTTTGAAGGAATTGAAAGGGAATAGTGAAGCATTATTATCAATAATTGATGCCCTGAAGAAAGAAAATGGAAACACCTAGTAAGCAACCTGAAAGATTTAGCATGACTGATGAATAAGAAGAATAAATGCAACATGATATATCAAAATTACGAGACCAAGTGCAACAAATTTCACTCGCACAAAAAGTAACAGAAAATAAGATGGATGGTTTAAAGAAATATGTAGAAGCTAAGATGGATGGTTTAAAGAAAGGTGTAGAAGCTAAGATGAATGACGTGGAAGCTAAGATGGACGACATGAAAGCTAAGATGGATGGTGTGGAAGCCAAGATGGACGGCGTGGAATCTAAGATGGATGGCATGGAAGCTAAGATGGATGATTTAAAGAAAGGCATAGAAGATTTGTAGACAAATTTGAAGACAAATTTGACAAAGTTTCTACAAGAAATGCTTACTAATGGTGAAAGGGTAGTAAAGGAAACTCATGATGAGAAAAAAATAAATGTTTATCATGATTTGATAGATTCTAACATTGGATCGAAGAGCCACCATGTTTCAAAGATAAATATGAGGAAGTTTGATGGCAAGGATCCCGGAATGTGGATACTATAGATGGAGCAATTTTTTGATCTCCATAATGTGCAAAACACACAAAAGGTATGCATTGCAACTTTATATTTGGAACCAAATCAGTTTGTATGGTATTGATGGCTTTGCTCTCGTAAACAAATTTTCACTTGGGATATTTTTATGGATGAAATGATAGCACATTATGAGGATACAAAAAGAAACACTTTTTTTAGCCAATTGATAAATCTCAAACAAAAGGGTTCAATGATGGAGCACATTGAGGACTTCCGAAATTTGAATATAAGGGTAAAAGATATTCCAGAGGAGCATAGGATTGATGCGTTTATAGGGACTTCAAAAGATAACATCCAACATGAGGTTCAACTTTGGGAACTAGATTCATTAGAGAAGGCATTCAAGTTGGCAAGAAAAATGGAAAGCAAAATTATTGCAATGAGGAAACCTACCACTTACAATCATAAAGATGGAAGTGTTACTCCCCCTAGCCATCCACAACCTACAAGGTTGACACCACAAAAATTGGAAGAAAAATAACCAAAAGGGCTTTGTTATAGTTGTGATAGCAAATACACTAAAGGTCATAAGTGTGCCGAGAAAAAATTATTTTACATAGATTGTGAAGAGGAGGAAGAAAAGGAACAAGAAACGTCAAAAGAAGAGGATATACACCAGGAAAAAACGCTAGAAAAAGAAGAAATGAATCCAACCATATCTTGTAATGCATTGGATGGAATTACCACTCCTCAAACTATCAAGATAGAAGGGCATATCAAGAAGAAAAAGGTAATAGTGTTGATTGATTCGAGAAGTACCCATAATTTTATTCATTGTAAGATAGCCAAGGAATTGAATTGCTTCCTATATCTAGCACCAGAGTGTCAAGTGATGGTTGTAAGTGGAGGAACCACAAATTGCTTAGGAAAGTGTCGTAATATCAAGCTATCCATAGGAGAATATGTATTGAATAGCCCAATTATTTCCATTCCAATGGGTGGTGCTGATGTTGTACTAGGAGTCCAATGGCTACAATCCTTGGGTACAATAACTTTTAATTTTCAAGAACTTTTCATGAAATTCTCTTCAGAAGGAAAGGAAGTTGAATTAAGGGGTATCGCAGGGAAACTAGGAAAGATAATAAGCTCTAATGGAATGAAAAAGCTTCTAAAGAAATAAGAACGAGGCATAATTGCACAATTATGTTCACTAGAGGTTCCCACATCAAAATCTTCCATTTCTCCAGATCTCCAAAAAGTCTTGGACAATCATTCCAAGGTATTTGAGACTCCCAAAGGCCTCCCACCTATTTGTGATCATGATCATGCTATTAATTTGATTCCAGGAAGTGTTCCTTCAAACATCAGGCCTTACAGATATCCTTATGTCCAAAAGATTGAAATTGAACGTATGGTTGCAGAAATGCTAGAGACTAGTATAATTCAACCTATTCAAAGTTATTTCTCTACTTCAGTAGTATTGGTTCATAAGAAGGATGGATCATGGCACATGTGTCTAGATTATAGGGAGCTCAACAAGCTCATTATTAAAGATAAATTTTGCATTCCTATCATTAATGAATTATTGGATGAATTGCATGGATCAATTTACTTCACCAAGTTGGATCTTTGTTCAGGATATCATCAAATCAGAATGAAGACTGACGACATTCCAAAAACATCATTTAGAACTCATGAGGGTCATTATGAATTTTTGGTAAAGCCTTTTGGCCTTACTAATGCACCTTATACATTTCAAGGTTTGATGAATTCCATTTTCAAACCCTTCCTTAGAAAATTTGTGTTAGTATTTTTTGATGATATACTAATCTACAACAAGTCTTGGAAGGACCATGTCCAACATGTTGACATGGTGCTCAAACTATTGGAGGAGAAACAATTATATGCAAAAATCTGAAAATGTTTCTTTGGAGTACAAGAGGTGGAATATCTAGGTCATATTGTATCTTATGAAGGTGTTAAGGTAAACCGTAGCAAAATTAAAACCATTAAGGAATGGAAAATCCCCACATCCATAAAGAATCTATGAGGATTTCTCGAGTTGACAAGGTATTATCGCAAGTGTTAAGAATTATGGGAGAATAGCAGCACCTCTAACAACATTATTGAAGAAAGATACATTTTCATGGACTCCAGAAGCAACGAAGGCCTTTAAACATCTTAAAGAGGCAATGTGCCAAGCACCAGTCTTAGCTACACTGGACTTCACAAAAACATTTATTGTGGAATGTGATGCCTCAGGAAATGGAATTGGTGTTGTTTTAATGCAAGAAGAAAGAACCATTCCTTTCGAAAGTCGGCCAATCAAAGGAAAGTATTTACACAAAGCTATTTATGAGAAGGAAATGTTGGAAATACTACATGCACTTAAGAAATGGCTAGCCTACCTAATGGGAAGGAACTTCAAGGTAAAAAAATATCATGATAGTCATAAATACTTTTTAGAACAAAGATGTTGTGGAAGATGCACTCTCAAGAAAGGATGAGGATGTGGAAGCATTTCTTTGCGCCATTTATATTATCCAACCAGATTGGATAAACGAAGCAAGGGATGAATGGAAGAATGACGAGGAAGTGTGGGCACTCATTCAAAAGATACAATAAGATCCCAGTACATCTGATACATTTAGCTGGAAAAATGATTTGTTATGGTACATGGATTGGTTATACCTATGTAAGAATTCCCAACTCAAACAAAAGATTCTTAGGGAATTGCACACCTCTCCCTTAGGAGTGCACTCAGGATTTCTAAAAACCTACCACAGGGTTAAGAAGGATTTTTTTGGGGATGACCTTAAATTAGATATTCAAAAGTTTGAGATGGAATGTTTGGTTTTCCAACAAAATAAATTTGAAACAATTAGGACCCCAGGACTATTACAACCTTTATCCATTCCAAGCCAATGTTGGGAGGAGGTTTCAATGGATTTTTACACAGGTTTACCCAAGTCCGAAGGAAAGAGTGTTATCATGGTGGTAATTGACAAAATTACCAAGTATGCACATTTTTGTGCATTATCTCATCCATTTAAAGCGAGTATAGTTTCTACTGCATTTATGGAAACAATTTAAAAGCTACATGGAAACCTAAAGATTATTGTAAGTGACAGAGATCCCATTTTCACTGGAAATTTTTGGACATAATTATTTTCTTGTCTTGGTACTTAGTTAGCTCATAGCTCATCTTATCATCCTCAATTTGATGGGAAAATTGAGATAGTAAACAAATGTTTGGAAGGATATCTTCATTGCTTTTTATTTGATAAACAGACACAATGGGTCAAATGGTTGCCTCTGGCTGAATAGTGGTATAACACTTCCTTTCATGCTGCAACAAAAATGACCCCATTTATGGCACTTCATGGATATCACCCACCATCCATCACATCATATTTAAGAGAAAATTGTAAGGTTCAAGCAGTGGAAGATCACATCGAGCATCAGAAACAAGTTCTCCAACTCTTAAAGGATAACCTCACCTTGGCACAAAATAGAATGAAACAACAGGCAGATCAACATTGCAGCGAAAGAAGTTTTGATGTAGGTGATTGGGTATTCCTATGGCTACAACCATATGAACAAATGTCCCTCAAGAAAGCTAAGAAGGATAATAAATTATCACCAAAGTATTATGGTTTGTACAACGTGTTGCAAAAGATAGGTACTATGGCATACAAATTGGAGCTTCCTGCAGCTTCCCGAGTGCACCTAGTTTTCCATGTTTCATGCTTAAAGAAGGTTATAGGTGATAAGCTTCCAGTTCAAACAATATTATGAGAACTTGATGAGGAAGGAAAAATATATTGGAACCTGAAGCAGTCAAAGAAATAAGAGCTCGACAACTACAAAATCGATAAATTTCAAAGTATCTCATCAAGTGGAAGAACTTACCCGTTGAAGATTCCACATGGGAGGATGAGAACTTTATACAGAAGCATCCATAACTACTCAAGCATTGAAGAAAACACTTTTTTGAAGGAGAGGGGCATGTTGGGTCCCTATAATACTAGTGATTCCCCCATTAATATTGTCGTTGTATCCCTTATTGTTATTGTTGTGACCCTATTGTCCCCATATTGTTATTATTGCGCCCCATAGAATCCCTCTATTGTTATTTTTGTGCCTTTATATTATTATTGTTAGGTCGGCTTGGTTATATTGTGACCCCTTAGACTCCTATATATATAAAGGAGGTTTTTTCATTTGAATCATCCAAAAATTGTTCATTTGTTTAATGTAAAGGAGGTTGCCCCCTCGAAGAGGCTGAATTCTAAGGTGTTGATCTATCTTTCCTATCTTTTTGTGAGCTAGTTTCATAATAGAACCAATGATCCAGATTTAAACAGGAAAAAAAAAAATTACAGATATAATCATACATACAGAGATGCAACAAAACTAATACTTCATTTCATTACTGTAAAATACTGAAATATGGTTACAAACAGAAATGGAAATAAACTAGCTGGGGTGATGGTAGCTTATCTCTGAGAAGAGATGTAGCAGCTACATGCCTTTGAACTGTCTTACAATGAGGTTCAAAGGTATATTTATTGTTTAGAAACAATAGAAAACCCTAAACATCCAAAAACCTAAACCTAGGAGATGAAGCGCCAAACTATGGGCCCCGTATTGGGTAAATTGGTACATCAATTTCCTGGGGTTGTAACTTTGGCATACGATCTCTATTTGACACGCATAATACCTCATTAGAAATATTTATCCGAGGACTACAACTTTGGGAAGAGAAGCATTGGTATATGGACCCATGTTGCTCCTAGTTTTCCTTAAAAACATCGTTTAGGGCCTCAAAACACCTTCGAAAGTTCAAGACCCAAAAAACTGCTAAAAACAATAAATTGTGCTATAATTGAGGAAACTGAAAAACTGAAAGAAAAACTGGTGGGGGTCCAAGTGGAATTCGTGGGTGGCCACCCATATCCACCTAAATCATTCCTTCCCCCTTAGGAAGCAATGGTCCCCATTGCATTGAGTTCCTCCATGAGATGAGGAAACTTCTGCTGAACTTGGTCCCCGGTGACGAAGTTGGCTTGCTTTGACAACTCGATACAGTTGGATCTTCTGCTGGCGAGTGTGCTTGATCTGTGTGCCCATTATCTGATCAGTTGTAGCTTGTTCCATACAATTTGGATTTAACTCTGTTGGTGTGAGCTATTCTGCAATGTCGGATGTGTCTAGTAATGGTGGAAAGTATGGTTGAAGGCGGTCCACATTGAACATTGGGTGCAGCCCAAGGAATGGGGGAATGCTGAGCTCAAAGGCATTATCTCCCAAAGCCTTGGTAATGGTTTTAGGACCATATCGAAGTGGTCTGAGTTTCCAATAGGCTCTGGTAAGGCGTTCCTTCGGCAAATGTAACCAGACTTTGTCACCTACCTGAAACTTGTGTGGCACCCGATGTTGATCATGTCATTGCTTGTACTTGGCATTTGATTTCTCCAAAATGTCATGGACCTATTGGCAGATATGTTGGATGTGCTCAATGAACTATTTGCCTTATTTTTTTTGGACTGGACATGAGCTGAATCTTCCTGAGTAGCTGCAAATGGCATGGCCACATCAATGGGACATAGTGGCTAGAATCCCAAGTCCATGAAAAGGGATGTGGCCAGTCGAGCTGTGGAGAGCGCAGTTATAGTTGTGTTGAACATAGGGGAGGCTCTCATCCCATGTGCATGGATGCTTTGAGTTGTATATGCGCAGAATGTGTACAATCACCCTATTGAAAACCTCTGTCTTGCCATTAGTTTGGGGATGGAAGGCTGTGGACTTAGTGAGTTTGGTGTCCAACATCGAGCAGAGATTGGACCAAAATGTACTGAGGAACCTATTGTCCTGATTTGAGATGATAGACTGTGGGATCCCAAAGTGTACGTAAACTCATTCAAAGAAGAGTTTAGTAGTGGCTTTTACTGTGATATTCTTCTTGCAGACTACCATAATGGCCATCTTCGAGAACCTGTCAACGACCACAAAAACACAATCATTTCCATGCTTAGTAGAAGGAAGGCCTGACATGTAATCCATGGATATGGATTCCCAAGGTTGACTATGGGTACGCAGTGGAGTATAGAGGACTTGCTTCTTGATGGTCGGTTTGGCAATGGCGTAGGCAATGCAGGACCTGATGTACTTCCCGACATCCTGTCAAAGATTTAGCCAATAGAAATACTTCTGCAGTATGGCCACCATTTTCTTGATGCCGAAATTCCCAGCAGCCTGACTGTAATGTGCTTCCCAAATCATCTTGGCATGCTTGCTTGAAGGAACACAAAGGTGATCGAGGTGGCATAACAGGCCATCTTAGAGGTGAAAATATAGAACATGCTAACCCTCCAAGAGTGTCTAGTGTGGCCTAATTCTAGGTTGCTTTTGTAGAGAAGTGGCCAATCAGAAGTCTCGTGCCCACAAGAGTTGAGCATGGTGGTTAATGCCATGACCGGTGGTCGACTGAGGCAATATGATTATTTGTGTTGCCCTTCTTATACTTGATATTCAGCTGGAATTGTTGCAAGTATGTGGACCACTTCTGATGGTGATAATTCTGCAACTTCCCTTGCATCTGTATGAATTGTAGGGGCCGGTGGTCTGTGTGGATGACCGTTTCCTTCCTCAAAATGTAATGCTTCCATTTTCGGCAGGCTTGCACAATGGAATACATCTCTTTTTCATAAGTGGGATACTTCTGGAATGTGTCTGAAAGTGTCTCACTGTGATATGCCACTGGATGCCCATGTTGAGTAAGGACTGCCCCAATAGCATAGTTAAAGGCATCTGTCTCAATCTCAAATGGTTGTTGCAAGTCTGGTATTGTGAGCATTGGTGCTTAGCAGAGGCAATGTTTCAACTTTATGAATGCCTTATGTTGAGATTCAGACCAAAAGAATTTTTCTTTCGCTCCTCCCTTGGTGACATGACTCAAGGGCTAAGTGATATGAGAAAATACCAACACGAACCTGCGGTAGAAGTTGGCAGGACCCAGAAAGCTGCAGAGATCTGTTAGAGGGGTTGGAGATGGCCAATCCTGAATAACTTGGATCTTGGATGGATCCACATGCACCCCCTGTTCATCAATTATGTATCCCAGATACTGAACTTAGGTCATGCAAAAAGTGCATTTCTCTAAATTGGCACATAACTTGTGTTGCCACAGTGTTTGGAGAACCTGTCGGATGTGGTGGAGGTGCTCTTCCCAAGTCTGGCTAAAGATCAGGATGTCATCCAAGTATACCACTACAAATGAGTTGGTGAATGACCACAAGATGTCATCCATTAGCCTCATGAAGGTTGCAGGATCATTCGTCAACCCGAATGGCATAACCAACCATTCGAAAAGGCCCTCCTTGGCTTTGAAGGAAATCTTCCACACATCGGAGGGTTCGATTGGTACCTGGTGATATCCTGACTTCAAATCGATCCTGCTAAAATAATTTCCCCCCTTCAGTTGGTCCAAAAGGTCATCAATCCGTGGGATTGGGTACCTATTCTAGAGAGTGATCTTGTTCAGTGCCTGATAGTCAATACAGAGTCTCCAAGTCCCATCCTTCTTCTGTACCAACATGATCAGGCTCCCATAGGGCGATGAACTTGGTCGGATGTGACCTTTCTGCAGCAGCTCCTGAATCTGCCTCTTGATTTCATCGTTCTCTAGAGCGAAGTGCTGATAGATTGGTCCATTGGGCAGTGATGCACCTGGGGTCAGATCGATGGAGTGCTTGACCTGATAGTGCAGAGAAAACCCTACAAGGGAGGTTAAGATGTCCTCGTACTCCTCAGCGACCTTGTCCATCGGTAGTTGTTGTGTGGAGGGGCCCTAGTTGGAGGTCATGGCCACCATTCTCTTCTTTCCTTGAGAGCATATCATCAGGAAAACAAATTTCCTAGTTTTGGAAATGAGGTTACTACATTGTTTTACAGTAACCAAAGAGATGGCGGTAGGCGGTGCTACCTTCGGTATCCTATACAACTTATTTCCCAAAGTAGCAATAACGACACGAGGCCTTGATTCATACACAACATCTCACTTCCACAAGTATTGTTGGCCTAATAATACATCACAAACATCAAGGGGAGAAATGTCACACAATACCTCACCTGTGAAGGGCTTGATGTTGTATGGAAGGTGACACTACTGGATCACATGAAGATCCTGTCCTTGGTGAAGCCACCCAATGGTGTACGGTTGTGGATGTGATGTGGTTGGTAAGCCCAGCCGCTTCCCAACCTCTGCCGAAATGAGGTTCTTTTGGCTCCCGTTATCGACAATGAACTGTAGTAGGGAGCCCTTTACCCACATCTAGGAGTGAAAGAGGTGCTCCTCCTCCTCTAGATCTTCGAGTTCCTCCTTTTGGATCTTCATGGTGGCAATGGTGGCATTGGGATTTGCACCGATAATATACTTCCCTTTATCATTCCCCTTGTCAGGTTCTAGTTCAGAGTCAGAACATGCATCTAATTTTGAAACCTTTAGCTCGGCCACCAGGGACTGCTTGGCCCGACACTCACTTGTGTTGTGCGTGGAGCTCTTATGGAACTCACACCACGTTCCCGTGTCTCTTTTCGGCTTCGCGACACTGTTCTTTGCTTGCAGCTTTGGTGGGTTGTCTCGGGCCACCACACCTTGGCTTTTTCTTTGTTCTATGGTTTGGGGGCACCTTTCCCTTGCTTCAGATTTGTAAATCCAAAGTCTCGCTTCTTCTGCTTAAAGTTTTGTTTGATCTTGATGGCATATCGGTAGGCCGTGCCAAGCGAGGAGATGTTCAGGAATTCTATTTCATCCTGGATGTACCGGTGAACGAAACTGTAGTATTTGAGTACCAAATGCTACTTCAAATCCTTGACACCCAACTTTGTTCGAAGGGTATGGAAAATATTGGTAAACTCCCACACGTCTTGGTCCCTTCCCTTTTGTAGCGTGGTCCACTTTATGTATTGATCCTCATCGCTTCCGATAAGGTAGTACTGCTCCTAGATGGTAGCTCGGAATGAATTCCAAGTGGGTGCATCTGAAAACCGTGAGGCCATACTTTCATCCTTCTGCTCGCAGTAGGTTTCCCACCAATCCTTGACGTGGGGGGAAACTTTGAGAAGAGCGAAAGTAATCTTTTCCCGGCCGGAAAAATCATGAACAGAAAAATACCCTTCTAACAGATTTAAAAATTTATCTACGGTGTCTGCATCTATCTAACCCTCAAATATGGGAATGTCAAAGTTAACTTGTAACTTAAAGGGTGTGGCGCTTTGAAAGTAGTTGCTGGAAGTAGATGTGTCGCCCCTGGGTAGCCGCTGATGGATTTAGGAAAATTTGTCCATCATCACATTCCTTTGTCACTCGAGGGCCTCTTCGAGCAAGATTTTGATAGGATCTCCTATCCCCTCGTCTTTATTTTCATTTTTCATGGAAGGCCGTTGAGATTTGCGAGGCTGGTCTTGCAAAGGTTCGACCAGTTCAAGCCCCAACTCCTTATATCTCGACCTCGTTGGGGACATGCAAAGAAAGACAGAGAAAGAGTAGACCGCTTTGATACCACTAATCTAGATTTAAACATGAATGCAAAAAATTACAGATATAATCATAAATATAGAGATGCAGCAGAAATATTACTTCATTTCATTACTGTAAAATACTGAAATATGCTTACAAATAGAAATGGAAATAAACTAGCTAGAGCGATGGTAGCTTATCTCTGAGAAGAGATGTGGCGGCTACATGCCTTTGAACTATCTTAAAATGAGGCTCAAAGGCCTATTTATTGTTGAGAAACAATTGAAATCCCTAAACATCTAAAAACCTAACCCTAGGAGATGAAGCGCCAAACTATGGGCCCTGTATTGGGTAAGCTGGTACATCAACTTCCCAGGGTCGTAACTTTGGCATACAATCTCCGTTTGACGTGCACAATACCTCATTAGAAAGATCTATCCGAGGACTACAACTTTTGGAAGAACAACATTAGTCCATCGACCCATGTTTCTCCCAATTTTCCCAAAAAAATTCGTTTAGGGCCTCAAAACAACTCCAAAAGTTTAGGACTGGAAAAATTGCTAAAAATAGTAAATTGTGCTATAATTAAGGAAACTGAAAAACTAAAAGAAACAATGGTGGGGGTCCAAGTGGAATTGGCGGGTGGCCACCAATATCCACCTGTATCAACCAACCACTATCCTTCATCATTTTCCACAGCTTCAACCTTGAGGACAAGGCTGCTTTTGATGGGGGAGGGCATGTTAGGGTCCAACCCTAACCCCTTTATTTATGTAATAAACCCAATGGGGCCGAGTCATAGTCATAGTTAGTTAAAGAGTCAATAAATCCCATATCAATAATTGTAAGTGGTTGACTTGCATTTAAGAAAGGGACCACCGTTAGTTACAAATAGACCATAATTAATAAATAAAGTGGTTAACCCATGTTATGAAAAGGACCACTAGTCATTAGGTTGTTGGAGGTCATTTAGCTATAAATAGTCATATTTAGAAGAGAAATATCAATAAGCCTTATTTTTAATCGAGCTCTTCTTTGTTGGAGGTTGCCCTCTCGAAGAGGCAAGTGAAAATTGCATCTATCTCTACATAATAAAATAATTGAAGTTTTTTCTCATTTTATTCTGTGTTCTGGGTTGTATTTCTTCGCATATTGAGTATTTGGAATTTCTCGGAGGTTAAGAGCATAACACATTTGAATCTACCTGTTGATAGATCTCTCTATTGTTGCTTTACGATTGGAATATTTCTTACTTACGCTAAATAGACCCACAAATGTGAGCTGATAGGAGTTTCCATGAAGCCCAGGGGAGTGGTTGGTTGTTCCTACCTTCCTTAGAGATTTGATCATATCAATAAACTGAAATCAAGCCCAACAACACAATTTCAACCTGATTCCCATCAGTTGAACCTGATGAGGGAGACACAAAAGGAGATTGATTATGTTACATATGTTGACATGATACGGTAGATATTAAGGGAACCCCTGTTTCCATCGAACGAGATTGAGTTTGAAGCCATCACTCAATAAGGGAGAGGATATTATGTTTCCCCATGGTGACCCTCGGATGGAGCTATGATCCACACCATTAGTGAGTCACACATACCTACTGTGGTCTATACCATCACACTAAGAAATATTTACAACAACTTGCTTGTTACATACGTTAATATACATTTTGAGGATCATACACGAAGATATCCAGGGAGGGACTAGAGTCATTCAGGGAGAGGGAATAGAACCTAGATTCAGTATTCTTTGAGGGACTAGAACTAGGGAGAGGGGCGGGCTATGTGCAGTGAACAATTAGGTGATACGAACAGGTGCTGCTAATGAGGTGCTACAAACGAATATGTGTCACCAATAGGTTAGCGATGATACCATAACACCCAGATGCAGATACAACATGGCGTTATATACGTTGATATACTATTCGAGGATCCTAGTCAATTTATGGTTCAACATGAGAAAGGAGCATAGTGCATGGTGCAACATGGAAAGGTGGATAATGATAACTATGGTCTAAGGAACTTGCACCTAGAAATACAATGGGATTGATTAGGAAGACCCACTAGCTAAGATAGAATTAACAGATTAAACCTGGATTTCCTTTATTTCTATATATAGATGTCAACTTAGCCACTTACTCGCATTGTTACATGTAGGCATCATTACTTATAGTGGTTGTTGTTGGCTAGATGCTTTAAGGAACTTGCTAGTTGAACCTAGGATGCTACAATGTGTGGATACATAATACAATCTGATGATGATTCTTCGCTCGACAATAAGGCTGAACTGGATACCTGGGATAGGATCTATTGATACTGAGATTTTCTCTATCAACAAGTGTCTGGAATATGATTCATTTATACCCATAACTCGATTCTTGTGAACTAGAGATGATTCACTTGACACAAATTTCTTGTTACATGATTGGATCACAAACTAGTGGTGGAGAAGGAAGGGCGAGACAAAGACATGAGAAAAAATTTTAGATTCTGATTTTCACATGCTGGAAGCATAATCTATCTCGACCAAAAAGCAGAGGAAATGATAGTGGATCAACCACTAAAAACAAGAGAGGATGCGTAGGCAAGGCTTGAATGTTAAGGAGGGGATGTTACAACATGACTCGACCGATGGGAGAGAAATTTATTGCTTTATTGATAAGGAGAGGATGCGAAAGAATGCTCGACCATTAGCAGAGGATGTGTTTTTAAGGCTCGAGAAATGGAAGAGAATGTCCCCGGTAATGTTCAACTATTAAGGAGAGGTGCACAAGCAGGCTCAACTGTTAGGGAGAGGAATGAAATCACTTAACCAAGGGGACATGACTCAATCTTATTACGTATATAATATGAACATTTATTTTGTGATCTTTTCTTTTTCCTACAATCTTTCAATATCCAACTGAGCAAGAAAGGTAGGCTTCAATCCTAGACTATATGTCTCTACACTGCTATGAATCGCACATCCCCTAGTCAAATAGCTTTTCGTTTGTGGATTTCATTGCAAGAATTTGTTCCAACCTATTATTCCTTTCTTCCTGCTACCCCAGCTGCCTCCACCAATGCTATCTATATGGGAAATATAGGTGGAAACAAACTACTGTAATGAACCAAGATTTTGTAACCTTCATAACCCACAAAAAATCGGTTGCAATACTATGTAGGTCTAGTTCAATGGGTTATGATCTCACTTGGTCAACTACCCTGTATATCCCACACGAAACTAGATTTGGATTTGAAACTCGATTTACATTTTCACCTACTCCAAGGTAATATTTATTTCCATTATTTTCCCAAATGTAGTTCCATAATTGGGGTCAACACCATTGCCTCGTCCAGCATACCCACCAGTGGTCAAAGAATATGTATCAGTAGCAAAGGTAAAGGAAGAATCAATAGACTCAATTGTTTTAGATCCATAACTGGTACCAACTTTAGATTCAGTAGAAACATCATACCTTCTAATAACAGAGGCAGTTGTTTAAGCACGTGGTTAAGAAGTGGATTCAGTTGGTCTAGTCGAATAACCAACTTAATGATCAATGTGTATAGGGACATAGATAGTTTACCTAGCATCGTTCCTTGTATTACTATTATATCTTGTTTAGTAAGCATATTAATTTATTTATTCAGAAGTTGATAGAGAAAATGTTTAGTTGGTTTGGAAGCCTTTCGCCTATTTGATCTTCCCTCGACCTGGTTCTTTCCTCCCACCTGGAATCCGAGGTGAGCACAAGATTCATTAGGGGACTTTGTAAGGCCCTTTCAAGTTCCAAGATTTCGAAAGGCCATGTCTGATTACTGGCTAGGGAGGCATTCTAGCCTATTTTATATCCTCAATGCTATCCCCATCTTAGGTCACAAAGTGGCAATACAATGCATTTAAATGGCCATTGAATTGATTTCTCTGGGCACGTTGCCTAAGAATCTTCATCTACGCTCTCTCTTGGTTCTTCCCTCACTAAATATACCCATAACTAAATAAATTACTCAATGGCTCCCTCTGAATGTCTCCCCTCACCCTTCCTTTGTGTCTTTCCTCCCCATATCTAATCCTTGCTTTCCTAACTAGTGAAAAGAGGAGAATGTAGATCAAGACCTGGTGAAGAAGAAAACCATCCCTGGGTTGTATATGCTCTTGTAGGAAGGACTCTATCTCATCAATAGAAATCACCAACAAGGTAGGGGAGAGAGGGCACCCCTGCTTCACCCCGATGGTGCTCCAGAGAAAGTGAGAAATGCCACGTGCAGTATAGAGGTGTCCAAGTATAGACTCGTAAAGGAACATGGTGGCGGTGATAAGGATCTCTGAAATGCCAATTTCCCAAAAACGTTGGAATAGGGCCTCCCTTGAAAGTTAGTAAAATAATTAAGGAAGGGGACATAATCCTTACTATGTGGGATAGAAGTCGATCTTCTAATAACTATATGTGAGCGAGTTTAATAATGATATACAATTACTTAGTAGCAGCTAGCGATAGAAGGCTTGTTCAATAGTAGTGGAAAAAGTAAGAGTAAGAAAGTCACAGTGAATCAGTCAATATTTTTCAGATGTAAGGTTGCTTGGATGTAGGGTTAGCGAGTGACATGTAAGGTTTGTTTAGACTAGTTTTTTATTTGTGTGCCACTGTTTTGGGTAAGAGGTTATCGCCTGACTATTGAGGGTGATAGGTTAAGAAATAGAAGATTGAAGGTTATGGCCCATGAAGTGGGAAAGCGAGAGAAGTAGTAGACGAAATAGCTAGTGAGCACCGAGCGATTGAAACATAGTAGACAGTGAGATAGTTAGCACTATGAGGTGTTTAGTGATGGAATATATGTTGCTTGTTCCATTGCTTATGGTAGGTCATTCACAATTATTTAGTCTAATTTAATTAGCCAATGTTGCTTCGTAGGTTTGGTTCGCTAGCTCTGACACTTGTTGCACAAGACACTGTTTCATGAGGAAATATTGGTTGGGCTTATACAAATATGACGGGACAAGTTCTTTTTCTTGGACAACTTGTGGGTAGACAAAGTAAGAGAAAAAGAAATGGAATATGTTTAAGCTTTCTCTTCTAACTCACCGCTAACTTAGGCTTGCATTAAGCTTGTGGGAGCCAAAGATACGAATAGGAGGTTGAACCTTAATACAACGTTGACGCATAGGGGGAAAACATACTGGTTATTGGCTTGAGAAAAAATAGACTCAATGGCAGGAATGTATGATAGAACTCACTCCAAGGATGGTAGGATAAACAAAATTAATAAAGATACGGTTGTGCTTTATTCTACCCACAAGGAAATCTATCCAAGAGATGGTTTTTTTAGGATTTCTCAATACGTATTCCTTTAGAAAAGGTATTATACTTAGACTTAGTAGACTAATATAGACGAAGTAAGATATTGGCTTTCCCAAGACTAATTATTTCTGTCTTTTCTACCACTGAACTTAGTTCGTTGAGAAGAAGAATAAAGATTATGGTCATCAATCAGTATTGCAGAACCTTACTTGGATGTATACTCACGAGTGAATGGAGTCTTTCCATTCCTATTCCATCATTAAACTATAGTGTATTGAGTCCATTCATGGGTAATCTCTATCCCACTGCTATCTGCGAGTGAAATTGTCTCTACTACCTTTACTTTTTCCTTTGCGGGTGCCTAATACTAATAGTGGTTACCTACGGTAATTGCTTGAGGGCACTCTTTACCTAAACTACCTGTGCTGGAACAAGCTATGCTACTACCACTTTTGTTGGATTTGATGCCTATGGTGTTAGTGAGGATGATGCTTTTGTCTCTGTGTCTACAACCTTTTCCTATGTCTTTAGGTCTTCCTGTAGAAGAAATTACACAAATGGATCAAATGGAGCTAGGTAAACTACTTGATCAACAGGTTCTGAATAAATCCACTTCTACTTATGTTCATGTTTATTTTAGTAAATCCACTGAAACTTCCTTCACCTTTGCCCCTATAACTAGAGGATCTGTGACTAGAGAAATAGAACGTTGAAATCGGCAATGGCTTTGGAACCGCTTCTTCACTATGGGTAGCTCCTAGCTATGCTTTTTCTCCCACCTCTGTCTACGATGCCTATGCCTAATGAGCCTCTATTCTCTCTACTACTCGGCCAACCCAATCAACGAGTGTTGCTTCCAATGGTCACTATTGATGTTGAAATTAGCAGATCTACCAATTCAATCAAAACTAGAGTTGGAACCACGTGAGGGGGAGTCATCCTTGCCAGTAAGGATGTTGAATTTGATACTGTGGAAACTATTGATTTTTACTCTACGTTGGATGTTATGGGTGTGAAAGTTGTTGCTTTTTCTTCCTTCGCCGGTGTCTCCAGTTCATATATATGCACTAGGAGGGAATATGAAACTGTAAATTATAGGGCTTCTACTAGGTATCAAACAAAGGGAACTGGATTGGAATTTGTTTACGCTTACTCGGGTGTTGGTGGTTTCATATAAACTTCAATGGGTGGAACAATCATGTTTTCTACTGAAGCAAACAATGATTCTACTAAAATTGGTGCACCTCGAAAGATATCTGGGGTGTAAACTACCTATTTCATAGACTTTGGAATTGGGTTTCTACCAAGTTCTTAGCAAGAAAAAGATAAGCATAGAATTCAGGTGGTTAAGAAGTGGATTCAGTTGGTCTAGTCGAATAACCAACTTAATGATCAATGTGTATAGGGACATAGATAGTTTACCTAGCATCGTTCCTTGTATTACTATTATATCTTGTTTAGTAAGCATATTAAGTTATTTATTCAGAAGTTGATAGAGAAAATGTTTAGTTGGTTTGGAAGCCTTTCGCCTATTTGATCTTCCCTCGACCTGGTTCTTTCCTCCCACCTGGAATCCGAGGTGAGCACAAGATTCGTTAGGGGACTTTGTAAGGCCCTTTCAAGTTCCAAGATTTTGAAAGGCCATGTCTGATTGCTGGCTAGGGATGCATTCTAGCCTATTTTATTCCCTCAATGCTATCCCCATCTTAGGTCACAAAGTGGCAATACAATGCATTTAAATGGCCATTGAATTGATTTCTCTGGGCATGTTGCCTAAGAATCTTCATCTACGCTCTCTTTTGGTTCTTCCCTCACTAAATATACCCATAACTAAATAAATTACTCAATGGCTCCCTCTGAATGTCTTCCCTCCCCCTTCCTTTGTGTCTTTCCTCCCCATATCTAATCCTTGCTTTCCTAACTAGTGAAAAGAGGAGAATGTAGATCAAGACCTGGTGAAGAAAAAAACCATCCCTGGGTTGTATATGCTCTTGTAGGAAGGACTCTATCTCATCAATAGAAATCACCAACAAGGTAGGGGAGAGAGGGCACCCCTACTTCACCCCGATGGTGCTCCAGAGAAAGTGAGAAATGCCACGTGCAGTATAGAGGTGTCCAAGTATAGACTCGTAAAGGAACATGGTGGCGGTGATAAGGATCTCTGAAATGCCAATTTCCCAAAAACGTTGGAATAGGGCCTCCCTTGAAAGTTAGTAAAATAATTAAGGAAGGGGACATAATCCTTACTATGTGGGATAGAAGTCGATCTTCTAATAACTATATGTGAGCGAGTTTAATAATGATATACAATTACTTAGTAGCAGCTAGCGATAGAAGGCTTGTTCAATAGTAGTGGAAAAAGTAAGAGTAAGAAAGTCACAGTGAATCAGTCAATATTTTTCAGATGTAAGGTTGCTTGGATGTAGGGTTAGCGAGTGACATGTAAGGTTTGTTTAGACTAGTTTTTTATTTGTGTGCCACTGGTTTGGGTAAGAGGTTATCACCTGACTATTGAGGGTGATAGGTTAAGAAATAGAAGATTGAAGGTTATGGCCCATGAAGTGGGAAAGCGAGAGAAGTAGTAGACGAAATAGCTAGTGAGCACCGAGCGATGGAAACATAGTAGACAGTGAGATAGTTAGCACTATGAGGTGCTTAGTGATGGAATATATGTTGCTTGTTCCATTGCTTATGGTAGGTCATTCACAATTATTTAGTCTAATTTAATTAGCCAATGTTGCTTCATATGTTTGGTTCGCTAGCTCTGACACTTGTTGCACAAGACACTGTTTCATGAGGAAATATTGGTTGGGCTTAGACCACTATGACGGGACAAGTTCTTTTTCTTGGACAACTTGTGGGTAGAAAAAGTAAGAGAAAAAGAAATGGAATATGTTTAAGCTTTCTCTTCTAACTCACTGCTAACTTAGGCTTGCATTAAGCTTGTGGGAGCCAAAGATACGAATAGGAGGTTGAACCTTAATACAACGTTGACGCATAGGGGGAAAACATATTGGTTATTGGCTTGAGAAAAAATAGACTCAATGGCAGGAATGTATGATAGAACTCACTCCAAGGGTGGTAGGATAAACAACATTAATAAAGATACGGTTGTGCTTTATTCTACCCACAAGGAAATCTATCCAAGAGATGGTTTTTTTAGGATTTCTCAATACGTATTCCTTTAGAAAAGGTATTATACTTAGACTTAGTAGACTAAGATAGACGAAGTAAGATATTGGCTTTCCCAAGACTAATTATTTCTGTCTTTTCTACCACTGAACTTAGTTCGTTGAGAAGAAGAATAAAGATTATGGTCATCAATCGGTATTGCAGAACCTTACTTGGATGTATACTCACGAGTGAATGGAGTCTTTCCATTCCTACTCCATCATTAAACTATAGTGTATTGAGTCCATTCATGGGTAATCTCTATCCCACTGCTATCTGCGAGTGAAATTGTCTCTACTACCTTTACTTTTTCCTTTGCGGGTGCCTAAAACTAATAGTGGTTACCTACGGTAATTGCTTGAGGGCACTCTTTACCTAAACTACCTGTGCTGGAACAAGCTATGCTACTACCACTTTTGTTGGATTTGATGCCTATGGTGTTAGTGAGGATGATGCTTTTGTCTCTGTGTCTACAACCTTTTCCTATGTCTTTAGGTCTTCCTGTAGAAGAAATTACACAAATGGATCAAATGGAGCTAGGTAAACTACTTGATCAACAGGTTCTGAATAAATCCACTTCTAATTATGTTCATGTTTATTTTAGTAAATCCACTGAAACTTCCTTCACCTTTGCCCCTATAACTAGAGGATCTGTGACTAGAGAAATAGAAATTTGAAATCGACAATGGCTTTGGAACCGCTTCTTCACTATGGGTAGCTCCTAGCTATGCTTTTTCTCCCACCTCTGTCTACGATGCCTATGCCTAATGAGCCTCTATTCTCTCTACTACTCGGCCAACCCAATCAACGAGTGTTGCTTCCAATGGTCACTATTGATGTTGAAATTAGAAGATCTACCAATTCAATCAAAACTAGAGTTGGAACCACGTGAGGGGGAGTCATCCTTGCCAGTAAGGATGTTGGATTTGATACTGTGGAAACTATTGATTTTTACTCTACGTTGGATGTTATGGGTGTGAAAGTTGTTGCTTTTTCTTCCTTCGCTGGTGTCTCCACTTCATATATATGCACTAGGAGGGAATATGAAACTGTAAATTATAGGGCTTCTACTAGGCATCAAACAAAGGGAACTGGATTGGAATTCGTTTACGCTTACTCGGGTGTTGGTGGTTTCATATAAACTTCAATGGGTGGAACAATCACGTTTTCTACTGAAGCAAACAATGATTCTACTAAAATTGGTGCACCTCGAAAGATATCTGGGGTGTAAACTACCTATTTCATAGACTATGGAATTGGGTTTCTACCAATAGGTACTATAACCCTTTCTTATGCAACCTTTTCGTCTGTGAGGTAACCCACCATGGCATCTACCACCCTAACATCCCTTGTATTCATTTCTAGCTTTTATGATTATCCCCTACCTTTGACTTTATTTCTTGATTAGATGTTTCTTGGTCAAATGAATCAACTCAAACTTGATCTGGGACTTTTGGGACTAGAATAGGGTTCAGGGAAGCAAGGACTGGTGAGGATATGGGGTAAATTTGGTTAGCAGGCTATTACTAAGAACTCAATAGTCTCTAAAATTTTCTTTATTGACACTTAAAACTGGATCCGCTGTCATTGGCTTTACCTATTTTACTTCAAGTTCTGAAAATGCAAAGGATGCTTACTTGAATTCTACTGGGGAATTTTGATATAAAACTAGAAATGGGAGGAATGTTGGCATTCCTAATCAAACTAGAATACGGACTAGATCTGCTGGAGTTGTACCTAGAACTGGTTATGTAGATACTATTAAAATAGGCTTTATTGGTGGTTTCAATCAACCAACTAGTAGAGGGTATATCCCAATCTATAACCCCAACAAGATTTCACTTTTCCCCAACATTTGGATATATCAGTATAGGTCTAGTGGGTGCTACCAACCAAAGAACTCTAACTAGCACCATGAAACAGACTAGTCGATCTAACTAGTCTGATCGGCTAGGATGGTTGGATCACCAATGAAAGGATCAACGCAACTAACAACAATTTACTGGATGTATTTGTTTGGTTGGCTATGGAGGAGGCTGGTTAGGGTGCCTATTGGTTATGAGTGGGCATAGTCTGAAAAAGGAGTGGTTTTTGTTGTAGTGTTTTCTTCTCAAACGTGTACGCAAAGAACCCACTTAAGATTGTGGATGACAAACAATCTCAACAATATAAATGGCTGCTAAACATTGTAGATCTATAGCAACTGATAGAAACAAAACATGTCAAAATTTTGATCTACACCACAATCATAGTTAAACAACAAAAAGAAATAGTAATAACTCCAATCATCCAATGGAAACGAGTTATACAAAGAATAGTTTTATTATAACACCTGTGAAGGGAACAAATAAATGTTACTAGTCCCTCTCTATTGGATGGGTTCTTGGCTATCCTCAAACGTCTTCAGCTTGTGTATAGAGTCTCTCTCCTCTATAACCTGTAAACTGAACAAAAATATGGTGTGCGACAATGAAAATAATCAGAATTACAACAGTGAGTGCAACAATGAAAATAATCAAAAGTGAATAATGAATGGAAGACCCTTATATTTATAAAAAAATATTGAGTTGTCCTCGAATAATGAGCAATAATAAAATATTATTGATCCCATTCTTGGAATAACCACTTGGAATATTTTATTATATTTGGTTAGGAGGGAAAAAGTATTTAAACTTTTATTTAGAAATAATAAATAAATAAATCATTTATTTATCATCTCAAGGAATCAGTAAAGGAATAATAAAGAAATAAGGATTTATTTAATTATTCCTAAGGGATTTTAGTAAAATTTGACAAAGAATAATAATTAATTAGTGATTAATTAATTATTCTTAGAGAAAAATAAGATAATTAATGAATTATGTGTTTATTTTTCATGATTGGTGCAAATATGACAAGGAATAATAATTTAACAATAGTTTAATTAATTATTCCTAGAAGAAAACCAAATAAATAGTGATTTATTTAATTATTCTTCATGGGTTTAACTATAAATTACTTAACAAAGGTGGTTTATTAAGTAATTTCTCACAATGAAAGCAATTTTACTATGGTAAAATTGGTTTTACATGGTGTACTTCAATCCATCTAGTAAATTAGGCTAGATGATCAATTTTTTTGTGATAACAGATTTCCCCCCAACGTTAGGAGCAAAACATATGACTGAAGTATGTTGTAAAGACACAATCACTAGGCAACCCAGGGGAGTCAGAGGGAGAGAGAGAGAGAGAGAGAGAGAGAGAGAGAGAGAGAGAGACTAATAAAGCTAAATTGAAAGAGGATAGGGATAGAAGGGGTGAGACTAATGCAAGTATCCTTTTATGTTGTGGGACCAGACCTCAATGAGGTGTGGGAGGTATACCGATACCCACCGAGATAACTTAGTACAAATATAATGGTTCGCCAAGAAATAAAAAATTGAGCAATGTAGTACATGCTGAACACATGACATGCTGGGCATAACAGAGCCATAAAATAATATGATGTGTCCCATATACATAATTAACCTGGAAAAACATGAGCCAGGACTAAATACAATAATATCTGAGTACATGAGATACAAAGTGCCTTCACTCAAAAAATGGGTGGGAGGGAGGGTAGAACAACTGGAGAAGTCCTGCTAAACAAGGAAGGGCTATGCAAAACTGAATGGATCATATGGAGGAAATGTGCATGGTATGAACACTGCGGTCAGTAGGAAATGAACCCATCGACTCTGTGGAACTTCATCTGAGGTTGTAGCATAATAGGTATGCATCCGGACATGTGGGGGGCTACCTGAAGGACCGCCCCCTCACGAGGTCTGAAACATCTTACACACACCTGGGAATCACTGGACCATCAAGTGTATGGATCACCAACATGAAACAACCAAGTCAAAGGGAAATAATGAGACCCTATGCTCAATCCAAGGCGTCAAACAAGAATGGAAGCTAGAACCAAGATACATCACCCTCTAGGTTATTCTTCTAGAATAAATGAGTTGATGTCGACGAAATAGGGTCTGCGATACATGAGGCAGTGAGGATCCTCAACTAAAGCACAAGGGAAAATATTAATGTGATTGATGGAATGAAACTACGGATAATGGGGAAAAACTAGGACTGAGGGACAAACAGTCGACTTCTCTTGTCAGGACATAAAGTGCATGGTTGACCTAGGAGCGATTGACTCAACTCCAGAGGGGATGGGGATAGTATCACTGGAGGACCAAATGACAAACACATTATGAATGATATGCAAATATGGACAGAATACTATGACATGATAGAATGGGATGTGAAACAGACTCCATGAATGAAGGGGTGACTCATCATGGATGCTCTGAACAAGGGCGACTTGATGACGCTGCCACATAGACTAGGCCCGGTGGGGACCATCAAAACATCAGTAAATGATGGTTACTCATGATGAAAGGCGACATATGGTACGACAAGTATTAAGAGGAGGTGGTCCTCAAAGTAAAAGTGTCGCTGTATGACAAAACTTGATTTTGAGAGGCGACGAAGTGACCTTTCTTGGAAAAATGGCTTCCTGTGAAGTGTCAAATAATAAAAAATTGAGGAAGACCCATTATAGAGCTCATTGAGAGATTTCCAACAATGTTGACAGTTCATCAAACTGAGCTACAGTCTAATCACAATGGGTGATTAAATTGGGGATTTTTCTATGAAAGGACGTTTTTCATCCGATTTCGATTCATTTGTTGAGTGAGCTATGGTGAATTTGGAGAGGAGGAAAAGGCCCTAAATCTTGTGGATATCATAGAGGATAAACCGACCGTCGGAATTAGTATCTACGACTTTCAGGTAAGTGGCCTTACTTGTCTAAACATGGCCTTAATGCTTCCTGGAACAATGGTTCCTGGTGAAGAATTAAGGGAAGAGGAAAATGATAATGAACTACTAGAGGAGGTCCAGAATTATCCTCACCCACTAATTCAAACATGGGGACTCTGTGGACATAGAGTAGAATATTTGAAGAGATGGTATCAAACATCTACAACATGCGATGGGCATATGGCTCACCGAGGAGGCCGGTAGGAAAAACTATCCAAGGAATGGGAGGATAATCGACCATACCTAGATCCAGTGGGATCTAAGATGAGAATCAATTGAGAAGATAGCCAGGGGAAAACCATCATGTCCCCAAGCATGGGATATTGCCCACAAACATATGTGATGGAGGGGACTGATCTGGTATGCAAAGGTGGGGATGATACCCCCTAGCAGGAGGAGTTTTTGGAGCACCATTGTGTTTTGAGTGCTTGAAAATTGGATTCAAGCATCTTGACCGAACTTGGCACAAGATCCTCCAATGGATGATAATGAGATGTAGGGGCCTATGTGCCCCCCTAGTATGCTATGGGCATACTAGATGTATTTAGAGTGGTGGACTCCCAATATGGGAAGAAGTATGCACAATGGTGCATATCATTCCAAGGATAATTAGGAGTAGACATGGCTTCCATGATGTCCTCATTGGAATGGAAGATTAGCAGACAGGAGAAAGATTGACTACATGTTGCAGCGGCATTACCTCATGCATCAACCTGAGAAATAAGGTTCACATACACATCATCTGGAATGGTAGATGACGAGTTAGTAGATGGAGGATCTACGGAGGTTGAGACCTAGGATTTTGTCGAAAGAGGTTCAATAGAAGTACGGAAAAAAACCTCAAAAAGGTTTGACTCTGAGGAAGTGAAGGATAACTATAGGTAAAGGATATGGTTTGTGGTGTCCATCATCTTGACATCCAAGGGAGGGATCACAATGGTAGGAACAGAGTCCCCCTATTCTGGTTGACTAGTGGTACCAAAATCCATGGGTAAAGGAGTAGATGATCCACTACGAGTGGCCTCGTATTTGTGAAGCGCTTCAAGGCAGTCACAAAATTCATTGAGATGAGGAAAAAAATGGGAATAGTGACCATGATGATCACATACGGCACAAGGGTGATTTTTTTGCAATATTTTGAGTTTCTTGGGTGGGCCGGACAAGTTAACATGGAATTTAGGATATTTGAATTAGAGAATGCTTCATGAACCAAAGGTTTGAGTTGAGGAAGTTTGGGAAAATTATTGGTTGCGTGCCCAAGAAATTTACACAAAGTGCACCGGCGCAATGGCTTTGGCGCCTTAAGGGTTGAAGGAGCTTGGGGAGCCTTGTCCTCAGGTTCTTTACTCTTGGTTTTGCCCCCTTGTCCGAATGCTTTTGCAATAGGAGTGGGTTCTTGTTGAGGTTGTGATGGAACTTAAGAATCGACAAGGGCCTTAGGGACCGGTTGAACCGAGGTCAAAGCATGATAAGGTCTTAGCTGACTAGGCAGAATTCTTGCATGGGGATCGATGTACCATAGTGGGATCCCCAAATTCATGTTAGTAAGGACCAATGAAGCCATGACAGGGACAAAAAATACTCTCGGAGGGGGGAATAAGAAAGGTATCTTTCTTTCAGGGTAATGCCCCAGTGGAATAGCTCCTAGATGGTTGAGACCTATAGGAATAGTTTCCAGTGGAAACATACGAGAGGCACCCACAAACAGAGGAGGTCCTCGGGGGGGGGGGGGGGGGGGGGGGGGGATCTAAAGGGCTCGATTGAGATGGCAACAGTAGGGTGCTGAGGAGCTGGCTATTGATCAAATGTACCAGACTACTTGAGATCATCCTATGACGCTTGTAAAATGCAAACACTCATAGAGTTAGGCTTTGAGATGCGAGGGGGAGGACCAGGGAAAGAACCTAACAATGAGGAATCTTTATAGACTCCAAGTGAAACACCAGTGAGGGGAGGTGAAGACTTATTATCTGACAATGACAAGATAATGGTCTCAAGGGAGGTAACAGATGTTAGCTTGTAGTAAGTTAATAGATTGATGGTAACGATATTCCCCTCATGGGGAAAGCACATATTGTGGAACACTATAGACATGATGGCTGACATGGAATATGTGTAACTATGACCTAAGAGAATGTTGTAATCCAAAGGATCATCAATGATTTCAATGTTAACATGGACAGTCTTGCCCGCAAGGGTCACTTGGCGGTTGTGGTACATGCCAAGCGGTTGGGAAGAGTGTTCGCCCCAAGCACATAAAGTGATGGTGGAGGGAGACAACTCAGGTGACTTAAGTTGTTTCCAAATGGTAGCAGACATCACACAGGTGGATGCACCTTCATCAATAATGCATCAGGAGATGATGGCATTACAAACTCTAACTGGTATCTAGAAAGAAATAGATGAAGGCAATGGTATATGTTCTGATGTATCAACTAGGAAGAAAATAAAATGATCGTTAGAAGGATCTACTGCACCCAAGGTAGTTAGTAGAGCTTTCTTTTGAGATGGACATAACTGGAGGACTTCCATCATCAAAATGGCAGCAGATTATTGTGCCAAGTTGTCTACTATACTATGTCTATGGGCAGCTCGGTTAGAATCTGCATTATGGCATAATGGTCCCTTTGGGATCTTGGGAATGACCTCAACTTTTGGTTGAGGGATTTATAATGGACCATTTGGTGTCATAAGAGGCTCAACAAATTCTTTGGTTTTGGACTCAGTGGTAGACAAAGTCAATGGCTTGTCATATTGACATGACCAAGTTTGTAGGTTGATATTGGAGAGATTAACCTCATCAGAATTCATCATAAGGATCTGGTAGTCACCAGGACCAGAAGGTTGGGAGGGGGGCTGGGCTGCTTGACCTAGCTGAGGTTGAGTAACAACAAATCCTTACTGAGGGAAAGGATTTGTAGGCATTTCTAGTTGAGATCGCGGAGGATTTTGAGGTGATTGCTAACATCTAGAAGCTGCTTGAGCTTCCCACATTTGGCACATATGGGGTAAGAGAGAAAAATCATGTGTATAATGGCCATGTACACCACAACATTCATAAGGCTTGTTCATACGAATAGAATTGTTCTTCTTGGGTTGGCTGCCATGTTGCTGGTTGTTGGTGTTGGGATAGTTTCCCTGGAGTTCACTAGGTTGATTACCTAGATTATCTTCGTTGCCCTTGTTACCCTTCCCCTTATTCTTTTTCTTCAAATTTTGGGGATTGGTCGCACTCTGCTACACAAAAACCTGACCCGGAGGGGGTGGTGTCTGCTAGGGATGAGGATGCATAGGAGGATGCAACAATAATGCTTGAGGGGCTGGAGCGCTAGGTTGTGCATAAGGAGGAGAAATGGTTTGGTAGATAGGTTGGGGCCCTGAGAACATGTTTCTAGCAGGAGGGTCATAAGTGTTGGAGGAACTGGTGCCCCCTTGCAGACAACCATAACTTTGTTGAGTATACGGTGAAGGGTGTGAAAGGGTTCCAATGATACCATCCACAACTTGAGATGCCCCTAGTGCATTGGCACTTCCAAGACAAGGGAGGCCTAGAATGATGATATAGACATAAGCGTATTGTGTATAAATCAGGTCATATATTATAGTAGTTTAGAGAGCTTCTTCCTCGGTCTAAGGAAAATTGGACGCGATGTCTTTTCCAATGGGTGACAAAACCATCCTAAGAAACCAATCTAGGTAGACACGGTCTTCGAAAGGCGGGGCACGACATGTGCTCCTCCTTCGATGCCACTGTTGAACATGGTCAGAAAGGCGAATGACAGAGGACTGATGGAATGAGGTCAATAGCTCTGTACAAGTGTCGTAGTGGAGAGGTAACTCAAAATATGAAAGGAATGCTTTAGCAAGCATCACGAAAACAGAATGAGATGCGGTAGGCTGGTCTACATACCATTTTGTAGCGTCTCCAGTGAGCGTGTGTTGGAATAGCTGAAGATGAATGGAATCATCGGTAATGGAGTTGGATGAACACCACATGTGGAAGGATCGGACATGGTTGGTAGGATCCTCTCCAGCATTACCCTCAAACTTTGGGATGTTTGAGGGAAGCTTAGTTGGCATAGAAGGCCAACTAGCATCGTGGTGTATGGGGTCATTTATCAACTGGCTAAAATTCGGTAGAATTAACCTAGCCATAAAAGGGAGCATGGGGGTTGCCGGAATGGTTCCTGAGATTGTTCTGCTTGCTGTGACCACTAGGATAGAACCAAAGCTAACACTAGGTTGGGTTCCTGCACCAGCTGTGGATCTAGACATGGTGACGATATGCGGTGAAGGAGGATCAAAATCAAATGAGGAATCAGATGAACCAGGAGAAGAGTCGGTGTGGGGACTTGGAGGGCTATGAACTCGAACCCAACGGGGAGGGGTAATATGCCCAAGCGGAAACTAGGCGTGAAGGCCTAATAGTCTCTGTGACAAACGACTTGGTGTTGCAATGGTTGTAAGACACACATGAAATGGAAAAGGTGAAGGGAGATCAACAATATGCCTTTGTCTCAAAAAGGGGAGATAAATTTATTATGTTAAGTGTTTTTCTTGGTGGTGTAAACCAAACGCCCTTCGCTTAAGGTGTGCTTGTGTGTGTGAGTGTATTTATTAATTAAGCCCAAATCATGTTTGTAAGAAAGAAAAAAGCTTGCTGAAAATAAATTGAAATTAGAAACAAAAAATGAACAACAAAACATTAACTACACCCCACCCAAATTGAGTTTGCAAAGACTGTGCTGGTTGGTGGCTAAATTGACGAAAAATACGCTAAAACAGTCAAGAGATCTAAATTTCAGTGTGACTGGGATCAAGTGACACAAAGTTGTTGGAAAGTGGTGGAGCAACAACAAAAAGCCAAAGAGGAAGATTGCTGCAAAAAGATAGGGATATGGGTGAAACACCTAGGGAAACCAATGGGGCCCTAAGGCCAAGGAGAAATTTTTTTGTAATATGAAACTATGGATGGTGACAACCTATCTTTATATATCTAAAACATAAGGGTGCAGATCTAGAAGATATGGCTGAAAGCGCTGTAGAAACTCAGACTACTCACTCAGCTAAACTCCTCCTATAAAGGTGGAAGCGTACTAGAAGCCCTAGGGGGGCCTAAATTTGACTACGATGAGTAAATCAGAGTAGATCAAGGCCTATGTGAGATGAGACAGAGGCAAGACAACCTAGCAGAAATTTCTCTGTAAAACCTAGAAACGGATCCGAGAAAAACCCTAAAACCCAAAAATCAAAGGTACTGACCTGTTTTTCAAGTGGGATCACACTTTTTGGGCTGATAAGTGAGCTCTGGCCTCTAGATCGAACTTTTTGGGCCAAAAAGTATGATTTCTTCTCTGTGGATCCCGGTCGGCAAATCTCAGAGAAAACTGCCATCTTTGTCGCGACTGGTTTCTGTGACCTGCAGAAAAAACCAGAAAGCTTGCAGAAGTCAGAAATTTAACAGATCTACGATTAAAAAACTAGGAAACACTAAGAGAATTGAAAAAAAGAAGAAAACCTAAGCTAAAAATTGAAGGTCACCCAGGTTTCTGCATATGAATATAAAACCCACTGGAGTCGCCAATTTTGTTGCAGTGTTTTCTTCTCAAAGGTGTACTAAAATAACCCACTTAAGACTATGGATGACAAACAATCTCAACAATATAAATGGCTGCTAAACATTGTAGATCTGCAACAATAGATGGAAACAAAACCTGCCAAAATTCTGATCTATCCCACAATCATAGTTAAACAACAAAAAGAAATAGTAATAACTCCAAGCATCCAATAGAAACCAGACATACAAAGATTATAACACCTGTGAAGGAAACAAATAAATGTTACCGGTCCCTCTCTATGGGATGGGTTCTTGGCTATCCTCAAATGTCTCAACTTGTGTAGAGTCTCTCTCCTCTATAATGTGTAAACCCAGGAAAAATATGTTGTGCGACAATGAAAATAATCAGTGTTACAACAATGAGTGAAATAATGAAAAGTGAATAATGAATGGAAACCCCATCTATTTATAACAAAGTATTGAGTTATCCTTGAATAATGAGCAATAATAAAATATTATTGATCCCATTCTTGGAATAACCACTTGGAATATTTTTTTATATTTGGTTAGGAGGGAAAAAGTAGTTAAACTTTTATTTAGAAATAATAAATAAATAAATGATTTATTTGTCATCTCAAGGAATTAGTTAAGGAATAATAAAAAAATATGGATTTATTTAATTATTCGTAAGGCATTTTAGTCAAATTTGACAAAGAATAATAATTAATTAGTGATTAATTAATTATTCTTAGAGAAAAATAAGATAATTAATGATTTATCTATTTATTTTTCATGACTGGGAAAATATGACAAGGAATAATAATTTAATTAATTATTCCTAGAATAAAACCAAATAAATAGTGATTTATTTAATTATTCTTCATGGGTTTAGCTGTAAATTACTTAACAAAGGTGGTTTATTAAGTAATTTCTCACGGTGAAAGCAATTTTACTATGGTAAAATTGGCTTTACATGGTGTACTTCGATCCATCTAGTAAATTAGGTTAGATGATCAATTTTTTGGTGATAATAGTTGCATCTAGGAAATGTAAGTCAGTCAAGGGTATATATTTTATCCTCCCAAATAAGAAATCCTTCTCCCCAAAGAACATGTTATTCTTTCCCAAAGACAAGTTTTTTCTTCTTCCCCATAGTACTGGTTCTCTTCCCTTTTTCTTCTTTACAAGGTAATGTATTATTTTGTGATAAAACATTTATTACAAAATGCATATATACCCTTATCGACAAATGCATATAGTAATAAAACCCTTATCACCAAGCTTCTGCACGGAAGAGTGTGCAAGCAAGCTCGACCAACAGGAGAGGATTCATTTCATCAAACAAGCTATTGGACCCAAAATGACTTCTAAGGATTCATTAGGATTTAACTCCTCGAACCAACGAATGGATAGATCACTAGCATAGAGGGTAGTAGTACAGGCAGTGAACGAGGATCAAGTCCTAGATAGATAGATAAATGGAGTGAATAAGAGTTTCCTGATAGGAATAAATTCTATAAGTTGTTGGGTGGTGTTAGTGTCAGTGTTTCACACTGCCATCAGTGATCAAAATATGCTATTTTGCATGTCATAGTAGGAGTCCTATACTGATGAGTTTTCATTCCATTAGGTCATGGATTCACTGATGGTAGGGTTTACTTCAATTTTCCCTCATGATCTGTACTTGCTGATCCTCTTCCATATATTTTAGTCATGGCTCATGTTCCCTTTGCAATTCATTTCATTAGGTCTTAGGGTTTTGTCCCACTAGGTTTTAGGGTCCCACCATGGTCAAATCCAGTTATTACATGCCAATAATGATCATTAAGGACATGAGGAAGCCAATAAATATTGGTATAGTCATAATTTATCATTTTGAAAGACGAAGGTAGTTCTCACCTAAAAACTTGTTTTGAGGTGAAAACAAAGTATATTTTTTTTATCTTCATTTCTTATGTAATTTTATGTTTCCATATGTAATATTGGTTCCCAACTTCTCCTAAGCATCTAATGATGTTGCCAAGCACCTGCCATTGCAAAAATCAAGTCATCATGAGCACCAATTCACCTGCAAAAGCAAAAGAGAAACAAGCACTAAAACCCTAAATTCCTCTCCCACTGAGCTAGGGTTGGCTATGAGAGCAGAGATATCTGAGTAGAGGGGGCATAAGGGATATCAAAAGGTATGAGGCCATTTCATATCATCAAACATCAGGTCTCCATCATTTGTCGAGAAGTCATTCCAAGGAACAAGCCATTCACCACACATAAGGGACGATTTTTCTTCAAACTGTGTTTCTGAGCAAGAAAAGATGAATTTGACAAAAGTGAGAGAGGTTTTTGTCCATCATTGACCCAAGAAGAAAAAAATCTTTCAGTTTTTACACAGGTTTCATGGTTTGGGAGAAATGTCGAAAACATCATTTGCCTCAGGAGGGTTAATGCACCTCTGGAGTGACCTTGGTAAAATCAATTTTTCTCCTAAATGGAATGACCAAATGACTTGCTTGATGAGTCAATTTATAATTAGAACAAATATATTTCCAATGAGCTATCATGAGCTTAATTTGGAGTTGAGAAAGACCTTCAAAAGTTGAATGCAACAGCACTATGCATTTTGCTAGCCTCCTTTTGCACATTTTGACCAGTCTTGGGAGATTGAGCACTTGAAGAGGAAAATTAACACAAAATTAAAAAATTCAAGATATTCTGGAAATTAGAATCAACAAGATTTCCAAGGAGCTATCACACATCCAATTTGGACATTGGGAAAGTAGTAAAAAGTCGTCCTGAAGTGGCGTTGCGCTCCTAGGAAGTGGCACTGTGCTCCTAGCCTGGCGCTGCACTCGTGGAAAAATTTCATAATGTAAATTATAACTGGCACTGCACTCTATTGTGGCCACCAAGAACCCCCCTCCTTATTTAGTATTAGCAATAACACTAGGTAAGTGGGGACCCTTAGTAAAAAATTCAAAAAATTAATTAAGACTTATGTATTCTACTCCTTAAGAAAACATCGCATTGCGCGAAGAAGATAGGACATTTCCTTGTGAGTAAAATGATAAACTGCAAAAGTACGACACGAGTTTCATCGCATCGCATACATTAAGAAACGCTCATATTGGAAAACCTTAAAAAAATCACTGATGGCCGATATGCGATATCGCATATCGCAAATATCGCATAAAAAACACATAACCATTTAACGATTGTAACAAATCTGCGATCTTGCGATAACGCGATACTGCAATCTGCGATCTTGCGATCGCGCGATACAGCATCTGTGATTCCGCGATAAATGTGATTGGGAAACCCTGCGATAACACATCTTGATGAACTTGTGATAACGTGATAACGCGATGATGCGATGCTATGATGCGAGTCGCAAAAATTGTCCATCGCAAATTTTCTCCGGCTCAACATTCAAGAAAAGCTATCCATAAACCAAAAATTGGATACGCGCTTTAATGAAAATTAATGAATGTACACCAAGTGTTAATGAAAGACAGTTTTGTGTTTTTCGAAGAGTTAGTTCACGTCAGGTGGCATGTTTTTGTACATTCGTAGAGCTCAGAGCTTTCTTGTTGATTTTTATTATCATTACTCTCTCCTTATGTGTGAACTGCAGGAACAAAAAATAGAAACAATATGAAGCAATGTGTAGGGAGCGATTAAGGAAAAGGGTAAAGCTCCAATACTCAGAAACAGAGAAGAAATGCCCTCATGAACGGATACCGCGAGCAACAGAGCCGCAAATTCCAGAGCGCTGCTGAGATATCCATTGCCGATCTGTCAGTCAGAGCCATGGTTGAAAGAGAAGTTGAACATTGCTGGTATCAATAGGCGATTTAATGCTCAAAGTCAGAAGCTCACGAAAGCAGCATGTTTACAAAATTTTGAAGCTTATACCCGAAGGCGCTAAAGGCGAAAAACGCACCAAAAAGTCCCGGATCAAAGAACGGAGGAGCATCGCTGAGAAAATTGCTCAAAAAGCAAAGTCCCTAACTGCTCAGTCATTCATAAGCCCGGAAAACACAAGAAGGCAAAGGCATATGCAATTTGAGGGTTAACCAAGTGGAATTTGGGTTATTACTGAGCATACACAGTAAATCCACATAGCCAGAGAATGATTCTCAAGTATATCTTCTATTTTGCTGAAAAAATGGTGCCAGCGCTTGCCATTTCTGTTTGCTTAGCTCAACCAAAAGCGGAAGACTGTCAGCCGACTCTACCCAGAAAAATATTGAATGCTCGCAACATTAAGGAGAAAATGCAGAAATAGTTAGATATTAGATTTAATTTTTAGAAATAATTTTGCTTAGAAAAAGGGCGGTCATTTAAACCATATCTTGAATCTGTGTAATTAAGTTATTTAGTTAGTAGTATTTAAACCCTTCTCATGCATTTAGAGAAGGGTCCAGAAATTTATCAAAAACTTGTCCTCAGAACATGCACTTTTGCACCCTCAGAGGAGGTTTTGGTGAATGAATGGGTCAAGATTTGTTGATGTTTGCATTTGATATCTGCTACTGATGTTGCACTTCTGTACTCTTAGTAGATGTTAGAGCAAGGAGAGATAAATCATTGTTGCTTGAAGCTTATGAGTAGGACCAGTCATAAATGGTACTTTTATCTCTTGACCATTTCTGCTTATATGTTAAAGTGACATACAATTTTTAGTTATTTATATGTTATTGCATGAATGCTTGAGTTATCATTTGGCACTTTTGTACGGTGGTAGCTATTTATTTATGTGTAATGTATGAATAGCTTATTATGCGATATGCTGTTCACAACTGTTTTGCCTAACTTTTTATGCGAAATAGTTCATCTTAATTGATTTCCTTTCTTATAATCGCTGAATGATCTTTATTACCAGTTGTTATTTGAAATCTCTTTAGATTGCATAATAGAAGAATTACATCCCGGGTTGGCATAGATTAGATGTGATGTTTATTAGATTACAATAGCATAGAATTAGATTAAAGTTTGAATTAGAATAGCTTATATAGTTACTGTTAGATCAGCAACATCTAATTCTACACGCACACACCCATAGATTTGGAAACTGGTCCCATTATCCCCAGTCAGACCCGCTATACCAAACGGATAAGGAGCTGCCAACCAAGGTCCGGACCGGGCGGGTATCCCCCTTGTTCTCGACCTGATTTTCGGGGCTTCAACATATTTGGCGCTAGAAGGAGGGCCTGAACTATGAATGGCAAGTAAATCCAAATTTGAATACCATTCTGAGAGTAAATTTCCCTCATCATCTCCCCCGACTTCCCCATTACATTTAAATCCAAAGTCAGAAGTTGTTCGAGTATCAACCGCTGCTACACACCCTGATATTTTAGACCAATCTACCATTGAACCTCCTGAAGTTGAATCCTTGATTCACAAACTTCAGCGATTTTCCATTTCTCCTCAGAAGTCTGATAAATCTCAAGGCAGCATGACTTCGCAGTACAACCCTGCTCATCCCCTGACCAGGCTAAAGAGTGAAAAGTTTGGCGTCCAGCCAACCGAATTACCTCTTCCCACCAAGAAAAGGGCGAGGAAATCACCGTAAGAGTCTGACAGTGAGACTCTTTCGTCTGCATCATCCATCTCAACTACTTCACCGCAAAGTCAACCATCCACACCTCCACTCCAGATCATCATCCATCCATCCACTGGAACCCCCACAACCCCTCTTCAATCATCTACGATCATAGTATCCTCATCCTCCCAGCCACAGGGATCATCTTCTGCACTTTCCTCTGTTAGCAGTTCAACAATGGCCCAGTCTCCATGGAACAACCCTGGGGTAGTCTTAATGCCTGCACCCTTGAGTCAAATACCGACCCATCCTGAGAAATGGCTGCCTAAATTCAATCCCGAGGCAGGCATGCTAGCAGAAGAGCACATAAACAACTTCATGCTTTCCATTAATCTCAATGGAGTTACTAATGAAGATGCTGTTGTTCGGATTTTTCCCTATACACAGCAAGGGACAGCCGGGTCATGGTACTTTTCATTACCCTCCGGATCCATCACAAGTTTGGACATCTTCCAGGACCAATTCCTAACCAAGTTTGGTGATGACAGATCAATGGCAACGTTAATCAATGACCTATCCAATCTTAAAGCCGAAGCTAGAGAGCCTATTAAGGATTTCAATTTACGGTTCAACAAAATTTTCAACAAAATTCCTATTTCTTCCCAGTGCAGCGAAGAAGTACGATGTGAATGGTATATTACCGCTCTGCCATCGAACATAGCCATCTTCATGGACAGGGCAAATAAAATAACCTTAGCCGATAACATGAAAGAGGCGATAACAGTAGAGAAACGGATAATAGCCCTGGAAAAGAGATCCACGATAGAGGAACGTAAGTCCAAAAAAGTCTCCTTCAAGGAAGACTCCAAGAAGAAACAAGCAAAATATCCTTTTGATTTGGAAGGATTGCAGAAAGTTCTAAAGACCATGTCCAATGAGATGGTCGACATAAAAAAGCAACAGAAACTTCTTCGAAAAAGCCCTACAGAGCTTTTAAAAGAGGTCCTTCAACGGATGCAAAGCCACCCAATGCCATTTCAAATGTTGAATCCGAGGAAGAGGAAGAGGAAATTGCCACTGAAGGGCAGACCGATGACGAAGAAGTTGTGGAATTACAAGGAATGTGGGATTTCATCCTCCCACAAGAAGAAGATCAAGAAGTATTTCCAGTTTGCACACGAAGTAAAAATTAGCTTGATCCTCCCTAAACTACCCCTAAGCAGAAGAGCGCAAGCTCTGCAACAAAGGATAAAGTCGCGATAAAGAAAATAACATCTAAAGCGACTCAAACTAGCCCAGTCCAAACAGATGAAACGACTCCATCGAAAAAACTGATAGTATCAGATGAAATGGAGTACAATATTATTGATGACATGAAGAAGACTAGGGCTAATATCACCCTTTACGAACTGAGCAAGTTGAAACATCAACAGAAGATAATGATGAAATAATTACATGCTGTGCCAGTTGCACCTTTGCCTGCCGCTGTACTTTCTCAAGCTTCCCACAACATGCGAAGACCTCCAACTAATGCGATCAGTAAGATTGATCCAAATGACATCGCCTTGATTGGAGGAAGATCAAGATCTCACACTCCCCCCTTTCTCCTTACTTATGAAATCTTCAATAAAAATGTGCACAATTGTTTGGTAGATTCCAGTGCTTCATCGAATATTTTACCCAAATCTATATGTGCCAAGTTAAATGTTCAACCAAAGAAATCCGCAATGTGCATAGTTCAGCTAGATCGATCTCAAGTCGAAGTGATGGGTGAACTAAATCAAGTAACAATAAGATTGTCATCCAACCCAAAGGTATGTCAGGTTATTGACATTCTAGTTGCTGATATCCCAGAAATCTATGGCTTAATTCTTAGCAAGGATTAGTCCGAGAAACTCCATGGATACTTTGCAACCGATTGGTCGCACATGTGGCTGCCCTACAACGGTAAAACGAATCAAATAAAAGTTGAACGAGAGCTACACCAGAAGTACATAGTAACGAAGTTAGAGGGAGAAAATGAACTGGTAGCGTATAACAGCAGTATCATTGGAAATTACTCGGTAGATTCTTTCCTCAGCAATTTCAATGCTTATGCGTCACCCTATTTAGAAAACTTTGTTTTGTCCCAAGTCGAAATTTTTTCTCAAATTGATAGTTCGAAATGTATCATTTTTTTAGATAAACCTGTAAATACATCTTTGTTTTGGAAATTATTTTTTGATGGCTCTAGATCTAACGAAGGAGCAGGAGCAGGATGCGTTCTGATTAGTCTAGAAGGAGAAAAAATCATGCTCACATGTAGACTCGAATTCGATTGCACAAACAATACAACAGAATACGAGGCTTTGGTTCAAGACCTGTACAAAGCAATCGGGTTATATGTCAAGTATCTTCAAGTTTTTGGAGACTCTAAGATTGTGGTTAAACAGGTACATAACACTATACAATGCTTATCAGGTCACTTAAAACACTATCAATCTTTAGTACAAGATCTGACTAAGCATTTCATAGCGTTTAATATTTCTTCAGTCCCAAGACTCCAAAACGCAAGTGCAGACCTTTTGGCTAACGTAGCTTCTAAGCTTATTCCCTCCGAAGATTTTAGTCCAGATAGATTCTCAATAGAATTAATCTTTAGACCATCCATTCTTGACAACATCACAAATTAGAGAGTATTCAATGATGATCTTGATATCATAAATTTCCTCACGTCTGAAGGATCCTACTCCAATCAAATAATTGACGAAGACCAGCACGATTGACAATTGCAACAAAATAGCACTAATAATGCTATACCTAAGTCGGTGGTCAAGTTAGAAGACTTATACGATTTGAAAGATCGGTTTAAAAGGTCTACCAATTCAAAAATCTACAGTTCAACCTTGAACTACGAATTAGTAAACCTAGGGACCGATGCTAAACCACAAAACATTAATCTAGGCCTCGACCTAGCTCCTGAAGAGAAACTAGCGTATATTCGTCTTTTGAGACAATATAAAAATGTTTTTGCCTGGAATTATGATGAGCTAAAAACATACGACACTTCTATCATCCAACATACTATTCCCATGATCAATAACGAAAAACATGTCCAACAAAAGTTGAGAAAGATCCACCCCAAGTTAGAAAATCAGATAAAAACTGAGCTCAATAAGTTACTGAAAGCCAGGATAATATTTCCCGTCAGACATTCCAAATGGGTCTCCAATATGGTACCCGTTAGAAAGAAAAATGGAGATATTAGGATTTGCATTGACTTTCAGAACCTTAACAAAGACTGTCAAAAAGACAACTTTCCTCTTCCACCTATGGAGCAGATACTGCAGGCAGTGGCAGGCTTAGAATTAATGTCTTTCTTGGATGGATTTTCAGGGTACAATCAAGTGTTGGTACATCCTGATGATCAGTTGAAAACCACATTCAGAACTAAATGGGGCACATACGCATATCGGAAGATGCCATTTGGTTTGATTAATGCTGGTGCTACATTTCAGAGAGCCATGGACATCGCATCCAAAGGTTTATTCAATAAATCTGTAGTAATTTATTTGGATGATATAACAGTGTACTCCAAGAAGTGAAGCGACCATCTCAAAGACCTGAAACAAATATTTCAACGGTGTTTAAGGTATGGAATTTCACTTAACCCAAAGAAATATTTTTTCGCGCTAAGTGAAGGGAAACTTCTAGGATTCATAGTGTCAAAGTCCAGTATTCACATTGATCCCGACAGAATCAAAGAAATTTCTGAAATATCCCTACCTCATAAGAAAAAAGCCATGCAATCTTTCCTTGGTCAAATCAATTTTGTAAAGAGATTCGTTCCAGATTTTTCGCGAATCTTGTCTCCTTTGCAAACCATGATTAAAAAGAATTCAAATTTTAAATAGGGTCAAGATGAACATGAAGCATTCAACCTGATCAAGCAAGCTATTATTAATGCTCCATCTTTAGCAATCCCGAATTTTTCAGAATCTTTTATTTTATACACATTTTCCTCAGATAAGTCATATGTCGCGATACTAGCTCAAGCGAATCAAGAAAAAGCAGAAGATCCAATTGCATTTTTTAGCTCAAATTTACAGGGTGCTGAACTCAATTATTCAGACGTGGAGAAACAGGCTTATGCTGTTTTCAAAGTGGTCAAATACTTCAAACCTTTCTTACTTAAAACCCATACTAAGATCATAGTATTGTTCCCAGCGGTAAGGAATCTTTTAGTACAAAAGGATGTGGGTGAGAAAAGGGCCAATTGGGTTACTACCTTAAAGGAATACAACCTTGAGATCAAACCAGCAAACATTGTAAGGGGTCAAGGCTTCTGCAAAATACTGGCCGGAGCATCGCAAATTTATGAAATTCCATCTGAAGAGGTACAAATGTGTGAGGTAAGCCTAAACGATGCAGAATCATTATATGTTGATATCATTTATTATCTTAAGAATGGGTATGCTCCTTCACACCTTGATCATACTAAGAAAAGAGCTCTAAGATTGAAAGCTAAGCAATATCAGCTCATAAATGATATCCTTTTTATAAAAAATTATGATTCTGTTCTTCTTAGGTGTCTTGAGAAAGCTGAAGCTAAAAAAGTTTTGCAGGAACTCCACGATGGGCCAGTAGGCGGACACTACGCTGGAGATGCTACTGCACATAAAATCTTACGCGCAAGATATTACTGGCCCACGCTGTTCAAAGACTCGCACAGTTACGTGAGGAGATGTCAAGTCTACCAAACTACTGCTGGAAGACAGAAAAGGTCGTCCCTGCCACTACAGCCGGTAAACATTGAGCAGATATTCAATCAGTGGGTCTTTGACATAATAGGTGAGATCATTCCTCACTCTTCTAAGAAGCATAGATACATCCTCATGGCAACAGATTATTTTACTAAATGGGTAGAAGCAGTTCCGCTCAAGACAACTAATTCTGAAAATATTATTGAGTTCATAGATCAATTTATAATCACTAGGTTTGGATTGCCATCTGCTTTAATGTTTGATAATGCATCATACTTTTTTGGAAATGTAATGACTGAATTTGCACTTAAAAGAGGATTCAAACTTAAATATTCTGCCAATTACTATCCGCAAGGTAATGGGTTAGTTGAGTCAACAAATAAACACCTAATCAGGATTATTAAAAGAACAGTTGACCAGAATCAAAAGAATTGGCACAAGGCTTTGATATATGCTTTATGGGCAAATAGGATAACACAAAAAGCTTCAATCGGCACTTCTCCCATTAATTTAGTTTATGGGAAAGAAGTGGTTCTTCCGACTCACTTAGCCATTCCCTCTTTGCCTTTAGTACCATACATTGATGAAGTACCCACTTCCTCCTTACAGCTGATACAAATGGAAATAATTAAATTAGAAGAACAACGAGAACAATCTAAGAAAACGCATGCTCATCATTAAGCGCTAGTAAAATCCTCTTTTGATTCAAACATAATGACCAGAAAAGATTTTCAGATGGGAGATTTAGTTTTAAAGTGGGATAAGGCTCATGAAGAAAAGGGCAAACATACAAAATTTCAAAGGCTGTGGCTTGGCCCTTTTCAGATTGTTGAAGTCATAGGTCCATCACCATTTGTGTTACATGATTTAGCAGGTAAGAGGGATCCTTTGCATGTTAATGGAAAAATTCTCAAGAAATATTTTCCATAGAAGATTATTACTCTATTTTTGTAGAATAGTTTTTCTTTTCATAATAAAACCAGTTGTAAGTGATTACATTAGGTATTTACGAAAAGACACCAATTCTCTTTCATATTTTGAGCTTTTCGCTTGTATAAATAGAAAATCTTTTGGAAAATTGATCTTTATTATTGACAGATACAGTTAAAAAACTTTAGCCTAGATATGATACTAGTTTCAACTTCAAAGAATTTGATGAAAGCAACCTTTAGTGAAGAAATTGTTTTATATCAGCACAATGAAAGGTATCAATAACAAAATAAAGATTCTCTGTAGAACAACTGTTTCCAAAAAACTCTATTATTGTCATCCAGAGCTATCTTAAGGAAACAATGACTTCCTCCCTGCTAAGGAAAATCACAGCTTTCAGAGGGATAATCCAAGGATACACTATATCTTGAAGAATAAGAGGTCTCATCACGAGCCGACTTATCATGATCACATATATTATAACTTGCTGACTTTGCCAATACTGTCTACTAAAACAGGGCAATGACTTAAGATTGTTGCAATCAAAAGACAAGGGGTCTCATCACGAGCCAGCTTGTTCAGCAAAGTTATGAATCAAGTGAATGACTGTGTCATAATTTGGCTATCAAACCAAGACATTGTTCTTTAAGAATAAAAAGAAAATCAAAGCAATAAGTGTGAATATGGATTTTTCTTTGAAAGTTGTAGGTCACCTTAAGTAGGATACAGGATCATTGCTAGGTAACAGGTAACCCTGTCGAGGCTATAAATGCCTGTTGGTAGTAGAGGCTCTACCTACGACAAATGAGCATATTTAAAACTGGTTTACAGAGGAGACTTTATTTTATCTTTACAAAACCAAATAATGGTTGATGTAAATACAAGGACTAGCCTGAGGAAGCAAATAATTAGAATAGAAAAAGGTTGAAACAAAATATCATTGACAATTTAAGGCATAATGTACTCTATCTTTCCATAACAAAGTTTAATTTTCTAAATTTTTTCCTGTTTTGGAAGTTTGAAAAATTCAATAGAAAAACAGAGATAACTGGTTCTTCCAAGTGAATCGCCAATTGTTGTGGCCACCAACAACCCCCCTCCTTATTTCGTATTAGCAATAACATTAGGTAAGTGGGGACCCTTAGTAAAAAATTCAAAAAAATTAATTAAGACTTATGTATTCTACTCCTTAAGAAAACATCGCATCGCGTGAAGAAGATAGGACATTTCCTTGTGAGTAAAATGATAAACTGCGAAAGTGTGACGCGAGTTTCATCGCATCGCATACATTAAGAAATGCTCATATTTGAAAACCTTAAAAAAATCGCCAATGGCCGATATGCGATATCGCATATCGCAAATATGACATAAAAGACACATAACCATTTAACGATTGTAACAAATTTACGATCTTGCAATAACGCGATATTGCGATCTGCGATCTTGCGATCACGTGATACAACATCTGTGATTCTGCGATAAACGTGATCGGGCAACCCTGTGATAACACATCTTGATGAAAATGCGATAACGCGATAACGCGATGATGCGATGCGAGTCGCAGAAATTGTCCATCGCAAATTTTCTCTGGCTCAACATTCAAGAAGAGCTGTCCATAAACCAAAAATTGGATACGCGCTTTAATGAAAATTAATGAATGTACGCCAAGTGTTAATGAAAGACAGTTTTTTGTTTTTCGAAGAGTTAGTTCACGTTAGGTGGCATGTTTTTGTACATTCGTAGAGCTCAGAGCTTTCTTGTCGATTTTTATTATCATTACTCTCTCCTTATGTGTGAACTGCAGGAAAAAAAACAGAAACAATATGAAGCAATGTGCAGGGAGCGATTAAGGAAAAGGGTAAAACTCCAATACTCAGAAACAGAGAAGAAATGCCCTCATAAACGGATACCGCATGCAATAGAGCCGCAAATTCCAGAGCGCTGCTGAGCTATGCATTGCAGATCTGTCAGTCAGAGCCATGGTTGAAAGAGTAGTTGAAAAATGCTGGTATCAACAGGCGATTTAACGCTCAAATTTAGAAGCTCACGAAAGTAGCATGTTTACAAAATTTTGAAGCTTATACCTGGTGAAAGAAAAGGCGCTAAAGGCGAAAAATGCACCAGAAAGGCCCGGATCAAAGAACAGAGGCAGTTTCCGATGCGTGATTAGTGCCTAGCGCTAATCGCGCATCACTGAGAAAATTGCTCAAAAAGCAAAGTCCCTAACGGCTCAGTCATTCATAAGCCCAGAAAACACAAGAAGGGAAAGGCAGAGGCAATTTTAGGGTTAACCAAGTGGAATTTGGGAAATAATTGAGCATACACAGTAAATCCACATAGCCAGAGAATGATTCTCAAGTATATCTTCTATTTTGCTGAAAAAATGGTGCCAGCGCTTGCCATTTCTGTTTGCTTAGCTCAACCAAAAGCGGAAGACAGTCAGCCGACTCTACCCAGACAAATATTGAATGCTCACAACATTAAGGAGCAAATTCAGAAATAGTTAGATATTAGATTTAATTTTTAGAAATAATTTTGCTTAGAAAAAGGGCGGTCATTTAAACCGTATCCTGAATCATTAAGTTATTTAGTTAGTAGTATTTAAACCCTTCTCATGCATTTAGAGAAGGGTCCAGAAATTTATCAAAAACTTGTCCTCAGAACATGCACTTTTGCACCCTCAGAGGAGGTTTTGGTGAATGAATGGATAAAGATTTGTTGATGTTTGCATTTGATATATGCTCTTAATGTTGCACTTCTGTACTCTTAGTAGATGTTAGAGCAAGGAGAGATAAATCATTGTTGCTTGAAGCTTATGAGTAGGACCAGTCATAAATGGTACTTTTATCTCTTGACCATTTCTGCTTATATGTTAAAGTGACATACCATTTTTAGTTATTTATATGTTATTGCATGAATGCTTGAGTTATCATTTGGCACTTTTGTACGGTGGTAGCTCTTTATTTATGTGTAATGTATGAATAACTTGTTATGCGATATGCTGTTCACAACTATTTTACTAACTTTTTATGTGAAATAGTTCATCTTAATTAATTTCCTTTCTTATAATCGCTGAATGATATTTATTACTAGTTGTTATTTAAAATCTCTTTAGATCGCATAATAGAAGAATTACATCCCGGGTTAGCATAGATTAGATGTGTTGTTTATTAGATTACAATAGCATAGAATTAGATTAAAGTTTGAATTAGAATAGCTTAGATAGTTACTGTTAGATTAGCAACATCCAATTCTACACACACACACCCATAGATTGGGAAACTGGTCCCATTATCCCCAATCGGACCCGCTATACCAAATGGATAAGGAGCTGCCAACCAAGGTCCGGACCAGGCAAGTATCCCCCTTGTTGTCGACCCGATTTTCGGGGCTTCAACACACTCCTAGCCTGGTGATGTGCTTCTGGGTGGTGGTGCTGTGCTTAGGCTAGCCAAGCCCAAAATCACTCTTAGCTTCAGTTTTATCCAAAATTTCATCTTCTTTATCACTTTCCAAGTAAGTATTGTTGCTCCTCTTCTATCTTAGTTTGCATATGTGTAAAATTTCATGGTTTCGAAACTCTTACATGTAAACCCTAATCTCCACTAATACCCTAGTTTTTCAAAACCCTAGTGCTTCATTCTCCCTAACACTCACCTCCTAAACTAAAACCCTTGTCCCCATCACTATTATCCCCTTCTACCATCCCTTCATTACTCCCTAAACCTTATCCCTCACATGTTTTTCCCATAGCCTCATTTACATCCATTTCTCCCAAACCATTGCACATACCACCCATCCCAAATTGCGTAAACTAAGAGATTCATCCAAATCATGGATAGAGGCAGTGATTATGAGGAGTATGAGGAGGAGACAGGTGAAGAGGCTTTTCCCCTATAAATTTTTAGAAAGTAGGTATGTTCCTTTGATGAGGATAATCATCAAATATTTTACTTGTGAAGGAAGATTCTCTCGGTTGTATGCTTACCATATTAGACTCCTCATGCACTTCACCAGGGTAAAGATGACAATCCTCCCATACTTCTTGTTTAGAAACATTGACAAGATAGCTTACCTTGTGCAGAAGAAGCCATACCCTTAGCAGTTGAACAACATCTACCATTACTCCTTAATCAAAATCATTGTTCTTCACCATCTCAGTCTTCTTAACATTCCTTTGGAGACTTTCATTGCTCTTGAGATGTTCAAAGGTCCAAGATTCCATCACCAGTACATCAAGAAGAAGGTGGGCCATCTAGCCATGGAGAGACAAGGAAAGAGGTTAAGGAAACCAAAATTGCTAAGATGCCAGTGTATTTGACATATCAGAGAGGCACAAGAAAAAAATTTGCAATTGCTAGGCAAGTTTTTACTCCACGGAATGTGGAAGGGACCTTGCTTTCTTCTTCAGTTCAGAGGCAAATGTTAACTCCACAAGGTGTGGAAGGGGCTTTGCCTTCTACATTGACAAAACACCTGTATAGGTTGAGTAGCTGAGAAAAGGCAAGGAAAAAGTACATGAGGAAGATCTTGGTGATGAGGATGAAAGAGATTTTGACTTGGTTGAGCATGAGGAGCCACAACATTGCCATACTCATCAGGGAGTCAACATCATTGACTTGGAAGCTCAGGATGAAAAAACTATCAAAGACATCATCATTCAAGAAAGGGAAGCTCAAATACAAGCTTTGGCAGACAACTTAGAGAGAGCTAAGTTCATCATCAAATATTTAGAATAGGAAAAACAATTGAGTGACAAGCAAGTCCTCATGGAGCTGCAAATGATCAGAGCAAACAGGCAAATGGTTAAAGAGGCTCATGTCACATTTACTCCTATTGATCAAGAGATTGAAAATGTTAGGGAAACTTAGCTTGAGAGGGTCAACATACATCTTGAAGGACTAATTGAGAAGGCCAACAAGGATAAGAAAATGCTCCGACACATGGCCTACCATTACATGACCCGCAACAAAATCTGTAGCATGAGGATTAGAAAATTGAAGGCAAGGCTAAGGAGAGTTTTGGAAGGCAAAAAGAAGAAAGATAGATTGAGAATGTTGGTTGAAGCCTCCCTAGTCCATCAAAGTAGCTGATGGTGGTGTTCCATGCCAAATTTGGGCAAATTTTGGAAAGTTTTTGCATTTTTGGAATTTTGTAATTTATAACACAGAAATTTTGCCCAAGAGCACAACGCCACCGGCGCTGCGCTTCTTCCTAGGGAATCCATTGGAGGAAAAGTTGACATATTTGGATTTAGCATGATGAGGACATACACCTTGAAACGTTTCAGAAGTTTTGGAGTAGATCTAGTCCACCAAAAGGTCCAGAAACTACTAAAAAATGACCTCTCTACCTCTTTTTGGACACACAGAAGTAGCCTTGGGAGATTCAAGTTTTGAGGGGGCAAATGACCTCCAAATTCAAAAATTCTAGGTGTTCCAAAAACTAGACTTGAATGCCTTTCTAGTGAGCTATCATGGGCTCAATTTGGCTAAGGGGAAGGCCTTCCAAAGAAGGTGTAAAGTGGCGCTACGCATAAGACTATTAGCACTATGCTTTTGACCATTTTGCTCAGAAAATCAAAATTTGCCTGTTTTGACTGTGAATTTGATTTCTCTCTCCTCATGGATTATCTCACTGATGTAATTGATGACATGGAATGTAACTGTAATGGTAAAATAATGTTAGAGGGTAGATTCATTAGTTAGAGGTGGTTTTGAGGCAAATGAATTAGTTTCCCTACTTATAGAGGCAAGTTGTTTGACTGCCTATATTCCTGGTCCTTGTTTAGAAATGATTGAAATAGCTCCTCTTCTCATGGTTTCCACCCATGATGGTTAGGATGAGGGATTGTAATGTCTATATTATGTATTTTCTTTCTCATTTGTAGAGTCTAGACTCACTTGGATGCTCTGAGCTAGATTGTACACCATTGTAAGCAGTTTGGCAAGGAAATTAACAGGATTTGTAGCTATTTTTATGGGATTCCTGTGGTATGGTGTTTTAGCATATTTTCTTCTTTGTTATTAGTTGTTTATGTGTTTATGTATGCCATCATCTATTTCACTGCTTCTAATTGAATGATATCAAGATAGATAGGTAGAATTCATTGTTTGCAGTGCTCTACCTTGGGAAATCATTCAGTACTCTATGTTTTCTACTGTTTGAGTAGGATCCATGATTGTCTCATGCCCCCCTTAGCTCGTTACCAGTCTTAAACATCTCACCTCACTAAATTTCAAGTGTTAAAGCCTCTACCTACCTCGCCCCATTGAACACCCTGCATTCTGACCTAATTTCCTAGACCTAAAACTGCCTAGCTCCATCTGATCCACAAAATCCAACAAATTCAATCAAAATCTTCTGAGCTACTATACCTAGCATAAAATCTTGTTCCAGATCCAGTCATCTTGACTGAGATGCATAAGGAGAGAGCCCTCTCCCGGCCTTGTAGGGCTAGCTACAAGGTTAAGCATGGTTTGTGGTTACCCTAGAGTTGTCTCCCTTCGGCCTGAGGTTAATCTAGGCTCTAACAGGTGGTATGGTCTAAAATCAAGGACCTACCCTAATGCTAGACCCAGGTTATCTCTCCATGTCTCAACGGTAAGGCCTGTCAGTATCTGTATAAATGATAGGAATAGCAGTTCTGGAAGGGGCCCTGAAATTTGGGTGTTTGTACCCAACCATTTATCATCACTAATCCTAAGACAATGTGTACCAACTTGTATCATGATGATGCTTATACGAGTGATGATATGAAATGACCTAGCACAAACTAGATGACCAGTGATCACGAGTAGGCTAAGGGGGATTTTACTAATGAGGTACGTTATTATCACCATCAGTGTTAGTATATATTTTTCTTTAGACATACAAACAAATAGTCCATGGTGATCGATCAAGGGCATGAGCCAATCACATATATAGATATTTACAAGTGATCCTGAGTTGCTTCCCAACAAAACCACATATTAAAAACTCCTGTTTCATATTGGGATATCGAGGCAGAGAAGTTCACAAGTTGGTAGTGGTGGGTAGTGTACACGTAATTCTTGAGCGGGACTAACCTTCCTATCTGTATTCTCTTCTCACCCATCCGCTTGTTTACTTTGATATTTCCAGAAATTACTTTCATCATGTAGGATCTATAGGTGGCTCTCCTTTGATTACATGATGTGGGGTGAGCTTTGACGTAACCATTGGAGAATCACCTGTAGATGACCCAACTCCATTTGATCAAGTTTACCTTGCAACAGGAAAGGAAAAGACAGTTCGATAGCCAATTTCATATTTGGAACAAGATACAGATATGGACGAGGTGCATAAATAGAGGGAAAAAGTTCTCTATTTACCCTACAAGAGAAAGTATGCCTACAAGATATGTTGTTAATGCTCAGTATTAATGACCCCACTAGGCCTAAGAAAATATGGCCGCTTTGGAAACCCCATATTGTTATGTCTCGGCAAGTTGAGTCATAAGGGGATATCACCATTTCCTTTTCATGTCTATCACAATAATTTAATCCATACCGCTCATTTTGTCGAGCCCATAACGAATGAGGGAGTTACACTCCTTTCTTTGAGCACTCATAATGCTCCTCTTGTAGGAATTTACAGGGTAAGTTCCTCAGAAAGAACACCAAAAGGACACCGCTCACAACCAGATCACAGATCAATACACCAGTATTTTTGACGTGGTTAAAACCATCAAAGAGGGAAACAGTCCACGAACTGTCCCAACGTGGGTACTACAGGCAATTTATTAATCAAAGAATGAAAATTTACATAAGCTTCTCTCATGCACGGATTACCCGAACAATGACCCTCCATGCGCTTTAAATAGAACTCATGGACCAATCGGGTGTCAAGCCACGGATCAAGTGTCGGTAATACCGAGGTGAGAGTGAACCGTCGGATCACTACATATCGTGACCGTCGGATTGTAAGTTACAAAATGTACAATGGTAAAGAAACACACTTTACCTAACTCTATACCTAACTCTATACTAGACCAAGTTGAACTTAACTATTTCCTATGTGTCGGATAATCGAGATCTTATTGGCTGGCCTTATCTTTAGCAAAGGAAATAACCCGATAATGGTTGTATCTCTAATAAATAGCCACAAATATAATGACCACTTACTCCCTTTAATGGGCAGTAGACTGAATCGAGGAGAAAAACTCTGTTGCAGGTTTAACCACTACACATTTGTTCTGCTACACATAAGTAGGATCACCAAAGAGCAAGCCCAGCCACACGGACCATTCTACTGAGCCACAGTATCAATACACTAACTATTATTCATAGCCTGACCAACGATTCGATAGAGAAAACCTAGACTGAACCACTCAGAAGGGAACATAAGGGCTCATCTTGTCGAGAACGAATCAGAAGGGATGGGACTATAATGACCCCCCTCGGCTTTGATCCTCCACAAGAAGGTCAATCATAAAGCATGAATGGATCCTCTTCCTATTGACAAGTCAAAATGGATGTTTGTTAAAGAGGTGCTTATTCCACTCTAACCTTATGAGATAAAAAGGAGAAATATTGATCGATTTTTATTTCTTCTTGCCCCCTCATGTTCACTCATGGCCCAAAACTTGTATGGCCCAAAACTCTAAGGAGATATTTTTGAGCTGACGCCTAAAACATACCGGGAAATCGATAAAGAAATGAGTGGGATTTTTGAGGGCCTAATATTACGTGATGCATTCTTTAATAAGGGTTTCATGTTGGAGCTACCAATAGAAACCTTCGGAGTTCCCTTAAGAAAGTGCCTATAAAGTAGGTGTTGCTACTTTATGGATATTTAATGCCTTAAGAAAGGGACTCAAAGTTTCCAATAGAAAGTGTTTGGAGTTACCTTAAGAAGGTAGGCATGAGATGAATTTTCTTGACAAGTGAAAGTATTCTAGTGGTTATACTACCACCACCTAACCACTAATCCTTCCTAACTCAAATATGATCTGATGACTAGGAATAGGTAGGAATGGTAGGCCCATAATTAAATGATTCCCCAATCTAGAAACTGAAATAATATTCACAAACCTTTCATAATACCTTGAAAAACAATTCCCACACTTTTCATAATATCCACTGGATCATATATTAGACACAATATTTCCAAACTACTCATAATTTAAAGATTTTAAATTACTCAATCCCAATTCTAATATAAACCACACCTATCAACCTAATAAAATAAAATCTTATATTATAATTATAAATTATCTAATTCCTAAATACATGTTATCAACATTTTAACTTCTTCTTTTTTAATAATATTACAAAAAACAAATTACTATAATATGCAATGCAATGGGAATTTGGTATTAGATCCTTCAAAATGGGAGTGATATTTTAAAAATCATTTTTTATAAATATTATATAATTAATCTATGAAATTTTTATATTTCATTTTTTGTAATATTTTTATATCAAATTTAAAATATAGTATTTTTAAGTGATTTTAAAAGTAGATAAATTTAATTAAATAATATATTGAATATTCGATGTTTTGAATCTTAGAAATAAATTAACCAACATAAAATTTTTATGTAAAATTATTTTTAGAAATTGATACTTATTTATTTTTACTACCCATTTAATTTATATGTGTTGTAGTATTTATAAAAGAAATAAAATAATAATATTCATACTTAGAATTTTAAGTAAAATTAAGCCATACAAATTTACCTTCTTAAGAAACTTTTCCAATTAGGTTTAGCTTGGGTGGTTGGTAAAAGTGTTGTCCTTTCCATCTATGCATGTGACTTATTGAGTTCATAATGAGTATTTTTTATTATGAATTTGAGCCTCATTGACTAAGAAAACTTTTGAGTATCTAATCATGTACATGCTTCATATAATATTTAAGAACATTTCTTATGGAAAGATAAACTTTAACCAACTCTATAAAATAATACTTAAAATTAATAAAATCTCTTTCACACACACACACATATTAAATTTTGCAATTATTCCCTGATCAGGGTGATGCACATGTCATTATTCAACATTCGATTCAAGGTTCTTCATCCTACCCTGTTGGTGGATATTAATGCTAGGGTTGGCATGGGTTTCACCTCCAAGGACTATTTCATGTAGAAGATATTTCATCCCATGATCAAGATGTTGAGAATTAACTTGCCCCTACTCGAGATGGCGAAGGAATCAACTATTTATTTAAATCATGGAGATTTTAGCTCTCCAAGGAAGGAGCGAGAAAGTGGTTATACTGTGAAGCTTTATAGTGTTTATTTCTAGTGGATGGTATGGCAACATTCTATTTGGGTTTCCCAAGTTGTTGTGCCAAAAAGGAGCCAAAATTATTTCCCTCTTTATTCTCTACAAATTATTTATGCCTCTTGTGCTTGGTGTGTACCATGTTCCTTCAGTCAATTCTAGGGGCTGACAATCTATTGTGAGGTTCATCACATACTTGTTGAGAATTTCTCAGGGCTTGGTAACAATGGGGATAAGTGGCAAGACTTGGTATTGTCGTCTTATTTTGTGTAGGATCTCTTTATCTTGGGTAACTACCTCTTCATTGCTATGTATGTTTCATATTTCTTTGTTTTTTTTACTTGAGAATTGTTGAATTGTAAGGTTATAGTTGTGGTAATAGAATGCTTGATTGTCCCTCTTGTGCCTTTATCTTGTTGGGGTACTTTGGAATTCGCTCTTGGCTAGGTCCTAAGTTTCTCTCTATTTTAAGGGATGGATTGGTGGTATGTGGAAGGTCTTTCTATGGTTTTGTAACCCTTGTTCATTGTTTCTACTCGGTAGGGGGAGTTGGGTTGTACTAGTGTTGAGGGGATGGGTGCGATTATATTCTTCCTAGATATCTTGGTTGAATCATCTATGACAAAAGATGTTTTATTTCCCATTTACATATGGGGTCATGGGTGTGTTCTCTTTCACTTTAGGTTTTATTTCCTTTGTTTATTGAATGCATGAACCACCTTTAAGCTAGAGCATGCAAGGGTGAAGGGGGTCTGAGCCCACCTTGCAAGCCATGTGCAGAGGTGCAAGCTAGGGAGGCTACTACAACATTCCATGTGGAAACTCCCACTCTCATACATAAATATATTCAAAAATGGGAAGCCCAGGTCACTCATGATTGGCTTACTCATTTTGATGTTGAGGTGGTGGATGAGGTATTCCATTGGCTTCCTGACCCTGGTCACACCATCAGATAAAGGAACTAGTATCTTCAGTTAGTCACTCTCCATTAGCAGCTTAAGATGCAACTTAAGATATAAATTACACCATCTCTTTCTTGAATGAAATTTAGAGTAATCAATGGAAGATGTCAGACTTTTTGAAAAATCTAGATGCTCTTCTTTCTCACATGGAAAAACATGTCTAGTTTAAGTTAAACTTCAAGTGGCCCTGAGTGTGAAAGTGGATAATCATGCTTTAATGACTTCTTTAAACTCTTGAACTAGATTTTATGCAATGGTTTTTTGTAGCATGTTTTGATTATTGTTTCTCCTACTTAGATAATGTTACTTTTGTTCGTATTACTACCATGGACATATTTCTTATCGATCTACACCTGTAACTTATATCATGGAAGAGTGGGGCCAATAAGGTTTTGAATAGAAATAACCATGTAATGTGAGTATTTAAAGTAATATAATTTAACTTACAATACAAAATTGCAATTATTTATCTAAAAGTATTAAATTACCATAAGAATATCATCAAAAGTATTTTCATTTTTTAAATAAAATAAAATTATTATGAATATTTTGGATTTTCTTTAATATTTAATATTATAAGTTAAATATGAATATTTGCAATATATATATATATATACTTTTCATAAGTTATAAGTAACTTAATTTTTTGTCATTTTATCAGAATTTGATATTATTTTTTTTAATGATAATTAAAACATATTTATATCGAGCAAAAATTACAATAAATGGAACCAAAATTAGATTAATAATATATTTCAAAAAAAAAATCTAGGGAAAAATGTTTTGCTAACATATTTAGCCATAACAATGTAATACTAAATAGACTACTTTGAAAAACACACAAGCTTAAAAAAAAAGAATATATATTGGCTATTTTTTAAGTGATGAATTAAGTAAGCTTAAATCGAAATTAACCATTCCCATTTTCTCCCAATGATTGTTGACTATTTCATATCCATTGACTACCACAACATTTTCTCCTTTAGATAAGTTGATGACCAAATTTGAAGCATGTTACATTTGACTTCTAGAGTATATTTTAAATAGTGACTAAACCCTAAGTGGTTCATGTGAACATCACATAGAGGAACAATTTATTGATTAAAAATAGGATACGATGTAACCAATATTAAAAGGCACCATAAATAGCTAGAAAACTCAAGAAAAGTAAAGAGTTAATGCCTCATTAAGATCAAACAAAATTAAACTCAGACAACACCCACATATATCTCACACAAATAAGTTTTTAGTTAATTATGAACCTTCTGACTTTTTGCTTACCCTAGGGTGAAAACGTGAAGCTGGGTTAGACTTTTGTAAGAAACACCACTGAAAAATTCAGAATCTCAATTTTTTGGCCAAACAATTTATTCATTTATATTTATTTTTATTTTTATTTTATTTATTTATTTATTATATATATATATATATATATATATATATATATATATATATATATATATATATATATATATATATATATATATATTATTTATTTTATTTTTATTTTTACTTATTTTTTAATTTTTTTTAGTCGAACTATTTTACAAACGTTCAGCCAATTTTTTGTTTATTTAGACTAACGTCGATCGTTAAACGAAATTTTTGTTGGAGTTGAAAAAGTCGGCAAAAAAATTGTTTGGCTGAATAAATTATTCGGCCGGATTATTTTTTCGGCCGAACTATATTTTTGACCAAATTATTTATTCAGCCGATGTTTATATATATGACAGGCTAGATGCCATTGCCAAGTTTTCTTCTCTATTGGTTCTATGTTTTTGGTCTATTGATTCATTGATTTTTGTGGTCTATGACTTGTGGGTTGTTGAGCAAAGTCGAGTCTGAGTGATGTGAGGTTCGTTCTATTGATTTTTGGTCTATGGTTTGTTGACTCATTGATTTCATTGGTCTATGGGCTATTGTGACGATTTGAAGTCGAGTGCTACGAGGTTCATTCACTTCATTCGTGATTTAATTTCTGCCGAGCACTCTGAGGTGCATTCGTTTCGTTTGTAATTTTTTTTATACGTGAATGTTTAAAATTTAATTTTTTATAATTGGTTTTATTTTTTTTGTAGCGTGGTGCTAGAGGAACTTTGGTTGCTTGCACTCATTGCTAGAAGCTTTCTCAACCTCCTCATCCACCCTCCTCATCCGAACTAGGTAAGTCGTCAAAGACTCATTCGTCTTCTTCTATCTCATACCATATCGTTAATGAATTAAGAAAACTCCAACATTACATAGAACTTGGAAACTAAACATTTGTTTTGGATTAATTATATTGTTAATGAATTAATCCAATTCATGTCCCAACCTTTGGTATCACTCTACCCATCCATATGTGTATCAAATTTCTCAGTTGGAGAGTACACCAAGACCATGTCCCCTATCTCTGCGTGGATATTATTGAAAGCAACAGGAACCAAAACCTCTGATACATTTGGCCACCCACATGTTCATTCATTCCAAACCAAGCTGCAAATTGGCAAGTGGAAAAGCCAACCACAAAGTGTCCTTCATTTTATCCGAGAGGCAGGATACTTCCAAAAATAAAATAGGGGAGGGAGGAAAAGAAAGAATTACACCAGCTATGGCTCGTAAATACATACCCCATTACAATGGATCACCTCTGAGATATGGCAAGCTTCTAGTGTATGAAACTGAAATTTTAACACCTTTTTTAAAAGCATAGTGTTACGAGCTATTATAAATAGATGATACCAAAGATAATTATAATATAGATGTTCTTCTTCTCAAGCTCCTTAACAAAATTTCAGGTTTTTCCCAGTAGAAAGATATACAACATATTTTCCTTCCCATTTCACTAGGATTCCAATCGGTCAATTTTAGTCAGCTTATTGAGAACCTAAAATTCTGGAAATATTGAGGGCAATAGACCATGTTGAAGAGGAAGTGAAAACCTGAGTCTCATTTTAGAGATTATTAAATGCATTGCACTCTTTTTAATTTCACCCACAAGTGATTTCAAATGGTTTATTTAGTTATTATCTATAACTATCCCATGTATATGATATCAGAACATCACACATTATTATTATTTTGCAACAATGGATAAATTTTTTCCAACTTAACTTTCTGGAAACAACACTATTGTACCTTAACATAGGAATACAAAAGTGGAGGACCAACAAGACCAATAGTCATATCATCCCATTCAGAAAAGGTGTCACTAGTGCAAGTTTCAGTGAGACCATATCCCTGACCAAATGGTGCCCTGCATTAAAATGAGAGACATTTGCACAGTCTATTAGTCTATAGTGTTCTTTGAGTACAATAATGTTGTCCAGATCTAACTACAGTTACAGAAGAAGTGACTGACCCTAGGTAGGGGAAGGCTCTCTTAGTAGGGAAGGCTCTCCCGAAAGTGTCAATCCATATACTTCCATTCCTGCAAAAATAATGGGAAATTTTCAACCTCATTACAACTCCAAAACTGGTAGAACATTTCACTCAAATGTTTGTTTAATAAATTGGATTTTATTCCATAGAATTCGATTAAGTCTTAATTGTGCTCAAACCACACTAGTTATGTCTAATATTTTACCTGCCCTATATTTCTATTTTTTTTTCATAACTGTGCTCAAAAGCATTTTCTAGACTAGAGCCTATAATATATACAGATATCGAGATATGGGTATGGGAACTTAACCTATCAGAACTACAGGGAATGGAAAAACAAAGTATAAGTAACAACTGAAATCTAAATCAATTGCAAATTTCAGGCTAGATTCTACTCTTGGTGAAGAGAAAACAATTATGACGCTGACATTTAGAAACATATTTTCGAGTTCATTCACATCAATCATCACATTTAAAACATTCATGCTCAAAGGTTCAATAACTAGGTAGCTGTAAATAACTACAAACAATAGGACATTTATAGGTAATTAGAATAATATAACACTTATTTGGAGGTATGTTTTTCTACAAAAAGGTTAGCTCTTGTTTGTTTTAGCTCAAGTTTGTTGGAAAGTCTATTAGGATAGTTTAATTTCCTTAAAAATGCTTTTCTTTCAATTTTTTCATGAAATTTGAATGTACAAGGATTAATCTCACACCTATCAATTAATCTATATTTCATGAAATTCGAATGTATAAAGATTAACCCCACACATACCAATTAATCTAGACCTTATAGTTATTTAAAAAAAATGAAATAATTAAAATATCATTGAAAGAAACATAAAAAGTTTCCAAAATATAAACAAAAACTTGTTCTACCTTGATTTATCTCATAGAACAACCTTGATGGTTGTTGGTAACATAATTTTGTTGTTTCTGATGTTATATGTTCATTTATGTTTCCTTTTTCATTATGTGTAATTCACTTTTCTTCCCTATTCTCTTGGAACATCGTTCTTATTAGCTTCCTAAGATGAGGCAAAATACACTTAATTGAAGGTTCTTGTACTTGCTCTTTTCAAGTAGTAGTTTCTTTTGAGGTACATATTTTTCATTTCTATTTTGTTGGGTGCATGCGATTGAAGCTAATTAGAGTGTTGGCATTGCTTTGCCATTTATTTTTGGTGTTTTAATTTTAATGTTATTGGGTTGCTAATTAGAGTGTTGGCATTGCTTTATCATATACTTTTGTTGTTTAAGTCTTAATGTTATTGGGTTGACTAATGTTATTTGGTTGAATAATGTTATTGGGTTGCTACTTAGAGTGTTTCCATTGCTTCACCATCTCTTTTTGGTGTTTTAATTTTAATATTATTGGGTTGACTTGTTCTAACTTGATTTATCTCGTAGAGTTCAACCTTGATGCTTCTTGGTAATGTACTTTTGTTGCCTCTGTTTTTATATGTTCATTTATGTTTCCTTTTTAATTATGTGTAATTCACTTTGCTTCCCTATTTTCTTGTAACATGGGTCTTATTAGCTTCCTAAGATGAGGCATAATACACTTAATTTAATGTTCTTGTACTTGCTCTTTTCAAGTAGTAGTTTCTTTTTTAGATACATATTTTTCATTTCTATTTTGTTGAGTGCATGAGATTAAAACTAATTAGAGTGTTGGCATTGCTTTTTCATCTATTTTTGGTGTTTTAATTTTAATTTTATTAGGTTTCTAATTTCTATTTTGCTAGGTTCATGATATTAAAGCTAATTAGAGTGTTGACATTGCTTTGTCATCTATTTTTTATGTTTTAATTTTAATGTTATTAGGTTGCTAATTTATTTTTTGTTGAGTGGATGAGATTAAAACTAATTAGAGTGTTGGCATTTCTTTTTCATCTATTTTTGGTGTTTTAATTTTAATGTTATGGGGTTTATTTGTTCTACCTTGATTTATCTCATAGAACAACCTTGATGCTTCTTGGTAACATACTTTCCTTGTTTTTGTTGTTATATGTTCATTTATGTTTCCTTTTTCATTATGTGTAATTCACTTTGCTTCCCTATTTTCTTGGAACATGGGTCTATTATCTTCCTAAGATGAGGTAGAATACACTCAATTGAATATTCTTGTACTTTCTCTTTTCAAGTAGTACTTTCCTTTTGAGATACATCTTTTTCATTTCTATTTTGTTGGGTGCATGAGATTGAAGCTAACTAGATTGCATTTCTTTGTCACCTATTTTTTGTGTATTGATTTTAATGTTATTGGGTTGCTAATTAAAGTGTTGGCATTTCTTTGTCATCCATTTCTTGTGTTTTAATTTTAATTTTAATTGGGTTGACTTGTTCTACATTGATTTATATTGTAGAACAACCTTGATGCTTCTTGGTAACATACTTTCCTTATGTTGTTATATGTCCATTTATGTTTTCTTTTTCATTATGTGTATTTTACTTTGCTTCCCTATTTGATTGGAACATGGGTCTTATCATCTTCCTAAGATGAGGCATAATGCACTTAATTGAAGATTCTTCTACTTTCTCTTTTCAAGTAGTAGTTTCTTTTTGAGATACATCTTTTTCTTTTCTATTTTCTTCGGTGCATGAGATTGAAACTAATTAGAGTGTTGGCATTTCTTTGTCATCTATTTTTGGTGTTTTAATTTTAATGTTATTGGGTTGACTTGTTCTACCTTGATTTATCTTGCAGAACAACCTTGATGCTTATTGGTAACACACTTTCCTTGCTTCTGTTATTATGTGTTCATTTATGTTTCCTTTTTCATTATGTATAATTCACTTTAGGCTTCCCTATTTTCTTGGAATATGGGTCATATTAGCTTCCTAAGATTAGGCAAAATACACTTAATTGAAGGGTCTTGTACTTGCTCTTTTCAAGTAGTAGTTTATTTTTGAGATGCATCTTTTTCATTTCTATTTTGTTGGTTGCATGATAATGAAGGTAATTAGAGTGTTGGAATTGCTTTGTAATTTATTTTTGTTGTTTTAATTTTAATGTTATTGGGTTGACTTGTTCTACCTTGATTTATCTCGTAGAACAACCTTGATGCTTCCTAGTAACATTCTGTTGTTATATGTTCATTTTTCATTATGTGTATTTCACTTTACTTCCCTATTGTCTTGGAACATGGGTCTTATCATCTTCCTAAGATGAGGCAGAATACACTTAATTCAAGATTCTTGTAGTTGCTCTTTTCAAGCAGTCGTTCCTTTTTTAGATATATCTTTTTCATTTCTATTTTTTGGGTGCATGAGATTGAATCTAATTAGAGTGTTGGGACTGCCTTGTTATCTATTTTTTGTGTTTTAATTTTAATTTTAGTTTTTTTAAATTTTAAGACAACAATATAGATATTAAACTTACTAGAATAAAACTGGGTCTATATGTTATCATTTTATTTTATTTTCCTCTTTATTAACTATATTTTGAAAGAAGCATATATAAATAGACTCATTTAGGCCGTATCAATAAACAGGGAAACATTTCAGAATAAACTAGAATAAAATTGGTCTCTCATTTTTCATTTTAATTGCATAACAAGGCATGAATAGGTGTTAAATTTCCAAGAATGAAAATAAAAGTAAATTAAAAAACACTTTCAAACTTGGATGATTTGAAGCTAAGTTGAATTAGAAAGGTTTCTATCTATGGAATGAACATAAAAATAAATTAGTAAATACTTTCAACCTTCAGTTGAGTGGAAGCTAAGTTGAATGAATTAGAGATTTGTAGTTGAGTTGGATTAGAGATCTCTAGTTGTTTTCTTCTTGCAATTATCCAACCATTCAACCAAGTAGAAACAACATTTCTTACTACCTAGCCTTCTAGTAGATTTTTCTAAACAGTAATCTTTTGCACAACCTAACAATACTTGTATAAATATATTAAATTCGTTTTATTGAATTTGTTTTCTATAGGGATCAGAAAACTGAATAAACATGGTTGAAAAATGGACATTATTGTTGGTATCCTAAATTTCCCTATTTTCTACCCCATTTCCATCAATATCAACCTATGTTTTATCTTAATAAAAGACCCTTCTTTCTTGCACTAGTACAATATGGTTACCCTTTTCCTACACATGCTCATATTTTATATTAAGATTTATTACAACACTTTATTAATCTTTTTATATATATTTCATGCCTATTTACATATTTCTTGTAACTCATATTGATTTCCTAGAGTAATCATGGAACTTAGTGTTAATGATGAATGAGTTGACTAGTGCAGGAAGATTCCTGCACTACCACTGTTCGACATTATCGAGAAGCTATCTTCCACGAGGACGGATCTCGATCTTTGAATCCAAGTCTAACTCTTGATGAACTGAAGTAGGATAATAGGTGGCACACATTCATGGATTTTTCTCAAAAGTTAGGTTATGGCCAAGTAAAGTTTGTGTGTATTATAACCACTGGCCAAAGTTGTAATTTTGGTTTTCTAAGTCTGTTGGGCCGAGAGGCATGAACGAGAATTATCTGTAATTAGTGTAAATGACCTAGAGATGAAAGGATATATATATGATTTAGATCGTAGATAGGAAGCTAGCAAACCATCAACTATCATTTTGGTTTATGTAATCTGATTATTGCCTCGCTTTGGGGCTAGAATGCTCTGTAATGTAATTTTCCAAATTAAGTAATACAAGGAACCGTTATGATTTGTGTGCACAACGTTTAAATTTGTCTTTGATGTATCTTTGAAGTGTTGATATCTTTCGTTCCTTAGAAGGGGAACGAGCTGGTTGCCTAGGGCTGAGCCAACCCGGCTCGTTTACCCCTCTCACTTTCATTATTCAGAAAGACGATGTGGTTATTTCTTTTGTATCTTTGTGATGTAATAGTTTAATCGCTAATCTTTAAGTTCAATTGTGAAGGTCTTATCAATAAAATTGTCATTTCTCTAAGATCTAGGCATAGTCAATTACAGATTTGATAATTTCCTTCTTACGCAAATGATTCCAAAATATATTATGTAGCCTATGTTTGAAATGGGTCCGTCGTTTGAAGAGTAGTTGTGTTTATTTTGCTTATGAAATATCTTTCTCGCATTCCCTTTACTCTTGTTCTCTATTTTAATTCATTTTCAAACAGATTGTGCAAGGAAATCCTTCCTGCACCAGTGCAAGCTGTTACCTGCACCTTGGTTTAGTCATTCATTGCAACAAATATTTAATCAGTTACCTACATTTTACTTTCAGTTATTTCGCAAGCTAATGAGTCATTAATTGAGTAACTATTTTTGGTATTAAAAGTTCATCTCTAAAAGATCTGGAAGCAGTTAAATTGAAATACCACATTATACTTGTAAAGAATATCATCATTGTGGGTAAAGTACCAACGTTGATTAACACATGCAAAGTACATAGGCTACTATTTGATTCTTTTAAAGTGATTTTATTTCATGAATTTTATTTCCTCTGCAAATTTTAATGAGCTGAAGCATTTCCTTTTTCACAGATAGTTTACTTTAGAATTTCATTTACAGTTACAATTCTTTTCCAGCACATCTTTCATCTTTCAAAAGTAATTTGGGAACTGAGTAAAGGGAACTCTGTTTCGGTGCAAGAGCAAGTCCCTTGACATAGAAACATAGTGCTCTAAGCCCTGAAGCTTAGAGCACCCTCACTCAGACATAAGTCTTCATTAAGGAAGGTCAAACATACTCTTACACAGGAATATTGTACCTGCACTAGTGCAAGTAGATTGCAACAATGCAAGGACAGGTTGTTTGTGTGAGAGGAAGATTAGAAGGAAGACAAAATTATGCAAGGGCCCACTTTTAAGACTATTTACCATCCATCTGAAGATGAACATAGCATTTCATTCCAGCATTTAATATTGTTTTCGTTGTGTGGGATTTCTTTACTTGATTTACTTGAAAATTGTCTTTTACATTCCAGCACTAGAGTTGCTTTGGTGTTAATCACCTTTCCAATTGTTTTCTACCTGATTTTGCAAAGCATTTACTTTAAGAAGTAGGATTACAAATAGGAAAAGTTCATACCATTTCTGGCATTGCCTATGATTCATCTCTAAGTTTACGAAACCCTCGGGTTGACAGTTAACCGTTGAGGAGTTTTCTCAAGTGCAATTCCTGCACCCAACATTTTGGCACCGTTGTCAGGGAGGCCATTTGAATTGGTAAGAATTTTCCATTTTTTTGCAATAGGGGTAAGTCTGCTGCTATCTTTTTCTGTAGTGTGCTTCTATTGTTTGATGGAATTTATAGGTGCCAATTTATTTTTTAACTAGCAGATTTTATTTGAATTTCGTTTTGTCATTTTTTGAAATGAATGCCTAAAAGAGGTAGGGTTCGGAAGCCCACTAGGGGCCAAAGAAACAATAACAAATCTGAAACCAAAACTCATATTGGACCTTCTTTTGTAGGCAAAAAGTCCAAAGAAACTCAAACTCATCATGCAGGAACAATCCACCTAGGCTCTGGTAGCAGTAGTTCAGGTGTGACACAACCCATAATGGGGAAGAAGGAGACTGTTGGAATCCATAGTCAGCCTTCTCAGCCTATTGAGAGTGGTTCGTGTGGAAGAAAAACAATGGCAGATATGGAAGACGATGCAGAAGGAAGTGGTGAAAATTAGGTAAATGAGGAACAATCTAATTTTGGATTCCTGATTGTGAATCCTAACATACAAGTGCAAATGAAAAATATTCCACCATCAGCTCTTCCTCATTTCTATGGTAAGGTACATCAAGATCAAAAATCTTTCCTATTTAAGTTTGATATTTTGTGTAGAAGTTATGATTACTCATATGATGCCCAAAATTTAAAGTTGTTTCCTGCAACTCTCAAGGATGCAACACTCTGCTGGTTCATGGGACTAGGAGGAAACACTATAAATTCTTGGGAGAAAATGAAGAGAGCGTTTTTATCAAAATATTAGGAATATTGCAAAACTAGGGATATTCAAGATGAAATCTTTATTATTGTGCAAAATGATGATGAGGTGCTAGAGGACTACTTGGAGAGATTCCTGTACATCCTCCAAAGGTCAAAGCACAAATTTGATCTAAGTACTATTAGAATCTTTTTCTTACGCGGGCTTACTGATGATGCTAGGAATAATTTAAATCTGTTGGGACAAGGGGATATTGCTCAAAAACCTTTTGATCAAATTTGTGACTTGTACAGGAAATTCTCGAGAAACCAATATAGATCCGGTAAAGGAATTCAGAATAAAAACAGGAAAAATGAATCTATTGATGCTACGATTATCGGACTAGAAAACAAAATGGATAATATGAAAATTGAAATAATGAATACTATTAGAAAACATATATACTCTTTAAAGTTTTAGCAAAAACTTGTAGAAGAGCGAGACATATTATCTATTTTTTGTCTTAAATGTAGAAGAAAGCATCCTTTAAGAGAATGTCCTCTAGTTATTAAAGAAACTAAGAAATGTGCAATTTGTGTAGATAACCATGCTACAAATAAATGTCCCTCCATACCTGGGCTGAAAGCTATACTCGAAGGGGGACAACCTGAAGTTGAATCATTGCATGCTATGGGAGCACGAAGGAATTGGCCTTAGGTAAGTGCAGGTATGGTTCCTGAACCTCCACCACATTTTTTTGGTTATAATGCACACTCGTATTCCTATCCTAACACTAGTCACTCTCAGCATTGGCAAAATGGGAATCAATATCAATGTCAATATGGACAACCCTCCCAATTTTGGCAATAAGAATGGAGAGGGCCAAACCATTAACATCATTCACATAATTCCTATCATGCACCTATGCAATCATACCCTCCTACATATGCACCTTACCCACTGCCTCAACCATCATTACCTTAGCTAAGTTAACCTATGCCACAATTACCTTTACCTCCATCGTTTCGACCCTCTCAGTTTCCTGCTCAACCTTTACCCACCCCAATGATAAAGTGGTACAAATGATCCATTTTATGACTCCGCTTTCTTCATCCAGATTTTAGACTATGCTAGTTGGAGTTAATGATCTCCAATTGAGATTAGGGAAAGTGGTAACTTAAAAAAATAAAAAGCAGCCCATGGTGATTATCGATGAGAAAGGAGAGGAGGAAACTCCTGACCATTTTGAAAAAGATGACACCATTCAGCCTATCCCTATACATTCTGAGCCCTTGTCATCTTCTCCCAACCGACCTCCCTATCTAGAGAGGTTAGTCATGGAGAAGAAATACCCCATTCCTGAGTCTAGCCTGGCTTTTGAGCTTAGGAAACTTTTCATAAGGGTACCTTTGCTCCAAGCTATTAAAGAGATCCCCATTTGTACAAAAATCATTAGGGAACTATGTCTCATGAAGCCAAGAAGGAGAAGATTGGAAACCCAAACCATTCAATTTGTTGGTAGAGCAGTAGAGTTGATGAGGGGATGTATGCACATGGAAAAATATACTGACCCTAGAAACCTTGTTGTCTCTATTCAGATAGGTGATATCCTTGTCTCCAATGTACTTATAGACCTAGGGGTAGCCATTAATGTTATGACCAAGAAAACCATGGATCAACTTGGATTTTTCCATATTCATCCTACTCCCACTATGCTTGAATTGGCAGATAGATCTAAAATCAAGCCGAAAGGAGTATTGGATGATGTGGTCATTTCCCTAGATTCTTGGGAATATATTGAAAATTTCATTGTGCTTCAGCCAAAGAATCATGTGGGAGGGCATCCCTTGATCTTGGGGTGACCATGGCTTGCTACGGTCGATTCTTATATCAGATGTTGTTCTGGTGATATGTATATTTCCCATGGAGATTCCAAAAAGAAAGTAACCTTATATCTACCTGCTAGATCTATTCATGAGGTCCGAGACACTTTATGGTTACACTATAGTAGTGATGAGGAGACCTAGCCTACTTCCTTGATACATCAGAATGTTGAGTCCTCACAGGAGGGTGAGATGCAAGACTTCCTAAACAATCTAAACACCATGCCCAATTTCAAATCATTGAGTCATATTTTCAGTCTATATTTTCAGGAAGGTGTTGAAGCCCCGAAAATCGGGTCTACAACAAGGGGGATACCCGCCCGGTCCGGACCTTGGTTGTCAGCTCCTTATTCGTTTGGTATAGTGGGTCCGACTAGGGATATGGGACCAGTTTCCCAATCTCTGAGTGTGTGTGTGTAGAATTTGATGTTCCTGATTTAACAGTTCCTAATTAAGAAATTCTAATTCTAATTTTAATCTAATTCTATGCTATTGTAATCTAAAAAAACATCGACATCTAAGTCTATACTAACCCGGGATATAGTTCTTCTATTATGCGATCTAAAAAGATTTCAAATAACAACTGGTAATAAAGATCATTCAGCGATTATAAGAAAGGAAATCAATAAGGATGAACCACTTCGCATAAAAAGTTAGACGAAACAGTTGTGAAAAGCATATCGCATAATGAGCTATTCATAAATTAAGCATAAATAAATAGCTATCACCGTACAAAAGTGCCAAATGATAACTCAGGCATTCATGCAATAATACATAAACAACTAAAAACTGTATATCACTTTTAACACATAAGCAGCAATGGTCAAGAGATAAAAGTACCATTTATGACTAGTCCTACTCATGAGCTTCAAGCGACAATGATTTATCTATCCTTTCTTTAACATCCACTAAGAGTACATAAGTGCAACATCAGTAGCAGATATCAAATGCAAACATCAACAAATCTTGTTCCATTCATTCATCAAAACCTGCTCGGAGGGTGAAAAAGTGCATGTTCTGAGGACAAGTTTTCGATAAATTTCTGGACCCTTCTCTAAATGCATGAGAAGGGTTTAAATACTACTAACTAAATAACTTATTTACAAAAATTCAGGATGCGGTTTAAATGACCGCCCTTTTTCTAAGAAAAATTAAAGCGAAAATTGAATCCAGAATTAAACTACTTCTGTATTTGGTCTTTGAAATTGCATGTATGCAGCATCTGTTTAAGGAGAGTTGGCTGGCTAACTTCTTCTTTTAGCTGAGCTGAGAAAACATAATCGATGAGAGCTGGTGCCATTTTTTCGGCCGCATTTATGATACACTTCATTGTCATCCACTAGCTATGCGGCTTCACCAAGTATGCCCAGTAATATTCCCAATTTAACTTGTTCAACCCTTGAATTTCTTTTGCCTTTTCTTGTGCTCTCTGTTTCCATTCTGCCTCTAGTTGTAGTTTGTTCGGTAAATATCCTGGGGTGGTTTCTGAGATCAAATTTTCCCTATGAAAATTTTCATTTACACAATCAATAAGACTGCTTGCTGTCGTGGCTGCTGTTTATGCCGCTTGTTTTGCCTCCCTGATTTGATCGTCCCATTTGTTAAAGAGTAGTTCTTTATGGTTCTCATTTATCCTTGGTGCACCTGCTCTTTTTCCCTCGTCTTCATCTTGCCAAGCCAAGTACTCAGTCACCCATTTATCAATCAGATCATAGTCACTTCATAAATCTACCACCTGATTAGTGATTTTATCACTAATTTCACAATAATAACTCCATTGTGATATCTTTTGGCTCAACGCTTCTTGCTGCTGTAGTAATTGTTCATTCAAGGAAATAGATTCTGAAATAAATTCTGTAAGCTTAGGGTCGTCTTTGTGCATCTCTTGTAAATCCTGTAACTGCTTTCCTTTCTCATCCAAACTTTTCTAATATCCTATCTGCATTTGCTGGAAGTCCTGCTGCAACCTTTTAAGCTGTTTCTGTGCTTCATTATTGGTGTTAGCTTGTTGTAATTGTTGTTGCAGTACTTGTATCTGGTCTTCCCATTCTTTTAACAAATTCTGTACCTCAGATGCTTTATCAATAGTCGCAGAGGCGTATGCTCCTGCGATCTGAGATAGTTTGGTGAGATTTTCAGTAGGATTGCTAGTGGGATCTTTCCACAAGACGTCTAATTGTTCTGCGTCTTGAGAGAGTGTATTTTCCAATTTCCTTTTCTTTCTCTGTCTTCTTACCACTGCTTTATGCTGTGGGCTATAAAATATATCCAGAGGGGGAATTTCTTCTATGTTGAGTATAAGCTCAGAAGATGGGGCAACAGGAATATGCTCCGTATCTGAGACATCGCTGACTGTTGTTGTGACTACTTCTTGTGCTACCTGTGTATTGCTCACAGGTGTTTTTAGGGCTTGTCCTTCAAGATTGATTAGTTCATTGAAGGTTTCCCATTATTTATCTAATTTGGTTGTGACTGGTGGTGCTTGAATGATGAGAGGAGGAGGATCTCTTTGCAGGGAGGCAATAACCTGCTGATGTAGAAGTTCCATTGACTGAGCAGTATCCTTAGCTGACTCTTCGCTCCTATCCTGGTCATTTCTGGATCTTTTAGAGTGTTCGGGCATTTCTTGTTCAGACTTAGATTTAGATCCGTTAGTGCTTGAACTCCCACTGAGACTAACGCTTGGAGTTGGTTCTCTTGAGGGTAGTCGTAGTTTCTCTAGAGGAATACTGGCTAATCTTCTTTCTCTGTATATTATGAACTTTTGGAAATCCTCTGGAGATAATTGTAATCGGGCTTCCTGAAAAATCTCTTGAAGTGTACTTTTCTGTTGGAATATATCATCAAATAAATCCTTTTTCCCAACGAACACCTTTATCTTGACTGTAGTTGTGAAATTATGGGCAACCTCATTAGGGTCAAATGGTCTTCCCGAGAATTTGAATAGTTGTAAACACGTCATATTCTGTACTTCAGTGAGCGCGTGACCTACATCAAATAGTGAAAAGGCCCCACAGGCTACAGGAAACTGTGGCCATATAGCCTTCTTTTTGTCCTTTAAGTCTTTAGTCAGACCACCTTCTCCACAGGTTTGATATGCAATCTCTTGAGCTAGGAGTTTATAAGGGATATACAAAGGTAGAACATGAGGGGGGGCAGTACTTCCAAATACCCTGACATAAGTGAACAATTCCTCTCCGAACCATCTTGCAATGGGGAGGATGTCTACCTCTGCTTCAGGCGAGCACCTCAAGGGATCTTTATTATACAACATTCTGTACAAGGGCAGCATAATTCCATGACAAATTTGGTAGAAGTATGGAGTGAACTGAGAGTCCCACAATTCCTTATGATAGACACGGATGGGTAAGGGATCTTGAGTTGTCCACTTCCAACCCATAACAAGAAACTTAGAAACATAAAATATTGAATCCATAATATATGAAGACAGGTAAAAAGGAGGATAAATTCTCTGAGCCGTAGCTCTTTTGGACCGGTAACTGACAATGGCCGTGACTAGGTTATTAGATAAAATTTTGGCCCAATCTACAATAGTGGCATTTGTGGCAGCATCTAGTAATGGTAGCCATTCGGATGAAAATTTGTTGATATCTGGCATTCCAAAGATTCTACAGAGCATGGCAGCAACAAAGCAATATGGGGAGGTAAGGGAACCAGTATTGTACATACTGTGTTTATCTTTCTTGAGTGGTTCGTCTTTCCTCGACCAGTCTTTGGTGGTTTCTGCCAGGTTCTGGTTCTCCTTTACGAATTTTTCCATGAGTTGTTTGTTATAAGTTGCATGTGGCTCGGGCAGATGATACATGATCTTTAAATCCCGTGCAGCGAATGAACCGATGAGTCCTTGACCATGAATCTTGAACTGTCTATTTATGATTTCTGCACTATCGAGTATCCACTTGACCATGTCTGTGTATGGGAGGATTATTGGCCTTGCTGCTATTCGATGTAAGAATGAGCAAGCTAGCTCTGTTAGGGTTGCTTCAGAAGGACTCTGTGAGCCCGCAACAGTAGTAACTTCCATTACTCTGGGGTTTTCCTCTTCGAGCAGCTTATACGTGCCTTCCCACATAGCTATTCCCGCGTCTCTGTTACAAGCCATGTCTGTATACAAAGGTTCCATTTCCTTTTCTTCGGAGCTTGGGGCTTTGCTTTTCTTTCCCATTTCAACCTGCGTATTGCTTTTATCGTCCTCCATTCTCCATTCCTGCAATTCACAAGTGAAGTAGAAATGAATGACCAGGGAGGGTGATGGGAAAGTTTTAAATGCCGCAGACATACCAAATACACCACCTTACGTGAAGTGATTCTTTGAAAAGCACGCGTTCATATTCTATTAATAACTGATAACTAACTCCTTTATTAGCACTTAAAGCGCATAACCATGTGTCAGCTTATGGAAAATACTTTTCTTGAATATCGTGCCCGAAATATCTGCGATGGAGTGATTTTGCGATTTGCTTCGCAACATTGTAGATCGCAACATCGCAACATCGCTGAATCGCACAAACACAACATTGCTGCATTGATCTGGCCTGACATCACAATCATTGCTTTATCGCGAGATCGCAATATCGCAATATCGCAGATCGCAGGAGTTTTATGTATGACAAATTTCGTTAACCTACTTCTTGCGAGATGCGATCTTGTGATCGGCATCATCACAGATCGGTAAATTCTAAAGTGTTTTGTGTAAGTTTTGCTGAATGCGAGTGCGATATTTGTTCAATGCCACGATCTCGAAAATGTCGAGATTATACTTGAACGGTGGCATCCTGCTATCTTTTTACGATGCGATTTTAAAGACTTTTTACCTTATCATAAACTTAGATTTTAAGAATCTCAAAGGAGCTTCCTAAGCTTATGATGGTAACTTTATTTGCGGAAAAGAAATTTAAGCACTACTTTGTTTTTCCTAGATTTTAACTAAGGGTCCCCACACATTTAGTATTTCGAATGACACTTAAATGAGAGGGGGGTTGTTGCTGGTCACAATAGAAGGATATGACTCTCTACCTCCATCATCACCATCTCCAGCGACACCTTTGTGTGCTCTTGAGCCTGACACTACTCTTGTTGATATTAGTCCAGGTAAATCCTTGTATATTAGTTTAGACTTAGATCCTTCTCAATGAGAGTAGCTTGTGAATTTGTTGCGGAATCATATTGATGCCTTTGCATGGGGTTATGGATATATGAAAGGCATCCCTCCTGAAACTTGTACACACCATGTCTATATTCACGATGGAGCCCAACCTGTCTGATAGCCCTAAAGGTGAATGAACCCAACTCTAAGATATATTGTACAGGAAGAATTGAAAAAACTCTTAGATGCTGAATTTATCTACCCCATTTCTGACAGCAAGTGTGTCTCTCCATTAATGTTAGTCCCAAAGAAAGATGGGAGATGGCACATTTCTATTGATTACAGAGAATTGAATAAAGCCACTCTCAAAGATTAGTTCCCCCTTCCTTTCATCGATCAAGTGCTTGATACCATTGCTGGTAAGAAGTACTTTTAACAATGTAAACTTTGAAACAGGAACTGATAGTGTTACCCGTTTCGTAGAGATAGCAAAAAAGTGACATGATTTTGAAAAGGGGTGATGCAGAACACATGTTTTTTTTAGAGCATAGTTTTTGGTACTTTAATTTTTTTTATGTACATCACGTTTTAAAATGGTAGTGATTTTCATGCTGATTTTAAAAAGTGAGCATTTTGCATCACACTCCTTTTTTAAAAGCCCTGTTTTTTGGCTTTAAATTTTTTAATGTATAGAATGTAAATAATTATTTTGTAAATTTGATCATTTTTTAAGTGGTCGTTTTCTTCACATTTTCTTGTTTTTATTTAATTTTAATTTTTTTCGTAAGGTTTTTATTGTTTTTCATTTTTAAATTAGAAGGTCGATATTTATACTTTTCGATATTCTACATATTTATACATCCTTAATTAATTTTTCAATCCACATGAAATAATTGTTTCTAAAAAACAATATTTTTTAACAATGGACATAAAAATAACCATTTTTAACATAAATATAACTAAAACACTACACATTTTGATAATTTTTTGCTAGAATTGACATGTCAAAATTACAATTTTTATACGATAATTTTAACTAAAAATTGTTAAATAATAGCTTTTTCTATGAATTTCATATCAAAAAAATAATAAAAATCACTTTTTTTTTTCAAAAATAATGATTAACTTAAAAATCAATACAAAAATCACATATTACCAATATTGAACGTATAACAACCCTAATTGAGTGTTTATTCTTCTCATTAAATGTCAAATTCAAAACATTACAAAGCTTGATTTACAAGCATAACTTAAATTTAATCAACAATGTCACGTAATCCAAACTCTTCGTCCTCTAGAGTTTCATCATTGTCTTCTTCTACAATATTTTCTGTTTCATTTTGCTCATTTTCCTCTTCTAATGGGTCTTTGATGTCTGCGAATCTCCCAATGTATGTCTTTCCAAACATTCCATGTAATGGTGGTTGGGGTTCCTTTGCCTTTTTTGCCACACATGATTCACTAAAGTCCCCTTTCTTCAACCCAATTTCTTGCATTGCATTTGGAAGAAATTGAAGATCATTAATTCTTTGCTGAATGAAATTGCACTGTATTGGATCTTTTTCAATTGCAATGCAATTCCTTCCTTTTTGAAGGCAACATGCTAGTGTTGTACCTAATTATCAAGCACAAAAGAAATAATGAACTAAATTAGTACAATGACATATTAATTAAAAAAATAACATATTGAAATTCAATTCCATATAATAAAACTTACCTGAGCCAGAAAATAAATCCAGAACCCAATCTCCTTCATTTGAACAAATGTCTATAAGATAGTTAATCAATAATTGTGGTTTTTGATAAATGTTAACTATCTCTCCTTTTGCTTCTTTGTCTTCATATGTTAGTTTTCTCACAACAACATCATAAGTCAGTATTTGGCTATGACTCTTTCTGTCTACCCAATTACAAATCATAGACATATGGCTATCATCTTTTGCCCAACTATCAATATGAATGAACTCACAATCATTTATAAATTGTTGATCTTCATTGTGAAGAAGATTTGACTTTTCCCTGTAACATGAAATAGTAAAAGTTCAATTAACTTGTACATAAATAAATTTTTCAACATTAATCAAATATACATTTAAAACGTCTTACCATGTAAGCTGCATCCTTGAATTTGTTTTCCCCTTGAAGCTTGACAATATCATTTCCAATTGTGTGTCTGAATGAAATGTCACAAATATCCATAATGGTGATGACGTGACTTCTACAAATCCCGCAACCACTTTACTAAAAGCCTGATAAGTATAAGGGTCACTATCATAGTCAATGTTTGGAATATTGAAACCATGGGGAATATCTGCAATGACTAGGGCATAATCCCTTTTAGGTATGAGTTTACCAATGTCTTCACAGTCGCCTTGTATTACTTGATATTGAATAGTGTCTAGCCCATTCCAAATGAAATGATTAAGAGTTGGGTCAAGTTGAATATCCTTAATACGTTGCTTCCTCAGTCTTTCGATCTTTATTTTTTCAATAAAGGTTTTGAAACTATCTGGCACTCCATTATCATCCTTCCTCATCTTTTATAAAATAAACAAATATATGTGTAAGTTATAAATTAAAAATAGTACATAGGTGAATAAAAATGAATGTATAAATCAAGATACCTTTTTAAATGCAAGATAAAAAGCTTTTAATGTTGATGTAGAACTTGAATCTGGATAGTTGCGTACAACAATCATCCCAACTATCTTCATTCACCAATCTAGCCATTTGTTCTTGAATTTTCATGTAAACTTTGTGACTGCATAGATAAAGTAACAAAAAGTTAATATAATCATATGTATAACAAATACTACCAAGAACAACATGTTTTATTTAAAATATAATTATAATCTAGAAATAAATAAAATATTTCAACAAACTTACTTTTGAAATTCTTCAGACATTTCCTCCAATGATAATTCCCCTGACCTCACATGAGATAATATTGTTTTGACAATTTTTTCATCTTTCACTCCTTGCATCGCCCTCCAAGGTGTGATAGTCATATCGTCTGGAAGATGCTTCATTTCAAGAGATAATTTACTGTTGCCACATATCAATGGCTTAGACTTTTTGACCTTCTGGTTTTTAATGGCAATGTCTTCCCACATGCTAAAAATCTCATCAATCAACCTCCAAACATCTCCAGTTCTAAATGCCAATTGGAAAATGTTATCAACACCTCTGAATAAATCACTATGTTTGCTGCCTTTTCCACCTTTTGAATTGGTTTTCTCTTCAATTTGATATCCTATTTCCATACAACATTCCTTTCGGAAATTTGCAGTAACATTTGTCCTATCCCCACCACATTTTTCTTCAAATTCACTATGAATAAATCTAACCCTTTGGATGAAAGTCATAGACATCCTATATTCATTATCTGAATTATGATCCCATGCCACTAACTTTTCTTTTGTATCAGATAAACCGGCGTAAATGATACATTTCATTGTTTCAAAACGTGGGTTATTAGGATATTCCTCCATCAATTGTCTTTGAACTTCTACAGAATGGTTCCCCCTAAGCACATAATAATTGTATTCAAAACATTTTGACTTATCAAATGCTTCTTTGTTGGGAACTTGAAGTGGATCAACAAGAAGCACATAACTAACCACATGAGCATATGGATTGTACCTCATCAATGTCTTCAAGTTGTGAACATGCAGATGATGTGGCTTTCTAACTTGATATTGACATTGTCCTTCACTTTCTTTATAGGTTTTCCTGACATTAAGCTGAAATGTGCGACCACCATCAATTAAGTTTCTCTTTGTCAAATTCTATCGAATGACATTTTGTTTTGTTTTGATAATTCCATCTTCTAAATCAGCTCTTGGTGTAATGATTTCTCTGCTTTCTTTTGAAGTTTCACTAGGTTCTTGACTACTGGTAATGACTACTTCAAAATCATCAACTTTATTTTTCTTGGTCATAACATTCCCAACAGAGTTATTCTTGGGCATTTTTACTTTTGGATTTTTATGGCTCTTCCCAGTTCCAATGTCATCTTCAGTAATGACAATATATGTTTCATTGTCAATTTCAACCTCATCGTTCTCAAAAGTAACTTGTTTACCCTTGCTAGATTTATCCACTGGAGACCTTTTTTTCTGATTCTTTGGATGTAGTTTTGTACCATTATCAATTACTTCATTTTGCCTATTTTCCATATCTTCTTCTGACATTGAGTAAAAACTGTTGACAACTTTCATGATATCATTCTCAATGAAATGAATGCCTCCCAACCTAATTGAACAACTTTCAACGAAATTCTGCCAAACAAAATATCATATGTCAATAAAAAACAAAGTTAAAAAATATAGCGAGACACTTTCAAAAACGCAAAATACAAATATAAATAACAATACTTACGATGTTTTGTGTCATCTCATTTACGATTTGACTACACGACTTTGTAGATACCTCTCTCGTGTCATAAAATGAATATGATAGTTGGTATTTAACCCTTTCATGTGACTTGGGAGCTTTTGTAAGTACGTAAACAACTTCAGTGTCCGGTACCGAACACATATCTATGATTCTTCCCATCACCTCAAAAATTCCATTATCATTCGGTATATCGATATATAGATATATATTCACATTTGTCCTTTCTCTTTATTTCACATACCACATTCTTGATGGAAATTTCACCTCTTTCGAATTCTTCTAGTCTGAAATCATCTTCTTATCACTTGAGGCACTTGAAAGATTTGTAGTCATGAGCTCAGGTGTAGTTCGTTCACCAATGTTTCTTTTAGATGCACCTTTATGAGTCTTTGGTCTAGAAAGATTCACTGAAATTCTCTTTGATGCCATTTTCCTGAAAAATAGAAACAAAAAAATCAGTAAATAATAAAAACATATTAACTTAAATTAACAACGAAAATATATCATAAATTTTAATCAACAATCGCCCCACCCACCGCCCCTCATATTCCAAAAGGACATGCATTAACATTCTAGTGTAAAAAAAGTAAATCACGAATAAAACATTTTGCTCGGGCGCCCTCACCCAACCCCCCCCGCACGGCACGGGCGCCCTCACCCACCTGCCCCCCCAAGCATTCCAACCCCCCCCCACCCCCCGGCGGCTCGGGCGCCCTCACTCGCCCCACCGCCTGGGCGCCCCGGCCTAACCCCCACAACCCTCCCTGGCCCAACCCCCGCAACCCTCACCCGCCCGCCCCAACCCTCCCTAACCTCACACCCCCCCCCCCCCCCACCTGCCCGCCCGGTAAGCTCGGGTGCCCTCACCCGCCCCACCCCGCCCGAAGCCCTCACCCACCCGCCCGCCCACCCCACCCCGCCCGGCGCCCTCACCCGCCCCCCCGCCGGGTGCCCTCACCCGCCTGCCCGCCGCACCCCTCTCGGTGCCCTCACCCATCCGCTCGCCCCACCCCTCCCGGCGCACTCCCTACCCCCCCCTCACCCGCCCGCCCCACCCCTCCTAGTGCCCTCCCAACCCCCCCTCCCTCACCCACTCGCCCCAACCCTCCCGGCGCCCTCACCCCTCCCAGTGCCCTCACTTGCCCGCCCCACCCCTCCGGGCGCCCTCCCTACCTCCCCCCCAACTCGCCTGCCTGCCGGGCCCGGGCGCCCTTACCCGCCACCCCTCTGGGCACCCTCCCCACTTGCCCGCCCCAACCCTCCCGACGCCCTCACCCCTCCCGACGCACTCACCCGCCCGCCCCACCCCTCCGGGCGCCCTCACCCACCACCCCCCCTGGCGCCCTCACCCACCCGCCCGCCCCACCCCAACCCCCCTCCGCCCGGGCGCCCACCCACCCTCCCTCGGCCCCGCCACCAGGGCCACCCGTGCCCCCACCCGACAGGTGGCAGGGCGATTCCTGGAATCACCCTGTCGCCTGCTGGGAGGGGGCGCGAGCGGCCCGAGTGGCACCTGCACGAGGTGCCCTCATGCCCGGGCCGCCCTCACCCTTGCCCGGCAAGTGGCAGGGCGATTCCGTGAATCGCCCTGCCGCCTGCCGGGCGGGGGCGAGGGCGGCCCGGGTGGCACCTGCACGAGGGGTCCGGGTGGCGCCTACACGAGGCGCCCTCTTGCAGGCGCCACCTGGGCCGCCCTCTCCCCCACCCGGTAGGCGGCAGGGAGATTCTGGGAATCGCCCTGCCGCTTGCTGGGCGGGGGCACGGGTGGCTCAGGTGGCGCCTGCACGAGCCACCCTCGTGCAGGCGCCACCCGGGCCACCTGCACCCTCGCCTGGTAGGCGGCAGGGCGATTCCCAGAATCGCCCTGCCGCCTGCTGGGCGGGGGCGCGGTCGGCCTGGGTGGCACCTGCACGAGGGGGCTCGTGCAGGTGCCCCTGCTCGGTAAGCACAAGGCGATTCCGGGAATTGCCCTGCCACCTGCTGGGCGGGGGTGTGGGCAGCCCGGGTGGCGCCTGCCAAGGGCAGCCCTCGGCTGGCACCACCCGGGCCACCCGCGCCCAAACCCGGCAGGCGGCAGGGCGATTCCGGGAATCGTCCTGCCGCTTGTCGGGCAGGGGCGCAAGTGGCCAGGCAAGGGCGGGCGAGGCGGGCGGGCGGGTGAGGGCGAGGGTGAGGGTGGGCGGGCGAGGACGAGGGCGGGCGGAGGGGTGGCGGGTGAGGGCGCCCGGGCTGGGCGGCCGGGTGGGGGGGGGGGTGGGTGGGGCACCTGGAGGGGTGGGGCGGTCGGGTGAGGGCGCCGGGCCGGGCGAACGGGTGAGTGGGGGTGGGTGGGGCGGGCGGGTGAGGGCACCGGGAGGGGTGGGGCGGGGGGGTGAGGGGTGGGTGGTGTGCCCGGAGGGGTGGGGTGGGCAGGTGAGGGGGATGGGGTAGGTAGGGCGCCCGGAGGGGTGGGGCGGGAAGGTGAGGGCACTTGGAGGGGTGGGGTGGGCGGGTGAGGGCTCCCGGGCTCGGCGGGCGGGTGAAGGGTGGGGGTTAGGTAGGGTGCCCGGAGGGGTGGGGCGAGCGGGTGAGGGCACCTGGGCCGGGCGGGCGGGTGAAGGGTGGGGGGTAGGTAGGACGCCTGGAGGGGTGGGGCGGGCGGGTGAGGGTGCCCGGAGGGGCGGGCGGGCGGGCGGGCGGGCGAGGGGGGTGGGGCGCACCCACGGGTATTAAGCAAATGAGGTTGACCGGGCCCACCATGCTCACGATGGATGTAATTGTTATTTTGGCTCAGGAAAATTATTAATTTAAAAAAAAAATTATTTTTCATTAAACTAATTTAATATAAAAGTTTTCAAGGAAAAAAATTTAACTTACCTTTTAATTATGAGAATTCTTTGTTGAATATGTTGTTGATAGTGATTTAGCTACTCCATAAATTCACGATTCTTTCAACGATTTTCAAAAAGCCTGGATGTGATGTGAGTAATAGTGATAATGAAATTTGAATATATAAGTGAAGTTACGGAGATGTTTTACTGTACGGTTGATATGGGATAATTTGTTTTACAATATTATAAAGTGAATATTATAGATTTGTTTTACAATGGGTTGAACGTGGGATAATCTGTTTTAAAATATTATAAAGTGAATATTGTAGTATTGGAAAGCAAATATTATATGGTTTAACTATTAAAATAATTAATGTAGAAGTTGTAGTGTACAATTTTAATTATGATTTCATAAAAAAATTTAGTTTACATTTTTCAATAAATTGTAGAACAAAATAATGAAGGTAAATAAATTTAATAGAGTTTTTGGAGGGAAATTTTTTCGTGAAACTTTTTGGAGGGAAATATCTTCGTGAAATTTTTTGGAGGGAAAATTTCATTCTTTAAGCTATATAATATCTTTAGGAGACTCTCCATTTGTATCATTCAACATCTTCTATTTGAAAGGGATGGATTGTTCTGATAGTGAAGTTTCGCTTTATACACCATCAACTTCTTCATTGCGTAACAACTCTATTCATATTGATGAATATAGCGGGAATTCTTCCACTATGAATAGAAAGTCAATTCTTCCACTTAGTCCTGATTCTAAGGACTATGAGAGTAGCATTGATGAAAGAGGGGATGGAGAATTTCAAATAAATAAAGAGTCACAGATTCCACTTAGTCCTACTTCTAAGGACTATGAGAGCCGCAGTGATGAAGAGAATGATGGTGAATTTCAAAAGAACGGAGTGCCACGATGTCCACTTATATGAGGACTATGAGAGCAGTAGTTTTGAAGAGCATGTTGGTGAAGTTCAAAAGAATGGAGGGTCACGGTGTCCACTTAGTCCTAATTCTGAGGACTATGAGAGCAACAGTTTTGAAGAGCATGATGGTGAAGTTCAAAAGAATGGAGTGTCAGGGTGTCCACTTAGTCCTAATTCTGAGGACTATGAGAGCAGTAGTTTTGAAGAGCATGATGGTGAAGTTCAAAAGAAGGGAGTGTCACGGTGTCCACTTAGTCCTAATTCTGAGGACTATGAGAGCAGCAGTTTTGAAGAGCATGATGGTGAAGTTCAAAAGAATGGAGTGTCATAGTGTCCACTTAGTCCTAGTCCTAAGGACTATGGGAGCAGCATTTTTGAAGCACATGATGGCAAATTTCAAAAGAATGGAGTGTCACGGCGTCCACTTAGTCCTAATTCTGAAGACTATGACAGCAGTAGTGATGAAAATCATGATGTTGATTTTCAAAAGTATGGAGTGTCAAATTGTCCACTTAGTCCTAATTCTAAGGACTATGAGAGCAATAGTGATGAAAAGCATGATGTCGATTTTCAAAAGTATGGAGTGTCACGGTGTCCAGTTAGTCCTAATTCTAAGGACTATGAGAGCAGCAGTGATGAAGAATGTGATGATGAATTTCAAAATATTGGAGTACCACAGTGTCCACTTAGTCCTAATTCTATGGACTATGAGAGCAATAGTTATGAAGAGCGTGATGATGAATTTCAAAAGAATGAAGTGTCACTGTGTCCTCTTAGTCCTAATTCTAAGGACTATGAGAGCAGCAGTGATGAAGGATAGGATGATGCACTTAGTCCTAATTCTAATGAGTATAAAGGTAGCAGTGACAAAGGGCGGGATGTAGCATATTCAATAAGTAAACAGTCACATTTTCAACGTAGTCCTAATTCTATGGACTATGAGAGTAGCACTGGCAATGCATATGAGGAAGAATATCCATTAAACATTGAGTCAGATTTTCCATTCAGTCCGAATTCTAAGGACTGCGACAGTAGCACTGAAGAAGCGAAAGATGAAGAATATCCTCCAAGTCAATATTTGAAAAGCAGAGCTGATCATAGTGTGGATAACATTCCTCTTAATGATGATCTAATGATGGAGATGTTGCCAAGAAAAATTGTATCAAGGAGTAGGAGCAGACCTTTTCGTATCAATGCAAGTTGTTCTAGTTATACAAGGGGTAGAGCAGAATCTGACGATAAGAAGTTCTCAGTGCTCTCATTTCAAGTGAATGTTGCCAAAAAGATTGCTTGAAACACATGGATTTCAAATTTGCATTAGAAAGCAGGAATAGATATTTGTCAATGAATAAAAGCATGCAAAATTCATATTTAGTTGGGTGCATGCAATCTACATTGTCAAGTTATGATTATCATATTGGGACTTTTTTTATCTGTAGAAAAGGTTTCAAAATGTTTCATTCGATTGGGAATTTTTGTCTCTCGAGAATTCAAGAAAATTTGGAAAAGGATCCCACATTTTATTCAGAAGTACGTCATAAAAGATAGTTTGGTCCATTATCAAATACTGCAATGTCATGGATGAAAGATTTCTTTTCAAAGCATGGAGAGTGTATGCCAAATAGAGAGACAATACATATTCTAGATAATTTTTCAAGACGAGAAATCTACAACTTATACAAAGAATATGTAGAAGGTGCTGAGGGACATGGCCAATTTATTACATATCAATATTTTGTGAAGGTATGGAAGAAAGAATTCAACAATATCTGTATTCCTAGGAAGACAAGGATGGGGATTTGCAGTACATGTGCTTCTCTTAAATAAAAAAGGGACAAATGTGAAGGCTTAGAAAGAGGTAAGTGTTCATAACTTTAACTTTTAAAATCGTATAGTCATCAACTATGAAAACATATTTCTTAATGAATCTCTTGTATGTTGTGTAGATTTAATTTTCAAACAACTTCAGGAGCATCACGAACAACAAACAAACGAAAGGAAGAAGTTGTACAAGCATTGAAAGAAGTGTTATGTTAATCCGAATAAATATTTGGGTTTGATAATCAGGGAAAATTTTAAGAACCCCCCCTAAATTTATAAATATAATAAATGGGCGAATCTCCATGGTATATAGGAAAAATGGAAGGCGATTTTATCAATAATATAATATGTATATATAATTTTTTGGCGAACCTCTCACCAGGCATGGCGAATATTTTACTCAATTATAAAATCTTGTAAGATGTTGGCGAGTCTTTCACTAAATAATAAAACTTTGTAAAGTCCTAGTGAATCTTAGCATAGGCTACATGCTGGTTTAATTCCCCCATTTAAATAGGCTACATTGCAGGTGAATACCATGGGTCAATACCATGTGCCATTTTGGTGAATACCATGGGTAAATACCATGTGCCATTTTTATTTTTATTAATTCTAATATTAGGGTTAATAATGGTTTTTTGCATGGTATTAATAACAATCTAGTCCATGGTATTTGTCCCATAGTATTTTGTCCATAGGTTTCACCTAAATATAACCCATTTTTTGAGTGTTCGTAAATATAAGGTGACTTATGGAGTAAATATAAAAAAATGTTTTATTTGTTTACGATACCTCTCGTTTATTCATATTTTTATTAATTTACCATACCTCTTTTACAAATATGGTATTTGGCCCATAGGATTCACTTAAATAAAACCTCTTTCTTGAGCCTTCATAAATAGAATGAGGGTTATGGACTAAATATAAAAAGAGGTTTTATTTATTTACGATACATCTAGTTTATTTATATTTTTATTTATTTACCATACCTTTTGAGTAAGTATAAAAAGACGTTTTATTTATTTACCATACCTCCACTTTACTTATATTTTTATTCGTTTACATCCTTACATGTATATAAGGTGATTTATGGAGTAAATATAAAAAATGTTTTATTTATTTACCATACCTCTCATTTGTTTATATTTTTATTAATTTACCATACCTATTTTATAAATATGGTATTTGGCCCATAGGATTCACTTAAATAAAACCTATTCTTGAAAATGGGCGAATGGATTCACTTAAATAAAACCTATTCTTGAAAATGGGCAAATGGAAGGTTGTAAGTCCTAATTTCAAGGGCTAAATTTACCTTTTTTACCCTCTCCCTTAAAATAAGGTGGGCTATTTGAGGTGATTTGTAAAAATGTACTATGATACAAAATATTCGCCCACTAAAAATTTAAAACCCCTTAATTTCGCCAAAGGGCGAACATTCGCCCCTAAAATTATCCTTGTTGATAATTGATGGTATGGACTAGAAGAAAACACTTTTACCACATTTTGTTCGCACACCCAAAAATTTATAGGAAGAAAAATTTATTCAATTTCACTTAGTCGGTTGTATGGTTTTCAATGGGAAAATGTTTCCAAGGGTGTACTTCATAGCTCCAAATATTCATAATGATGCAAATCTGACCATAACCATAATTCATGATGTGATTTCTCATTGGTTTGGTAATATTCCTGAAGTTTTGTATCTACAATTGGACAACACTTGCCGTGAAAACAAAAATCAGGTTGTTTTTGGATATATAAACATGCTTGCTGAATTGAGAATTTTTCAAAAGGTAAAGGTTGGTTTCCTTCTTGTTGGGCACACTCATGACCATATTGATTAGATGTTCAGTCGTTTTTTAGTCACATTAATGAGGAAGGAAGTTGGGAGCTTGCCATCACTAATTGAATGTATTAAGAAATCATACATGCCAGAGGCTACTTTTGATGTGTTGGAAGAAACTGTTGACATGCGAAGGTTTATTCTGGGATCATATGGTGAGGGGAAATGCATTGAACAACTTAATGAAATTAGCTTCCAACATCAATTTCGTATCAAAAAAATTGATGGGAAAACACTAATATGGGGCAAGAAGTATTCAACTACTACAGAATGGGCATCGTCATCAGGTTTGCAATTTTTGAAGTTCATTCCAGATCATCCAATATTTGCATCAAAAATTTTGTTATTACAATTAGTTGGTGAAGCTCAGAATGCACGCAGACAGAACAGGGCTATAAATTATTCTGATTGCCTGGAAGAAATAAAAAAATGTATTGGATATACATATGAGTACTTTGACATTGCTGATTCAGTTTGGTGGGAGTCATTTTTCAATAATCAAAGTGATATCATTTCAACAACAACAAATGAAGATATACCTTTGAAAAATCCATTTATTTGGCCACAAAATGTGTCGAATGAACATGAGGAAGTAAACATTGTTGAACAACAACAATCTCAAGGTATTATTAATTCTTCACAGGTAGCAGAAAGAGAGATGTATATTGGTTCCAGAAGATCTCGTGCACAACGTGAATCCATGGAAGACCTTTATAGGGGTTCAGTACATGATATTAAGGAGGGTTGCACGATTGCAGTGCTAGCAGATGGGGATCCCAATGGCTATCCATTTTGGGTTGCTAAAGTTATAAAGGTCTTTACAGAAAATGAGGATGTTACAAGTGTTGAAGTACATTGGTATGCCACAAATACACACCCATTCAATGGTGTGTATAAGCCAGAGATGGTAGTTGACAAAAAAATGGCGGAAAAAGAAAAAGAAAGGGTACAAATGTAAATCGCCGCCGCACAAACATATTAAAATTGGAGGATGTAGACATACTTGTTTATGACTTCAATTTAACAAAGAGAGGAACTCTTCGCTTCAAGACGATAGAGATTCTGAAAAGGTTGTTACCAGAAGGAATAGTGTTGACATGGGAGTCACCTGAAACCAGTTGTAGATCTAGAAGACTTTTGAAACCTGAAATGTTGGGCATGCATGTGGACTCAGATGGGGCACTAGTTGATGAAAGAGAAGAATATGGAACATCTTCATCAACATCCAGTCACTCATCTGAAGATGTGAATTCTGATGGTGTGCCAGAAAACATGAGTGATTTTGAATAATTGTTTAAGACAGTTTATATAACTGATGTATGCATCGTATCTTCAAATAAAATTAATGTTTTCCATATGGTGTTAAATGAGAAGTTATGAGGCATTTTTATGTTGTTGGATTATATGTCTTAATTATGATAAATTTTATTGTTTAAAATATTTACAATGCAATATTAAATTACAGTTATAATGCATGTTTTATTCAATATACAAATAATGACTTTTGAATGCATTTAGTGATGTAATTTTTTCATAATGTCATGCTTTTTTAATTTTATAGTTGAAAAAATTTCAAATTTTTTGTATCTAGCATGCTATGGTTGAAAACATGTTAAATTTGTACTTAGGAAAGAAAAATGATATTCTACCAAAAACATAATTAGTGTGTTTTTTCCCTCATAAAAAACTTTGTTTGACACATAAAAATTTGGTTTTATTAGCATTTTTTTAAAATTTTGAAAATTGACCCTAAAAAAAAATCATTGTTCCAATGTCATCACTTTCATTTTGAAGCTACATTTTGCACGAAAATTTCATAGTAAATTTTGTAATCACTGCCATTTTTAAAACATGTTCAAAATTGACGCCTAAAAAATAAAAACATCGTTCCAGTATACACACTTTTCGTTTTGAGCACTGTTTTTGATGTTTTTTTGGGATTTTTTGGCCAGAGTTCCCGTTTTGAGTTTATAGTTCCGTTTCAAAGTTTACATTCTTTTTTCTTTTCTAGACAGATTTAGTGGATATAACCAGATACAGATAGCACCTGAGGATCAAGAGAAAACCACTTTTACATGTCCATGGGGTACATTTTCTTATCGAGTGCTTCCCTTTGGGCTATGTAATGCCCCGACTACCTTTAAAAGGGAATTCTTGGTTATTTTTGTTGACCTTGAATGCGTAAAAATATATATGGATGATTTCTCTATGTTTGGTGATTCATTTCAGGAAACCCTCAAGAATCTAGAAAAAGTGCTTCTAATCTACCAAGAAGCCCATCTTGCCTTGAGTGACAAGAAATGCATATTAATGTGCCAGGGGGGAGTAGTTCTTGGCCATGATCTTATTTCTGACAAAGGTATCTAGGTTTACCTTGCAAAAATAGAAGTCATTTCGAGTCTTCATATACCCAAAACTCAAAGGGAAGTGAGAGGCTTTCTAGGACATGTGGGCTACTATAGGAGATTCATTGAGAATTTCTCAAGGATAGCTACCCCGCTTTTTATACTTTTGGCTAAAGATAGTGAGTTTTCTTGGTCTACAGCTTACAACCAGTCCTTTGAGACATTGAAGGAAAAATTAGTTTAGGCACCAGTTTTGAGAGGACCAAACTCGTCCCTACAATTCCATATTTCCTTTGATGCCTTAGATACTGCTATTGGTGCAACTTTAGGACAAGAAGAAGACAAACAATCTTATGCTATTTATTTCATTAGCAAAAAATTATCACCCGCTAAACTCAATTATACTGTTACTGAGAAATAGTTTTTAGCTGTAATTTTTTCTATTAATAAATTCATAAATTAAATTATAGGATATGGAGTTTTTGTACATATTGACCATTTTGCTATAAGATATTTGATGAATAAACTGCTAACTAGCAGTAGGGTAGCTAGGTTGTTGCTATTACTACAGGAATTTAATATTACTATTATTGATATACCAGAGAAATCCAATGTAGTAGTAGATTATCTTTCAAGATTAAATAATCCTGGTGAAGAAATTCTTGTTGATGATGATTTTCCTGACGAACATATTTTTGTTGTGTCAACAAAATCTCCATGGTTTGCTGACATAGCTAACTATTTAGTCACCAGAAAATTACCACCTCACTTATTCGCTCGTGAAAAGTAGAATATCATTCAGAAAAGTGTTGCATATTCTTGGATCCAAGGAGACCTCTTTTACATTGGAGCAGATCTCATTATCCATAGCTGTGTAAGAGAAGAAGAGGTGCTTGATATCTTAAAATCTGCCCAAGATGAACCTTGTGGAGGTCACTTCGCCGATAAGTGGACTACATACAAAGTGTTACGAGCTCGCTATTTTTGGCCTTCCTTGTTCAAAGATGCCAAACAATATGTCAAGCGGTGTGATAGCTGTCAGTGAATTGGCCAAACTAATCAAACCAATGAAATGCCTTTATGTCCTCAGGTTATGATTGAGCCTTTTGAAAAATGTACTATTGATTTTGTAGGACCAATAAATCCCTCATCATCAAATAAAAAGCATATTTTGGTTTGTATAGATTTTGTTACAAAATGGGTAGAAGCTAAAGCTGTTTCTTTTGCTACTGAAAGAGTTGTTGTTGATTTTATTTTTACTGAAATCTTTACTAGATTTTGTTGGCATTTTGGCACAGGTGTGGCCCTATGGTACAGGTGTTGTCCTTGATGGCAACTCACTTTGGTGTCAGACCTCAGTTCAGGCGCTCAGAATGAAGGAAATCTTGTATACGCGGGTTCACCTTGCCGAAGACGCGTATACACGCGGGTTATACGTTCAGAAGTCGTGTATGCATATACATGCACTTTTACGCACAGAAAAGCACGTACATGGTGGGAAACTTATTTTTGGTCCATGGTTGTTAGTCCTTGGAATTTGAACCTATGGTTTTGGACCATGGTATCTCGTCAGATGTGTTGACCCCAGTTTTTGGGCCCTTGGTATTGGTTTGTTATGGTTTTGGACCGTGGTATTGTGGAAGGCCTAAAACTATAAAAGAGGAAGGAGATCACGTGACAAGGAATCATCTGAATTATTATTGAATATCTGATAATGTACAAGATATGAAATATTGGTGATTAGCATTGTGGATCTGAATGAAGGAGGAACCTTAGCGAAAAGAAGGATAAGTTCTATTGATGGGTTATAATCTCTTGGCTTGAATGATAATATCTTTGCATGATTTTGATCTGTTATATCTGGCACATGTGTGATCTATAAATCTGATAATCTGGGTTAATTAGTGCCTGAATACTTGAAAGAGTGAATTATTTTTGTAGATCTATATGCAGGTTTAGTTCAGCTAAGGCGTGTATATACGCAGGTTCAGTGAAGGAAAACAACGTATACGCAGGTTGTTCCATACGCAGAAGTGTATGCACGCAAGTTTCAGGCCATTAAAGTAGCATATACATTTTGGGTTGTGTTTTTGCTACTGCAGTGTTATGGGTTTAGTTTTGGTGTGTGGTACTGTTACTGTGATCTGGGTACAGTCGTCAAAGAAGTGTTTATGTTGATTCAGTTTTGATTGGTGAAAAGGTGATTGGTTGATGGTTGATTGATGTTATTTGTGGATCTAGTCTGAAAATTTATGAAACGTGGTCCCTGAAAGAAAGAGAAGGTTGTAGCCTTCTGTAGACCAGCACCTACGTACTAGTATCTTGGCTAGTGCAAGAGCTAAGAGGGTTGTAGCTCCCTTCCAGGAGAAGTTGGAAAACGAGAGAGGGTTGTAGCTCTCTGCAGGTTGCAACCTGTGTACTGGTAAAGGACTGCACCAGTACATTTGTAAAAAGAAGTTTCTAATTAAAGAAAAGATAGAGACGAATTGCAGCAGGTGGTTTTCACCCACATTGGGTTTCCACCTTATATCTTGTGTTCTTGTGTGCGATTGTCTTTCTGCTCTATTTTACTGTTTCTGGTTACTGGTTATTTGCTTCTGAATCACAGATTAAAAATCAACATCAGAAAGATAAAGTAAATTAAAAGTTTGCTTTATATACACGGGTTTTCTTCTGCATAGTTGCGTATATACGCGGGTTTAATTAACTGAAGTAGCATATAGCATTTGCTTTTGAAAAAGGAATATTTGACTTAATAATACTGATTCACCCCCCCTCTCAGTATTATTTTCAACAATTGGTATCAGAGCCAAGTCCTTCAGAAGAATCTTGATTGCTTGAAGGAAGATCATTGATCATGTGCAACTACGAGAGGGAAGCATCAGTCAGGCCACCGATTTTTGATGGGACAAACTTCGTTTATTGGAAGGTAAGAGTTACTGCCTATCTTCAATCTCTTGGTATAGAAGTCTGGGGTATCATAGATACAGGGTATACTTTTCCATCAGCAACTCCTACAGATCTGGCTGAAAAGAAGAAATATGAAGCAAATGCAAAGGCGTAAATACTCTGTTAGGATGCCTATCTCAATTAGAATTTGTCAAGGTAATGCAGTTTAAATCCGCAAAAGAGATATGGGACAAGATTGTTCTGAGCTATGAAGGAGATGATCAGGTAAAATGAGCAAAACTTCAAACCCTCAGGATTCAGTATGAAAATCTCAGGATGTATAATGATGAAAGTGTGGCTAACTATTTTCTTCGTGTAGATGAGATTGTTAATTGTATGAAAAATTTGGGTGAAGAAATAAAAGAGTTTGTTGTGGTTGAAAAAGTTCTAAGATCTTTGTCCCCTAGGTTTGAGTCTAAAGTTTCTGCAATAGAAGAAAAAGAGAATCTACAAAGCCTTAAAATGTCACAGCTGCACAGAATTCTGACTGCTTATGAAATGAGGAAAGGAGGTCCATCAGACAGGAGAGAAGTTGCCTTCAAGGCTTTAAGCAAAGGCGAGTACTATGAGTCAGGACACGTGTCAGAAGAAGAAGAAGAATCAAAGTTTGTCAGAAATCTTCAACGGGGTACTGGGCGGTTCCGAGGTAAGTTACCTTTCAAATGCTTTGCTTGTGGAAGAGTCGGTCACTATGCTGCCAAATGTCCTCACAAGGATAAGATTGACAAAGGGAAGGAACTTGTTAGATGGAACAAGAAACATAATGCAAATAAGAAAAGCTATTACACTCATGAAGATAGTGATGGAATTTCAAATAGTGACGAAGATGAACGAGGTAATAAGTATAAACTTTTAATGGCTTTTGAAGATGATGACTACATGGATGCTATAGATGTAGAAGGTTTTTATAAAGAGATATCTAATCTCAAAATTTGCTTAGAAGAGAAAAATGTGATTATTGATTCTCTGTAATGTCAACTGGCTGAAAGGGAAAAACATCTTGAAAATTTGGAATGTGGAATTGTTGGTATTAGAAAGGAGATTGAGAAAACAAAATCTATTAATATTAAATTTGTTAAAGGATCTAAAACTCTGGATGAGATTATCAATGTGCAGCGTTCTCCACTAATTAAGACAGGTCTGGGATATAATGAAGAAACATCTCAAGCATCCACCTCCAAAAGTTATCTTGATGTAGCAAGGAGGAGCGAGCAAAGGCCTAATAGAAATCATCAGGTATATCAGGGACAGTTTACCTCAAGAACGAACAAAGACTATCAAGAAAATCAGGGGCAAGCTACCTTAAGGACAAATAGAATCTACAATCAGCCTCAGGTAAAATCTTCCCAATTTTCCTCAAGAATGGATGTCAGTAGAAACTACAATCGGTTGGATGATAGATTTAATAATCGCAGGAGTTTCTTCGATGGCCAATGCTTCTCTTGCCATAACTTTGGTCACAAAGCAGCCCAATGTGTCGCCTATAAGACAATCATGACTAGAGAAGCTCAAAAACAAAGGAATATGACTGGGATCATGAAAAGGACTTATAACAACTTTTCAACCCTTGAAAATGAAGTTGAATTTTCTATTTGTGATAACTTTGGTCATGAAGATTCTGAATGCAGGAGGAGGTTTTGGAAGACAACTCAAAAGGAACAAACCTCAAGCAAGAACATGGAGAATGAAGGAACCACAACCAGAAAGACGTGGGATAGCCTTTTATGCAGAAGGACAAGAAAATATATGGTATATCGACAGCAGATGTTTGAAGCATATGATAGGTGATAAAGAAAAATTTGAATCATATACTGCATTAGAAAAGGGAAAGAAGGTTTCTTTTGGAAACGATACCCCTGCAGCCATAAAAGGAAAAGGCATTGCTCAGTTGAAAGAAAAGGTGAAGGCTGGAAATGTTTTGTATGTTGATGGCTTGAAGCATAATCTACTGAGTGTTATTCAGATGTGCAATCAAGGAACCGAGGTAATATTTCGATCAACTGGATGTAGTGTTCGTGATCTTGATACAGGAGAAACAGTGATCAAAGGCAGAAGAACTCCAAATAATCTATACATATTTGAAGAAGGACAACAACAATGCTATTTAAGCAAGGATGATGAACACTGGTTATGGCACTGGAGGTTGGGGCATCTAAGCTTTTCGTAAATAAGGAAAGCATGCAAATACCAGGCAGTTCGTGGTCTTCCAGATATCAAAATTCTAGACAACACCATATGCAAATCATGTTAGTTTGGTAACCAAACCAGAACTAACTTTCCTGAGAAGGAAGGATCAGCTAGCAGGCCTCTTGAGCTAGTCCATACAGATGTATGTGGTCCATTTAGGACAAGGTCACCTCGAGGAGAAGAATACCTTATATTATTCATTGACGACTTCTCCAAGTTTGTTTGGTTAGGACTTATGAAGCACAAAGACGAAGCATTCGAAAAATTCAAATCCTTCAAAGCCTTGGCTGAAAATGAATCAGATTACAAAATTAAGTGCCTCAGGTCCGACAGAGGTGGGGAATTTACCTCAAATGATTTTTTCGATTTCTGTGAAGAACATGGAATAAGAAGGGAATTCTCTATAGCTAGGACTCCCCAGTGAAATGGAGTGGCGGAAAGGATGAACAGAATAGTCCAACAAATGGCTCGTGCTATGCTTGATGAGTCTGGAACTCCCGCAACCTTCTAGGGTGAAGCTGCATATGCTATGGTTGTTATTCTCAACAAAACAAATGTCCGAGTGAACAGCACTCAAACTCCTCATGAGCTCTGGTATTGTGAGACTCCTTCCGTAAAGCATTTCAAAATTTTTGGGAGAAAATCCTATATTAAGAATACTGATGAGCATCTTGGCAAACTTGAACCTAGAGTAGATGAAGGAATTCTCCTTGGTTATTCTCCCTATAGCAAAGCATATAAGTGTTACAATAAAAGACTTGGAAGAATTGTTGACAGCATTGATGTAGTGGTTGATGAAAAAGGATACATCCCTAGGCAAGTGAATCATGAAAATATCGATGAGGATGAAGACTACTCTCCAAATCAGACAGATGATGAAGAAGAACCCCAAGAGGCACCAGAGGAATAGATAAGGATAGAAGAGAAGACTCCATCCAGGTATATTCAGAAGAATCATCCAGAATCTCAAATTTTGGGGCAGAAAGAAGCAGGTATACAAACAAGAAGAACAATAGCAGAAGCTTCAAGCTATTTGGCATTGCTCTCTTCCACTGAACCGCAAAATGTAAAAGAAGCATGCAAAGATGAGTGTTGGGTTAAGGCAATGGATGAAGAGCTTGAGTAGATTGAAAAGAATAACACTTGGGAGTTGGTTCCTAGACCAAAAGACAAAAATGTCATAGGAACAAAATGGATCTTCAAAAATAAGTTGAATGAAAATGGGGAAGTGATTAGAAACAAGGCCAGACTTGTTTGTAAAGGGTATGCTCAACAGGAAGGAATAGACTTTGAAGAAAATTTTGCTCCCGTTGCTAGACTTGAGTCCATCAGAATGTTCCTTGCTCTCTCTAGCTTCCAGAAGTTCAAAGTATTTCAAATGGACGTAAAATTAGCCTTTCTGAATGGAGACTTAGAAGAAGAAGTGTACATAGAGCAACCAGATGGCTTTATCCTTGGGAATGATCCAAATTTTGTATGCAGAATTAAAAAGGCTCTCTATGGGCTTAAACAAGCTCCAAGGGCTTGGTACTACCGCTTGGAAAAATACCTTCATCAACAAGGTTTTTCAAAAGGATCAGCAGATAGCAATCTTTATATAAAAATTGAAAATGACAAATTGCTAATACTTGTTGTGTATGTAGATGATATTATCTTTGGCAGCAACGAAGAAGCTATGAGTCAAAGCTTTGCCTTGGTGATGCAGAAAGAATTCGAAATGTTTTTGCTTGGAGAACTGACATACTTTCTTGGATTGCAAATCCAAAAAAATGAGGGAGGTATCTTCTTGTCTCAAACCAAGTACCTAAAGCAGATTCTGAAGAAATATGGCATGGAAGATTCGAAACCAGTATGTACCCCTATGGTTACAGGATGCAGTCTCAGTGCAAATGATGAATCAGCAGCAGTACATCAACCAACCTATAGATCTATGATTGGAAGTCTACTTTATTTGACAGGTACTCGACTAGACATCATGCATGCAGTGGGAATAGTTGGAAGATTTCAGGCAAATCCAAAGGAAACTCATCTTCAGGCAGTCAAGAGAATCTTCAAGTAACTTCAAGGAACTCAAAGCTATGGCTTATGGTATCCTAGAGATACAGATCTCACACTTCATGCTTACATAGATGCAGATTGGGCAGGAAGCGTGGATGACAGGAAGAGCACAAGTGGTGGTGCATTCTTTATGGGTTCCAGGTTAATATCTTGGTTCAGCAAGAAACAGAGTTCGATTGCTTTATCTACATCTGAAGCGGAATATGTGGTTGCTGCATCTTGTTGCACTCAACTTCTTTGGATGATGCAAACCTTGCAGGATTTTCAAATCACTTGTACTCCACCTGTCTCTATCTTATGTGATAATATGAGTGCAATAAGCATTTCAAAGAATCTTTTCATGCATTCAAAGACCAAGAACATACCTATCAAATATCACTTTCTTCGGGAACAAGTTCTTGAGAAAAAAGTCAAGTTGGAGTATGTTCCTTCTAAGGAACAAGTTGCCGATATACTCACCAAACCACTGCCTAGGGAAACTTTTGAATATCTCAGACAGAAGCTGGGAGTAGTTGATGCTTCATCATGTTGTTGAAGCTTATCTGTTTCAGAGAAAAGATGGTGTACGCGAGTTGGATGAGGGGCATCCACGTACATATGCCGATTTATGCAGGTGCAGTCGCGTATATGGAGTTCTAAAGAAAATCAGCAAGGACAGACTCTGGTTGGAGAGAGTCTGATATGGGTCTGTCAGAGACCATCAGGCACAGGTTCAGGGGGAGCAGATAATCTTCTAATAATGCATTGTTGGCATTACCTTAGAAGCTCTTGGTTCTAGTACTCAAGCTGTTTTTGGTTCAGGTGGATCAGCTGCAGAAAGGAGAACAGAAGGAGAACATGGTTGCTGATATATACAATGATTGTTAGATGTTGCTGATAGTAGTTATTGGTGATTTGCATAGTCATGATATTTCGTCTCTATGTCATGTATATATTTTTTATCAAGGTCATGTAACGGCCTATTTTGGTTTCCCCACTATGCCTGGGATGATTGATGCAATGTGATTGGTTGTCATATGTAAATTTCTGATGTATCCCCACTTGGTTGGGTGATGGTTGTATGTATCGAGTCTTTTGGTGATAGGAAGGTCTTTTATGATGTATAAGTCATGGTTCCTCTTGAAGAACACCTTTTTGCAGATCTTGCCTACAGTCAGGGGGAGCATGTTCAGCATAGCAGAGTAGAGATATCAACATGTACGCAGGGGGAGCACAACCCTTTTCCCCTGATGACAAAGGGGGAGAATGACTTTGAGGACCTTGGGGTTGCCATCAAGTCCAAAGGGGGAGATTGTTGGCATTTTGGCACAGGTGTGGCCCTATGGTACAGGTGTTGTCCTTGATGGCAACTCACTTTGGTGTCAGACCTCAGTTCAGGTGCTCAGAATGAAGGAAATCTTGTATACACAGGTTCACCTTGCCGAAGACGCGTATACACGCGGGTTATATGTTCAGAAGTCGCGTATGCATATACACGCACTTTTATGCACAGAAAAGCGCGTACATGATGGGAAACTTATTTTTGGTCCATGGTTGTTAGTCCTTGGAATTTGAACCTATGGTTTTGGACCATGGTATCTCGTCAGAAGTGTTGACCCCAGTTTTTGGGCCCTTGGTATTGGTTTATTATGGTTTTGGACCATGGTATTGTGGAAGGCCTAAAACTATAAAAGAGGAAGGAGATCATGTGACAAGGAATCATCTGAATTATTATTGAATATCTGATAATGTACAAGATCTGAAATATTGGTGATTAGCATTGTGGATCTGAATGAAGGAGGAACCATAGCGAGAAGAAGGATAAGTTCTATTGATGGGTCATAATCTCTTTGCTTGAATGATAATATCTTTGCATGATTTTGATCTGTTATATTTGGTGCATGCGTGATCTATAAATCTGATAATCTAGGTTAATCAGTGCCTGAATACTTGAAAGAGTGAATTATTTTTGTAGATTTATACGCAGGTTTAGTTCAGCTAAGGCGTGTATATATGTAGGTTCAGTGAAGGAAAACAACGTATACGCAGGTTGTTCCATACGCAGAAGCGTATGCACGTAGGTTTCAGGCCATTAAAGTAGCGTATTCATTTTGAGTTGTGTTTTTGCTGCTGCAGTGTTCTGGGTTCAGTTTTGGTGTGTGGTACTGTTACTGTGATCTGGGTACAATCGTTAGAGAAGTGTATGTGTTGATTCAGTTTTGATTGGTGAAAAGGTGATTGGTTGATGGTTGATTAATGTTATTTGTGGATCTAGTCTGAAAATTTTTGAAACGTGGTCCCTGAAAGAAAGAAAAGGTTGTAGCCTTCTGTAGGCCAGCACCTACGTACTAGTATCTTGGCTAGTGCAAGAGCTAAGGGGGTTGTAGCTCCCTTCCAGGAGAAGTTGGAAAATGAGAGAGGGTTGTAGCTCTCTGCAGGTTGCAGCCTGCATACTGGTAAAGGACCGCACCAATACATTTGTAAAAAGAAGTTTCTAATTAAAGAAAAGATAGAGACGAATTGCAGCAGGTGGTTTTCACCCACATTGGGTTTCCACCTTATATCTTATTTTCTTGTGTGAAATTGTCTTTCTGCTCTGTTTTACTATTTCCGGTTACTGGTTATTTGCTTCTGAATCACAGATTAACAATCAACATCAGAAAGATAAAGTAAATTAAAAGTTTGCTTTATATACGCGGGTTTTCTTCTACATAGTTGTGTATATACGCGGGTTTCATTAACTGAAGTAGCATATAGCATTTGATTTTGAAAAAGGAATATTTGACTTAATAATACTGATTCACCCCCCCTCTTAGTATTATTTCCAACAGATTTGGTGTGCCTAGAGAAATTCTTTCTGACAATGGATAGGAGTTTATTTCTAATTTGGTACAGGGTGTGATGGAGCAATATAAAATACGGAATAGTACTCTACACCATATCACCTGCAAGCCAATGGTTAGGTGGAGTCCACAAACAAGGTAATTGGGTCCATCCTCACAAAGATGTTAAAAATGCACAAAAATGATTGGGCTAACAAATTACTGGAAGCATTGTGGGCCTATCGAACCACTTGGAGAAACAACACGGGACACACACCATATGAGATGGTGTATGGGAAACAAGTCCTCTTGCCGATCAAGACTTTCAGGACCACAGTCCAATTGGGGCTAGATCTCTCTGAAGCATAGGAGCAGCGCCTTTTACAATTAAATGAGTTAGATGAAATCCGAAGGGATGCTATTCAGTAGAACATATTGGTTCAACAATAGTGCAAGAAGTGGCATGACAAGTCCATTCAGAAAAATTAGTTCCAACCAAGTGATTGGGTACTCCTTTACGATTCAAGATTCAAAAGTTTTAAAGAAAAATTCCATACATGCTGAATGGGACCCTAGGAGGTGGTCAAAGTGTTCAAAAATGGAGTGGTAGAAATCAAAACTATTGATCGATGGATTTCTGTGTTCTTGGTAAATGGGCATAGATTGAAGGTATGTTTTCAACCCCTTACTAAAGGAGATTTTATGTAGCAAGCCGAACAACCATTTGAAAAGGAGTTGGTAGGTGATAATACCAACCTGTTGAAAAATTGATTCCTTCTTTTCCTTATTAAAAAAATAATCAGAGAACAAAATGACAAAAATAAAAGGTATAAAAGGAAAAAAATTCTTGTAATTATGAAAATCAGTTGACTGACATGATTGCAGAAGGATTAACTTGAAAACTAGCATGTTGGCAAGAAGATCAAATTCTAATAAAAAGGGAATGATTACTTGATTTTTAGATATGTTGGCTACCACCAAGAAGAAGCGGGTTCATGAAACGAGCACTTACCCAAGTTTGGGGTAACTAGCATGGACATTTTTATCCAAGTAAATGCTTACTTCCCACTACAATTATTTTTTCTTGCACAAGTGCAGGTAGATTTCAAGGTAAAAATATTTTCTTTCTTCTATTTCCCATTTTGGAATTTCCCACTAAGTTTCTTTTCTAAATTCCCCATGAATTACCTTCCTTTTCTTCCAAGAAACTACCCTTACCCGATTTCGTAGAATCCCTTTTTCCCTTGATTTTTTCCCCCACATCCCATTTCGTTTATCCCTCTTGGTGATATTGTTTCTTAAATCCCTGCTACAATATTCCTTCCCATTCTAAAATTTGTACTCCTTTCCGACTTTTTTATTCCCTCATAAGTTGATTGCAGAATTTGATTTAGTCATTCAGAAGGCGTGTTGAGAAGCACCAAAGGATGGAAAATAATTTTTTCTTGTATAATGAGGCAATTTTTTTAAAAGTCCAGCTACATAAGTATGTCCTATCAAATTCTTGTTTGGTAAAAGTCTCTGGTGCAAGCACAACGCAGTGCAAGAACAACAGTACAAGCAGGTCTGATGCAGAAATACAGTTGACTGTGAAAGGAATTTACACAGTCCTAAAATGGTTTGTCAAAGATTTATGGGCTTGTATTTTTCCTCACGTGTTGATATGTTATCTCACTCCATGTTTTAATTGATGCTTTGTTTCATTAATTACTAATCTAGGAACAAATCTTTAAAGTGAAAGATGTGTAAGGTTGAAATCTAATCTTTTTTAATAAATACTGAAATATTTCTAGTTGAATTATGATGCTGAGTGCGGAAGGGTACTAGCGTCCAATAACTTGCACTCACCCTCCTTGCAATCATTCCACATTACCTGACCATCATTAACCTACCCGTGGTCCGATCATTCTAGTCGTTGCATCACTGCCGCCTATAGCGCCACTACATCCAATCATCACGATTCACCTATAACGAGTTGACATGAATCTAAACTTGATGTGGAAGGGACTTTTCCATCATAGCCAGATAAGTGGGTCTAAAAAGATAGAGGGCGAGGAACCTTCGGATAAAATTCTTGGTGAACGTTGGAGTTACCCTGAAATTCTTTCGAGGGTGTGATCAATGAAGTGGAGGAGGTTCGAAATGGCACCTGTGAGGAGTGAACCACTCTCGCTATAGGATATTGAAAAAACCGCTGAGTATAGGAACAATCTTACACTATTGCAAGAATCAGGGTTCCTGCCATTCTTCCAAAAATTTGACGGGTTCGACATGGCCATAGTGCTAGAGTTTGAAATGACATTCAAAGAAGGCTGAGTCAGCGTCGGGTCCTTATAGTTTAAAATTACTAAAGAGTTCATTTCACAAGCCATAGGCCTACCACTTATAGGGGAGCACTGGTTTAAAAAGGAGTGGTTGGCGAAGAAGCATTGGCACTGGTTCATAGTCGATAAGAGGATTAAGGTCGATTGGAAAAAAGGACTTCCACAGACCATCATGGTCGAGAAATGGTGAGATTTACTGTTTATATTACAGAAGTTTGTCACAGGAAAAGGACATTATACCCTGGCGTTCGTATACCACTTTTGATTGTTGTCACATTTCGAGGTAGGGAAGCTGATTAATTTGCCTCACTTCCTTCTCAGGAGCCTTGAAAAGACGGAAAAAAATGTGTAGAGTGGAAGTGCAAGCTAGGTTGCAAACAAACTTTGCCATCATGGACTCATTACGATGCTGGTCAAGAATAAGTTAGAAAAAAAAGGAATATTGTGGGAGGTATTTCTGAAAGAATTTCGAGTGAGGGGTGTAGAAGAGCTTGCTAGAACAAGTGCAAATAAGAAGAGAAAGGTAGAGACATTGTATCCTGCCAAGCGGCGAAGTAAAGGCTCACCAGTGCAAGCAGAGAAGAGGGTCGTTGAAAACACTCCACCTACAGCAAAGAAAAGGCAAATTATGACCTCGGTGAGAAGGAAAGTTGTCGACAAAGGAACGAACCAGTTGGGTTCTCCAATTGTAATCGGCAAGTTGCCCCAAGTCTCCCCCACAGTTCATAATCTCTCGGTGCTTGCAGATGCAGTGGCACACACTGTGGAGGATGAGGAGAATGCAAAAGACGATGTTCCATTGTCAATGTTTGTCATTAGGCTAAGGATCTGAAAAACAACGTCGACACTGAACACCGGTGAAGTCCAAGCAGAGGAGGACGAAGAGGAACAACATGAAGAGCCTCCTGACAATTTCAGTGAACCAGATGTGGAGACCCTCAATGATTTCGAGGAGCAGGGCATGGAAGACCCTATGGTTTTTGAAGGTCAAGGCATTTAAGACCTTGAGGTTTATGTAGATTAGCGCATTAAAAACCCTGCAGTTTAAAAAGGGCAAGATAGTGAAGACCCTGCGGTGTTCGAAGGACATGGTACTGAAAACCTGATAGTGGTAGAAGAACGGGGAATTGAACCCCTATTTATTTGGAAGGATAGGGTGTTGAATCCCATGAGAAACTAGGAGAACAAAGTGTTAAGAGCCTGGAGGAATTAGGCGCACAAGGTACTGAAACCCTTGGCACAGAGGCTGGTGAGGGCATCCCAACCCTCAGTGACACCAAAACCCTGAGCATAGAAACCCTTGGTGATGACATAAGGCAGACTTTCGATAGCCTCGACCTTGATGATGAGTCTGTGGCAGAAAAGGCGTTCACACCCAAAGACCTTAGCATAGTACCATCCACTCTCTTCCTCAAAAATAGAATAATGGACCTGGAGCAACAAGTCCATGAGCTGGAAGCTTTGAGCCAGGTCATGAAAGAGCGGAGTTGGCAAAAACAGAGTGAGGTGGAGTTACTGGCAAAAGTAAGGAGACAAAAGCAACAAATAAATGTATGGAAATACTGGGCTTCTAGATGCTATAGATGCCTGAATAAGGTGACCGAGCAACTATGAAAAGCCCAAGACAAGAAGCCAAAGATAGTAAAGACAGGAATAAACATTGAAGTGCAGAACTGAGGAGTTGGCCATTCATTTTTGAAGGTTTTTTTTTTTGCAGAGGTAAAACGTTGTGTGAGGACACACAACAACTTAGGGATGGGAGGATGTTGGTATCCTAAAGTGCCCTATTTTCTACCCCATTTCCATCAATATCAGCCTCTGTTTTATCTTAGTAAAAGACTCTTCTTTCCTCCACTAGTATAAGATGGTTACCCTTTTCCTCCACATGCTCATATTTTATATTAATATTTCTTACAACACTTTATTAATATTTTTATATAGATTTCATTCCTATTTACATATTTCTTGTAACTCATATTGATTTCCTAGAGTAATCATGGAACTTAGTGTTAATGATTAATGAGTTGACTAGTGTAGGAAGATTCATGCACCGCCATTTTCCGAGATTTCCAAGAAGCTATCTTCCACGAGGATGGATATCGATCTTCGACTCTGAGTCTAACTACAGATGAACTGAAGTAGGATAATAGGTGGCGCGCATTCAGGGATTTTTCTCCAAAGTTAGGTTACGTCCAAGCAAAGTTTGTGTGTATTATAACCACTGGCCAAAGTTGTAATTTCGATTTTCTAAGTCTGTTTGGCTGAGAGACCTAAACAAGAATTATCTGTAATTAGTGTAAATGGCCTAGAGCCGAAAGGATATATATGATGTAGATCGTAGATAGGAAGCTAGTGAACCATCAACTATCATTTTGGTTTATGTAATCTGGTTATCACCTTGCTCTGGGGTTGGATTGCTCTGTAATGTAATTTGGCAAATCGAGTAATACAAGGAACCGTTATGATTTTCATGCGCAATTTTTAAATTCGTCTTTGATGTATCTTTGAAGTGATGATCTCTTTCATTCCTTAGAAGGGAAACGAGCTAGTTGGCTAGAGCCTAGCTAACCTAACTCGTTTACCCCTCTCACTTTCGTTATTCAGAAAGACGGTGTTGTTATTTCTTTTCCAGCTCTGTGATGTAATAGTTTAATCGCTAATCTTTAAGTTCTGAATTAAAATATCTTCTGTAGCCTATGTGTGAAATGTATTTGTGGTTTGAAGAGTAGCTGTGTTTATTTTTCTTATGAAATATCTTTCTCGCATTCCATTTACTCTTGTTCTCTGTTTTAATTCATTTTCAAATAGATTGTGCAAAGAACTCCTTCCTGCGCCAGTGCAAGTTGTTACCTACACCTTGGTTTAGTCATTCGTTATAGCAAACATTTAATCCCTTACCTACATTTTACTTTAATTTATTTCGCAAGCGAATGAATCATTAATTGAGTAAGTATTTTTGGTATTAAAAGTTCATCTCTAAAAGATCTGGAAGTAGTTATATCAAATTACCACATTATACTTGAAAATAATATCATCATTGTGGGTAAAGTACCAACGTTGATTAACACATGCAAAGTACTTAGGCTACTATTTGATTCTTTTAAAGTGCTTTTATTTCATGAAGTTTATTTCCTTTGCAAAGTTTAATGAGTTGAAGCATTTCCTTTTTCACAGATAGTTTACTTCAGAATTTCATTTACAGTTGCAATTCTTTTCCAGCACATCTTTCATCTTTCGAAAGTAATTTGGGAACTGAGTAAAGGGAACTTTGTTTCGGTGCAAGAGCAAGTCTCTTGACATAGAAACAGAGTGCTCTAAGCCCTGAAGCTTAGATCACTTTCACTCAGACATAAGTCTTCAGTAAGGAAGGTCAAACATACTCTTAGATAGGGATACCATGCCTGCACTAGTGTAAGCAAATTGGAACAGTGCAAGGACAAGTTTTTTGTGTGAGAGGAAGATCAGAAGGAGGATAAAATTCTGCAAGGGCCCACTTGTCAAACTATTTACCAACCATCTAAAGATGAAAATAACATTTCATTCCAGAATTTAAGACTGTTTCCATTGTGTGGGATTTCTTTACTTGATTTACTTGCAAATTGTCTTTTACATTCTAGCACTAGAGTTTCCTTGGTGTTAATTGCCTTTCCAATTTTTTCTATTTGATTCTGCAAAGCATTTCCTTTAAGAAGTAGGATTAGAAATAGGAAAGTTCATACCATTTCTGGCATTGCCTGTGCTTCGTCTCTAAGTTTATGAAACCCTCGGGTTGATAATTAAGTGTTGAGGAGTTTTCTCAAGCGTAATTCCTACACCCAACAATTATGCATAGAAGTTTCTTGTTATTAGAATCTAGAAAAAGTAGTGATTAATTATGTGCTATGAAATATTGTGACGAACAAAGTCTTCCAAAGGAAAATGAATGTACCTGAAAGAACAATAGACAATGAAGCATATTATATTGTATTGATAGAAAGCTTAGGAAAATCTAGGGAGTATGGATTCAGTGGAATTGTAGTCTACACCAATTTTGAACTTGTGTACAACCCGTTGAAAGGTATGTACCAAGTTTAAAAAGAGAGGTTAAAAAATCTGCATGGAGAAGCAAGAAAATATTGTCAGTCAATTTCAATCATTTAGCATAAGACATTGTGCAAATTTTAATAGGATGTTTGGTGATCTATTGTATGGGGCAATGCCAATTCAAGATTTGTGTGTGAAATATGAATTATTGTTAAGAATTTCTTCATCAATATTTATTGATGGACATTGTAAGATATTTGTGATATGTTTGTGCTTTTTAGTTATCAATGTGTCATTTTTAATGACTATGTGTTTTTTTCAATTCTATACTAAGTGTGCCCCCGCTATGTAAGAACAACTTGATGAACCTCACATGTTTTAGAACTCGATGAACTTGATTATTTCAATGTTTTCAAATAAAAATTTAAATATCTTAAAATGCAGGATGTAATTTCAAGGGTTACATCAATTAAATGCATGAGGTAACTTCAAGGGCTATATGATCAATTTTATGAATTCTTAATCTTTTTAAATAGAAATTTCAATGTTTTTAAATTCATGAGGTGAATTCAAGGGTTACAACAATATTTTGAATTCTTGATCTTTTTTTCTAAATTCTTTATCTTTTTAAATATTTAGCATTTTTAAAAAGAATTTTAATTTCACGAGAAAACTTTTTAAATATCATGCATCTATATATCTATAGATATCCATATCATGGATGAGCATTTTCCATGTGATTCTTCGAGGCGAACATCAATAGAGTCTCATACATCTACTCCAGCAGGAGGTCGAAGTCGTGGATAGAAGCGAATATCAAATGAATAAGAGGAGGTCCATTGTTCATGTGTGTGTGTGTGTGCGTGTTCATTTACTTAAATGATAAATAAGTAGAATCATATGTATTTACACATAAATATTGAATTGATTTTCTATTTTTTTTACAGATGCATCATTCATAATGTTGTCGCGTGATAGTGGTCAACATTCTCCGAGTGGTCATCAATCCAGGGTGGTCACAATTCTTCGGGTGGTCATTAATTTCAGGGTGGTCAAAATCATTTTGGTAAATTATATAATAGTTTTATGTTAAAATAATTTTTTACATGTAAATGAATTGTATGTACATATGTGTATACATGTTTATCTTACATACATGTATGAATACATTTGTTCACATGTTTTTATATTTATGTAATTTTATATATTGATCCAAAGGGTGAAAATGTTGGTCCAAGTAGACGTAAGCGAATCTAGACAGTTGAAGAAGAAGGCCAGGGACCAACTACCAGATGAGCTTCCTTGGGAGACAAACATCCAAAAATGCACATTACAATGGTGAAAAATTCATTATTATAAATTGAGGAACGATATTTGGAGTTTGGAGCTCCTTGCAGCGAGTAGAGAAAGCTTAGAAATATTTACACACTCTCTAAGCTCATTTCTTGATATTTATGAGAAGCTTGGGCCAGCTACGGATTCATTCATAGATATAATGAGGCATAGAAAGGAAGCATTGATGGGTCCTAATAAATGGGCCAATGTTTATAAAAGGGTTACAAAAGAAAATTCAAAATCTATGTTCAATTTCAAAGAAGGCCCGAAAAGAAAGATGCTCAAGGTGAAATATTATAAGCACCTTGATATAGCCAACCACTTGTATGATAGGTTCCTTGCAGCATATGGAAAGTTTCCATGGAATGATGAGGTTCCAGTTTATCTTGTAAAATCATTTTATGCATATTTTGTTTGGGTATGAAAACCGATTATACTAACCTTCCATCTGAATATCATGGTACTGGGAAAGGTCGGCTATATGATTGTAAGGGTGAATTACTTGATACTAAATTTCCTTGCCCTTGGCCACCTTTGGTATGCCAACCTCCTCGTCTAGTAAATTTGTGGTCAAAGATGGATGACACTTCTCAAATTAGTCAAGAAGGAAGGGATGCCATTATAGACAACATTCATAGTGCATTGACCAAAATTGATATCAGTCTAAATCAGCGAAGAGCACGAGCAGATGCACGTGCTAATTTTGTATATAAAACAGATGAGGAGATAGATAATATGAATATTGAAGAGCTCAAATCATATGCAAATGCTTTTTTTAATGGTTGGAAATCAATAATTGTTCATGAAGAAGATGGTGTGGGATCAATATGTGTTTATGGTTAGGGTGGATATTTTAATATAATTTGTAATGTATGTGTTAATGTCAATTCACATACATTTTGTTATTTTTTCAGATATAGTCTAAAAAAAATGTATCATATTTTCACCATTTGTAGTTAACTTGTTTGTTGAACAAAAATTTTGATAATTTCATGGTCTCGAGTTAATGTTCCAATGAGGATATTTTGAGAGACTTTTTTTTTGAAGACTTCATGTTGACACATTTATTATTCTACTTTTATTATATTGGTATATTGTGAGGACATATTTTTAAATTAAATAATTATGTATATATAATTAAATGTTAGCATATTTTGATTCTGACTGATGTTTTGGACACAACACCAGACTCTTCCTCCCTATTAGTAGATGTACCACAAGTATTGAATATTTCACTTATGTTTTGTTATAAATTGAAGTGCAATTTTTATTTAAAAAATGAGGTAGATTTATCTTATAGTTTTAAAATGATGGAATTTTAGGTTTGGGGAGATGATTTCCATTCTCCAGGGTCTTTAGGTATGGGGTTGAAAATGGGGATAGGATAATCTAAATAATTTGAAAAAATTGTGTAATAATTTTTTTAATGTCAGACCAGGAGGTAACTCAAAACAAATCATGATATTCATTTAGGTTGGTCATTATTATGTACATGAGGGAGAGACTGTTCATTTCATCTCCCGATGATTCTTCATCTTTTCTATTATTTATTTACATTAATTACAGTTTTTCACCCAATCCCTATGATTAGGTGTCAACATTCCCCCCCTTAATGTGAAGGGATGTTGGTGAGTCCAAGCATCATTCTGAATCTTTCAGGCTTTTCTCTTCCAAGCGCTTTGGTGAAGATGTCCGGAAATTGCTCATTAGTGGAACAATGGTGGAGATGGATTGTTTTGGCCTCAACATGATGTCGAATCATATAAAATTTAGTATTGATGTGCTTTGTTTGATCATGGAACTTTGGGTTCTTGGCCAACTTTATTGCCGAGGTATTGTCAATCACGAGTGGAGTCGATTGTACTTGTTTTACCTGCGAATGTTAAAATTTTTTCTTGAGCCACACAATTTCTTTTGTTGCCTCAGCTGCTGCCACATATTCTACCTCTGTTGTGGAATCTGCTGGAACTGATTGTTTGCGTGATCTCTAGAAGACAACTCCTAATCCAAGATTCATAGCATAACCTAAAGTAGATACCCCAGTTTCTTTGTCTCCATTGAAGTCTGAATCAAAGTATCTAATCAAGCTAAAGTCGCCCACTTGTGTATACCTGATTCCAAAGTCTTGAGTTCCCTTCAAGTACCTTAGAATTCTTTTTGCAGCAGACCAATGTCCTCACAAGGCTTTTGCATAAACTTGGAGAGGATTCCAACAGCAAATGAAATGTCTGGTTTAGTAGTAGTTAGGTAGTTGAGACTTCCTACAAGTTGTCTATACTTTGTTGCATCCTCAAATTATTTTCATTCAATAGATGTGAGCTTTAAGTTTTGTTCCATTGGAGTAGTAATAGGATTGCATTTTGTCATGCCAAACCTGTTCAACAGATCTCCAATGTACTTCTTTTGAGAAAGGAATATGGACTTCGGATGTTGAGTTACTTCAATACCAAGATAGTAATGAACATAGCCCAAATAAATCATTTCAAAACCTTTCCTCAATTCCTTCTTTATGGATGTAATGTAGCTTTCATTGTTCCTTGTCATCAAAATATCATCTACATATACCACAAGATATACAACTATTTTTCCAACCTTCTTGACAAATAAAGTTGCATCATCAAGATCATAATGTTTGAAATTGAGTTTCAAAAGATGCTCAGTTAGTTTTTCATACCAGGCTAGCGGTGCTTGTTTGAGGCTAGACAAGGATTTCAAAAGTTTTCATACTTTATGTTCATGTCCTTTCACAGCAAATCCTTCAGGCTGGGACATAAAAACATTCTCTTTTAGATATTCATTCAAGAAAGTAGTTTTTACATCCATTTGATGGACTTTCCAACCGTTCTTAGCTGCTAGGGAAAAGAGTGTCTAGATGGTAGCCCATTTTGCTGAGGGGGCAAAAGTCTCCTCATAATTGACCCCTTCCTTCTATGCGAAACTTTTTGCCACAAGCCTAGCTTTGTGCTTGTCAAGTGAGTCATCATCTTTATACTTGTTCTTGTAGACCCACTTGCAGCCAGTTGATTTGGTTCCTAATGGAGGATCAACCAACTTCCAAGTGCTATTCTTTATCAGGGCATCATACTCCTTTTGCATCGCTTCTTTCCATTCATCATGAGAAGTAGCTTCTTTGAAGGAAGTTGGTTCAAAATCTATAGACAAATTCAATTCACAATCATAGGAAACATCCATATCAATAGGTGAATCAGAGTCATCTACATCACCTCCATTTTGCCGATTTGAATTTCTAGTTCCTGTCTTTCCAACCTCATCAGGATGAACACTTTCAAGTGTCTTTGTCAGCCACTTTGGGGGACCTTTCTCAGATGGTCCAAGTTGCTTCGTTGATTGAGTTGGGGCTGAATCAAGATTGAATCTCCCAATTCTATCAATCACATCACTTAAAGTATCATCCGTTGTTGGAGTTTCATGCAGGGGAGAGAGTGATTCAGAAGAAGATTCCATAGGTTGATCTAGTATAGGAATCCCCCTTTCAAGATGTGGAATCTAATTATCAAATTCTTGAAATGATTTTGCATTTCTGAATCTATCCAAGCGATCAAGTTGCTTCTCAACAACATTGTCAATTTTGGATGATTCAAGAAAGATTACATCTCTAGATACAACAAACTTTTTATTAAACTTCATCATAGAGATGGTATGCTTCGGAGGTGTTTGAATACCCCAGGAAGATACACTTACGACTTCTTGCACCAAGTTTGTTTCTATGTACCTTTGGTATCAAGGCATAACATGTGGAACTAAAGACCCTGAGATGCTTTATCGAAGTAATGTGCCCATATCACATTTCATAAGGAGTCTAGTTTCTAATAGCATTAGATGGACATCTATTCTTTACATATACAGCACATAGAACTGCATCAGCCCAAAACATCAATTTTACATTTTTAAAAAACATCATGGAGTGCACCATATTTAAGATTGTCCTATTCATTCTTTCAGCTACATCGTTCTGTTGAGGATTATAAGGCACAATTGTTTGATGTTTGATCCCATGTTGGCGAAGATAGTTTTCAAATTCATTTGAAGTGTATTATTTTCTTATTTTCCATTATCAGTGCGAATAGAGCCAATATGAGATTGTGCATCATTTTCAATCCATGTATGAAAGTTCTTGAATGTTTGAAAAGCATCAGATTTGTTCTTCAATAAATAAACCCAACACATTTAGGTGTAGTCATCAATAAATGTCATCATATATTTATTTCCATTTGCAGAAGGAACGGGCATTGGACCAAATAAATCTAAATGAATGAGTTCAAGTTTTCTATGTTCTCTTGAATGTGAATCATGAAAATATTGTTTGCTATGCTTTCCTAGAATGCAAGCATCACATTGCTTAAGTTTCCTAGGAATTGTAGGCAACCCAGTAACACCATTTTTCTTCAACAAGTGGAGGCTGTCATAGTTCAAGTGTCCAAATCTAACATGCCATAATAAACTTGATGTAAATGTACCTTCTTCATAATGAGAATTGTATGAGAAATTTTGTGCACGAGCAGAGGTACCCTACAGCTTGAGAAGCCTTTCTTCTTCTATCCCCGTCATGACAAGTGAGTGGTCTGAAACATTTCTCACCTAAAGCTGGCCATCAAACATATGAATGGAGTGTCCTTTCTGGTGGATGTGGACCAAGGACAATAAGGTTCTCCTTAGCTGTGGGAGATACAGAAAATGATGTAGAAGGAAGTCTAGAAGACTAGGGAATTTAAGCTTGATTGTGCCAAGCCCTAATGGCTTGAGTTTTGATTAGTCTGCAAAGTATACTGCTCCATCAACATTGTTAGTAAATTCTTCAAAAAATCTTTTTTATGATTCATGTGGCAAGTTGCTCCTGAATCAAGCAACCAATCATTTTTCGAAGAAGCAAGTGAAGCATTAAATAAGTCTTCATTTACTCCAATATCACATTGTGCCACAACACAATGAGCGGATTTAGGTGCTTTACCTTTGTTTGTGTCATTAGTTTTACCTTTGGGTTGGTTTCTTTGCTGCTCAATTTTGTCCCAAGGTAACTTGCATGTGGAGGCATCACGTGATCCATTTCTTTGCAGCGTATGCAGTGCAAATCTGACTTTTCTCCTTGAGAGTGTTTGCCTTCCCTGCCTCTGAAATTTCTTCCTCTTCCTCTTCGACCACCTCTTCCTCTGGAAGAATCTTGAGCAAGATTATTTTCTCTTTGTGCAAGACACATAGCCTCTTTAGAAGATTTAGGGGCTGTCTTCTTTCCAAAAGCTTTCTCTCTTTCAACAAATTTTTTCACAAGAGAGTCAAAGGTAATATCATTGAGATTTCCATTTGCTTGTAATGACTCAAGATAATTGGAGTAAGTAAGATAAAGTGCCTTGAGAAAAGCGATTAGAGGAATATCCAGTTCAACCTTAGTGGCTTTGATATCATGCATTATAGATTTTACTTCGGATGCAAGAGTAAGAGGATCATTATTTTGTAATTCAAGAGTGAAGAGTTTAATCATGAATTGAACAACTTCAAGTGCAGAGTGTGAGTCATAGAGTTCCTTCAGTTTTTGTAAGTCTTCTAAAGCATTTGAGAATGGCGAAATATGGTGACTCACCTCTTCACTTACTGATGCTGCAATCAATGCATAGGCCTTGCTATTCTTATTTTCCCAAATGGCGAACTCCTTGTCTGAGGTAGGTTGTTTTAGTTCCTTCTCTCCGTCTCCAACACACACTCCTTTCCACAACTCATTGAAAATGAGGGTGTGTTTTATTTTCCTAGACCACTTAGGATAGTTCTCCTTGCTAGTAAGAACTACTCCCACAATAGATATGACTGAATGCATTGTAAAATCTGTGTACTACGGGAAAAAAATACTTCTGCTGCAAAATTTTATTCCTAAAAAAAAATTGATTCTGATATATGGAGACAAAGGTATCACTGTACAAAATGTAATACCATACACTGCAATATCATTCAGCGTAATAGCATTCACCATTCACCGACTCTAATATTCAATGCCATACACATATATAATGCAACAACAACACAACATTGCAGCAACAATGATATATCCCACAACAATATATCAATCTTCACCTAATTTGAACCAAAAATACCATGCCAGAACACAACATTACCAACAAAAGCCACAAAAATATATTCACTGTGTATACATCCAGAAAATCTCATCAACGACAAAAACAATCACAAAAATTCTGCTGCTAGAAAACATCATTGTAGCAACAGCGACATATCATGGATTGGTTGTAGTCATATATTTTGCAACAAAGGGAGTGTTAAAAAAATGAGTGGTATTACCGCGTGGGGGAGACCACCACGTTTAACACAAGAGGAGTTATATTAATACTCTAAGGCAGGAGACATACACGTTGTGTAGAGTCGAGAAGCGTATGGAGGCCGAGGTGTATGGAGGCCATGGTACTACCAACTGGGAGTCGGGTGGTTTGTGGAGGTATTAACCAGAGCGGAATTCAATGTATTTAAAAGCCTTCGACGAATTTGAAAACATACTAGCACAAAACTCAATGCATATGCTGCATACCAGTAGAGCAAGGTCATATGGGAGAGGCTGAGGCAGCATGTGGGAGTCGACTGTGTATGGAGGAAGGACCGAACGCAGCTCCGAGAATATTACCATAGTTCAATGCAGCTTCAAGAATATACATAGTTCAATGAAACTCTAGGAATATACATAGTCATTGTAATGCATCGCGCTAGAGCTCAAGCCACACATACTTCAAAAAAATTGTAACGCACTGAGGGTAGACAGAGGATGTAGTGCAAAAATTTTGGGACAGTATTACAGAGATTTTACAGAGATTTGACAGAGATGATAGTCTACAAAAATGTAGAACATAGGCAGGAAGGAGTTACAAATTAAAGAGGGAAGCCAAAAATGGCACTGGCTCTGATACCATGTCAGACCAGGAGGTAACTCCTCAAAACAAATCATGATATTCATTCAGGTTGGTCATTATTATATACATGAGGGAGAGACTGTTCATTTCATCTCCCGGTGACTCTTCATATTTTCTATTATTTATTTACATTAATTACATTTGTTCACTCAATCCCTATGATTAGGTGTCAACATTTAATATTGCGAGTTTATGCATAATTTTCATGTGCAATTTAAATTTTTTAATATATACATGTACATGTATTGTATAGGGCATCTAGGAGGGTGTAATGCATGGTGAACACTAAAAAGGCACAATGGAGGGGGATCACCATGAGGTATTACATGGAATTTGAAACTTTTTTAATTTTGTTGTGATGATCTTACATTCTCATTTAATTTTAAAACATTGAAATTTAAGTTTAATGTACAAAATCTTATGTATATATGCAATTACACATGTTGTGCAAGGCACCAATGTTACCGATGAGAGCACGAGGATGTTGATAAATCGTATATTTTAGAGAGATTCTCTTTGATGCAAATTTTTATTTGATGGTCTTTTTATATTATATTTACTTTTATCATGATATAAATTTTGGACATATTTAAAGTAAAACTCTTTATTATGAATTGATGCATCTTATTATTTGACAACTTTTTATTATATATTTACTTTTATAATGATATAAATTTTGGACATATTTTAAATCTTGAACTCTTTATTATGATTTAATACATGCTAATTTTGGAGTTTATGTACATTTTGCATGGTACAATTTGCATGATGTATGGTTTGATGCTTAAAACTTGGTTTTACATATTTAAGTTCATGAATATGTAGCAATGAAAGTAAATTTGCATTTAGTTGGTACATTTTGCATTCAATCATTCCTATAATGTTAGTAGATGATTCTTAGGTTTTGTTTAAAGTTGTTTTGTCTTGACTTATTTAAAATGAATCTATTAAAATTGCAAATTACAAAATGTGAGGTCTACATTTTGCATTTGAATGAATCTTATAATTCGATGTAGATGTCTAAAACAATGATAACTTAAAATTGTATTATAAAATATGGTATGTACATAAATTTCATTCATGTATAGAAAGGCTACTATGGATGTTGGTTGATAGTTAATTTTTAATATCAATTTGTTTGAATGCACAAACATAAGTTAGATAAAAATGCATTATAAAACATGACCCACAATTTGCATGATGCATGCATGGTTTGATGCTTTTATGGGTTTTACGTATTTAAGTTCATGAATATGTAGAAATGAAAGTAAATTTTCATTTAGTTTGTACATTTTTCATTCAATCATACCTATAATGTTAGTAGATGATTCTTAGGTTTTGTTTAAAGTTGTTTTGTGAAATTATTTAAAATGAATGTATTAAAATTTCAAATTAAAAAATGTGAGGTCTACATTCTTCATTTGAATTAATTGTATAATTCAGTGTAGATGTCTAAAACAATTATAACTTAAAATTTCATTAAACAATATAGTATGTACATTTTGCATTCATGTATAGTATTAGTACCTATGGATGTGGATTGGTATTTAACTTTTAATATACAGTAGTTTGAATGCACAAACATAAGTTAGATAAAATTGCATTATAAAACATGGCCCACAATTTGCACGATGCATGCATGATTTGATTCTTTTAAAGGTTTTACATATTTGCATTTATTAGGTAAATTTTGCATTCAATCATTCCTATAATGTTAGTAGATGATTCTTAGGTTTTTTTTAAGTTGTTTTGTCTTGACTTATTTAAAATGAATCTATTAAAATTGCAATACAAAATGTGAGGTCTACATTTTGCATTTGAATGAATCTTATATTTCGATGTAGATGTCTAAAACAATGATAACTTAAAATTGTATTATAAAATATGGTATGTACATAAATTTCATTCATGTATATAAAGGATACTATGGATGTCGATTGATAGTTAACTTTTAATATAAATTTGTTTGAATGCACATTACATAAGTTAGATAAAATTGCGTTATAAAACATGGCCCACAATTTGCATGATGCATGCATGGTTTGATGCTTTTAAATGTTTCACATATTTTCATTTATTTGGTACATTTTGCATTCAATCATTCCTATATTGTTAGTAGATGATTCTTAGGTTTTTGTTTTAAAGTTGTTTTGTTTTGACTTATTTAAAATGAATCTACTAAAATTGTAAATTACAAAATGTGAGGTCTACGTTTTGCATTTGAATTAATCTTATAATTTGATGTAGATTTCTAAAACAACGATAACTTAAGAAGATATGGAACATCAACATTTTCTAACATCTCATCTTCAATATTGATTTCATCTGTACATATGAAAATTAAATGTAAATGGGTATAAATATTCATTAAATAGTAACATTAAAAAAAAGGGTTTGAGTGAAATTGAAATTAATATATATGTATAATTTCAATAATACACATGATATATATATATATATATATATATATATATATATATATATATATATATATATATATATAATGGTGATTCAACTTCTTCATTTGAATCTCTTTCAGCATCTTCAACAACATCATCAATCATTGGTTCATTATCTTTTTCACTTTGTCTTTCAACATTTTCAATCTCATCATCTATGTTATGAGGAATATCTCTATTTGTTCACATTGCAAAATATTTTTCAAATTAGTTCATCAAATAAAAATTGAATTTCACGATACACTAGTTAAATTTTAAATATCATTTATAATATTTACATTTGCATACCTACTTCAACTTCTAGTTGAGATTGATTTGTCCTTTCAATATTTGTGCATTCTTCCTTCTTTCTTTTGTAATAGTTTCTACCGTATTCTCTATGAGCCTCAATGTCTCTTGTTCGATCATATTTTCTCTTGCAATTTATTTGATTTCCCATGATAATTCAATCTATGTAGATTTTTAAAATCCAAGCTAGAAAAGCAATTTTCAAAATTCTGCTAAAAAACCCACTTTCAAAAGTTAGACCAAAAAGCTCACTTTAAAAATTTAGCACAAAAGAGTTACTTTTAAAAAATCTCACTTTAAAAATTCAACCAAAAAAGTTTACTTTAAAAATAACTCACTTTAAAAATTCAACGCAAAAAAGTCACTTTAAAAATTTAGCCCAAAAGACTTTAAAAATTAATCTAAAAAATCTCAATTCAAAAATTCAGCCCAAAAGACTTACTTTAAAAATAAAGCTGAAAAATTTCACTTAAAAAATTTAGCCGTAACGACTTACTTTAAAAATTAAGCTAAAAAAACTCATTTAAAAAATTTGGCCCAAAACACTTACTTTAAAAATTATGTCCAAATAATTTATTCCAAAAAATTCAGCCCAAAAGAGTTACTTTGAAAATTAAGTCCAAAAAATTTCCTCCAAAAAATTTAGCCCTTAAGATTTAGGTTAAAATTTCACTCCAAATGAGGAAAGAGTGCGAAAATAGTGTTTTGGATCCATTTATTTATATCATTCTGGGTGAAACATTTTTCTCAGAGGGTCACATCATTTCATTTTTGCAGCCAACAGAAAATATTGACACATTTTTTTATCAAACTTTTAAAACTAATTCGACTGAACATTTAAATCAATTCGGAAGAATTATTTCTCTGTTTAATTTAACGGGCGTCAATGACAAACACAAATTCAGTCGAATGTAATTTTAATTCGACCGAACTGCTTTAACCACCAACTTTGCAACAACTCGGCTCTGGTCACCTTTTTCCATCTTCAAAATGCATAAACTCCATCAAATTTGGTGAATTTACTGTCAGAACCAATACCAACATTTGCAGAATTGAATATACTTTTAGTAGATATAAATTTTATGTCATTTTATAGAAATTCTCTAATTTTAATTAATTTTCTAAAAAATTGTGTGCAAAATGTTTGTGAAGGTCATTATGATTCAATGAAATAAAAAATATGTATCTTCAAAAATACACTATAAAAATATATGAAAAATTTATGGTTCATTACATTGGTCTATCTTCTATAATGGGTAGTTTTTAGATTTTTAGTTTATAACTAATATGTTGAGAAATTTGATGCTCAACTAAACATCTTCAAAATTTGTAGTTTTTCATATTGGTTCAATTCAAAAAATTCTAGTAATTATGATGTGCATTAGTTGGTTTCGTAAATATAACGATATCGAAGTAGAGTCTGTCTAGATTGTTGCAACACATTTTTTTCAAAAATGTCAAGTTAACAAAGAATACACTAGTGCTAAAAAACATGATGTGTTATGAATCCCTTGATTTTTAAAGAACACACAATCAAATAATTACTAAGTTGACATACCAAATGTGAATAAAAAAGTCCAAAAAATAAGTAATAGAAAGCTAATAAAATGTATGACAAGTTTTCTTTTTATTGTAAAATGAAATTCTTAACAGAAAAATTGCTTTATCTTGCCAAAAGTTGAAGAACTTCTAGAAATGATATTTTTTCTCAAAAAAGGGAAAAAATTGTAACCCAACTTTACATTTCACCCCCCAACATACGAATTATATCCCTATTTATTATTGAGGAAAGAAAGATCTCCAAATTCTAAGAGAAAATGATCTCCTATAAACTTGGAGGAAATTTACAGAAATCCTCTCAAACTTAGGAGCCTATCTTAACTATATCCTAAATAAATGCAATTAATTTTGATTACCCATTTTTGTAAAATTTTATATATCTAGAAATTTTTTAGACTTGGGAAAATAATTATATCAATGTATATACAATAACATTTAAAATAGAGGTAGAAGAATATGCAAATTAAACAATAATAATCATAATGTTTACAGCTTAAGGAAACCCAAATGCAACAAAAAAATCATTAGTGTTTTGAGAGACCTTTCTAATAGAAGATTTTACACCGAGTTTTTTCAAAATTAATCAAAGAACCAAGAAACTTCTAACAATTTTCAAAATTAAATAGATAAAGAAGACATTACCTCAAATTTGTAGAATAACAATAAGTTGATCTCCATTTTGTGAACATTACAAAACCTTGTGGCCAAAAATAATTTTAATATCAAAGGAGTGAGAAAATGTTTAATTCTTTGCTTATCATGTCGATGGAACAAATAGACAACTACATTGATATCTATTAGGAAAAACCCTAAAAAAACATTTTTAAGACTTTCAACAACAAATCAGAGTCATAACTAGTGAGATATATGTGAGTCATATCTCTCTCTCTCTCTCTCTCTCTATATATATATATATGTTGTAGGATAGGCAGAGGAGAGACATATTCATAGGTTTTTTGGAAGTGCTAGAAGGAATATAACATGCAACTGCATTAATCAATGTCCAACCACCAATGAAAGTGTCAAAAAAATTATCATCTGCTAACATTATTTGAAATTAATTGAAGCATACAACACCCTCTAGTGACATATAATATACTAAGGTTAGTTTTTACTATCATATAAGTTGCTTAGAAATAGTTTAAAAAAGGAACAATGAACTTCATTGAAATTTATGCTATCATATCAGCTTCTCACAAACAGTTTAAAAAGGGAACATTGAATGCCATTAAACTTCAAGCCATCAAAATGCAATTGGATGTAGTTACGGGTTTCTAAAAACAAGTAATTGATTTGTGAAATAAATATTAACATTCATAGTGATTTTATAAATTTCCAAGTGTCCCAAAGAGAATTATGAACTCCCTTTCTTGATGGAATATAAACTCTTTAGATGTCCTTGAAGTTAAATCTACCACATTAACCAAGAAACATGTATCTCATTTCCAACTTTAATGTATCATAGAGTTTCATTCTTTCTTCATGTGGTCAGACTTACATCTATCACATTGTGGGAACCCATGTTCCTCCAATTTGTATTATCCTCATTTAAGGTAAACTACTATAGAGATCAGTTTCATAATTTTCGTAAGGCTTTATGTTTAAAATGTTAAAATAAAGATTGGAATGTAATGTCTCTTGTTCTTTTCCACTTGTGTACGAAAATATATTGGTCATATAGTGATTACTCTTGGAAATGAGGCTATCAATTGATAGCTAATACAAGTCCTCTCCAGATAATTAATATTGTTACTGCTCTTCCACATTTCATATGATCCTAATATATTAGGCAATTCCCCATGATTTAGGATTTTGGAAAGAGTAGGCTAGAAATCCAAAGAAATCAACCTTTTTCCATTATGAAAGTTTAGTAAAACTCATCCAAAATGAAAGAAATCAATAGGATCTACTTAACTTGCAAAAAGAAAGATGTAAATTATAAGTTACACAAACAAAAGAAGCTCCATGCAGGCAAAGAAATAAAATCAAAACTCAAGGTCTTCCATATCACAGTTTCATTTGAACATCAGTTATCAGGAAACCTCTATCCAATTTGTAATGGAGTAATAACTACATATGGATTTTGCATAAAAACATGAGAAAACATTATTAAGACTAAATCAAAACTGTGGGCTTCGATGATAAGCCAAAATTCAACTCATTATAAAACGCTCAACAAAGCATATACCAAACTAAAATTTAACATACACCAACCAAACTAACATTTAAGATGCACCAAACTTGTATTCAAAACAACATCACAATTATGAACACAAGCAAAGTAACCCGCAAAGAATATATGCTCTTTAAGTCATGCCAAAGCAAAAGAGTATGTTTTCACATCACATTGAGAACTTGTTCTCATAAACCATGTTTTGTATTGACAAAACTTTTGCATATAAATACTTCATAAACCATTCACCACTCATATCTTTTGTTCATGTGGAAATAATTTTTCTCATGTCTTTTGTTGAAGTATTTTTCAATATTATGTCCACCTTCAGTATATCAAACCTATGAATCTCCCTTCGTTTGCAAGACAATTTTGATACAATTAAGTATAATAAGTAGAAAGATTTTAGACTGTCTCAAGGGTATCAATAGCTTTCGATATTAACTACTTTCAGCGTGTGCAAAATCATCCCTGACAAGAATTTTTTTTTCCCTAGATGTAGCCCAACAAAGTTCTTACACAGATTTAAAATGAATTCTTTGTTTCCTGCTATACATCAACATCAACAAAGTTTTTCCTCAATTTAACATAAGATGTATGCACTATTGTGAAATGTTTTCCAATTATTATATACTTTTGTATTGCAATTATGTATCTAGTGAGGATGCAATCAACACCATTGTTATTTCATGAAGATGCAGTCAACACCATTTTTATTTCATTCATTTAAAAGATGCACAAACAAGCCTGGATGTTTAGTACAACATAAATAATTTGTATTCACAAAGTATCTTTTACTGTATATGTTATACCTTCTGATGGGAACCACTATTTGAAAATATGTCATTATTGCACATTTACAATGATTGCCTCTTCATTCTCTTTCCTTCACACTAAATATTGATGAATTTAGATTTCGTAGAACAATTTAGAGATATATTATTTTCCTTGTAAACATGTCACATCCAAAAAATAATGTTTCCATGATGTATTCTAATAGATGTAGGAGTATCGCCACTATAATTGCTTTTAATGGATATTTCTATGGGGTATATGCCTATTTAAGGCTAATTTGAGATCGGTTTTCTATGTATCCAATTGTTTCAATGAGTAAGGAGCTATAACAAACTGAAGAATTCATGCCCTTCTCACCACTTGGAGTGAAAAGAGAGAGTGCATAGATATAATGTCAAGAGGATTAGAATGAAGAAGGGCCTTACTCTAAGATATATTATGTAGACAAGATTTCACTTTTATTTCTTCAAAGATGGAAACATTAAAACTTTTGATGTGCATTATCATAGGGTAGGCTACAACATATTCAGAAAATGGTTAACGTTGAGATAAATCATAACCATATTTTCCCTATGATAGAACTTGAATTGTAATGTCACTGGAATAAAAAATATATACTGCCATGCAACAACTGCTAGAGTTGAAAACCTGAATTTAATGGATGCCAAAGAAAGTGTTGCATGGAGGAAAATGAGTAAAAATGTGAAAAGATGAACGTATTTTCTATTAAATAGATAACTTTACATTACCATCTTTCCAAGATCATCTCTAGTCCCTGAGAATCACCTTTTGGAAATTTTGGGGTACAATTTCCTACATGTGAAGCATACATGCCAATATCCAAAAGAAAACCAATTTTTTTAGGTCTACATGAAACCCACTATGGACCTCAATATCTAATCAATCCAATCCTCTTCTATCATCTTCAATTTCAATGACATAATTTCATCATGGATATAATTTCTAAACAAATTGTTAGTTTCAACAAACCAAGCATAATGAATGGTTCAATATGTTACCCTTATTTCTGATACAAAAATGGTGAAAGGTCATTTCCAAACAACTTGCAACATTTTCTTATGATGTGTGATTTGATTTTAGAAAGGTTCTTTACAACAAAATCTACATTAGTAATATAGTGGAATTATTTTAGAACTAGTTATTTCCTGTTCAACCAAATATTACAAACCCTACAAACAAGGAGTGGATCATTATGTGATGTAATAAAATTACATTTAATTTAGTATACATGCAGGGAATTCTTCATATACACACAAGTTATAGTATTATAATTTCTCTAGAACCCTTATGTCAAGGATTCCATTTAACAACATAAAATCCCCTGGTTTTTTAAGAATTTTGTCTTAAATACTAATTTACATGCCAAATATTGCTCTCATAGTGTGTACAAATTTACCTCTCAAGGAAAATGGAGTTGGATAGGAACATTGATATAAAAAGGAAAAATTTGCGCTAAACAACACAAGTAGGAAAGTCAGAGCCTTCATTGAAGCTTTTAGAGGCCCTTTATTTTACTATTATACAATTTCTCTAGGTCTTCATGATCTCCAACCTTTTCCAGTTCATGTGAAACTAAAAAATTAATAAACTATCAAGATATATTTATCTAATATCATAAATTCAAACATATATGAAATACAATCTTATATACAATTACAAGGAAAGAAGAAAACTAACTTTTTTTCCAAGGAAAAGACCATATAGTACACCATTAAACTTATTTGCATGATGAAGATGAGGTGGCATTTAAAAAAGTTTATATGAGATTCATTATTTATTGGGAATAAATCTATGTGGAACTCACACATAGATCAAGTGATTTATAGATCTATGATGAGGAATTTAGGAACAAAATTTATCTGTAGGTGCTACCTTAAGAAGATATGGAACATGAACAATAGACCCAACATGAAAGCAGTGATGAACAAGATCATCAAGTAAAAACGTATATGCCACCCCAAAAATGGTGATACCAAACTGCTAAGAACGTTTTCAGAAAGCATGGTGGGTTGATAATAGAGTGATTAACATATTGTTATTGAAAATCACCTTTACATAGTTGTTAAGTCAAACTTGGTTTAAATTTTCAATGATTACATCATTCTCTAAAGAATGTTGTCAATTTATCACTTCTGTGAATTTCATGTATACCTATTATCGAATGATACTACTGACCAATTTTTTTTTTTTTCTGTGTAAAGACTAAGCTATTGTATTAAAAAGAAGAAAAAATATTTACAAAGAGGACATAGCCTCTGAGGATGCATAAGGCCACCCTCTGTCAGAAGAACAAAGCAGGTGCGAGTGGCCACCTGAATTACAAAGAGAGATTCCAGAGAAGTGAGCATAGGCGAAGCAGTTACAGGTGGCCACCTGACTTACAAAAGAGACCCCATCAAAAAAACAGCAGTAAGCAGAGTTGGCGAACCATTGAATCATAGCATGTGTCTTGTGGCTTTCTGCTGGTCGCCTTGTAACGAAGGAGAGTAAAGAGACCATGAATTCCAGAGTTCTGGAGACACCTCGAGCTTGAAAGTCCCCTACCCAATAACAAAACCTGGGCGCCGCGGATAGAGAAGAAACCCCACCAAAATCTCCAAAACATGACCATTAAACAAGAGAAGAAACAGGAATTAAGCCTTCGGAGGCTCACCTTGTGCATTGTTATCGACTTCTGGCGGGAGAGGAAGCCAGTCAAACATGGTAGCGTCTCCTATATCTTCCAGGCGGATTTCCGGTGGATGAACCGGCTGCGGATGCGTGGCCAGTCCAACAACAGTCTCCACAGGATTAATGTCATCTGGAGGAGGATCTACAGCATTACCAACCTCCGCATTCGCCTGGACATTACGAATTTGAACTTGCTCCCCATCGTCCTCCTCCTGGCTAACAGTGTCCTCCTCTTCCTCCGTAGCAATCACAGTTATCATGAAGGAGACAAGCGATTGATTTCGCCTGCACCTGAAGGTGAAGCGGGAGGTATGAACCTGGCTTTCAGAAGGATCTGACTCCTCTGAGGGAGAAGAAGGAGGCGCGACAATGGCCAGCGGAGGAATTGCTCTGGCTTGAGCTTCCTGCCTTCTTCGTATCCCCCACACTCCCCCTCTTCTCGGGACTCCTCTTTGACGCGGGGCCATGAGCAGGGGAGATCTTAAGCACTTAACACTGAAAGACGAAGTGCCAGGATGCAACCCAGAACCCGTAATCCCTGAAAGGGGAGGCAAAACCGTGACTCTCCCACACTGAAAATCCAAGACAGAATTATGATACCGCGCTTTCCCCCGCACAGTCGCGAGTACAGAGAGCGCACTCTGAACAGAGGTAAAAGCTCTGCAACTACTCACAAAGCCAGAATTGGGCACCTTTCCACTCTCATCACCGGGATTCATAACAATACACCACTCATTCCCAACCTGTGGCCAATACACCATTAAATAGGCAAGCGCTTGGAACTGTCTGGAACCATACAGAGCCTCTCCCATCGAATCAGGGTACAGGGCGCTTAAAGTCGCCATGCTTGAACCCATCTCCCTCCTTCCTTGCCGTCTCCTCAGCATTTAAGGACTTTAATGCTTGCAGAACCGTCCTAACTTGCCACCAGATGATGCCAGCTGCCCGATGCAACCTGCTCAAACGATCCTCAAATTGCCACCCGCATCCGGGTTATACTACTGACCAAATTGACGTGATGAAGAGTGTCTATATTAATTATCGAACTCGTAAAACAAGGAAAACCTAAAATTTTGTAACTCCAATCTTAAAAAAACAAAGAGAAATAAATAAACAAATCAAACCCACTCGAGGTGACATGCATGGTGGCCAGGTGTTCTCTCTCCACAACCACAATATAGAAACCCCTAATTTCGATCGCTGGTGAGATAGGTTGTACAAAAAACTTCTTGTTTGATCTGTGAATGAAATAGTAGGGGAAATGGAAGGAATCCCTTTATTTGTCTAAAGGAAAATCATCAGTATATATAAGCAAGATATTCGACCTCTGGAGCAAGTCTTACAACTTCATTCTTCCCATTGGCCATGCAAGGGAGAGAGTTTCATGGCCAATCTGTGGGGCCACATTGAATATTGACAAGTTCAATTCAAGAGAGGAGGAGGAGCAAAATACTGTAACAAGGAACAAAAGGAACGAAAGGTACTACTATCACTTCTTCAAATGAGTTAATTACATGAACTAATCAACCTTCATTAAAGCATGATTATGAATAAATGAGTAAGGGAGACACTAGTATAGAATCTATGAGGCCTCAAGAAATAATGAATTAGAACAGGAGATGAAGACAAATAGGGGACTGTTGCAGGGAGGGGGAATGTAACAATGCATGATCCATAAGTAGATTGTAATTTGTTTATAGAAAATTGGGTCTCTTCTGAGTCATATGTGTTGTGTTTGTTTGGGGAGTGCCCCTTCTCCAGTTCTGAGTTCAATTTGTAAAGAAATGGAAGGAAAGATGGAAAATACCTCAGACGACGATGGAAACCTTGGGACTATGAAATTCCTAGGTATTAATATTTGATATTTATCTTGTTCTTTAGTTCATAATTCATAAGTTATATGACCATGATGATCTGCATGCATGCATTAGTTTTTCAAATGAGATTGGAATTATTATTGTGCTTCCCATAAGCATTGAACTTGCAAACTAGATATTGGTTCCACTCTATAAGCTTTTGAGAAGGCTAGTGAGTAGTTCAAATTCTTCCCTCTCTATGGCTCTAAGAAGAGGTAAAGAGGTTTGTGTATATCGGTCACTCAATTAACAGGAACTAGTGGGAATCGATGTTGTGTATTCTCAGGCATACATTACCAGAAGTAGATTGAGCGGGTAGATCGAGTAGCCTAGAATAAAGGGCATGATCAAACAGGCAGATCATGAAGCCTAGAACAAAGGGAAAATGTTGGGAGATGATAATGGTTGTTGGATTTAAATTAGGATGACATGGGTAAGTAGAGGATTAGAATCTTGTAGAGGATGATGAACCTTTATAGTGTCCCTAAGAAGAACCTCATAATAGAACACCTATCAACGTAAAAAAAACAAATAATTAAAATAAAAACTAGCATTATAATTCTAAAAAATGTCACCATTGTAAAACACTTCACCATTAAATTTAATGAATTCTTATGATAATCAAAATGAGCACCAGAGTTGAAGAAACTAGTGCCCTCAAATGTAATGGGTGTTTCAGATTTGAAATTCTACCTTCATGGCCACTATTTTGAACATACCCCACATCGTTTTATAGTCTAGAATGGATAAAAGTTCCTTCTTCCTAAGAAAACATCTCGTCATGACAATTTTGTTTTATGTTATTATTGGTATCGAATATTTTATTTTTTAAGGAAATAAAACAACCACCATCATTTTATTAATAAGAAAAGATGTACAATGTGCCTATATATAGCACCCGGTGAATATATATATTCCCCTTATCATTTCTTACAATTACTTCTCTTATCACAAACATCACCTCCAATAGTAACTAGCTAGTTATTGACCAAAATAATACATTTGTTTATCAATTCTAAAAAATTTCTTATAAGACATAAAAATAGCAGTATGAACTAATTGACCTACTATGACACCTAAAATTATACTCTAATAATGCACCTTTCATCTAAAATATAGAAAAAATATATATAATATGGAAATAAAATTTGTAAATCACATGGGGTGCTGAGGGACATTATGTAAATGGAAAAATTCCTAGAACTATGTTCGGAATTATTGTAGAATGTGGTGTAATATATTTCCCTGGGTGGCATGTTGATGCCTTCTTTTGATAATTTATCAGCAATAATTTTTTGTTCCTTGTAGATATGTCCAAAGGATATGTATCTAAAAATGATTCATGTCACCCTAATTCTCTTCATCTAGTTTAGGAGCTTATGAAGTGCCAAAAGAAAATTCTTTTGTACCCATTTAGTATCAAATATTTGAGGATTAGTGGATGATAGAGCCTTTTCTAATCAATTTCTTCCTTTCTACGTATACGGTGATTATAAAGGTGACCACTTTTGTTTTCAAATATTTAAAGGCCACCTTTTATGTTTTCAAAGTGTCATCACATTAGCTCTACCTTCTGTTGGACATATGGAATTTTCTTGAATGGGTTACTTGATGTGAGGAATGGTTGTTGCGGTACAATTGATGCATTTTTCATTGGTTTTTATTTTACTTAATTTTTGGAAGGGATGGAATTTCATTGGAGAATTTTCCATGACAGGGTGATTGGTTCCTCAAAAAAAAGTGAAACAGTTTCTCCTAACAATATGTTGGTTCTTATTTTAATTATTTTTCAGTAGGGATGGAATTTGACAATGAAATTGCCTATTATACGGAGATTTTTTTGTCAAAAATAGTGAAACATTTTCTCCCTCAATAGTATGTGTTAAAATAATATAAAAGACCATTAGAATAGTAGAAACTTGGATTATTCATATTTTAAATCCCTACCATGCTTGCCCGCATGTTTTCAATGTTGATCATGATTTACCTTTGATAGTTAGTTTGTTATGTAGTTCTCCCTTAATATTGTTATTTTATCATTTTTTTACAAACTTTGTTTCTTTTTTTCTAAATATATATGAATACAATTACATAAATTAAATACTTGTTAAATATTAGATAGCTATAAAATTATTATAGACATTCACACACTTATTTTATGAGGATTTTATATTATGAAAATTATAAAATTAATTAATTTATTATTAGTATAATTATTTATATGATTATATATATATATATATCTATATATATAGATATAGATATAGATATAGATATAGATATAGATATAGATATATAGATATATAGATATATTCTTAATCACGGAGATCCACAACCACTTTATTAAGGAGATTATTAATTTATAAATAAGATTTATTACGATATTATGGGCCAATATCATGGCTCACAAATACCTCATCCTTGAAAAGATATAACTAATTTCATAGCCAAAATTATATATATATATATATATATATATATATATATATATATATAATTAAATTTAAAAGCAACAACTTTTAAAGTAAATTTCAACCCTCTATCACAAACAAACAATAAAAAAAATTCATGAATATTAAGGTTAAATTAAAAAATAAGTCTTATTTCAAAATAGTGATACCTATTGACATAATTAGAATGAAAAATAAATTTTAGAGATGGGAGTTAGTTTTGAAATTATCTTTCATTTTACATTTTTGTTTTCCTTGTGATATGTGGTTTAAGTTCTCAACTCTCCACAACTCAGAACTAGGAATTAGGTGGCTTTTTTCATGAAACAAAAAGATAGAGAGAATGGGAGGGGAAGATAGGGGTGAGGAGTATGAGCTAACTAAAACTCGGTATGTGTGGAGTATTATTATTATTCTTTTTCACCTTGGATTTATCAAGGTATTGAGTGCTATTAGTGATCAAATCTCTAGTCATGTAACTCTTTCCTTATAGAAATTTTATCCTTTTTAGCATTTGATAAATCTTGGTTTAAGATAAATCTATATTAGTTTCAGTGACGAGTGGTTACACAAAAATTGCAGATGATCAACAATATGTATATTTATATATCTAATATTAATCTACTCATTGAAAAATTCTTCACTTTTTAAAGATGATTGAAGGTACAGAGCGTTGTATGAGGAATGGTCAATATTAACATATCTTATTTATTCTTTATTATAGTAACACAATTTCTAGATAATGTGATATCTCTTTGATTGGTTTTTTAAGTGCTTATGTTGTTGAAAATAAGTTGAAAGTTGCAACCTTTGTAAGATATAAAATAATTAATGGAGTCTTCTTATGGAGAGACTTAGTTTCAATGGCATTATTCAGAGTTGCAATAATTTATGAATTGCATTAATTATATCTTCTTACATTATCATACGTAGTTGATGAAACCATAATCTATAATGACCAAGGATAATATCAAATGTTTTTATTTTCTTAACACCCAAATATTCAAATAAATAATACATTGCATATTGGTTAATAAAAATGAATGTTGACTTCTTCCTTTGAGATATGAAATATATAGCATGATATTTTCATCCACAAAAGTTTTGTTCCAATTATGCATAACATCATGATCTTTACGTCCAAGCTATAAATTTATTTTTATACAAATCACAGATGATTTTTCACTAATTCTCATAAATTCAAATCAATGCATCCAAATATTCAACTTTGAAATTAATGAATCTACTTGATAATATACTAACATACCTGATAAATTTATTCTTACAAAATCCATGAATAATGTCCATGTCATTCTCAAACACTAAAATCAATGTATTAATGAGTTAACATGTACCTATTAGTCCAACTCTAAAACCTCTTTCTCATATACTGAATATAAATTCAATTATGTGTGAGACATACACCTTGCGTAGAATAACATTTCTCAATTAACTTTAGGAACAAAGAAATCACTATCAATATACAAAGGTTTAAAAGTCTCTTTAGCTTCAAAACAAAATTTCCCTTCTTTTCTTTCTATCTTGGTGCTTACCGCTTTTCACCTTTTACATATCTGAGAGGATTATTGAGACAAGTAGTGCACTCTACATTTTTCTATTCCATTTAGCCATATCAAGTGTAAAATCAGTTAATGTAGTATTATCACAACACTATGTACTCCATTGAACCATGTCATAGACACTTAGTTTGTTAAGAACTATTACTCCCTTGGAATCTTCCCATGTTATTTTAATTTCATTTTACTCAACACATTTCATTTACTTCTACTTTAACTTATTGTAATATAATTTTAATCTACCTATTCAATTTACTTATACATATAACTATATTTCAACTTAATTTCAACATATAATTATATTTTTTTGGTTTATGGTAAAGAGCTTTGAATTTTATTAAAACCAAAAAATATTATGAAATTTATCTAATGTTTCTCATAAATTTATATTAAAATAATCTTTTTGATAATAAAAAAATATTTTTTTACTTTTTTTACAAATGAAATTTCTGATTCTTTATTAGTGGTGAGTATTGAATTGACAATTTTTATGTGATTTAGATAGATTTATGAGGGAAAAAAAATAAAATCAATAAAATTAAAAGAAAACATCATAATGTGTATCTTTTTTCTTGATGGTTCTTCGGATATTACATTAAATGGAATGAGACACTCTATGCAAGAAACATTTACTGATAGCCAAAGCCTAATTTATGGTGTTCCTATAAAATCACACTCTTATTATTGTATATCGATAACCATACATTAATCCCACCATTCCACATTTAGTGCAACACATACACATTATGCATTTAAGGCCATCACTCCACTGCTATCTAGACTAGATGATGTAACGGAGTAATAAGGTTTTCCCTGTTATAAATTTAATAGGATTTGATAATTAATTTTACTGTTTAATATATTGATAATTTCATAATCCACGTTCTTCGTCTAATCGAAGAATGTTGGGTGATTTTACATTTTTATATTTTTTTCGAAATATTTAATCAAAATTCCTAAAAAAAAAATTGGAAACTCCTATTTTATAAAAAATTCACCATTAAAATATACAAAAATTCGAACTATCAAAAAAAATAAAATCAATATTCCTAATAAATAAAAATTTGGTTTTTATAAAAAATTTCACCCATTAAAGAAAAAAATTTAGACAAATTAATTCACATCGCCTCCTTATTGATAAGAAAATCCATCAACGGTCAAAATTTAGACCCCTTCTTATTTAAGACATTAATAAAAATTAAAATTGTGACTATAGCATTATTCCATCCAAGAAAAATCTTGACTTTCTATGTGGCTTTATGGATACAAATCTTACCAGATCCTCTTATTAGAAAAAGAGCAATCAATAATTGAAATCTATATACTTTCATTCCTCAGAAATTAATGGCTGTCACTTTTCATATACTCGGTCAAATAAAAACATTTTTTTGGGGTGTTAATGACCCTTTTTGTTAATATTAAATAGGGCGTAATTCTTTGTAGGCATCTCATTTCAACTTCACGGTTGATGGAGCGGGGTTGACTTTTACTTTTTTCAAAATCAGCAGAGGAGATTTGATCTTACAAGAATATTGTTTTTTTAAATAACCCTTTGACGACCGTGATCTATGCTTGTGCACATTACAAAATAACAATAAAATATTTTAAGAAATAAATTAAAGCTATTTTGTCATGCAAATGTGGTTAGTCATCACATCGATTCGATCAATGAAGATTCAACATGGAATTAAAATAGTTTCGCCTTCATTAAAATCCACTTTAAGCTCACCTCCCCATCTTCCATGAGTGCTCCATATTTTTTTTGAAACGATAAAATCATCTATTGCTTTGCCACATTGCTTTGCCACACAAGATCATGATACTAGTAGAAAATGAGAAATTACTGACTAGGTGACTAAAAACATTAGTCATCATAGCTTTTGCAATTGAATACTGAAAAAAATTAGTAATATTAATCAACGCAACTAAAAATGACTAACATAAACAACTAATTTAGTCCTTGGTTAAAATATATGACTAGCTAATAAGTAATACAACTAAAAATGACTAATGTGAATGACCAATTTAGTCTACGAACAAAATATGATTACCTAACCAATAGTACAATAACACAAACCAATCATATAACTTCTTCATTTTAATTGTGCATGGAAACTTCAAGGTGATGGATGAAAATCCATATGAATAGGACCTAGTTAGTAATATTTGCCTAAAAAAATATGAGAGTGTGTATGAGTTTGTAAAATAAACACACATCAAAACTTAAAAAGAAAAAATGACTTAAAATTGTTTTTGGATTCGTAACATAAGCACATATCAAAACCTTCCATAGCAATAAATTTTATCTCTATCTCTAAGGACTCTCATGAGCACCTTAAAGTACTAGGAAAACTCCAATCTGATTGCTGCAAATATAGTTCATAACTTCTTGTCACCATATAAATTCAACCCTAATTCAAGAAGCTCCCATAAGCATTAGAAAATGATGTATAAATTTTTTAAAGAAAACATGTAGATAGATTTATATTTATATAATGTAAACACATATTATAACCTCTTGGTCCTATGAATTCAAACCTAAGGTCATATGCCAGTAAGAGACTAAAGGTGTTGGAAAAAGAGCCACATATCTCATCCACTTCAAGAGAAAATTTTATATTGAACTTAGTATGTGGATCTCAATGTTATAAGTTCACAACCGACTGATAACCTAGTTTAGTTTGTAGTATTTAAAATGAAAGAAGACTAATGTTTGACAAAAGCAATTCAAACACTTTCCACTCCTATAAAAAAATAAAAATAAAAATCGGTTGAAGTGACATAGGGTTTTTAAGGTCCAAATAGGATTTATATTTACTCAACATTAAAATGAAAATAAATTAAAAAAAATATGAGTGACGGAGGATTTTCTAATATCCACAGCACCTATTTTTGCTACTGATATATATGTACATTTTGGGTCATCTCTAGCAAGAGAAGAAGAAATAATGAGCAAAGAGATTGAAAAGTAAGTTCTATGAAAGGTGTCGGTAGGTGTTCATCAATGGATCCCTGTAGCAAGCCAAAAATTCAAGTCCATTCGAGAAACAATGGAGATGTGATTAAGGTCCCAAAGAGGATTTATATTTACTTAGAATTAAAATGAAAATAGAGAAAAAAGATCTGAGTGAGGGAGGGATTTTATAATTTCCTTCACACCTGTTGCTACTACTTATATCTATGAAGATTTGGGGTCGTCCTTGAAAACATAAGAAGAAATCATGATCAAAGAGATAGAAAAGGAAGTTCTATGAAAAGTGGTCGTAGGGGTTCATTAATGGATCCCTGTAAGAAGCCCAAAACCCAAGTCCATTCCAACAATAATGGAGATGTGATTAAGGTCCCAAAGAGAATTTATTTTTACTCAGCATTAAAATGAAAATAAATTAAAAAAAATGTGAGCGAGGGAGGGATTTTCGAATGTCCCTGGCACCTGCTATTGCTACTGATATCTATGTACATTTTGGGTCGCCCTGAAAATAGAAGAAATCATGAGAAAACAGATAGAAAAGGAACTTCTATGAAAAGTGGTGGCAGACATTCATCAATATATACCTACAGGAAACCAAAAACCCAAGTCCATCTCAACAATAATGGAGATGCAAACCCCAATTCCATAGGTATGTTCATTCCCCTTTTTCTAGTTATCCATCTATTTTTTATTTGTTTCTAAATCTTCTTGTTTCTATTGGTAAGGCCTCCTTGCTCAACATTTGATTGCGTATAGTAGTTGTGCATGAAAGTAGGACAACTCAGTGACTCTTATTATCATTCCCTTCATGTTATTTTTAAGGTAAATGATAAGTGGATGCTGCAGTAACTACTATGCTCTTCGTTTTTTGGGTGTGTATCAGTAGTTTTTTTTAATGTTTCATTTCCACAATTAATGATGCTCTATCCTACCTCTAAGCAGTTTAGGAAATATTACAGGATAGGAGGGAGAAGTATGATGATACTTTTGAAGTAATGAAAATTTTCTAAGGCATAAAGGTTCAAAATTCATATTTTACATGATATTAGTAAAGACTATACTCTTTGCTTTCATTATTTATTTTTGGCTTTAACACATTTCTTCTTAAAGGCTATGAAATTACACCACCATTAGAGGTGGAACCTACACAAAAAAAGGAATCAGTTGAATTTTTCCAGGAAATAAACTATGTCAACAATATTAAGGTAATTTAATTGACTAAGTCAGTAACTGAATACTTTTATATTTAAGCTTTCAAGACTTTATTTTCTATCTAATAATGAGCTCCCCAGCCAAAAAGTGGCAAGTTGAATATGACAATTCAATCGATTATGTTAGGAAGATTAAGGAAATAAGATTAATCTATAGTCATTAATTTCTAAGAAACCCTCCAAAGCTATTTTTGTTGGGAAAATTTGTTATGAAACCAGCTCACAAAAGATAGAAAAGATAGATCAACGACTTAGAAATCAGCCTCTTCGCTGGGGAAACCTCCTTTACATTACACAAATGAACAATTCTTGGATGATACAAATGACAAAACCTCCTTTCTATATATAGGAGCCTAAGGGGTTGCAATATAACGAAATTCGGCCTAACAATAATAATATAAGGGCACAAAAATAACAATAGTGGGCTTCTATGGGGCACAATAATAACAATATGGGGACAATAGGGGAACAAAAATAACAATAAGGGATACAATGATAGTATTAATAGTAGAATCACTAGTATTATAGGGACCTAACATGCCCCTCACCTTCAAAAAAGTGTTTTCCTCAACACTTGAGTAGTTTTGGATGCTTTTGTATAAAATTCTCATCCTCCCATGTGCAATCTTCAGCAGGTCAGTTCTTCCACTTGATGAGATACTCTGAAATCGATCAATTTCATAGCTGTAAAGTTCTTTTTTCCTTGACTGCTTCAGGTTCCAATATGATTTTTCCTTCCTCATCATGTTTTGGCAACATTGTTTGAACTGGGAGCTTGTCACCTATAACCTTCTTTAAGCATGAAACATGGAAAACTGGGTGCACTCAGGAAGCTGCAGGAAGATCCAATTTGCATGCCATAGTACGTATGTTTTGCAACGCCTGGTACGGACCATAATACTTTGGTGATAATTTATTATCCTTCTTAGCTTGCTTGAGGGACATTTCTTTATATGGTTGTAGCCGTACGAATACCCAATCACCTACATTAAAACTTCTTTCGCTGCGATGTTGATATGCCTACTGTTTCATTCTATTCTGTGCCAAGGTGAGGTTATCCTTTAAGAGTTGGAGATCTTGTTGTTGATGGTCGATATGATCTTCCATTGCTTGAGCCTTAGAATTTTCTCTTAAATATGATGTGATGAATGCTGGATGATATCCATAAAGTGCCATAAATGGGGTCATTTTTGTTGTAGTTTGGAAGGAAGTGTTATAGCATCATTCAGCTAGAGGCAAGAATTCGACTCATTGTGTCTATTTATTAGATACAAAGAAACAAAGATATCCTACCAAACATTTGTTTACTATCTCAGTTTTCCCATCATATTGAGGATGATAAGATGAGATATGAGCTAACTGAGTACCAAGACAAGAAAATAATTTTGTCTAAAAAATTCCAGTGAAAATGGGATCTCTGTCACTTAAAATAATCATGGGGTTTCCATGTAGCTTTTGAATTGATGCCATAAATGTAGTAGAAACTGTACTCGCATTAAATGGATGAGATAGTGCACAAAAGTGTGCATACTTGGTAAGTCTGTCAACTACCACCATGATAACACTCTTTCCATCAGACTTGGGTAAACCTGTGATAAAATCCATCGAAACCTACTTCCAACGTTGGATTGGAATGGATAAAGGTTGTAATAGACCGCGAGACTTAATTGTTTCAACTTTGTCTTGTTGGAAAACCAAACATTCCACCACAAACTTTTGAATATCCAATTTAAGGCCATCCCAAAAAAATTCATTCTTAACCTTGTGGTAAGTTTTTAGAAATCTTGAGTACCCTCCTAAGGGAGAGGTGTGCAATTCCCTAATAATATTTCATTTGAGTTCGGAATTATTACATAGGTATAACCGATCTTTGTACCATAATGAATCATTTTTCTAGCTAAATGTATCAGATGTATTGGGATCTTGTTGTATCGTTTTAATGAATGCCCACACTTCTTCATCATTCTTCCATTCATCCCTTGCTTTGTTTATCTAATATGATTGGATAATAGAAATGATGCAAAGAAATGCTTCCACATCCTCATCCTTTCTTGAAAGTGCATCTGAAACAACATTTTGCTTCCATTTTTTGTAGATGATTTCAAATTCATAACCCAACATCTTTGTGACCCATTTTCACTGCTCTTTTGAAGATAATCTTTGTTTTAAAAAGTATTTAAGACAATCATGATCTGTTTTTACCTTGAAGTGTCTTCCCATTAGGTAGGGTCACCATTTCTTAAGTGCATATAGTATTGCCAACATTTCATTTTCATAAATAGCTTTGTGTAAATACTTTCCTTTGATTGGACGACTTTTGAAAGCAATGAGTCTTTCTTCTTGCATTAAAACAGCACCAATTCCATTTCCTGAGGCATCACATTGAAGTTTGGTGTAGCTAATATTGGAGCTTGGCAGATTTCCTATTTAAGATGTTCAAAGGCCTTCATTGCTTCTGGAGTCCATGAAAATATATCTATCTTCAATAATGTTGTTAGAGCTACTATTATTATCCCATAATTCTTAACAAACTTGCAATAATACCCTGTCAACCCGAGAAATCCTCGCATATGCTTTATGGATGTGGGGATTTTCCATTCCTTAATGGTGTTAATTTTGCTAGGGTCTACCCTAAAACCTTCATAGATACAATATGACCCAGATATTCCACCTCTTGTACTCCAAAGAAACATTTGGAGTGTTTTGCATATAATTGTTTCTCTTCCAATAGTTTGAGCACCCTGTCAACATTTTGAACATGATCCTTCCAAGACTTGTTGTAGATTAGTATATCAACAAAAAATATTAACACAAATTCTCTAAGGGTTTGAAAATGGAATTAATCAAACCTCGAAATATAGAAGGTGCATTGGTAAGGCCAAAAGGCATGACAAAAATTTCATAATGATGCTCATGAGTTCAAAAGGCTATTTTCGGAATGTCTTCAATCTTCATTCTGATTTGATGATATTTGTTGGACGCGGGGTCCCCCCAAGGCAAGTTTTGGGGCTTGAAGCCCAAGTTTTTGACTAAGTCTGATGTAAAGACTCCGCAATTTATGGGCGGGGAGTGCGAAGTTGTAATTGAGTCATATGGTTGTCTGCCCTTAATTTTGTAAATATAATGTTAGCTTGAGAGTTCTACCCATGGTTCGTGGACCATGGGATTGTATAAATAGAGTGAGGCTCTAAGTGTAAATAGACATGAAAGAAAATCGAAGATAGAAGGTCTAATGTGGAAGCATTGAGTCTAAAGTGAAAAGTCGTGTCTTTGGGTCATAGAGTAGGAGAAGGCTCTGCAGCTAACTACGCAGAGGCCTAGTAGTCTGCAGCTGAGTGTGTGGACCCCTGCAACTGAGTGCGTAGGGCAGGCTGAGTCTGTAACCAATTGAAGCATTAATAAAGAGAAGTTTTACATTATTTCTGTGTATCGTTTCCTGTTTTATGCATTGAAGTATATTGGGTATGAATTTTAAGTTTATTTTTTATTTGCTATGCGAACTTATATGAATATGTTGAATAAGTGAATATAAGATAAAGTATCTATTTACATGAAGATAACTAACTGTTATAAGAAGATAAGTAAGATCCGTAGTGTAACTTAGGGAATAGCGCAGATCGTTGCTCTAACAGTGCGAAAGCTTCACAAGCCCTAGTTAGGGTTACCTCGATTGTTAAGGAGAGGACCGGTAGGGGCCCTTTTTTTGACTTATTTGAGAGGGTGAAGACAAATATAAAAGTGCGCGAAGTGACCTACACGAAGGTATTCACAGTTAGACTAAATCGACTGCTCAGACATCTCAAGGGTGTGGAAACTTGGTTCCAGCATCCTCCCATACTACTTCGAGTGAGACGTCAGTCCGCGCTCTGCGGACTGTTGCTGAACGAGCTAGTAGTATAGGGATTTGTTTGGCTAATTAACTCTGAACCTGGGTCAGGCCCCATCAAGCCATCAAATGGTTCCATTGCCATGACCAGAATCTGCATAGAGATGTCTGATGTCATATCAATGGAATCCAACTAAGAAAGAAATTGAAGGCTGGTTGGACAGGAGAATTCATGAGTTTGCAACACAGGAGAATAGGAATCGACATCTATCAAAGGAAGAGTGGTTAGATTGCTACTTGTACATGGAGATCAATGAAATTTTCTTCGCATCTTTCCCCACTAAGTTGTACGAGTGGATTGCGAAGCTAGCAATAGCCAAGGAAGGTGGAAAATCAACAATCCTATTGTGTGGACCCCAGAGTTGGTATGCAGATTGGAAGCATTAGAGGATAAGATTGCGTGTGTTGTTGACCATTGGCTCGATCAGATTATAGGAGGGTTCATTACTGAGTTCACGGTAGATACTTCAGTTAGCTATAGCAAGGAAGAGTGACGCATTCTCAAAGGACTACAAGGTAAGTACGTAAATTCTCTGAATACTTGGATTAAATTATTATTGTGTGAAAAGAGGGTTATGCAATTACCTTGATGTTCGGAGCTACGCAAAGTGAAAAAACCTACAAAAATGAAGGAAGTAAGGGAGCAGAGAATAGCCCTTTGATTTCATTTCCATGAAGGGATGAGGAAGAGCTCATGAAGGTCTCACCAAGAAGTGAGACCAATTTGATAAGGCAGAGGATTCCGCGCATACACCTCCACCCATGCTACCACCAGCTTCACTGCCTTCACCCCCATCTTCAACCATACCACGTCTACCACCACCGCGAGTCGATATGGCAAGCGTGATAAAGTTGCCTATGTTTAAGGGAGTAAGAAATGAAGATCCAGACCAGTTTTGGTTTGTGATAAGAACTGTATGGGAAGTGTAGGGAGTTACAGATGATAATATAAAGAAATCAATGATGTTCAGTGCTCTACAGGATCATGCATTGACCTGGTATATTAAGAATTCTAATGACAATCCGAATGTGGGGATTGCGGATATCCAAATTGCGTTGAACAGAGAATTTAGCAGGCCGAAGTCAGAGGTGCAATCGATCATTGGATTCAAAGAGATCACAATGCTACCAGGCGAGACTCCTTGGGAGTTGGATCAGAGACTGAAGTGCACAATTTGTGAAGCTAATATGACTTTGACAGATGGACAACATCGTGAATGGTTTGTAGCATCGCTAACACTATATTCGGGGAACACGCTGTCACAATAGAGGTTAACAACCCAAGCAGAGGCCTTGGAGATCACGATGAGGCTGCATGAGACCCCGATATAGGATCTTAAGCTGGGAGTTCAGCAGATCCATGCACAGTTGAAAAACTTATGACTTGAGATCAAAGTCTGAAACAAGACAAAGTAACTTGCCTAGAAGTGCACAAAGAAGTATGGTGCATAAAGTGCAAGGGTCAGGGTCATGACAAGGACCACTACCCGGTGTTTGTGAATTACCTCACGGGAGGAGGGACGATGCTGTTAAGAGTGGAGACACAAGTAGTACCTAGCATGGTGCTTGCTTTGTGGTGCGCGATTTGTCAAATAGGAGGAAAGCATGCTACAGATAGCTGTCATTTGTTATAGAAGTACACACAGAATTCGCAACAATTGTTCTATCATTTTTGTAGATAAGTTGGACATGATGAGCGCACCTGTAGAAGCTATGAGTTGATGATGGATAGGACTCCCACCTACAGAGTTCAGGCTGAAACACGACCCCTTGACCAGAATGCAGGAGCGGCGTGAACTAGATTTTAGAGGTGCAGACGAGGCTGAGGTGGAGGAGGACCTGGAAGAGGTCGCGGACAACTGATATGTTTCAATTGAGAAGGCCCAAGACATTATGCCCGTGATTGTATGAATCTGATGCATCGATCATGTCTGTATTGTAACTTGTTTATTCATGAGACAGAGGATTGTCCTACCCTGATAGCTAGGCTATGTGACAAGGGAGCGCTCCAACCTCCCCTGACTCAGAACCTACAAATGATGAGGTCTGAGCCATGCGAGGAAGATCCAAATGTGAACATTGTGCTCCGAAGTGGAATTATGACAAAATATGATAAAGGAAAACAACTCAAAGATAGTACTTGGGTTCGCAAGGCTTCGACGAAAGAACCAAAGTTTGATTTGGAGTGTGCTAAGGAAACCTTCATGGAAGCTAGGAAGAGCTTCACTGATGCCTCCACTTCAGGAAGCAAAGATAGATCGGAGCTGGAAATGGACCCATCTATGCTTACGATGTTCCTAGAAACATGCATGAAGCTACTGCGCGACAGTAAGGCTGTAAAGGGATTGCAGGAACTCATTAATAGATGTGTTGGGACCACGCTAGGAGAACTGCGTGTAGTCCAAAAGATTAAAAAGCATGCGATGAGAATGGGAAGAGAAATGAGGTTGGCCGCACAGAATCGAGAATATGAGATTGACCAAGTAATTTTGGACCTAGGGTCAGAGCTCATGGGAAGGCCTACGCTGCAATGGTCTCCTATCCATTTGCAAATGGCGAACTAGCAAAAGATAATACCTATGGGGAGATTGCAGGAAATCATCATGGCTATTGAAGGAGTGAGTGCGCTAACAGACTTTGAAGTGATAGAGATTATTGATGACAGTAATCCCTACCCCACACTCCTAGGAATCGATTGGGCCACTCACATGAACTGGGTGATAAATCTGAAGAAGCACAAGATGATTTTTGAGAAGAAGTCTCTGCGTGTAGTCGTACCTTTGGACCCTGCAAAAGGATCGTGCTACACAGAGCCAGTGCACGACTATGAAAGCGATAACGATTTGAACTGGATTTATGAGATAACTACGCGAGAGAAAGACTGGGTAAATCCCACCACGGATGGATGAATCTCATGGGAGCACAAAATCTCCTGTACATCGAATTCTTATGAGGAGATTGAGCAATAGCAGAACCGGTTGCATGAGGTGACCACACTGAACGGTAATATGATGGCAAGATCGTTGCACTGCGTATTGACAGAAGTGAGGGATCTGCCTACTTATGATGGGTTAAGTGAGGTAGATACTTTCTTGAAAAAATTTGAGAGGGAGGTGCCGGAACAACAACGTTTCGAGGCTTTGAAGTGGAAACTGTGTGCTATGCCTGTGAGGTGGTGGGGTACGCACCAAGGAAGCTTTGAGGACTAGGCGAATGTAGGAGAATGATGCGCATGCATTTTTGGAAGCCTCAGATGTGATTAACAGACAAGTATGATAGATGAGATTATCCACACGCACACCTGGCCAAGTGGACAAAGGTCTATGGAGAAGAGCCACAATCTAAGTGGGTACACCTATTCTATCATACCCTAGATGTTATACCCATGATCTGGTATATAGAGACAGAGCTTCGCCATGGGATGAGTGAATGGGATATCCTGCATGAAGGGTTCCTGTTATCCTTCACTTTTGAGGATTGTTAGTGGGACAATTTGATGACGCGCTAAAAGTGGTAAAAGTAGCTATATTCAGGATACCACATGAGCCAATAGAATCGATTCAGCCTGAATGGGCTACTCAGTTGAGATGCACGCTGGAATGTTATAATGTAAATGCTGAAGAAGACGACGAGGATCCGCGAAAAATTAACATTCTAGAAACATAAGGCCATCGCGAGGTTCAAGGACCACTGATTGAAGACGTTGACATAACCGTGCCGATAAAGACAAAGCAGGTGAACATTTGTACGAAGGCCAAATGCAAGTATGCAATGCTCGACGACTACTGGGATGACACAATGGTGGATAAGGTTGTTGAGTTACCCCGCGAGTACCAGTACTTATTCCTGACCAAGATCATGGAATTAAAAGGAATCATTAGAGATTTAGGAATGATGAGGATCACATTAAAAACCAACATGAACCCAGTTAAGCAGAGACCTTACCGTTTGAATTTGAAATACAAGGAGAAGGTCTGCGTAGAACTAGACAAAATGCTCGCAGCAGGAATCATTGAGTTGGTGGAAGAATCTGATTGGGTAAGCCCTATGGTGGTGCAAGAAAAGAAGCAGAAGGGTGAAATAATAATATGCGTGTATCTAAGAAAATTGAATGATGTGTGTGTGCATGACCCATTCCCAACTCTGTTCACAGATGAAGTATTGGAAAATGTTGGTGGGCAGGAAGCATATTCTTTTACTGACGGGTTCTTAGGGTACCACCATATCAAAATTTTGCCAGAAGATAGGAGCAAGACAACCATCACAACTGAGTGGGGCTACTTTCAATACACTTTTATGCCGTTTGGGTTGAAGAACGTGTTAGCCATATTTTCTTGCATAGTTGTTGCAGCATTCAAGGAATATATCCACAACTTCCAAGAGGTTTATCGTGATGACTAGACTATATTTAGGCTGGTTAAGCACCATGTAGCGAGCTTACGCTTGATGTTGGATACTTTTCGAAGACACCAAATCGTGTTGAACCTCAAGAAGTGTACATTCCTCATTCCTTTTGGGAACCTACTGGGACACGTGGTTTGCAGACAGGGACTGATGGTAGACCCCATGAAGATTGTGATGATTCTAAATTTGGAAGTGCTGCGAAGTTTGAAACAGCTGCGTGCTACCCTAGGACATACAAGGTACTATAGGAAGTTCATCAAAAGCTATGCCTAGATCAATACGTCGATGGAAAAGCTGTTAAAAAAAGATGTTGCGTTCTACTGAAATGACGACTGCAAGAAAAGCCTAGATGTACTAAAAGAAAAAATGGCCTTTGCGCCGATCCTGGTCTTCCCAAAATGGGACAAGGAGTTTCATGTCCATGTTGATGCATCATGTATAGCGCTGGGAGCAGTACTAACACAAGATGGTGGAGAGGGATTGGATCACCCTATCACGTTCACGAGTCACAGATTGTATAAAGCAAAAAATAACTATTCCAATACTGAACGCGAGGGATTGGCTATGGTGTACGTGCTCCAGAAATATCGGCACTATTTGCTAGGGGGGCACTTCAATATGTATACAGATCATTTCGCGTTGAAATACTTGGTCAATACTCCTGTGTTGGGGGGGTGCATATGCAGGTGGCTTTTATTGTTCCAAGAATATGATTTTGGGGCTGTTGTCAAGCCTGGGCGCATGAACGCAGGATCGGATCACCTGTCGTGCATTGAGACAGGAGAGGAACCTATTAGTTTGGAGGAAGGATTACCTAACGCACAACTCTTTGTTGTGGACATAGCGGATGGACACTTTGAAAACATAATCCACTTTCTCACGATGGGAACTGCGCCAAAAGAGTACTTCATCCAGCAGAAGAAGGAACTGGTGGTGTTCGCGGAAGATTTTTCTGTCATTGCGAGGCATATATATAAGATGGGAAATGATGAGATACTGCAAAGGTATGTACCTGAATTTGAACGAAGCCATATCCTTGCAGACGTGCATGGGGGCAGTGCGGGAGGACACTATGTAGGGAGAGCGACCGCACAAAAGATTCTCCGTGTAGGGTTGTGGTGGTCGACCCTTCATCAGGATTCAAACGCACATTGCAAGGCTTGTGATGTATGTCAAAGAACATGTAAACCATTGCGGAGGGATGAGATACCTTTGAATTCGCAAATGACAATGCAACCCTCTGAAAAATGGGCGATCGACTTCGTAGGAACTATCAAACCTCAAGGAAAAATGGGTGCAAAATACATTATCACTACGACAGAGTACCTGACTCGTTGGGTAGAAGCGCAGCCGATAAAAGATTGCACGGCTGCCATGGCCACGAAGTTTTTTTTTGAACACGTATTGACACAATTTGGATGTCCGAAGATCTTGATGAGCTATCGCGGTACACATTTCCTGAAGGAAACACTTAACACGTTGACAAAAGAGTTTCAAGTGTATCATTAGAAAATCACATTGTATCACCCACAAGCCAATGGGACAGTAGAATCATTTAAAAAAATGCTGGAGACTGTTCTGACCAAAGTATGAAATGCGTAGTGAAGTGATTGGGACCTGCGCGTACTTGCAGTATTATGGGCTTATAGAAAAACGTGCAAGAAACTCATGGGACATACACCTTTCTGATTGGTCGATGGAGTGGAAGTCGCAATGCTAATGGAGTATATCGTGCCTAGTTTATTCATAGCAGTGCTCACAGGTATGACGGACTGCGGAGCATTGGAGGAGAGGCTCGCACAGTTGGAGGAACTCGAAGAGGAATGGCTTTTGGTTGGATTCCATTAGCAGGTACAAAAGCAGTGCAAAAGGCCTGGCATGATCGAAATATTAAGTGGTGCACCTTCAAGGTGAACGATTTGATGTTACTATATGATAGTAAGTTTGATAAATTCCCAGGAAAGTTCAGAATGCATTGGCTGGGACCGTATGTTATTAAGGAGGTCACAAACAGAGGCACAGTGCAACTAGTAAAGCTAAATGGAGAACCATTCCCAGGCAAAGTGATTGGCAGTTGGTTGAAGCCAAACATGGGTGGCCTGGCTATCTAACTAGCCGAAAACATCACAGTCTTCACGCTCCAGGTAGCTGAAAGAAGGCGTGAGACTATAAACAGATGCGGGGGACGCAGGAGTAGATACAGGGGAGCAGTTCCGACATCATAGTCTTCGAACATTACTTCCATGAGATACAACAGGTAGTTGCTCAGTGTGCTGCCAACCTTGCGACAGTCCGAGCAGAGTTGGGAGGTCTTCATGCGAAGATCTCCGCACCGACAGAGTGACTCAAGGGTGAGTCATGATGTTTGTTTTGGGGGCCACTTGGCGTGGGATCCCCCCAAGCCAAGTTTTGGGGCTTAAAGCTCAAGCTTGACTAAGTGCGATGTAAAGACTCCGCGATTTGTGGGCATGGAGCGTGAAGTTGTAATTGATTCATAGGGTTGTCTGCCCTTAATTTTGTAAATATAATGTCAGCTTGAGAGTTCCACCCATGGTCCATAGACCATGGGATTGTATGAATATAGTGAGGCTCTAAGTGTAAAGAGACATGGAAGGAAATTGAAGATAGAAGGTCTAATGAGGAAGCATTGAGTCCAAAGTGCATAGTCATGTCTTTGGGTCGTAGAGTACGAGAAGGCTCTCCAGCTGAGTGCACAGAGGCCTAGCAGTCGGTAGCTAAGTGCATGGACCCCTACAGCTGAGTGCATAGGGTGGGTTGAGTCTGTAACCGATTGAAGAATTAATAAAGAGAAGTTTTAGATTATTTCTGTGTATCATTTCCTGTTTTATGCATTGAAGTATATTGGGTATGAATTGCAAGTTTACTATTTATTTGCTGCGTGAACTTATATGAATATGTTGAATAAGTGAATATAAGATAAAGTATCTATTTACACGAAGATAACTAACTGCTATAAGAAGATAAGTAAGATCCGCAGTGTAACTTAGCGAAATAGCACAGATCGTTGCTCTAGTAGCATGAAAGCTTCACAGCCCTTGGTTAGGGCCGCGTGAAGGTGAATATAAAAGTATGTGAAGTGACCTGTGTGAAGGTATTCACAATTAGACTAAAGCAACCACTCAGACATCTCAAGGGTGTGGAAACTTGGTTCCAGCATTCGCCCATACCGCTTCGCATGAGACCTCAGTCCGCGCTCCGCAGACTATTACCAAAAGGGCCAGTAGTACATGGATTTGTTTGGCTAAATAAATTTTAACATGGGTTAGGCCCCATCAAGCCATCGATATCCTAAATGAAGATACAACTTGGTGAAGTGAATTGATCCATGCAATTCATCCAATAATTCCTCGATGACAGGAATGTGAAATTTATCTTTAATAGCAAGCTTGTTGAGCTCCCTATAATTTGGACACATGCATCATGATACATCCTTCTTGTGATCCAATACTAATGGAGCAAAGAAAGAACTTTGACTAGGTTGAATTATACCAGCCTCTACCATTTCTGCAACCATACATTCAATTTCACTCTTTTGGGCGTATAGATATTTGTAAGGCCTGATGTTTGGAGGTGTTAGCCTCCTGCTGCAGCAGGTTAATCATCTTTCATGATCGACATTTTTACATGCCAAATATGTCGTACTATGCATGCTCCAATGCTCCATATTTGCTACAGATGGCCAAAGAAGTGTCCATGAGAGTGTGCTAGTCCAAGTGCCACTGCTGTGTTCCAATTTTGATAAGCAAATCATTTTTTGGTTTGAGGCAGTTTTTCAGTTGGAGGACTTCAAGCGAGGCATGTCTAACTTCCCCTTCTTTCTCTTTCCCCAAATCACTCACTAACTTCCCCTAAAAGAGGTCAAGATCTACTTGATACCTCTTAGTTTCATCATTCTCCATATCATTTGCCTTGGTGAAGATCTGCTTCACTCAAGGAATGTTCACACTTCTTCTATCAATCATTTCCTCCCCATTGATGGCCTAAGACATCATACTTAGCGCTTTTTCTCATCACTGTCATATTAACTACTAACTTTACTATGTAGCTCCCTATCTATTTCCCCTTCCCCTACTAAAACTATGTATATAACTCCCCTATATACTTATCCCTTCCCCCTGGTTGAAAAATAACCATATATATCCTTGGGAATTGCTAAGTTTATCTGAAACTTAGCAAGAGCCCTCAATACCCCCTCTAACCATCTCCCAAATGCATAAGGACTGATTCCTTTGCATAGTTTCCCTTCACATGTACAAAAATCATCCTTTTGGCCTTGTTTTACCTTCCAAGGCATGAATCCTCCCTTTTTGGGCCATTGGACCCCTTATGATGGCTTATAAACCATTCAAAAGTATAAAGAAGACCTCTCCGAATGCATTAACCTTACCTTTTTCCCAAAATGCATGCTCCAATGTGAAAACGAGTCTTTTGGACCCCCTCCGATGAAATATCGTAGTCGGGAGGGAGGTCTTGTGTTGAAACAACAACATTTTTGCATGTCCGATCAGCAATGGCTGATGCGATATCGCTTATCGGCATATCGCAAATATTCGAGGTTATAAGGCATGGGTTATAATGGGCCACCGATCGCCGATATGCCGACCGGATCACAGCCATCCATCGCCCCCACTCATCCACGGTCTGCATCATTTCAGCAATCGCCCATTTCGGCGATCGCGCATATGTAAATCTCATGTCCCCGCCGATGCCGAAGCGCTGACTTAATCTCCGCCGTCCATTTGGGCCCTCAGATCAACGGCCCGCTTTTGATCACGTCGCCCCATATATTTCTCCGAATGGCCGGAGCCAAAATAATAATAAGGCACGACATATAAAAGTTTCAGGTCCGAAAGGATCCCTTTGTACAGTGAAATGGGAGTGCTCCGATATTCCGGAGAAGAAATAAAATAAATAGGGCCTGTAAAAGCATTTTGGGTCCGATGGTTTCGGGGGTCTTATGTTTGTTCCGCCGATAAGAGTTTCGCCGATGGGCCGGACCCGATATCAATAAAAAGTGGGCTTATAGAGGATTTCGGGTCCGCGCATTTCGGAGGTTTTATGTGGCCGCCCCCCGGTCTGCCCCGATGCCGATATTGTGATTTAGCGCCAGCCGTTGGATCGGCCCGCGCCGGATCCAACGGCCAGGATTTAATCCGGTGAACAGTTTGCCTCCAGCGCCAATTTTTCAATAAAATTCATGTTTTAAAGGTATTTCCGCCTATTTTGTGAAAAGGGCCATTTTCAAAGGTTTTACATGCGACGCCCGCGCCCGCCCAGTGATTTATCAGTTTAAAGACCATTTTGGATCGGCCAAGCGCCGATAGCATCCCAAAGGCCACGGAAAGTACTTGCAGCAGTTATTTTGCATTAAAGAGCAGAATGGGGCAGGTTTGACAATTAAAGAGTATCAGAGGAAAGATAAGGCCCGATTCAATGTTAGAGAAGATCAGAGGAAGCGGTAAAGTGTATTAGTGGAGATATTCCAAAGCAAATGAAAGCAGAAAAGCGCCAACAAATGTAGCAAAGCATCATTGAGCCATAAAGGCTCACCAACTCATAGGTTTTTCCATTTAAGGTAGCAGGACCACTTAAAGGCGCGGATAAAGGGAGTTTAAGGCAGAGTTATTACAGAATAGTGTATCAAGCCACATTTTGGAGCAACGTTGTTGAGCCCCATGCGCAGTTATGGCAATGAGGACAGTGCATGGCTCGAGGGACCATAATTTATTCATTCTTATGGCTACTGTCCCTGCGCAGCTGGTAGATAGGCATTCTTTCATTTATTTGCAATACATATTAGGTTAGAAGCATTGAGTTCTCCAGATCTGCTATCAGATCTGCTGTTGTAGATATTTTGTAGATATTTTCTCTATTTATACCACCCTCTGTATAGTGTAAGGGGTTGGTTGATTCACTCCAAGAGAGACTCGCATTGTATATGTGATATTTTCTATAATCAAAGACTGCTTACAACCTTGGAGAATGGACTGTTTGCTGTGTCTAAATGGTTGAAGAGTGAATGTGGAATTCTTGTGTTGTTACATGACTCAATAAGTGCTTCTTACCTCTGTTGTCCATTCATATATGCTTATATTGCTTATGTATCACCATCTAAGTTACAGAACGAAAGATTAGCTTAGAATTTGCTTGGCTGCACTCTATGCTCAGTTTCTGTGACTTCTTTATGTTTTCCTCTTGATTTAGGCATAAGTATGAATTCCTTTTGGCTCATATTTCCCCTAATTCACCCATGTATGACAGTTATCTAGGAATTCTTAACTGCTCCTAGATAGAGCTCATTCACCTTCCCTCTGTTAAGCTGAACGAGAGATTATTAGTTGCCTCTCATTCCTTAGCCTTCATTCCATCTATATTTAGCTTGAATATTGTTTTATGTGGAGCTATCTTGCTCCATATTCCTCTTGTGACCAAGAAAACGCACCAGCAGTCTCACTCTATGACTCCATGCCCAATGGTTTGAACTTATCACACTATGCATGCCTCTCTGCTTGAAAGCATCATCCTTCCCACCAAACTCAATCAAAACCCCTGTGTATAATATCTAGCCTAAAATCATCCCTTAAACAAAACTAAATCATAAAGAGAGAGCCCTCTCTGACTACTGGTAGGCTAGACCCTGCAGTCAAAAGCTTGGTTTGTGGTTACCTCGGCCGTATCCCTTTAGGAGTCAAAAGGGACAACCTGAGTGTTAACATAATGGCGACTCCACTGGGGACCTGAATCATTTGTTTATTACTGTAAACCCCCAATTTTGACTAGTTTTCCTTGTTTTCTGGAGAAAGTGTTCCTTTTCTTCAGAGCTTTTCATGTTTAGCTCTGATCTGTGACGGTGGACAGAGATCAGACACTTCAAGGTTAATTCATCCACCTGGCGACTCCACATCATCCTCATAATAAAGACTCCACTGGAGAAATGAACCCAAAAGAGATATATGAGCAGATCAGGCTTTTGACCTGGATTACTATCCAAGAGGTCATGTTTTTTCTCCATAAAGTTTTGCTATGTATATTGTATTTTAAAGACGATTCTATATCAGATTTTTATGTTTTTCCTTTGGAAAATCTTGTTGAAAAGCCTCCTTGCACATTATAGCAGCAGTCTTCAAATGCTGTTGAAAATCATCATAGAGCCAAGGAGGAACCAAAAATAGAGCCCAGTCTTACAGTTCCTGTATATACTCTTGTGTCTCGTAAAGTTCCTGATAGATATAAGCCTCTCATTTTGCCTCCTGTGCTGAATCCTTTGCCTGCAAATCATCCTGAGTATCTCCCTAGATTTGATGGAGAAAATGGTATTACTACCCAGAAACATATCCAGGTTTTTGAAGATTATCTTAATATATTTGAAGTAGAAGATGAAGATGTCAGTCTTAGGCTATTTGCCCTTTCTTTGCAAGGCAAAGTTAGGACTTGGTTTAAAGCATTGCCGGAGGCCAGCATCTCTAATCTTCAGCAGTGTGCTAAGCTCTTCCTTAATAGATGGATGATCAAAGTTAGTTTCCTCTCGCTCATTCAAGATTATGATGAGTTAAAAATGCTTCCAAATGAGTCGGTTCAGCAATTTTCTGATCGATTCAATCAAGTATATCTCTCTATGCCATTGAATATTAGGCCTCCCCCTGATCTGGCTATATTGCAATATCCAAGAGCTTTTGATCCAGAAATGGAATTTCGTTTGAGAGAAAGATGCCCGTACACTTTGAAATAGATGCAAGACGTAGCCGTGGACGTGGAGGCAAATCTAAAGAGGAGGGAGGAACAACGCAAAGCAGAGCAAGAAGAGAGACTTCATAGTGTGTTACAAAGGACAGAGGAAATGATGCAGCTGATCACAATGAAAGTGGAATGCTTAGAGCACCACAACACATCTGTTGTGCAAGAGGAAAGTAGTGACATTCACGAACAAACCTACCACAGAATAGATGATGTATTCATACAGCCATACGTGAAGGAGAAGTCTCTGGATATGCTATATGAATAAAATAACTTCCCCTCTTTCAGCTGCTTGCCAAAATACGACGAGTATGATGATTTTTATGAGCCTAACGACCAAATCAGCCTTGCAGAGGAATCAGTTCCTATTTTGGCAGGAAGTGTAGTTCAGGCTCAGCGGCTTGAATGTAATGATCAGCTTGCCCAGTTCAGCTATGAAGAAAAGGAGGAAAATGTAGAGTGTTTTGATTTCAGTGAAGGAACTTTACCATTTTGTTTTGAGTCTTTTCAATTTATCAGGGATAATTATCATGTTGTGTATTATCAAGTGTCACCTTGTGTTGCTATTAACCACCTGGAGGTTAATCAAAATATTGTTCCAAAGATATTGCCTCTAGTTTTGCAGCCCCAAATAGCCATCGAATATTAGATTGAGGAAGACTTAGAAGCAGCAGCATATGATCAAATGATCCAAGTGGATCCCCTACCTCTTTGTTTTCATCCATCTGAGTTATTCGAAGAAGAAGAAGAGGAGCAGCCTGCGCAGATCAGTCAAGTCCTATTCGAGCCAGATTGTAATAAATTGCAAGCACCTCTGCAAGTTTTGAATGACCTATCTACTGGCAGGCAGAATGATGAAAGAGATCAGCGCTTTTCTCCATTAGCAGGCTGCAAGGCTCAGTATCGAGTTGTTGATGATCTCCCGACTCCAAGGCATGGTAGCGATCCTGAACCTTTGTACAGTTCTTTATTTCAGCCTAGCAATTGTATATATATGTTGCAGGACAGTTTTGTACATTGTTTAAACACAGCAAAGGAGGTCAGTAGCTTCCTGATCTTCTCAAAGATTAACAAAGCCACATCAGATTGCAAGATCTCAGTTTTTCTCACCGGCAAGCACAAGCAGCAAAGCTCACTGATGTCTATTTTTCTTAAATGGCTGCATTGGTTATTTCACTTCACCTAACAGCAAAGTAAGTGCTGGTTAGGGTAGGTAGGTAGGTAGGATCAATAAGGCAGCCAGCCAAGATAATTTTGCAGAATACAGCAACAATTGAATACAAGGCAGTCTGACCTGCTGTTCTTGGCTTTTCACAAGGAAAAGCCATCCCCAAGTGGAGCCACTGTTAGCCTCCTGCTGCAGCAGGTTAATCATCTTTCATGATCGACATTTTTACATGCCAAATATGTTGTACTATGCATGCTCCAATGCTCCATATTTGCTACAGATGGCCAAAGAAGTGTCCATGAGAGTGTGCTAGTCCAAGTGCCACTGCTGTGTTCCAATTTTGATAAGCAAATCATTTTTTGATTTGAGATAGTTGTTCAGTTGGAGGACTTCAAGAGAGGCATGTCTAACTTCCCCTTATTTCTCTTTCCCCAAATCACTCACTAACTTCCCCTAAAAAAGGTCAAGATCTGCTTGATACCTCTTAGTTTCATCATTCTCCATATCATTTGCCTTGGTGAAGATCTGCTTCACTCAAGGAATGTTCACACTTCTTCTATCAATCATTTTCCCCCATTGATAGCCTAAGACATCATACTTAGCGCTTTTTCTCATCATTGTCATATTAACTACTAACTTTACTATGTAGCTCCCTATCTATTTCCCCTTCCCCTACTAAAACTATGTATATAACTCCCCTATATACTTATCCCTTCCCCCTGGTTGAAAAATAACCATATATATCCTCGGGAATTGCTAAGTTTATCTGAAACTTAGCAAGAGCCCTCAATACCCCCTCTAACCATCTCCCAAATGCATAAGGACTGATTCCTTTGCATAGTTTCCCTTCACATGTACAAAAACATCCTTTTGGCCTTGTTTTACCTTCCAAGGCATGAATCTTCCCTTTTTGGGCCATTGGACCCCTTCCGATGGCTTATAAACCATTCAAAAGTATAAAGAAGACCCCTCCGAATGCATTAACCTTACCTTTTTCCCAAAATGCATGCTCCAATGTGAAAAAGAGTCTTTTGGACCCCCTTCGATGCAATATCGCAGTCGGGAGGGAGGTCTTGTGTTGAAACAACAACATTTTTGCATGTCCGATCAGCAATGGCCGATGCGATATCGCTTATCGGCATATCGCAAATATTCGGGGTTATAAGGCATGGGTTATAATGGGCCACCGATCGCCGATATGCCGACTGGATCACAGCCGTCCATCGCCCCCACTCATCCACGGTCTGCATCATTTTGGCGATCGCCCATTTCGGCGATCACGCATATGTAAATCTCATGTCCCCACTGATGCCGAAGCGCCGACTTAATCTTCGCCGTCCATTTGGGCCCTCAGATCAACGACCCGCTTTTGATCGCATCGCCCCATATATTTCTCCGACTGGCCGGAGCCGAAATAATAATAAGGCATGACATATAAAAGTTTCGGGTCCGAAAGGAACCCTTTGTACAACGAAATGGGAGTGCTTCGATATTCCGGAGCCGAAATAAAATAAAGAGGGCCTGTAAAAGCATTTCGGGTCCGATGGTTTCGGGGGTCTTATGTTTGTTCCGCCGATAAGAGTTTCGCCGATGGGCCGGACCCGATATCAATAAAAAGTGGGCTTATAGAGGATTTCGGGTCCGCGCATTTTGGAGGTTTTATGTGGCTGCCCCCCGGTCTGCCCCGATGCTGATATTGCGATTTAGCGCCAGCCGTTGGATCGGCTCGCGCCGGATCCAACGGACAGGATTTAATCCGGTGAACAGTTTGCCTCCAGCGCCAATTTTTCAATAAAATTCATGTTTTAAAGGTATTTCCGCCTATTTTGTGAAAAGGGCCATTTTCAAAGGTTTTACATGCGATGCCCGCGCCCGCCCAATGCTTTATCAGTTTAAAGACCATTTTGGATCGGCCAAGCACCGATAGCATCCCAAAGGCCACGGAAAGCACTTGCGGCAGTGATTTTGCATTAAAGAGCAGAATGGGGTGGGTTTGACAGTTAAAGAGTATCAGAGGAAAGATAAGGCCCGATTCAATGTCAGAGAAGATCAGAGGAAGCAGTAAAGTGTATCAGTGGAGATCTTCCAAAGCAGATGAAAGCAGAAAAGCCCCAGCAAATGTAGCAAAGCATCATTGAGCCATAAAGGCTCACCAACTCACAGTTTTTGCCATTTAAGGCAGCAGGACCACTTAAAGGTGCGGATAAAGGGAGTTTAAGGCAGAGTTATTACAGAACAGTGTATCAAGCCACATTTTGGAGCAACGCTGTTGAGCCCCATGTGCAGTTATGGAAATGAGGATAATGCATTGCTCGAGGGACCATAATTTATTCATTCTTATGGCTGCTGTCCCTGCGCAGCTGGTAGATAGGCATTCTTTCATTTATTTGCAATACATGTTAGGTTAGAAGCATTGAGTTCTCCAGATCTTCTATCAGATCTGCTGTTGTAGATATTTTGTAGATATTTTCTCTATTTATACCACCCTCTGTATAGTGTAAGGGGTTGGTTGATTCACTCCAAGAGAGACTCGCATTGTATATCTGGTATTTTCTATAATCAAAGACTGCTTACAAGCTTGGAGAATGGACTGTTTTCTATGTCTAAATGGTTGAAGAGTGAATGTGGAATTCTTGTGCTGTTACATGACTCAATAAGTGCTTCTTACCTATGTTGTCCATTCATATATGCTTATATTGCCTATGTATCACCATCTAAGTTACAGAACGAAATATTAGCTTAGAATTTGCTTGGCTGCACTCTATGCTCAGTTTTTGTGACTTCTTTATGTTTTCCTCTTGTTTTAGGCATAAGTATGAATTCCTTTCGGCTCATATTTCCCCTAATTCACCCATGTATGACAGTTATCTAGGAATTCTTAACTGCTCCTAGATAGTGCTCATTCACCTTCCCTCTGTTAAGCTGAATGAGAGATTCTTAGTTGCCTCTCATTCCTTAGCCTTCATTCCATCTATATTTAGCTTGAATATTGTTTTATGTGGAGCTATCTTGCTCCATATTCCTCTTGTGACCAAGAAAATGCACCAGCAGTCTCACTCCATGACTCCATGCCCAATGGTTTGAACTTATCACACTATGCATGCCTCTCCGCTTGAAAGCATCATCCTTCACACCAAACTCAATCAAAACCCCTGTGTATAATATCTAGCCTAAAATCATCCCTTAAACAAAGCTAAATCATAAAGAGAGAGCCCTCTCTGACTGCCGGTAGGCTAGGACCTGCATTCAAAAGCTTGGTTTGTGGTTACCTTGGTCGTATCCCTTTAGGAGTCAAAAGGGACAACCTGAGTGTTAACAGGAGGAACACTTCCTAGAATCAAATGAATATCATGATGAGGATCACGAATAGGTGGGAGACCTTTAGGAGTCTCAAATACATTGGAATTATTGTCTAAGACTTTTTGGAGATCTGGAGAAATAGATGATTTCGATGTGGGAACCTCTAGTGAACATAACTATGCAATTATGCCTCTTTGTTCTTTCTTTAGAAGCTTTGTCATTCCGTTAGAGCTAATTATCTTTCTCGTTTTCCCTGCAATACCCCTTAATTCAACTTCCTTTCCTTATTGAAATTAAAAGTTATTGTACCCAAGGATTGTGGCCATTGGACTCCTAGTACAACATCAGCACCACCCATTGGAATGGAAACCATTGGGCTATTTGATACATATTATCCCATGGATAGATTGATATAATGGCAATTTCCAGGGTAATTTATTGTTCCTCCACTTGCAACCATCACTTAACACTTTGTTTCTAGATATAGGAAGCAATTCAATTCCTCGGCTATCCTACATTGAATAAAAATATGGGTACTACCCGAATAAATTAACACTATTACCTTTTTCTTCTTGATATGCCCTTCTATCTTGATAGTTTGAGGAGTGGTAATTCCAGCCAATGCATTACAAGATATGGTCGGATTCATTTCTTCTTTATCTAGGATTTGTTCTTGGTGTATATCTTCTTCTTTTGACGTTTCTTGTTCTTTTTCTTCGTCGACTTCACAATCTATGTAAACTAATTTCTTCTTAGCACACTTATGACCTTTAGTGTATTTGCTATCACAACTATAACAAAGCCCTTTTGCCATTTTTTCTTCCAATTTTTTTGGTGTCAACCTTGTAGGTTGTGGATGGCTAGGGGCAACAACACTTCCATGTTTATGATTGTGAGTGGTAGGCTTCCTTGTTGCCATAATTTTTCTTTCCATTTTTCTTGCCAACCTGAATGCCTTCTCCAATGAATAAGGTTCCTAAAGGTGAACATCATGGTGGATGTTATCCTTTAAAGTCCCTATGAACACATCAATCCTATGCTCCTCTCGAGTATATTTTACTCTTATATTAAATTTTTGGAAGTTCTCAATGTGCTCCATCATTGGACCCTTTTGTTTGAGATTTATAAAGTGGCTAAAAAAAGTGTTGCTTTTTGTATTCTCATAATGTGCTATCATTTCATCCATAAAAATAGCCCAAGTGACAATTTTTTTACGAGAGCAAAGCCATCGATACCATATAAACTGATTTGGTTCCGAATATAATGTTACAACGCGTACCTTTTGTGTGTTTTTCACATTATGGAGATCGAAAAATTACTCTATCTATACTATGCATGTTACGGGATCCTTGCCATCAAAATTCCTTATATCGATCTTCGGAACATGGTGGGTCTTCTATCCAATGTTAGAGTCTATGAAATCATGATTAAACATTTATTTCTTTCTTATCATGAGTTTCCTTTACTACCCTTTCACCATTAGTAAGCATTTATTGTAGAAACTTTGTCAAATCTGTCTTGAAATCTTCCATCTTGACATCCATGCCTTTCTTTAAATCATCCTTCTTATCTTCTACGCCATCCATCTTAGCTTCCATGCCTTTCTTTAAACCATCCATCTTAGCTTCCATGCCATTCATCTTAGCTTCTACGTCTTTCTTTAAACCATCCATCTTAGCTTCTGTTACTTTTTGTGAGAGTGAATTTTGTTGCACTTGGTCTCGTAATTTTGATATATCATGTCGCATTTCTTCCTCTTCTTCATGAGTCATGCTAGAGCTTTCAGGTTTCTTACTAGGTGTTTCCATTTTCTTTCTTCGGGACATCAATTAATGATAATAATGCTTCACTATGCCCTTTTAATTCCATTAAACTAATTTTTCAAACAAAACTTATGATTTTTTTTTTTTAAATCTATACACCGTTTTTCACTTTGTAGGAGCTCGATATTGAATCTAATGTATCTCTATAATTTTGAATCGCCAAGTTCTAAAATTGCTTCTTGCAATAACCCTCTGAGTCCTCTTTCTAACCCCACAAGTATGATCAAGATTTGATTCTCCAATGAAGAGTTGTGCCAAATCTCCCACGATGGCCTAATTATAGATTGGTTCAGTAGAGCGAGCTTGTACAAAGTGCCATGTGTCCTTGTTTTGACCTTAGGACCTGAAACCGATACAAAGAAAACTACAGGCCATCCTCGTTCTGTAATGTCTTACGAAATTTCAATCTGATGCTCAGAAAACATGTTATGGAGATTTTTCCCAGGTCACATGCTTTATATATAATTCAGGATCCTGCAAAAAATATAACTTCCTTGGATCATATCTTCGAAAATATAGCGAAAATAGATCTGAAATTCAGACCCGAGGTTCAGAGAGATTTCGGCTCAAATGGGTTTTTTTTAGCTTCTGAAACATCACAGAAAAAAGTTATAGTGAAAATGGCATGATGGTTGTTTGGACCAGCAAAACCCTAGAATCCAAGCTCTCATACCAAATGTTATGAAACCAGCTCACAAAAATATAGAAAAGATATATCAACGACTTAAAAATCAGCCTCTTCGAGGGGGCAACCTCCTCTACATTACACAAATGAACAATTCTTGGATGATACAAATGACAAAACCTCCTTTCTATATATAGGAGTCTAAGGGGTCACAATATAACCAAAGCTGACCTAACAATACTAATATAAGGGCACAAAAATAACAATAGTGGCCTTCTATGGGGTACAATAATAACAATATGGGGACAATAGGGGCACAACAATAACAATAAGGGATACAATGACAATGATAATAGGGGAATCACTAATATTATGGGGACCTAACAAAATTACTGAGAGGGGGGTGTGGTGAATCAATATTTTAAAGCTCACTTAAACCTTTCAATTTCTTATTCATACTTTTGTATGATACTATCATTAAGTAAAACAAGGTATGTATGCGACTATGATGAAGGAAAACCACATATATCCAATTATCTAACTTTTCATATATTTCATCATCTATTCTAGTTTAACTAATGTATCATTACTTGATTAGCATTTAATTAAGTTGTAATCATGAGTAGTAAAAACAGAATAAACCATCACACATAAGCAACATAACAACACATGAGCACGCCAAGAGTTTTAGGCAGAATCCCAATGTGGCAGAAAACCACAATGCTGCCATCCATGTCTTCATATTTGTATTATAAATTAAACCATCTTACAATATTGTACTATCATAGACTCATACCAGTATGTAGGCAGCTATTTGCAGAAGGCTACAACCTTCGCTCATTCTCTAGCACCCACTAGAAGGGAGCTTCTACCTCTTGATCATATTTTCTAGCTTTACGACTTCCTCACTGAAGGCTCATACCCTTAGCACCTCTGTGGACCACATTTCATAATATTTCATACGAGATCCACCTAACTCACAACATCAAACATGTAGGCCATTTTTCATCATATTTTCAGATTGGACCCACTTCCATCATTTAAGCCCAATATCAAATAACAATTCTGAAACCAAAAATTGAATAAACTCAACCAATCATGAACTAAATGAATCATCAAATCAATAACTGAGTCTCAGTCAACTATTGCAACTAGATCAAACTAAACTAGAACATATCATATTAATGCACAGTTACTTAACAATAAGACAAATGTTGTTACCCATCATAGAAACCAACTACGTTTACTGCAAACCTTGATCGTGCATACATCATATTGTATACGTTATTGTTTTGATTCATACCCATGTATGTATGTGCTTTCAATGAATCACACCTATGTACAGAGATCAACACATTGATAACTGAATCTGCATTATTGTACCACTAAATTAATCATTCAATCACACACTCAAACCATTATAGATTACTGAGCCAAATATAGATCACCATACAACAGTATCATCACAAGTCAACATTGCAATCCACAATCAGCTCAACCCAACTAGTACTATCAAACATAGATTATCATAAGGGAGACTTCATCGATAGACAATAACAAACATAACAAAACAAATAATACTACAAAACCCTAGCAGACATATGTGGCTCTTATAAAGAACTTTTGTGTATGTGCGCGCTTGTCAATCACCACACATGTGTACATATCTATCCATACTACATAATATATATGTGATTACCCAAAAGTAGATCTTCATATGTACATGAATTCTCAATGGAAAACCAACATACAGATCTATAACCACTGAGTCATACCTTCACTACTCAGCAAAACATTTTTCAAACCCAAATCCCAGCATGAAAACTATTACAGACACATCATAATTTCATCATCACAGATCTATCAAACCATAAAAATATTATTCAATATGTGGTCATTTCAAATCTATTTGATTTTATCCATCTCCATGCTTCCTCGTGCACACCTATTTTAGATCATTTCATTCATAATAATTCATCAAATGCACACATGAACACTTGATCTCCATCTCCTTATATAGTATAAACCTTAGCCAATACCTTAGTGTTGGGTGCGGGATCCCCCAAGGGTAGTTTTGGAGCTAAAAGCCCATATTTGGGTCATAATTTTGTAATCCAAGTGTAAAGACTCCACATTTTATGGTTGCGGAGCGTGTAGATGTTAAAGAGTCATAGGGTTGTCTACCCTTACTTTGGAAATGTAATGTCGGCTGTAAAATATCTACCCATGGTCCGCAGACCATGGGGTTGTATAAATAGAGCTAAGCTCTAAGTAGTTATAGAAATCAATCAATGAATAAATATCGAACATGTATGATAGATAGCTATGAAGTAGAAGTCTAATTCTTGGGTTGTAGCATAGGTAGAGGCTCTGCAACTGAGTGCGTAGAGGCTTAGAAGTCCACGGCTAAGTGCGCGGACCCTTGTAGCTGAGTGCGTAGGGCAAGTCGAGTCTGTAATAGTTTGGAATTATCAATAAAGAGAAGTATTAGACAATTTATATGTCTTTATTTCCTGTTTATGCATCTGGTTATATTGGGTATTAATTTCACTTATAATGCTTATATAACGCACGAATATATGTAATTGTGTTGGTTAAGTGAATGCAAGTAAGAACATATGTTTACATGAAGCTAACTAAGATCTATTAGTAAGACAAGTAAGATACTTAGCGTAGTGTTGGAAATATCACAGCTCAATGCCCTAGTAGCGCGAAAGTATTTTAGCCCCAAGTTAGGGCTGTGCAAAAGGCAATTTTACCCTTCCACGGAGGTACTGAAGGGTGGAAGAGAGGGCTAGGAAAACTGTGCGAAGGCAGGTATAGCCAGAATAAACCGACATCACATCCATCTCAAGGGTGCGGAAACTTGGTTCCAACATCCCCCCATATTTCTTCAGGTGAGACTTCAGTCTGCGCTCCACGGGCTAATGCCAAAAGGGCCAGTAGTGTAGGCATTTGTTTCGCTAACTAACGTTGAACCTGGGTCAGGCCCCCACAAGCCAACGAATGGTTCCGTTGCCTGGAATGGAATCTGCATAAGGGATGTACGATGTCGTATCACTGGAATCCAACTAATAAAGAAATCGAAGTCTAGTTGGACATAAGGATTCACGAGTTTGCAGCACATGAAAACAAAAACCTACAATTGTCAAAGGAATAGTGGTTAGACCGATACCTGTATACGGAGATCCAAGAAATCTTTTTCGCCTCCTTTCCTACTGAGCTATACGAGTGGATTGTGAAGCTAGAAGATAGCCAAGGAAGGTGGAAACTTGACGGTCCTATTGTGTGGACCCCGGAGCTAGTGCAAAGGTTGGAAGCATCAGAGGATAAGATCATGCGCATTGTCGACCATTGGCTCGATCGCATCATAGGATGGTTTGTTACTGAATTCATGTTCGACACCTTAGTCTACTATAGCAAGGTAGAGCGATGCTTTTTCTAAAGACCGCGAGGTAAGTACGTTAAATATTTGAATACTTGGATTAAAATTCTGTTGTGCGAAAAATGGGTTATGCAACTACCTTGATTTCACCTCCGCGAGGGGACAAAGAAGGGATAACTAAGGTCTCATCACGAAGTGCTATTTAGTTGATAAGACAAGGATTCCCACGAGTACCACCTTCGCCCACACCACCTCCATCTTCACCACCATCACCTCCAACTTCACCTGTACCACCTCCACCTCCACCGCGATTTAGTATGGCGAAGACAGTGAAGTTTCATTTGTTCAAGGGCTTGGGAAATGAGGACGCAGATCAATTCTGGTTCATTGTGAGGGCTGGATGGGAAGCTCAAGGTGTTACAGATGATCATATAAAGAAGGCAATGTTGGTTAGTGCTCTGCAAGATTGTATGCTAACCTAGTACATTAAGTTCTCTAACGATAACCCGAATGCTAGAGTAGCAGACATCCAAGCAGCACTAAGTAGGAAATTTAGCGGGCCTAAGTCCGAGTCACAGTCAATTGTGGGATTCAAAGAGATCGTGATGCGACTAGGCAAGATGTCATGGGAATTGGATCAAAGATTGAAGTGTCAAATCAATGAAGCCAATATGAATTTGATGGATGGACAACATCGTGAGTGGTTTGTGGCTTCACTACTATCCCACTTGAGGAGCGCATTGTCATAACAGAAGATTAAAAATTAGGTAGAAGATTTGGAGATTTCCATTAAACTACATGAGACTCCAATGCAAGATCCTAATCTAGGAGTTCAACAGATCCACACATAGCTGCAGAATATTTGCCTTGAGATGCAATGTCTGAAGTAGAAAAGGACGGTTCAGCCAGAGGTACGTGAGGAGGTATGGTGCTTGAAATGCAAGAGTCAGGGTCATGACAAAGACCACTACCTGGTCTTTACAAATTATCTTGCAGGAGGAGGACCGATGCCTTTAAGGCTGGAAGCTCAAGCAGTACCTAGCACGACACCTACTTTATGGTGCACTATCTGCCAAGTAGCCATAAAAAATGCCACAGATAACTGCCACTTATTACAGAAGTATGTGCAAACACTGCAATAGTTGTTCTGCAACTTTTGCAGATCGGTAGGACATGATGAGCGTACTTGTAGGAGCTATGGATTGATGATGGATAGAACTCCCACCTACAGGGTTTAGGCCAAGATGTGGCCCCTTGACAAGAATGTAGGGATGGCGTGAACAGGATTTCAAGGGCATGGACGAGGCCGAGGCGGAGGAGGACCTGGTAGAGGTCGTGGACAGTTGATTTTCTACAATTGCGGAGGGCCAGGATAGTATGCCCATGATTGCACTAATCCAATGCACCTGTCGTGCAAGTATTGCATGATGTTTGATCATGAAATAGAATATTGTCCTATGTTGATAGTTAGGATATGTGACAAAGCAGTGCTACCACCTCCCCCGACTCAGAACCTGTAGATGATGAGGTCTGAGCAATGCGAGGAAGATCCAAACGTAAACATAGTGCTTCGGAGTGGAATCGCGACGGGAGATGAAAAGGGGAAACAATCAGAAGATAGTACATGGGTTCGCATAGCCCCAATGAAAGAGGCAGAGTTCTATTTGGATCGCACTCATGAAGCATTCATGGAAGCTAAGAAGAGCTTCACTGAGGCCTCCACTTCAGGAAGCAAGGATAAACCGGAGCCAAAGATGGACCCCTCTATGCTCACAACTTTCTTGGAAACCTGTATGAAGTTACTGCACGACAGTAAGGTTGTGAAAGGGTTACAAGAACTCATCAATAAATGTGTTGGGACTGCACCAGGTGAACCGTGTATAGATCAAAATATTGGTAAGCATAATACAAGGATGGGGCGTGAAATGAGACTTACCATGCAGATCGGAGAATACGAAATGGATCAAGTCATTCTAGATTTGGTATCAGATGTGAATGTTCTATCGAAATATACATGGGAGAGAATGGGGAGACCTGTGCTACAATGGTCTCCGATTCAACTAAGGTTGGCGACTCCGTAGAAAATCACACCCATGGGTGGTTTGCAGGGAGTGACCATGGTTATTGAGGCAGTGATCCTGTTGGCAGAACTTGAAGTAATAAAGATTGTGGATGACAACAATCCCTATCCTATGCTCCTGGAATTTACTGGGATACTTATATGAACATGGTAATCAATCTAAAAACTGAAATATGATCTTTGAGAAGAAATCACTGCACGTAATAATACCCCTAGATCCTGCTGAAGGATCATGCTATACGGAACTAGTCCACGACTATGAGAGTGATGATGATCTAGAATACATCTATAAGATGATAGTGTGAGACCAAGATTGGGTGAATACCATCCCGGATGGATGGATTAAATGGGATTGTGAGTGTTCCTGCACTTCAGACTCTGACAAATAAATAGAACACTAGAAGAATTGATTACACAAAGTAACTATGCTGAATTGCAACATGATGACCCGGTTGTTGCACTGCGTGTCATGAGAGGTAATAACTTTGTCTACTTATGATGGTCTAAATGAGGTAAATACCTTCTTGGATGCACTTGGAAGGGAGGTGCTAGAAAAGCAACGCTTCCAGGCCTTGGACTGGGCACTGCACGCTATGCCCACAAGATGGTGGGGTACGCACAAGGGAAGTTTTGATGATTGGCACAAATGTAGGAGGATGATGCGAGCACGATTTGGGAAGCCTACGATGTGACTGGCAGACAAGTATGATGGGAAGAGTGATCCGTGCACACATTTGGCCAAATGGAAAAAAGCCACAACCTGAATGGGTGCACCTATTCTATCATACCCTAGATGTTATCCTAATGAATTGGTATATAGAAACAAAGCTCTGCCATGAGACAGGTGAGACAGATATCCTGCGTGAAGAATTCATGATGACATTTAGTTTTGAGGATGGGTTTGATGATATTGATGAAGTGCTACAAGAGGTGAAAGCAACCATATTTAAGATATCATAGGATCCTTTAGACTTGACACAGCCTGAATGGGCTACTCAGCTGAGTGGCGCACTGGAATGTTATAATGTAACTGCTAAAGAGGAGGACAAGGATCCATGGAAGATTAACATTTCGGAAACAGAGGGCCACCATGAGGTCTAAGGACCACGGTTTGAGAACCTTGATATAACCACGTCAGTGAGAACTAAACAGGTGAACATTGGTACGGAGGCAGAACCCAAATTCACGAAGATTGGAGACTACTGGGACAACGCGACGGTGGATAAGGTCACTGAATTACTCCACGAATATTAGGACTTATTCCCTACCTTTTACAGATTTGAAAGGAATAATTGGAGATCTCGGAGTGATTAAGATCACGTTAAAACCCAACGTGAAGCCAATTAAGCAGAGGCCTTACCTCCAGAATCCGAAATACAAGGAAAAGGTCCGCTTAGAGCTAGACAAAATGTTAGCAGTAGGCATCATTAAGCATGTGAAGGAATCTAATTGGGTAAGCCCAATGGTGGTGCAAGAGAAGAAGCAGAAGGATTAGATAAGGATATGCGTGGATCTCAGAAAACTAAATGACACTTGTGTGCATGATCCTTTCCCAACTCCATTCACAGATGAAGTGTTGGACAATGTAGGTGGCCACAAAGCATACTCCTTAACTGATGGGTTCTCTCGGTACCACCAAATCAAAATCGCACTCAAGTATAGGAACAAGAAAACCTTCACAATTAAGTGGGGTTGTTTTCAATACACTGTAATGTTGTTTGGGTTGAAGAATGTTCCTGCTATCTCTTTGTGCATGGTTGTTGCAGCATTCAAGGAATTTATTCATAAGTTCCTGGAGGTATATTTTGATGACTGGACTTTATTTGGGCTTGTTAAGCGCCATGTAGTGAGCTTGCACTTGATGCTGGATACTTGTCGAAGATACCAAATCACACTCAACCTCAAGAAGTGTCTGTTTTGCATTCCTTTTGGGAACCTATTGGGGCATGTGGTTTGCAGACAAGGGCTGATGGTAAATCCCGCGAAGATTGCAGTGATTCTGAACTTGGAAGCACCGAGGAGTGTGAAACAATTATGCACTACTTTGGGACATACGAGATATTACAAGAAGTTTATCAAAGGTTATGCCCAGATCAATGCACCGATGGAAAATTTATTGAAGAAGGATGTCTCGTTCTACTAGAATGATTACTATAAGAAAAGCCTAGATATATTGAAAGAAAAGATGGTTACCATGCCGATTATAGTCTTTACGAACTGGAAGAAAAAGTTTCATGTATATGTTGATGCGTCATGTATAGTGTTGGGGGAAGTACTAACACAAGATGGCAGAGAAGGATTGGACCATCCTATCACATTTGCAAGCTACAAATTATCCAAAGCAGAGAAGAACTATTCCACCATTTAGCGCAAGGGGCTAGCTATGGTGTATGCGCTCCAAATGTATCGACACTACTTGCTAGGAGGTCACTTTAAGATGTATATGGATCAATTTGCGCTAAAGTACCTGGACAATAAACCTGTGTTGGGGGGGGGGAATTTTTTGATGGCTCTTATTATTCCAAGAATACGATTTCAAAGTTGTTGTGAAGCCTGCACGATTGAACGCGGGACCATGTCATTTGTCATGCATCAAGACAGGGGAGGAACCCACTAATTTGGAGGAAGAATTACTTGACATGCAGCTCTTTGCTGTGTGCATCACAGATGGACATTTTAAGGATATAATACACTTCCTAACAACAGGAACTACGCTAGAAGGATACTCTGTCCAACAAAAGACAGAATTAGTGGTGTGCGCAGTAGATTTCTCTGTCATTGCTGGCCATCTATACAAGATGGGGACTGATGAGATATTATGAAGATATGTGCTGGAGTTTGAGAGAAGAAGCATCCTCGCAGATGCTCATGTGGGAATTGTGGGAGGATATTATGTAGGGAGAGCAACTGCACAGAAAATTCTCTGCACAGGGTTGTGGTGGCCAACCCTTCATCAGGATTCAAAAGCGTATTGCAAGGCCTGTGATGTATGCCGGCGAACAGGTAGGTCATCATGGAGGGATGAAATAACTTTGAATCCACAAATAACGTTACAACCCTTTGAAAAGTGGGAAATAGATTTTGTAAGACCTATTCAGCCCCAAGGGAAGACAGGCACAAGGTACATTATCATTGTGACGAAGTACTTGACTCGTTGGGTAGAAGTGCAACCAATGAAGGATTGCACGGGCATAACTACCTTGAAGTTTCTATTTGTGCATGAATTGACGCAATTTGGATGTCTAAAGATTTTGATGAGTGATTTGGGTACACACTTTCTGAACAAAATGATTAGCGTGCTAATGGAAGAATTTCAAGTGTTTCACCAAAAGAGCACACTTTATCACCCATAGGCTAAGAAGACAGTGGAGGCATTCAACAAAGTGCTTGCAACTGCACTGACCAAGGTTTGCAATGCTTAGCGAAGTGATTGGGACCTACGCATACCTATAGTATTGTGGGCTTATCGGACGATGTGCAAAAAGCTAATAGGATATACATCCTTTAGGCTGGTATACGGGGTTGAAGCAGTAATGCCTATGGAATACATCGTCCCTAGTCTATGCATAGTAGCACTCACTGGTATGACGGATCACAGAGCCCTGGAAGAGAGGCTCACGCAGTTGGATGATCTTGAAGAAGAGAGATTTTTGGTTGGATTTCACCAGTAGGTCCAAAAGTAGCGCAAGAAAACATGGCATGTTTGCCATATTAAGCTATGCACCTTTAAGGTGAATGACTTGGTGTTGCTGTATGATAGCAATTTTGATAAATTTCTAGGGAAATTTAGAATGTGTTGGTTGGGGCCCTATGTTATTAAGGATATTACCAATGGTGGCGCGATCTAGCTGGTTAAGTTGAATGGCGATTGCTTTCTATGAAAGGTGAATGGTAGTCAATTGAAGCCATACAAAGGTGGCTCGACTATTTGAATAGGTGACAAAAGCATAGTCTTAGCACTCTAGGCAATTGAAAGGAGGCATGGGACTATAAACTACACTACCTGGGTTAGGGAGCTGTGCGATTTCAGGACTATGCGAAGCAAGGAAGTGTCACAAGGTCTGTGACAGCGTGAAGACAGTTGTACTAGCACGCATGTCTACTGGAAAGTGACCGTTAAAGTCATTATTCATGATTTGATGGTTGGTTTGAGGCCAATGGAGTGGGAAACAAGCATTTAAGGCGAACTTTATGGCTCAAATTATTGAAAATCTGTTGCCAATATAGCATTAATGGGCTGAATGTGGGGGTGACAGTCAAATTCGAATTCAAAAGGCCCTATAAATTACAAGTGGATGTCTAGCAAAAAACACTTGGTATTTTAAAAATCTAGTTGTTGCGCTGTCAAGTGCGTATGGACCTTACGAATTTTGAGGCTTTGAGAGCAAGTTCAATGTTTACAAAATTGCTGACAGAGACACAAGACCTCCTAATTAGAATGATGTCGACACCTGAGGAAGACGCGCAAGAAATTGTGGTAGTAGAAGCCCCAGAGAGCGTCGGAGCAATAGTTGAGGTCCCTAAATCACCTAGAAGACTGAGACCTAAGAAGGATAAGCAGGCTATGATCCCGGTGTGCATCTCACCACAAAACCCACATAGGCCCAAGCTCACCTTGCAGGAAAATGGGAAGGCCATTAATCTGGAGGCCGACGAGGAGGAATATGAAGAAATCCTTGTGGATGACGAGGACATGGAAATGGAAGTTGAAACCTAGGGTGCAGACCCTATTACTCGGTTACCCAAATACATTCCTCCATGCAAGGGCAATGCCAAGGTGCCGAAGGACATAGATGAGAGCAAGATCTCCCTGCAAACTCCGCTGCTCCCAGATGATATTTTTTTTCAGGGGCCACACTTAGGGTGAGTTCCTATACTGAATTTTTAAGATTGGGACCTCGTGGATCATGAGAAATTCCCGCATTTACCGACTGAGCAGCTAATGCACTGTCAGATTGACGTGACGGCTGGAATGATTGAATTGGAGCTGCACACATGGCTCAAGGGTGTAGCAAAAGTCGGGTTGCTAAACTTGCTCTAGGTGCCACATTACCACCGTGCCCCAGTGACCATCTTTGTCATCAAGCAGATGCTCTTCTTGGTGCATGATGGATGTTTAGGGCTGGAGGAGCTCCCTCCCATCATAGATCACTTGATTCATCAGATCACATGGCTGCCTTACTCAGGGGAGGATCCAGCCAATATATCAGAGGGAAAAGGTGGCGAGTTGGCCCTCGTGGAAGCGATGAAGAAGAAGTCCAAGTTGTAGTAGAAGAAGTGGGGATATCCCATCTCTATCATTAACAATCCTACAGTCAAAGTCACAACACAAATTTTAGCAGGGAAGGTGATGCGGAAGTGCCACACGAATGAGGTGCCTGCGCCTGTGGTTGTGCTGGTGGCCCAATGTGTTGAAGGAGTCCAGTTCAACTAGGTGAATTATCTATGCGGCGTGTTCCTTGCAAACGTTTGTGAGACACAGGAGCAAGGCAAGACGTTCCACTATGCGTGGCTTTTGCTCTTGATCATACTGGTGGCATGGTAGCTACCTGAAGACAACCAATTCCCTTTGGTCACGTCAAACCTTCCAGAGGTAGCAAAGTACACTTCGCTGTGGGCGACTAGGGACACGCAACAAATAAAATAAAGCAAGATATTTTGGATCTTGATGGAGATGAATATCCGAATGGGGATCAATCGCAAGCCGTGGTTGTCATCCATAGTATATGCTAGTTCGCAGAGCTTTGCAAAGTTCAAAGTGGATTTCCACCATGTCTTTATCAAGGTGCGGAAGGACCCTATGAAAGGCATAACCTACCATATCTGGCAACTGATGATGTAATTTTTGCAGTCCTTGAGTCTTGTTCACCGGAGTGGCGTGCTCTAGTAGGTTCTATGGTGGAAATGGACAAGTTCGTCGCATAGCATAAAAAGTAAGAAACCAATCTCCAAATGGCGCAGCTAGTGGAGAAGCACAGAAAGGAAGAAGCAGAGGCTAAGGCCCAGGTAGCGCATGACGCCACGAAATTAGCGGAACAACAACAAATAAGAGGAGAAGAGCGCAAAGGATAGAAGTCACCTTTACCCATGACTGAGGTAGAAACAGAGACAAAACAAGGGGGTGCGGACCCACAGACGTCGTCCACCCAACTCAAGCATCCACGACCACAAGAGCAGGCAGTGCCATGAAAGAAAACCAAGGAATCAAAGACATCCTTCAACCCGATCACCCTAACTAAGGGGGATTTGCATGATTTCGGAGAAACAGTGAGCAATGTCACCGCGGAGGCCATCTAATAGTTTAAAGATTAGTAGAAGTTGGTATTGGGAGCTCTTTGGACAAAGCTGCAGGAGTTGTAGGTTCACACTTCATAGGCTAGCACAGTGTCCACCAGCCTTGCGATCGACACTTTAGCTGCTGAGGAGATGTTGTGCACAAGGGTGACCAACATGATAGTGCTACTAAATGGGGCAATCACTACAGAAAAGGAGGCCAACAAGCCCATGGTTAGCAGTCTGAAAGGGGTAGGACTGAATATGGCCACACTCCCTCGGGAGACACTTTACCTCTTATGGGATGGAGTCACTGCAAAACTCAAGGCTTGGGAGAGTCACTCTCTACAGGTGATGAGCAAGCAGCGCATCAACATCGAGCAATTAGGCCTGCAGCGCAACGAGGTAGTGGAGCTAAATAAGCAAATAATGTAGGTAGTGGAGGAAGCCTACTGAATGGTCCCAAGTTGGACATTCAGGTAGAAGAACCGATAGAGGCGGGCGTCTGCAAGTTGGCCATAGGGGTGCGCGACGCTCGAGAAGAGATCACTCGGGCTTAGTTGGAACTGAATCTCTAGATCGTGGAATTGCAGTTGCGGGATCAGATCTCAACTCCACCAGAAATCAGGGAATGATATACCACCGCTGTTACAACAGCAATAGCGTCTGTTGACAGTGCAGTAGAAGACTGCATGCAGCTTTTTGAACAATCATTTGAGGTCGTCACCACCCTGTAGGAGGACGTGAATGTAGAGCGCCTGGAGAGAGAGGCGCATGAGCTACAATAAAAATATTACGAGGTCAAAGGGACCATGTAGAAGGTTTCCCTTACACAAGGGCTCGCACGGATGCAGGAGGCCAAGGTGCTCAAGGAATAGGTGGATGTTGCTCGGCATAAAGAAGCAGTCCTAAAATTGAACCTACAGCCATGGATAGATGAGGCTTATGCGATCACTGCCTCCATTGAAGGAAAGCTTGCACAAATGCAGATAGCTCAACAAAAGATTAGAGTAGCAGTTCAACAACAGTCACCGAGCAACGCGCGGAAGAAGTCCAGGCGGCCACTCAGTGCACTGCCGAAGTTGCGGTGATCCAAACAGAGCTGGGAGGTCTTCGCACTAAGATCTCCACACCCATAGAGTGACTCGAGGGTAAGTCACGATGTTTGTGTTGAGGGCCTGTTGGACGTGGGATCCCCCATGGGCAGTTTTGGGGCTAAACGCCCATATTTGGGTCATAATTTTGTAATCCAAGTGAAAGACTCCGCATTTTGTGGTCATGGAGCATGTATATGTTAAAGAGTCATAGGTTTGTCTGCCCTTATTTTGGAAATGTAACGTCAGCTGTAAAAGATCTACCCATGGTCTGCGGACCATGGTATTGTATAAATAGAGCTAAGCTCTAAGTAGTTAGAGAAATCAATCAATGAAGAAACATCGAACATGTATGAGAGATAGCTTTGAAGTATAAGTCTAAGTCTTAGGTCGTAGCATAGGTAGAGGCTTTGCAGCTGAGTGCGCAGAGGCCTAGAAGTCCACAGCTGAGTGCACAGACCCCTGCAGCTAAGTGCGCAGGGTGGTTCAAGTCTGTAATAGTTTGGAATTATCAAATAAAGAGAAGTATTCTACAATTTTTGCGTCTTTATTTCCTGTTTATGCATCTAATTATATTGGGTATGAATTTCACTTATAATGCTTATATGATGCACGAATATATGTAATTGTGTTGGTTAAGTGAACGCAAGTAAGAACATCTATTTACGCAAAGCTAACTAAGATATTTTAATAAGAAGAGTAAGATATTTAGCGTAGTTTGGGAAATATCGCGGCTCACTACCCTAGTAGCGTGAAACTATATCAGCCCCAGGTTAGGGTTGCGCGAAAGCCAATTTTACCTTTCCACGGAGACACTGAAGGGTGGAATAGAGGGCTAAGAAGACTTTATGAAGGCAAGTATAGCCAGAATAAACTGACATCACGTCCATCTCAAGGGTGCAAAAACTTGGTTCCAGCATCCCGCTATACTGCTTCAGGTGAGACTTCAGTCCATGCTCCGCGAGCTAATGCCGAAAGGGCCAGTAGTGTAGGGATTTGTTTGGCTAACTAACACTTAACCTAGGTCAGGCCCCCTCGAGACAACACTTAGGCCAATACCTTAGGCCAATCCCTTAGTAATTCAGATGGTATTATTTGACGGGATCAAATATCCATTATTTATCTCATTACTATGGGACAATACCATGGTAAAGATCCCTAGTATTCATAATACCATGGTGTGGAAATTGTATAAGACTTCTCTTCACAACACCTGCATATGTACGCGAATTTTCTTCAAAGGACCTGCATATACATTCCTAAAGTTCACCTTTATCATTCTTTTGTCTCTAAACTAATATTCATTTTTCCATCTAACTTGTAGCATCTAAGTATCTATTATTGGGAGAAAGTGATTTCTTTTGAAAATTCATCTTCTTTGGATGATGATCTAGTTGACTTCTTATCTCTTTGATAGCAATTTCAGATTTCATAATGTTATCATTCAATATCCTTGTAGAAGCCTGTGAACTAGATTCTCCTTTTACATTTTGATGAAAACCAAGACCAACTTTAATGGAAGGATACGTTTGACTACTAAGAATATTATCCAAAATCTTAGTACTATCTTGAAATCTCAAATCTTTATCTTTTTCTTCTAATTTACCTTTCATAATGTTTACCTCAACCTCCATTATTTGGTATTTCTCTTCCTTTTCTAGATAGTTCTTCTTCATTCCTTCTTCAACCTTTCTTCATTCTTCCACTTGCTCCTTTAATTCGAGAATCTCTTCCTTCAACCCATTCTCTTTTTCTTCAAATGCTTAAAGTAGCTCTTCATTCTGCTTGTCTAGTTTTTCAAGATTTTCTCTTAGACATACGATCTCAGCTTCAATACCTTCACAAAATTGTTTATATTCTACTTTAGCATTTATTTTTTTAACATGATCCCTGTTATAACATGCCTACAACTTATCGTTAAGATTAATAATCCTTTTCAAAGTAAGATTGAGTTTTCTTCTAAGAATAAGTACTTCCTCTATCTTGTCTTCCTTTGAATCACTATTTTCTTTAGAAATAAGGTTACCTGTTGGTTGTTCTGGTGAAAAATATACCTTTTTTCTTCCTTCATGGATTTCCTTAAGATTATCCCATACTTCCTTTGTAGTTTCATAGTGCATAATATTTCCTAAATTTGAATCAGGTTATTATAAAAGATCACATTAAATGCTACATTATTCTTTCGTAATTCTTCACCTGGTAGAGGGGATTTAGTGCAACCATTACATACGACATTCCAAACATAAGACACTTGGTTCATTAAATTTTACTTAATTTATTATTTCCATTCCTTATACTTATCATTACTTAGCATAAACATATCTTTGTTGTCCATTGTTTCTAACTTGCTTTTTTCTTCTACTTCTAGAGCCATCAACTTGCTTTCACTTTTACCCATGAAAACAAGCTCAATTGATTCACTATCATCCTCACTATAATAATTATTTTATATTCAAGGAAATGGTCTACAATTAGTAAAAAAAACCATACTCGATAATTTTTTGTTATTGTCTTCGTCATTCTTGATTAATAAAAAGCGGGGTGCTCCCAATGCTAAATATTTGCTGACGTCTATAACTGTCACTACATCTGCTATATCATTGTTACTACCATAGTTTTTTTACTCCTTCCTTTGAGTTATCTTATTCTTTCCCATCATCCTTGATCCACTCCAAGCTTCAACAGAAGTAACATGCTCTAATTCCAATTGTTGGGAAAAATACTATGGGGGGCTAAATCAGTATTTTAAATCTCACTTAAACCTTTCAATTTCTTATTCAAACTTCTATATGATACTTTAATTGAGTAAAAAAATGTATGTACATGACTTTGATGAAGGAAAACTGCATATCTCCAGTTAAATAACTTTTCATATATTTCATCATATGTTCTACCTTAACCGGTGCATCATTACTTAATTAGACTTTAATTAAATAGTAATCATGAGCAATAAGAATATAAACTATCACACATAAGAGACAAAAAAACACATGAGGACACTAGGATTTTTAGGTGGAAACCCAATGTGGGAGAAAACCACCGTTGTCATCGTCTCTATCTTCATTTTATTATTATAAAGGAAAACATCTTACAATCTTTTACTAGCACATACTCATACCAGTATGCAGGCACCCACCTATAGAAGGCTACAACATTCTCTTGTTTCCTAGAACCCACTGGAAGGGAGCTCCAACCCCCTGATCTTGTTTACCGACACCTACTAGAAGGGATCTCCAACCCCTTGATCATATTTGCAAGCTACCACTAGAAGGAAGCTAAGAATTCCTCATTGAATGCTCCAACCATCATCACCTTTTTGGAACATGTTTCATAATATTTCATACTAGATCTAATGGACTCTCAACATCAAACCTATAGGCCATGTTTCATCATATTTTCAGACTGCACCCACTTCCATCATTTAAGGCCAATATCAAGTAACAATTTTGAAACCAAACATTGAATCAACTCACCCAATAATGAACTAACTGAATCATCAAATCAATCACTAAGTCTCAATCAACTATTGTAACCATGTAAAACTAAGCCAGAACATGTCATATCATTGCATAGTTACTTAACAATAAGTCGAACATTGTTACCCATGATAGAAACCAATAGTTGTTACTACAAACCTTGATCAAGCATACATCATATTATATACACTATTATTATAAGTCATACCCACATATGTACATGCTTTCCATGAAGCATATCTATGTATAGATCTCAACACACTGATAATTGAATTTGCCTTACTATACCACTAAATCAGTCACTCAATCATATACTGAAACCATCACAGATTCCTGAGCCAAATACAGATCACCATATAGAAGTATCATTGCAATTCATCATTTCAATCCATAATCAGTTCAACCCAACCAGTACTATCAAACACAGATTATCATAAGAGATACTTTAGCGACAAAAAACATCAAACATAATAGAACAACTTGTACTGAAAAACCATAACAAATGTATGCAACTCTTATGAATTACTTCCACGTATATACACACCTAACATTCACCACACCTGCACACATATCTTTCCATACTATAGAATATATACACTACTACCCAGAAGTAGAGTTGTGTATGTATGCGACTTCTCAATGGAAAACCAGCGTACATATCAGTAATCACTGAGGCATACCTTCGTTGCACAACACAACATCTGTCAAACCCAAATATCAACCTAAAAATTGTTACAGAAACACATCATAATGTCATCATCACAAATCTATCAAACCATAAATAGATTATTCAATATGTGGTCATTTCAAATCTATTAGATCTAATCCATCTCCATGCTCCCTGGTGCACACCTATTTCAGATCAAGTCATTCATAAATAATTCATCACATGCACACACTAACACTTGATCTCCATCTCCTTATATAGTATAAGCCTTAGCCAATTCCTTAGGCCAATCCCTTAGTAATCCCGATGGTATGGTTTGACAAGATCAAATATAAAAAGTAAGAAAACTTTCTGTAAAAACAACATCATCAGAGTTTCGTCGATGCATTTGGAACCATCTAGGGTGGTTCATCATCAAGATAAGATGAAAAACAAGATCTTGGCATCAAGTTAAATAGACGAAGAGAAAAACTTTTAACCCTTATAATATAACGGTTAGATTTGACTAAATAAATAATACTTTAATATAAATAAATAATTGTTAGAATATAATTGTTAATATTGAATTAAGGAAAATAATTAATCAAAAGGAAAATTTTAATGAAATGAATATCTAAAAATAAAAACAAAAAGAATATTTAGGTCAAACCTAAATAACCAAAACAATAAAATAATTAATAAAATCAATATAATAATATAATAAAATAAAATTAATATTTGGGTCAAACTGAAATAATCAAAACAATCATTTCTAAAAACTTAAAAATAAATACTTAAATAAAAATATTTGGGTCAAACCTAAATAATCAAAACACTAAAATAAAAATAATATTTAGGTCAAACTTATATAATCGAAACAATTAATTCTAAAAAGTTAAAAATAAATAAAAAGAATAAATGGTCAAACCTAAATAATAATAATAATAATAATTAATCAATTAACTAAATAAATAAATCAATAATGAAAAAAATAATTAATCGTTTATTAGTAGTCAAGATAAAAATAGAAATAGATAATAAAAATGAAATGGACCATGGTTTGTGATATGATAAGTTGCATATATGTAGATTTCAACAATTTATTCATCATAATTATGGATTTACTACTCATAATTCATCACTGTGAATCATTTTTTCCATCGTTTGGTAAAATCCAATAGCAAGAAGATGTAAGTTGTCCATCTACGGTGTCCAAGATATCAAGCACTGCCATCACAAATTCATTTCATTTCCATATGGGGTTGCTAAATTGGGATTGTTAAGAGCATGAATGTTAGTAAAGTTTTTCCTTGAATGACATTTGGCTCTATCTTTTGATTATTTCACCTCTTTTCTAGGCATGTTGCCTTAGCTAGGGCCATGTGCATCCTTTGAGACAACAGAAAAATTTATATAGGTTGTATGCAACCATACAAAAATTTTAATTACCATAAACATCACTACTAGCTATTCTAGATTTTGGGGCTCTTTATTTTCTAGTGGATAAGTTCACTGGGGAAAACTCTCATAAGCTAAAAGAATCCTTTATTGATCGTTGGCCCTTATTTGTATAACCAAAGTTCCAATATGAAAATTAACTAATCCTAAAGATGATGTCAACTCATTGGAGATGAAATCAATGTAGCATGAAGTGCATTTATTATTGTCTAGTTCAAATTTTCAAGAAAAACTTAACCTTGAAGAAAAGAAATTTTCTACATAATATATAGTCATTGTTGGAATCATATATTATTATGGATTAACTCCTTTGGTTTATTTTGATGCAACATAGAAAGGAAAACTCTTGAAACAAAGAAATTTTCCCAAATCGACTAGTAAGAACCAGTACTAAGAAATAAATCTACTCTGCTATTGGAGTTGACCTGCTGAAGGGATTTTTTATTTTCTAGTGAAGAAAGTACAATCATTTACATGGTTTGTATAGGAAGAATTGAATGATGAGAGATGATAATGATTCCATTCTAGGAATAATAGTGGATCTCTAGAGATTTTCCTCCTAACATTTCAGGAATAAAACAAAGGGGATGTCCACAAGAAATTGGTGTTCTAAGATTGAAACATAGGTTTATTACTCACCTTCTCCAAGAGAAGAGATTCTGACTAAATCCAACATTTTGTTTTTCTAGTCAAAATAGAGAGAAAGCAAGTTTTTCTAGTTAGTTGCACGAAAGGGAAGTGTTGAATCTGAACCACCATGAATAACTTGAATGCTCTAAGAGAATACCTCCAAAAATCCAATCAATAAATTTCATTTATATTTAATTTTCTACTCCAGTTATGATGGCATATATGTGAATGACATTGTCTGGCTCCCAGTTAATACCTGATTATCATGTCCTTTTATTGTTGGATGTGGATGATAGTGGTTGTTGTATTAAACCATGTGTAGAAGCAATTTTGGAGGTTGATCTTTGAAATCTTTGCTTTGTAAGCTATGTGCAATAGTTTCATGGATTTATCAAAATTCTCAAACTTTTAATCAACCCAAAATGTAGCTCCAACTATCCCCTTTGTTATATGCAAGTGAAAATAAGAAAAATGAATAGTTACCTACAACCATCATTATATGAAAACCCACCATTTTGCATTTCGTAGATTTGGTGAGTCACTCCTCTTTGTTGGGAATTAGTATGACCACAATAAGTAGTGAACCAGATCTAAAGTTTGATATCTTTGTACAAGTATAATAACATATATAAGAGATTATTAACAAAATATTATTCATATTAGAGATTATTATAGGCTTTAACACCTTTCTTCCTAAAGGCTAGACTGAAATTACACTCCCACTAGAGGAGGAACTTGCACCAAAAAAACAACCAATTAAATTTCATGAGGAAATCAATTATTGCAAAAAGATTAAGGAAATTTAACTAACCAAATTAGTACTTGAATAATTTTAAATTCAAGCTTTGGAGCATTTGCTTTCTAGCTAATAATGAACCCCCATCCCAAAAAGAAGCAAGTTGAATTTAACCAAGAAATTGATTATGTAAGCAAACATTTAAGGAATTACTTTAGTAAAGATCCCATGAACTTAAAACACAATTCTCTTTAATATGTGCATTTGTTGTATGTAAATGCATGTCTATTTGTGTGCCATCAGTATGTGTGGGTTACCAAGTTAGAGTTGTTGGAAATAATACTGAGAGGGGGGGTGAATCAGTATTATCAGATCAATCAAACCTTTTCAATGCTCAGAAACATATACGCTACTTCAGTTAAGTAAAACAGCGTGTACACGCTACTGTGACTAAATAAAACAGCGTATAAGCAGAAAACTCATAACTTAGTTAGCTTATTCTTCAGTTAAGTTCATCAGGACATTATTCAGCACATTAACAGTAAGCAGATGCAGTATAACAGAACGGATCAAAAGCCACACACATGAACACCAAGATATAAGGTGGAAACCCAATGTGGGTGAAAACCACCTGCTGCAAGTTATCTCTATCTTTCTTTAAGAAACTTCAGTTTACAATCTTTTGTACTGGTGCAGCCTTATACCAGTACGCAGGCTACAACCTGCAGAAGGCTACAATCTTCTCTCGTTCTCCAAACTTCCTTGGAAGGGAGCTCCAAACCCCTTTGTTCTTGTACTAGCCAAGATACTAGTACGTAGGTGCTGACCTACAATCTTCTTTTCTTCAGGTATCACCTTTCAGACTTGAATATTCCTGAAGCACAACATTACAATCTGAAGACCACAATTCATTCAATTTCCACAACAGATCATTGAAGCATAAAACAACCAAACTCTGAATCACTGAACCACTGAACCCTGTCAATCACCAGTTACCAGAACACGGAGCAGACTACAGAACTCTGCAATAACTGTCAGACCCCACTGTAAACCCAAAACAAGCTTCAAAAGATATACGCTACTTCAAGGAGCCAAACCCGCGTATACACGCTCTTTTACCGAAGCCAACCTGCGTATAGATCTAAAAATAAACTTTCTCAATTTGCAGCTGTACCAGACATTAGTTAGACCCAGAACATAGCATTGCGACAATATGCAGATCTAGAAATAAGCATAATCAACCATATCATGATAGTGCATTTCAAACCATTAGATCCCGATCTATCCTTAGATCTAGTCTTCCATCAACCAATGTGATCTCTCCTTGGCTTAGATCAAGCAACCCAGCACCTGCAAATCAGATCTCTTTCACTCTTAGATATTCAAGCCCTTGTCGAAAGATGATTTTGCCTAATGATCTTCTTCTCCTTATATAGTCTTAGGCCTAGCTCAATACCAAGAGCCAAAACCATAGTAACACAATACCATCAACTTCAAAACTAGGGATCGACATGCCCGTCGAGACACAATGGTCCGAAATCATAGGCACAACTTCCAAGGACTAACCACCATGGACAAAAGGAACCTTTCCACATACACGCGCTTTTTATGAATCGAACTAGCGTGTACACGCGACTTGGGCTTAACGAAACGGCGTGTATGAGCTTCCTTGGCATGCTGTACTGAGATCTGTCTTCTGATTAAGATGCCATCACTTGTACCAACCTCTGAGCACCTGTACCATCCTCTGAGTGAGTTGCCATCAAGGACAACACTTGAATCATAATGCCAACAATCTCCCCCTTTGGACTTGATGGCAACCACCACACCAAGTCACTCTCCCCCTTTGACATCAAGAGCAAAGGGCTGTGCTCCCCCTGAGGACATGCTGATACCTCTGCTTGGCTGTGCTGACTCGTGCTCCCCCTGACAGTAGGCCAGATCTGAAAAAGATGTTCTTCAACAAGAACCAAGATTTATACACCATAAGGGACCTTCCTATCACCAAAAGACTCAATACATACATCCATACTCCCTACCAAGAGGGGACATATCAGAAACAACCAATTATATTACAGCATTCATCCCAGGCATAGTGGGGAAACCAACATAGGCCGTTACATGACCTTGACACCATAAAAGAGATATGACAAGAGAGATACATGACATAGAGACAACAGATCTAGACCAAGACTTAGGAAAGACACCAGCAGCATCTGATAAACATCTTGTTAGATCAGCAACCAGAATTTCTTTCTGAGTTCCTTCTCCTGAAACCAACAACCAAAACATCTGAATGCCAACAGTGCTTTATGAGACTTTTGAGCTGCTCCCCCTGAACCTGTGCCTGTTGCATTCCCTGAAACTGTGCCTGAAGAATTCTGACATTCCTATTGCTGTTCAGAACTTCAGAGTTTTCCCTTACTGTTCAGAACTTCATATACGCGTTTTATCCTGTATAAAACGGCGTATGTACGCGGATATTCTTTCTGCAACAAGCGTCCAGCATACACGCGACTTACCCAACATAAATCCGCGTGTATACGCTCATATCCCTTCCGTAACCTGCGTATACCAACTTTTCTGTAGAACAAACAATCTTCAACAACAGGATGAAGCATCAACTACTCCCAGCTTTTGTCTGAGATATTCAAAAGTTTCCCTGGGCAGTGGTTTTGTGAGAATATCAGCAACTTGCTCCTTAGAAGGAACATACTCCAACTTGACCTTCTGCTCAAGCACTTGTTCCCGAAGAAAATGGTACTTGATTGGTATGTGCTTGGTCTTTGAGTGCATCACAGGATTCTTTGAAATGCTGATTGCACTTGTATTATCACATAAGATAGAGACAGGTGGAGTGCAAGTGATTTGAAAGTCCTGCAAGGTCTGCATCATCCAAAGAAGTTGTGTGCAACAAGATGCTGCAGCCACATATTCTGCTTCAGCTGTAGATAAGGCAATCGAACTTTGTTTCTTGCTGAACCAAGATACTAATCTGGAACCCATGAAGAAAGCACCTCCACTTGTGCTTTTCCTATCATCCACACTTCCAGCCCAATCTGCATTTGTGTAAGCATGAAGAGTGAGATCAGTATTTCTAGGATACCATAAGCCATAGTTTTGGGTCCCTTGAAGATATTTGAAGATTCTTTTGACTGCCTGAAGATGAGTTTCCTTTGGGTTGGCTTGAAATCTTCCAACCATTCCTACTGCATGTGTAATATCTGGTCGAGTACCTGTCAAATAAAGCAAACTCCCAATCATGGATCTATAAGTGGGTTGGTGAACTGCTGCTGATTCATCATTTGCACTGAGGCTGCATCCTGTAACCATGGGTGTACATACTGGCTTTGACTCTTCCATGCCATACTTCTTCAAGATCTGCTTGAGGTATTTGGTTTGAGACAAGAAGATACCTCCTTCATTTTGTTGGATTTGCAATCCAAGAAAATATGTCAATTCTCCAAGAAGTGACATTTCGAATTCTTTCTGCATAACCAAGGCAAAGTTTTGACTCATGGTCTCTTCATTGCTGCCAAAAATAATATCATCTACATAAACAACAAGGATTAGCAATTTGTTATTTTCAACTTTTATATAGAGATTGCTATCTGCTGATCCTTTTGAAAAGCCTTGTTGGTGAAGATATTTGTCCAACCGATAGTACCAAGCCCTTGGAGCTTGTTTGAGCCCATAGAGTGCCTTTTTCAATCTGCATACAAGGTTTGGATCATTTCCAAGAATGAACCCATCTGGCTGCTCAATATATACTTCTTCTTCTAAGTCTCCATTTAGGAAGGCTGATTTCACGTCCATTTGAAATACCTTGAAGTTTTGAAAGCTTGAGAGAGCAAGGAACATTCGGATGGCCTCTAGTCTTGCCACAGGAGCAAAGGTCTCTTCAAAATCTATTCCTTCTTGTTGTGCATACCCTTTACAAACAAGTCTGGCCTTGTTTCTAATTACTTCTCCATTTTCATTTAACTTATTCTTGAAGACCCATTTTGTTCCTATTACATTCTTATCTTTTGGTCTAGGAACTAATTCCCAAGTGTTGTTCCTTTCGATTTGCTCAAGTTCTTCATCCATTGCTTTGACCCAACATTCATCTTTGCATGCTTCTTTCACATTTTGTGGTTCAATGGAGGAGAGTAGAGCCAAGTAGCTTGAAGCTTCTGCAAGTGTCCTTCTTGTTTGTACTCCTGCTTCTTTCTGCCCCACAATCTGAGTTTCTGGATGATTCTTTTGGACATATCTGGATGGAGTCTTCTCTTCTATTCTTGTCTGCTCCTCTGGTTCTTCTTGAGATTCTTCTTCTTCTTGAGGTTCTTCTTCTTCATCATTTCGCCTTTGAGAGTAACCTTCATCTTCTTCAATGTCTTCATGATGAACTTGCCTAGGAATATATCCCTTCTCATCAACCACTATATCAATACTGTCAACAATTCTGCCAAGTCTTTTATTGTAGCACTTGTATGCTTTGCTATGTGGAGAATAACCAAGAAGAATGCCCTCATCTGCTCTAGGTTCAAGTTTGCCAAGTTGCTCATCAGTATTCTTAATATAACATTTGCTCCCAAAGATTTTGAAATGCTTCACGGAAGGAGTTTTACCACTCCAAAGCTCATGAGGTGTTTGAGTGCTGTTTACTCGGACATTTGTTTTGTTAAGAATGATAACAGCAGCATGTGCAGCTTCACCCCAGAAGGTTGCAGGAGTACCTGATTCATCGAGCATAGCACGAGCCATTTGTTGGATAGTTCTGTTCATTCTTTCCACAACCCCATTTTGCTGAGGAGTTCTAGCTGTAGAGAATTCTCTTCTTATCCCATGTTCATCGCAGAAATCGAAAAATTCATTTGATGTGAACTCCCCACCTCTGTCAGATCTGAGGCACTTAATTTTGTGTCCTGATTCATTTTCAGCCAATGCTTTGAAGGATTTGAATTTTTCGAATGCTTCATCTTTGTGCTTCATAAGCCCTAACCAAACAAACCTTGAGAAATCATCAATGAATAATATCAGATATTCTTCTCCTCGAGGTGTCCTTTTCCTAAATGGACCACATACATCTGTATGGACTAGCTCAAGAGGCAAGCTAGCTGATCCTTCCTTTTCTGGAAAGTTAGTTCTGGTTTGCTTTCCAAACTGACAAGATTTGCATATAGTGTTGTCTGGAATTTTGATATCTGGAAGATCGCGAACTGCCTGATATTTGCATGCTTTTCTTATTTGTGAGAAGCTTAGATGTCCCAACCTTCGATGCCATAGCCAGTGCTCTTCATCCTTGCTAAGATAGCATTGTTGTTGTCCTTCTTCAAATATGTACAGATTATTTGGAGTTCTTTTGCCTTTGAGAACTGTTTTACCTGTATCAAGATCACGAACAAGACATCCATTCGATCTGAAAATAACCTCGGTTTTTTGATCACACATCTGACTGACACTTAGAAGATTATGCTTCAATCCATCAACATACAAAACATTTCCAGCCTTGACCTTTTCTTTCAAAGGAGCAATACCTTTTCCTTTTATAGTTGCAGGAGTATCATTTCCAAAAGAAACTTTCTTTCCCTTTTCTAAAGTAGAATAAGATTCAAGTTTTTCTTTATCACCTGTCATATGTTTCGAACATCCACTGTCAATGTACCATAGATTTTCCTGTCCTTCTGCATAAAACGCTATCCCACATCTTTCTGTCTGAGGTTCTTTTATTCTCCATTTTTTGGTGCTCGTGGCTTGTTCCTTTTTCTCCTGAAACCTGCTCCTGCATTCAGATTCTTTATGACCAAAATTATTGCAAATAGAACATTCAACTTCATTTTCAAGAACCGAAAAGTTGTTATAGGTCCTCTTTGTAATCCCTGTCATACTTCTTTGTTTTTGAGCTTCCCTAGTCATGATTGTTTTATATGCAACACATTGAGCTGCTTTGTGACCAAAGTTATGGCAAGAAAAGCATTGTCCATTGAAGAAGCTTCTGCGGTTATTGAATCTACCAGCCAACTGATTGTAATTTCTATTTTCATCTATTCTTGTGCCAAACTGAGAAGATTTTACCTGTGGTTGGTTGTAGCTTTTGTTCACCCTTAAGAAGGATTGTCCCTGATAGTTTCTGTTTGTAATTCGTCCCTGCTTTACCTGATTATCTTCATTGTTCTTCTGCTCATTTCTTCTTGCTGCATCAAGATAACTCTTTGAGGTGGATGCTTTAGAGGTTTCTCCATTATAGCCCAAACCTGTCTTGTTTAGAGGAGACCGCTGCACATTGATAATCTCATCCAAAGTTTCAGATCCTTTGACAAACTTAAGATTAATAGCTTTTGTTTTCTCAATTTCTTTTCTGAGACCAACAATTTCACCTTCTAGTTTTTCAAGATGTTTTTCCTTTTCATCAATTTGAAATTGCAAAGTATCAATGATCACACTCTTTTCTTCTATGCATCTCTTGAGTCTAGTAATTTCATTATAGAGATTATCCACATCTACAGCATCCTCATAATCATCATCTTCAAATGCCATTAATAGCTTATATTTATTACCTTGTTCATCTTCATCACTGTTTGATAAGCCATCACTATCTTCATGGGTGTAGTAGCTTTTCTTATTTGCACTTTGTTTCTTATTCCATCTAGCAGGTTCTTTTCCTTTATCTTTATTAGGACATTTTGCAGCATAATGACCTACTCTTCCACAAGCAAAGCATTTGAAAGGTAGCTTACCTCTGAACCTTCCAGCACCCCTTTGAAGATTTCTGACAAAATTTGATTCTTCTTCCTCTTCTTCTGGAACATGGCTTGCCTCATAGTAATCTTCTTTTCCTGATGCCTTAAAAGCAGCTTCTCTTCTGTCTGATGGACCTCCCTTTCTCATTTCATAAGCAGTTAGAATTCCATGTAACTGAGACATAGTGAGAACTTTGAGATTTTCCTTTTCTTCTATTGCAGATACTTTAGATTCAAACTTGGGGGATAATGATCTTAGAATCTTTGAAACTACTATAGTCTCTTTTATTTCTTCACCCAAATTTTTCATACAATTAACAATCTCGTCTACCCGAAGAAAATAATTTGCCACACTTTCATCATTATACATCTTGAGAGTCTCATATTGAATCCTGAGAGTTTGAAGTTTAGCTTCCTTTACCTGTTCATCTCCTTCATAGCTAGTGATCATTTTGTCCCATATCTCTTTTGCTGATTTGAAGTGCATGACCTTCATGAATTCTGTTTGGGATATACTTCCTAATAGAGTACTGACTGCTTTTGCATTTGTTTCATATGTCTTTTTCTCAGCTGGATCTGTAGGAGTAGCTGAAGGAAAAGCATAGCCTGTTTCTACAATGTTCCAAACTTCTGTACCAAGAGATTGAAGATATGCAGTAACTCTTACCTTCCAATAATTGAAATTTGTTCCATCAAAAACCGGTGGCCTGATTGATGCTTCTTTCTCGTAGTTGCTCATGATGAATGATCTACCTTCAAGCGATCAAGCTTCCCTGAAGGACCTGCTCTGATACCAATTGTTGGAAATAATACTGAGAGGGGGGGTGAATCAGTATTATCAGATCAATCAAACCTTTTCAATGCTCAGAAACATATACGCTACTTCAGTTAAGTAAAACAGCGTGTACACGCTACTGTGACTAAATAAAACAGCGTATAAGCAGAAAACTCATAACTTAGTTAGCTTATTCTTCAGTTAAGTTCATCAGGACATTATTCAGCACATTAACAGTAAGCAGATGCAGTATAACAGAACGGATCAAAAGCCACACACATGAACACCAAGATATAAGGTGGAAACCCAATGTGGGTGAAAACCACCTGCTGCAAGTTATCTCTATCTTTCTTTAAGAAACTTCAGTTTACAATCTTTTGTACTGGTGCAGCCTTATACCAGTACGCAGGCTACAACCTGCAGAAGGCTACAATCTTCTCTCGTTCTCCAAACTTCCTTGGAAGGGAGCTCCAACCCCCTTTGTTCTTGTACTAGCCAAGATACTAGTACGTAGGTGCTGACCTACAATCTTCTTTTCTTCAGGTATCACCTTTCAGACTTGAATATTCTTGAAGCACAACATTACAATCTGAAGACCACAATTCATTCAATTTCCACAACAGATCATTGAAGCATAAAACAACCAAACTCTGAATCACTGAACCACTGAACCCTGTCAATCACCAGTTACCAGAACACGGAGCAGACTACAGAACTCTGCAATAACTGTCAGACCCCACTGTAAACCCAAAACAAGCTTCAAAAGATATACGCTACTTCAAGGAGCCAAACCCGCGTATACACGCTCTTTTACCGAAGCCAACCTGCGTACAGATCTAAAAATAAACTTTCTCAATTTGCAGCTGTACCAGACATTAGTTAGACCCAGAACATAGCATTGCGACAATATGCAGATCTAGAAATAAGCATAATCAACCATATCATGATAGTGCATTTCAAACCATTAGATCCCGATCTATCCTTAGATCTAGTCTTCCATCAACCAATGTGATCTCTCCTTGGCTTAGATCAAGCAACCCAGCACCTGCAAATTAGATCTCTTTCACTCTTAGATATTCAAGCCCTTGTCGAAAGATGATTTTGCCTAATGATCTTCTTCTCCTTATATAGTCTTAGGCCTAGCTCAATACCAAGAGCCAAAACCATAGTAACACAATACCATCAACTTCAAAACTAGGGATCGACACGCCCGTCGAGACACAATGGTCCGAAATCATAGGCACAACTTCCAAGGACTAACCACCATGGACAAAAGGAACCTTTCCACATACACGCGCTTTTTATGAATCGAACTAGCGTGTACACGCGACTTGGGCTTAACGAAACGGCATGTATGAGCTTCCTTGGCATGCTGTACTGAGATCTGTCTTCTGATTAAGATGCCATCACTTGTACCAACCTCTGAGCACCTGTACCATCCTCTGAGTGAGTTGCCATCAAGGACAACACTTGAATCATAATGCCAACAAGAGTTACGGTCTGGGTATTTCATTGCAAACTATATACTTTCTTTCCAAATCATGATGACTAACAATTAAATTCATTTTTTGGGTCTCTGACATACTTGGAAAGTTTCTAGATCTTATGGATGTGTTTAAAACTTTAATGAATTAATCTCTCAATGTGAGAACATTGGTATCAATTCTATCTAACACTTAATAGGTGTCTTGATTTCACAGCAGGCTATATGTGATTCTCTTATATTTTCTTTTGAATTATTTGCATGTTTTTTTCTTAAAATCATTGTACAACTATTATGCAGATGGTTTCCATGTTGGCGTGTTAAAAAAGAGTGATTTTTTATCCCAAATCTACTCTAGATTATCTTTTCACCTAGTTGATATTGAATGCATTTTCCTCTATGCTCTAAGTCTAGACTAGAGAAGCATACAATATTCATATTAGTTTCTTATTTCCAATTAGGGAGTGCAAATATTATAGATTCATTGTGGGCATATGGATCTCTTCAAATTCTTGTAAATATGGAGACAGATAGGCAAAAATAGAGAGAACGTGATCGAAAGAGGGAGAAGATAGAGATAATGGAAGAGATAGGGAAATGGATAGGGAGAGAATTAATAAATCTATAATATATGTTTCCATATATTCATACATTCACAAGGTTTTCTTACTCCCAAACAAGGAGAAGTATATGAATAACAAAAATTTCTTAGTTGGACTTGTCACTATGAACGATGTACTCTCAGCTATCATTTGCTTCCAAAAAATAAGAAAATCCTATTTTAACCTTTAAGCTATGTTATTTGGACTATTTTAAAGGTAATATTTATTTTAGATTCAACTCAAAAATATCCTAACATTTTTCACTTTAGATTATGAACTTGTTGCTAGGCTTCATTTTATGTTAAACCAAATGTCCAATTATCTTGCAGTATCGCAAGCCTCCTTTTGAGTCACCGTACCGATCTTGCAGCTATGTGTTAAATGATATTTGGGTATCAATTATATCTAATACGGAGGATTATTCCTTCAAGCATATGTGCAAGAACCAATTTGAGAAAATTCTTCTTTTGCTATGAATATGACAAGTGTGTACCTAATTGACATTTGTAGTGTTATTTCTTGATGTACAAAGTGTTTTAGGTAAAATAATGTCATTACTATGCTCTTTATCATGGGATATCTTGTATTGGATGATGGTGAAAAATTATATCCTTTTTTTTATATCATATTTGAATTGGATATGTTGCCGATGTCTACTTTTATTACAACAACTTTGTAGAGGAGTTGCTGGAAAAGATGAAGGATGGTACTGCTAGGAAAGATGGTAAAATTAGAATTAAAGACTACTTGACAGGTTTTTTTAATTCTACAAATATATTTTGCAGTGAACCTTATGAATTACAAGTAGTAGTAATTGGTCTTGCACAATATGTTCTCATTCTTATTTTCTTATTTATTTCTCTAAATTTAAGGTGCTTAGAATGCATTTATGGTGATCATGGGCTCCATGTCATTGATTTACTACAGAAGAATATGATTGTTTCTTTGATTTTTATATTTATCTATCTCAAGCAAAAGCAATAACAATGATAAATATGTCGTACTGACATGATTGAAGTGTGGGTTGAAGTTTATGCTAATAAATATCACAAATCACTTGGTCATTGTAACTTTTACTTCAAGTAGCAAGTTAAAAAGAGCCTAAGTACAAAGGTTTAGATAATCATTATTTTCTAATATATTCCTATCTACTATAACTTCTTTAACTTGTAATTTTTAATTTTCCCCTTAAGTGTATCTTTGAAATTTTTTGGGGTAGATGTACCTATAAAGAGTGTTAAATTTTGTTAGGATTTTGAGGTTTCCTTCTTACTCATTTTATCGTAGGGAGTGTACTATTGAAATTAAGATAAATGGTTTCTTATTTTTCTTTGTTTGATTTATAAATATCATTACCATTGTATCACATAAAATAATATGTATTGATTCTTGCTCCTACTAATGTAATTCGTGATTTTTGGATTGTTGTTATATGAATTGTCTCTGAAAAGTCCTTTTGTAGCATTATACTTTCATTGATATTAAGTAAATATTGTATCATTAATTTCTTATAGATATACAAAAAACTATTTTATCAATTGTTATTCATATCTTCTGGTATAGGTTAAAGAAATAAATTATAAGAAGTGGAAGGAAGGTGATATACTTCTTGTTATTGTTGCTAGGAACATAAGGTTGATAAGCCCCAATTTATAGTTTGAATATCCCAACTTTGACGTTCATGAAGGTATATCAAATTATTAAGTACTCTTGTAATGAGGTATGTACACAACAAATCAATTTGAAAAAGTGATGAGGATATGTACATATTTCTTAGATCCTATCCTTGGTGTCCCTATGCCACCTCATGGTGTAGAGGACACAGAGGAGACAGTGGAAGTGAAGAAATATTTTGCAAACATTAGTGTAGCAAGTATAATAGGGGAGACATATGACAGTGATAGAGCCAATATTGGAAACAAAAATGTGAAACATCAAACTTCCAATGGTAATGGTGAGGAAAATTAATAATGGGAATAACAATATCTGTAAGGGGTAGAATGGAAAATGGTGAGAATGCCATCAAGGGAGATGATGTTTATGAAACGTAAAAAATGGACATAAAAGTGAGGGTGGAAAATTTCATTCCATTGCACCTCATGCTAATCAGATTCCTGTTATAGCCACGTAGGTTGCTTGCATTGAAAAGCGAAATGACTCAAATGTTGTGATTGTAGATCGAACATAGTCAAGTTTAGGATGATTTCGGTTGGATCATGTGTCATGTTAGAATACTTATCCCATGTATGGGAGACACACTGCTTCAAGAGACTTAAAATTTATTAGAATAATTTGACTTTAACAAGTAGTGTAATATAAACAATGTTAATTTTTTTTCTACCTATTTTGTTGTTTTTGTCTCTCATTTTGAGATTGATTATTAGCTACTATTTTTGAAGTCATATAAACTGAGCCTGAGCCACAACCAAATCCTAGAGCCAAAGTTAGAGTTGTAGCTACATATATACTCATGTTTCGTAAGTGTGATTTGGTTTGTGGTCCTCCTTAACCACCAATTTGGTAGAAGACTTATTTCTTCTGCTAAACAATAGTTTGTGATCAAATTTAAAGCCAATAATTAAGGGTGACCGATCAACAGAGACTAATAATTAAGAAAATCAGACAATATGATAGAGCTTTGGTGCATTCAGACTTACTTCTGATTAAATTCGAAGTTTCCTAAACAACAGATCTGAGACAGGTGACTTCTCCTCAACCGAACATGCGCACGCAACACGACCTCTCTCCACGGGTCTTCAAAACGCCTACACCATTTCAAATTTTTGTGGTCATATTTAAACCATCATTAGAGAACACTTCCATTTAGTAGAAGAGATCAACTTCTAACCAAATTCTGAACTATTCTAGGAATTGCTTCAAGTTGACTTATAGAGTTGGTGGTCAACTTTAAACCACCACCAATAGAAGGATTCTTATTTTTCTATCCTTTTGGTTTGTGATCTTCCTTAAACCACCAATAGTAGAATACTTTATGGTATTACTTGAAATATTCGAGGAATTATTTCAAACCGAGTTCTAGATTTGGTGGTCAAATTCAAACCACCACCAATAGAAGACTTATTCTTTTATTACTCCATTTGGTTTGTGGTCTTCCTCAAAGGACCATATTTAGAGAGCTCATCTAACCATTGGCTGCTATCCACCTTCATATTTCGTCTCTTCTTGGACTCACATACACCTATTTGGATTAAGGTGGGGAATGTTGAACACCTAATCTATTAAGGTTGGTGTGAAGGAATATTAACAACCATAGGGAGTCCAAGAGGCCTCTTATAATATGGAACCAAGGGTCACACATCATGTATTTATATGTGTATCATTTAATAAAATGGATTTCAAGTTTATCTAATTGTCTTTTGTATTCTCATGAGTCTAACAATTTCAATGCAACAAAATCCTAGTCTTCTTCTCTCACAAGAACCACAAGAAAAAGTCATCCATTCACTCCTCTAAGGTTTCTCCCAAAACCTAGATTTCTTTATCTTATTAATTTAAACCCTAACATAAATTAATTCCTTTCATCAACAAAATAACCCTAATTCTCTAGACAAGAGAGAAAAGTAAAATGAAGTAGTACGAGACAAGTTTTTTTATAGTTTTTAAAACTATAATACAATTATTTGATTTATATGATTAATGAAATTACTTTTCCCTACATTTACATATATGATAGGTGAGGAAGGCCAACTTTAATAAAGTGTCCAAGGTCCACAAATAGGCAAGTTAACTAATCACTAGATAGGTCTACATGTGAAGTGCTCCAACTCTATGGTGTACATGTTCATGAAGCAAGGGTCTTTAGGTGAGCACTTCATAATAAGGGTCCAAGACTCTTCTCTAAATGTCTCTAATTTTCCAACACTACCTCCTAAGCCATGTTCTCCTCTAGGTCCACTGCACTAAAATGAACACTCCTTAACCCAAGCATACTCAAGGCATGCACAAGCATCCATGTAAACAACCAAATAACCCCATGCTACATAGGGCTGAATTCCCTACTTCTAAATTCCCAATGCTCTACCCTAAATTCCCAATTCTCTACTCCTAAATTACCAATTCTTCAAATAGGTTTTCCACCCAATCAAGCAAATAAACCCTCCATGTGTCCTTCATGAAGACTGTAATAATGCTACATCGGTCTCCAACCTCCAATATGTATATTTTTTATAATAAAACTAATTGTCGTAAACACACCATGTACTCCACACCACATGAAACAGCTTGAAGCACGACGTAAACACATTCATACTAAGTGTAAAATATAACACTCCCTCACCCCAAAAGCTAGTACTCCCTCTTTACAAGGAAATGGTTTTCACTAAAAATAGTCTTATCCCTTTACATTTCAACCAAAATTACCATCAAATATGAATTTTTTGTAGCCTTGTGATCATCCATTGGCCCCTTGAAAGGGATGGTCCCCAAAAATCACTCTCCATCATCAAGGAATCACAACTTGCCTCTTTAAAACAACTAAAAGGCTCACATATGTAAGTATCCAATGCAATGTGCTTAAAATAGTTCCTATGGGTTATTTTTATTGAATATATAGAGGCTACTACATGCTTCTGTGCATCTTAAATTTTTTGATTAATCCATTTTGGCTTCTTGTGCATTGGAGTAGAGGGTGAGGATATGTCCTTCTTCAAGCTCTTTTTTCCGACACTTGACCTTATTCATTTGTAGCCTTTGAATTTTAATTTGGAACACCAAACTCTTTACAAGGTACCTATTATATAGAGAACCACACAACCCCTTCAAACTCACATCTGAGTGAACCATAGAGTTACACCATGGTGGGATATAGATCTTGTAGCCTTTAAAGGTCTCATTATATCCAAAAAAAAAGATATTATCATAGCACCTTGAACTTGACCCTAGACAAGGGCTTGATCATTTGATAATTTGAAGGAAAATAACCTTAGATCATTAGCAACCCCTCCTTAACTCCACCATCCCTCAAGTCAACTTTACTGGTCCAATCTTTAAACACCACATCATGAACTATTTAGGACTTCTTGCAAATATTTTATACATGACCAAGACAAGTGGGTCAAATCTCTCAAAATGATAAAGATCAAAATATGTACAAATCTCACCCATATTGAAATACCAAGTTCATAGTGCAAGCAACTGCCAATATAGCACTTTGAACAAACTATAAACGTGGGTATCTTTCCCATGCACCTCAAAACATTCAATAATTGAACCAACATGCTCAACAAGGTTAGCTACCTCTTTTCAAGAAAATATTCTAGTAATTGGAGCAAGAATCTTATCAAAGTCAATTCCCTCTTTTTGAGAGAAACCAACAATGCTTTCTTGGTACATGTCAACAATCACATCAGTGGAAAGCTTTGGAATCAATCATTGATTTCACAATAGGTTTTGAACCTATCTTCATGGAATCTCTTCATACATGATTTGCATAATCCTCTTGAGGGCCAACCTAGTTCCTCTTTGTACATAGAAGCATCATAGGATCAACAATTACCTTGTAAAGGCCACCATCCTGCACACCTCTAGCTAAAGTACTTGGATTGGCTAGATAAAGTACTTGGAGTGGCTAGACTACAATCACTGATAGTGTCTCCTTCAAATGCAACTCTATACTAAAAATATATCATAGAAGAAATTGAAAATAGATTTTTCTTCAAACCAAGATTAAACAAAAGATCTTTCAACTCAACCATTGGTCTCTAGAATGAAATGGGGCCCACTTCTTTCATAGGATATGTAGTATCATCACCCAACTTCACTCTAGTTCCTTTTTCCTACTCCTAAACCATGTTGAAGAGTGCAAGTCATGTCTTGATACCCCACTATTCATATACCACTTAACACTTGACATAGTGTTGGAAGATAAACAAGATAACATGGAGAAGTGAGTCTCAAGCTATGACAATAGCTCATCCACTCTTGCTACAATGATTGGACTCCCTACAACCTATTTTTGTTGCTTGGCCTTCCCATATTCTTCTTTGGACATTGGTTGGCATAATGTCCCTTCTAGTATCTGGATTTGTACTCTTTCCTATATTTATTTTCTTAGTCTTCAACTTTGTTATTACCACATGTTTTCCATCTTCTGCCATGGCTTGTGCTGGGGTGATATTTATTGTACTTATTTTATATATAAATTGGGATTATTTAGGCACAAAGTGATTCACATCTCTTCAGAATGTTCCACAAGTACTAGTTTGGATATTATATATCTTCCAATGTATCTCAGCCTCGAGACAAACTCTAGAATACCAACATTACATTACTAATAGTTTATTGTGTTTTCCATCATCTTTATCAAAACCTTATGGACTTTCTCATAATGTGTGTGAATGATGTGTCCACCTACCATTTTTTATCCTATAATTTCATTTTACATTCTGCTACATGTAGATGAGGAACATCTCCAGTCTGAAACATATTCAATCCAAGAAACTTATCCCACCAAACCTTATCAGAAGTTGTTATTTATAGATTTCCAATTTGAAACTCATGCATATAGCCTATGAACCATCAAATTTCTAACCTCACAATATCAAATTAAATGCAACCATCCAAATTCCATTCCTCATGATCCAAATAATTTTCTTGTTACCACATCATGACATAATTGTTCATATTCTCTACAACTAATTCTCTAGATTCATTTCCTAAAAATGTTGAAGTACCTTCACTAGTGCTAAATTATATCTCTTGAGTATTCTTTGGCAACCTGGTGGCTTTAAGTCAACATTTTATGGGCACTTTGTGGTTCCCATTAGCACTGGTGGGTACTTTTCTATGTTTCCAATAGGAACTTGGTTGACACTTGATGGGTTGTTAGTCCTCAACAAATTACTAATGGAAACCCTTGAATTTTTAGTATGGTCTCGAGTCTTACCTATACTTTTCACATCATCTATCTTCCATACATATTACCCACCTATAACTCATGAGGAAAAGTTATTACGTCTCTATCTATTTATGCCATTCCTCCTCTGCCTTCTCCTTAAATAGTGTAACAGAAAATTCTTCCTCCAAGTCTTTAGTGTCTTCTTCCCATAACAGAAAATTATTCCACCAAGTTTTTAGTCTCTTCTTGCAATAACATGTTTTTAGGAATTATGTTATGTGATATTATTGACACTTATATGGGTCTCATATACTTCCTGTAATCGATTAGTCAAGAATGTGGTAGCATCTACCTTTATCCTATGTCACATTTTCTCATTATGCATCAGCCTCCATGTTGGGATTCAAATTAGCGTTTGATAGGAACCTAGTGGTTCTTGATAGTGTTTGGTGGATGCTTGTTGGGTTTCTTGTGGGTACTTTTTCAACAATCGACACTTGGAAGGTTCTTAGTTTTCAACAAATTTATGATGGAAACTTATTGAATATTTAATGTCATTTTGGTTCTTACATATACATTTTACATTATTTTTCTTATGTGCAACCTTACCCACCATAACTAGGAAGTATTGAAATTTAGATTTCCATAGACCACCATTTTTTCCTCTTATTTCTAGGACACTTTCTAGGCATGATCTCAGACGACACAAAATTTTATCATTTGAGGTAATTTCATCAAAAGTTGCAAGCTCAAGAAATGTGTCCTGGAGATCAATGTATACATACCCAAGTTCTCTTGGAGCATCCCCTACCACTTCCTGAGTGTCAAAATTCATAAGCACCTTGTTTTTACCTAGCACATAAAGGTATCCTACCTTAACAGAAGAAACCAAGTTCATGCAAAGGATATCAACCTTCATAGCAACATGCTTCAAATCTATAAGGGACCGATCCTTCGCCGCTCTTTGGGAAATAAAAGGGTTTTAAATCCATCAATAAGGCATGACCACTCTCATAACTCTATCCCAACTCTTCCTCTAAATCCAAATCTATATCATATAGACTTTGTTAATGATATTATCGTTGAGTAAAATGAGGCATTGCAGCAAGTTCAACCATTCCTCCATACCTCTTTGTCAGAAAGTTTTCACGATATCTTTTAAAAATTTGTATAATTTTTACATGGAATTCATATTTTAATTCCTCTACATCAAAAACATCCACATCCTTCATAATGATGTAAAATAGTCCCTTCAATATATTTTCATCATTATTCACCAAGTTCACCCCACTTTGGAAACACTGGAAGATAGCCTTGGTCTCCTTGTCAGTACGAAAATACTGATTAAGGAAGAAAAAATACCACAAATGGTAATTAATATTTAAGTATCTGTGAAATTTAAATGAAAGAAAGGAGACTACTAAAATATGAGAAAATTAACCATAAAAATGAAACAAATGTGACCTTTTGCAAAACAAACCTTCTTGTTGAATATTGTTAAATTACACAATGTAGCATTTGGAACTCATAACAACATATATTGTTTCTCCATCCTCTCAAAACTCCCCAATCCTTCAAATCCTATTAATACATAGAGGTAATTTGAATCTATATACACTATCATCCACACTCCATCAATGCCTCTGGCCCCTGCTACACTAAGAAGGGAGCCATACATATGGTTTAATAAGTAATAATTTCCACTACTTGTCTTTTTGAGTGATGAGACCACCATGATTTTACTATCCCACTAACTCAATATGGCATGTTATGAGCCAAAGTGGAGCAAGTTTGCTAGGGATATACTATCTATGTAAATGTGATGTGGCAGTATTTGAATACCATCAAGCAAGGGATGTATTACATTATTTTCATCCCGAGCTATTTGAATGGGTACAAGACAAATAAGTTGATAGATCCAGTTTCCCAGCGAGTTCTTTTTATAATAATGGAACAAGGAATGTAGATCATTTGAGTCCCAACTTTTAGAATGATAACTTGAAACTGAATCTTGAGATTTGAAAAATCATTTTCTTTTTGTTTCTCTAACTGCTAAAGCAAAAGCTACAAGTATTATTCATATTTTGTTTTCTTGTCATCTTCTCCAAGCATAATTTTTTACTTCAACAAAACATGGAAGGTAATATCCGTGATACTTCCTCTATAGAGTGCATAATTAACAATATACTTATAAATAATGTGATAGATGTAGTCTAATGTAGCACAAGTCTTCTGAGAATCATGGTCCATATAATATTTACAAGCTCCTTCTGAATCTGACTTGTGTTTTGCTAATTCTTGAAACTTCAAAACTTTCATAGCTAAAAATAGATTTAAGATATTAGAAGAAAGAGATCTAGTAACAACATCAGAGTACACAAGATGAGTTTGACAACCATAGTATATAAGCTTCATCTAGAAATCACCAACATCTTCAACTATTTTATCCAAGGAAATGTTCTCCAAAAAGGACATGACATCACCTAGCATCTAATATTTGAGCTCAAACTCTGATAAAGCTTTGCTTGAGAACTCTTTTGAGCATTTTCTTGAGAATAAGATGAAATACATTCCTCTATGTGATATGAACACATTGTAGACAACTGAAAAATAAAGAGAAAAGAACCATCCCCAAAAAGGCATGCAGTTAGAAACCTAAAGAGAGAGAAATGTGCTTAGGTTTCATCAAAGGTTGATGATGAGGTTATACCACCATAACTTTGTTCTTGTCTTCTACTAGAATCAATCCTACTTTCCCTGGAATACACTGCATCCATATTATACTTGTACTCCCATAAAACAATTCCAACATAATTTCAACACTTCTACAGTCTATATTCTGGATGGTTTATCAAACCTACATATTAAAACCTTGGATACTTCAGTATAATATAAATCTAGGAATAATGTATATTCTTCAAAATCTACCAATTAAAAACCCTATTTAAATGTGCAAATAGGATTTCTCCCACGCATAAATGGTCCTTCTTTGGGGACATGTACAAGTTCAACGTATTAAGTACTGTTGGGTCCCTATAATACTAGTGATTACCCCATTACTATTGTAGTTATACCCCTTATTTATATTTTTGTGCCCCTATTAACCCCATGTTGTTATTTCTCTGCACCATAGAATCCCTCTATTGTTATTTATGTGGCTTTATATTATTATTGTTAGGTCGGCTGGATTATATTGTGACTCCTTAGACTCCTATATATAGAAAGGAGGTTTTGTCATTTGTATCATCCAAGAATTGTTCATTTATGTAATTTAAAGGAGGTTTCCCCCTCGAAGAGGCTGAATTCTAAGGCGTTGATCTATATTTTCTATCTTTTCTTGAGCTGGTTGCATAACATAGGTATCAGAGCTTTAGATTCTAGGGTTTTGTTGCTCCAAATAGGTCATTGTGGAATTTTCGCTATAACTTTTTTCTGTGACGTTTTAGAAGTCAAAAAAAAAACCCATTTGAGAAGAAATCGTGCTGAACCTTGGGTCCAAATTTCAGAGCTTTTTGCGCGATATTTGAGGAGATATGATCTGAGGAAGTTGGTATTTTTGCAGACTCCTGAATTACATTCAAAATAGGTGACCTGGGGAAAATTGTCATAACCTTCTCTCTGGAGAACGGATTGAAATTTCATAAGAAGGTACAGAAAGAGGACAGACTGTAGTTTCTTTTATGAGTGTTTTAGATCCAAAGGTTGAAACAGTGACTCGTGGCACGTCGTACAAGTTCGCTCTACTGAAATAGTCTAAAATGAAGTCACTGTGGGAGATTTCACATAACGCTTCCTTGGAGAATCCAATTTGGGTCAGACTTGTGGCATTGGAAAGAGGACACAGAAGGCTACTACAGGCCACAGTTTTAGAACTGGATGATCTAAAATTACAGAGATACATCAGATTCAATATCAGGCTTCTATAAAGTGAAAAAAAATGTGTAGTTTTTTTTAAATTTTCGTGTAAGCTTGGTTTAACGGAATTCAAAGGGCATAGTAAAGCATTATTATCGGTAACTGATGCCCCGAGGAAAGAAAATGCAAACACCTAGTAAGGAACCTGAAAGCTCTAGCATGACTCATGAAGAAGAGGAAGAAATGCTACATGATATATCAAAATTACAAGAACAAGTGCAACAAATGTAACACTCACAAAAGCTAACAGCAGCCAAGATAAATGGCGTGGAATCTAAGATAAATGGCTTGGATTCTAAGATAAAGGGCATGGAAGCTAAGATGGATGATTCGAAGACAGATTTGAAGAGAGACATGGCAGATTTGAAGACAGATTTGAAGACAGACATGGCAGATTTGAAGACAGATTTGACAAATTTCTACAAGAAATACTTACTAATGGTGAAAAGGTTGTAAAGGAAACTCATGATGTGAACAAAATTAATGTTAATCATGATTCCGTAGACTCTAATGTTGGATTGAAGACCCACCATATTCCAAAAATCGATATGAGGAAGTTTGATGGCAAGGATCCTACCACATGGATATTACAGATGGAGCAGTTCTTTGATCTCAATAATGTGCAAAACACACAAAAGGTACGTATGGCAACTGTATATTTGGAACCAAATCAGTTTGTATGGTATCAATGGCTTTGCTCTCGTAATAATTTATCACTTGGGCAATTTTTACGGAAGAATTGATAGCACATTATGAAGATACAAAAAGCAACACTTTTTTTAGCCAATTGATAAGTCTCAAACAAAAGGGTTCAGTAATGGAGCACATTGAGGAGTTCCAAAAATTGAACATAAGGTTAAAAGATATTCCAGAGGAGAATAGGATTTGTGTGTTCATAGGGTCTTTAAAGGATAATATCCAACATGATGTTCGCCTTTGGGAACCTGATTCATTAGAAAAGGCATTCATGTTAGCAAGAAAAATGGAAAGCAAAATTATGGCAACCAGGAAGCATACCACTCACAACTATAAAGACGGAAGTGTTGTTGCCCCTAGTCTTCCACAACCTATAAGGTTGACACCACAACAATTGGAAGAAAAAAGAGCAAAAGGGCTTTGTTACAGTTGTGATAGCAAATACACTAAAGGTCATAAGTGTGCTGAGAAGAAATTATTCTACATAGATTGTGAAGAGGAAGAAGAAAAGGAGCAAGAAAGGTCAAAAGAAGAAGATATACTCCAAGAAAAAAGCCTAGATGAAGAACAAATAAATCCGACCATATCTTGTAATGCATTGGCGGGAATTACCACTCCTCAAACCATCAAGATAGAAGGACAAATCAAGAAGAAAAAGGTAATAGTGTTGATTGATTCAGGAAGCACCCACAATTTTATTTATTATAGGGTAGCAAAAGAATTGAATTGTTGCCTATATCCAGCACCAGAGTGTCAAGTGATGATTGCAAATGGAGGAACAATAAATTGCTCTGGAAGGTGCCATAATATCAAGCTATCCATGGGAGAATATGTATTGACTAGCCCAATGCTTTCCATTCCAATGGGAGGTGTTGATGTTGTACTAGGAGTCCAATGGCTACAATCCTTGGGTACAATAGCTTTTAATTTTCAAGAACTTTTCATCAAATTTTCTACGGAAGGAAAGGAAGTTGAATTAAGGGGTATTACAGGGAAACTAGGAAAGATAATCAGCTCTAATGGTATGACAAAGCTTCTAAAAAAGGAGCAAAGAGGTGTAATTGCACAATTATGTTCGCTAGATGTTTCCACATCGGAATCATCTATTTCTCCAGATCTCCAAAAAGTCCTGGACAATCATTCCAAGGTATTTGAGACTCTCAAAGGTCTCCCACCTATGCGTGATCATGATCATGCTATTCATCTGATTCCAGGAAGTGTTCCTCCAAACATCAGGCTATATAGATATCCCTATGTCCAAAAAAGTGAAATTGAACGTATGGTTGCAGAAATGCTAGAGGCTGGTATAATTCAACCAAGTCAAAGTTCTTTCTCTGCTCCAGTAGTATTGGTGCACAAGAAGGATGGATCATGGCGCATGTGTCCAGATTATAGGGAGCTCAACAAGCTCACTATTAAAGATAAGTTCCCCATTCCTGTCATTGATGAATTACTGGATGAATTGCATGGATCAATTTACTTCACCAAGTTGGATCTTCGTTTGGGATATCATCAAATCAGAATGAAGATTGAAGACATTCCGAAAACGACATTTAGAACTCATGAGGGTCATTATGAATTTTTGGTCATGCCTTTTGGCCTTACCAATGCACCTTCAACATTTCAAGGTTTGATGAATTCAATTTTCAAACCATTCCTTAAAAAATTTGTGTTAGTATTTTTTGATGATATACTAATCTACAGCAAGTCTTGGAAGGATCATGTTGAACATGTTGACAGGGTGCTACAACTATTGGAGGAGAAACAATTATATGCAAAAAGATCCAAATGTTTCTTTGGAGTCCAAGAGGTGGAATATTTGGGTCATATTGTATCTCATGAAGGAGTTAAGGTAGACCCTAGCAAAATTAAAGCCATTAAGGAATGGAAAATCCCCACATCCATAAAGCATCTGCGAGGATTTCTTGGGTTGACAGGGTATTATCGCAAGTTTGTTAAGAATTATGGGAGAATAGCAGCACCTCTAACAACATTATTGAAGAAAGATGCATTTTCATGGACTCCGGAAGCAACAAAGGCCTTTGAACATCTTAAAGAGGCAATGTGCCAAGCACCGGTCTTAGCTACACCAGACTTCACAAAAACCTTTATTTTGGAATGTGATGCTTCAAGAAATGGAATTGGTGTTGTTCTAATGCAAGATGAAAGACCCATTGCTTTTGAAAGTCGTCCAATCAAGGGAAAGTTTTTAAGCAAAGCTATTTATGAGAAGGAAATGTTGGCAATACTCCATGCACTTAAGAAATGGCGACCCTACCTAATGGGAAGACACTTCAAGGTAAAAACGGATCATGATAGCCTTAAATACTTTTTAGAACAAAGATTATCCTCTGAAGAGCAACAAAAGTGGGTCACAAAGATGTTGGGTTATGACTTTGAAATCATCTACAAAAAAGGGAAGCAAAATGTGGTGGCAGATGCACTCTCAAGAAAGGATGAGGATGTGGAAGCATTGTTGTGCACCATTTCTATTATCCAACCAGATTGGATAAATGAAGCAAGGGAGGAATGGAAGAATGATGAAGAAGTGTGGGCACTTATTCGAAAGCTACAACAAGATTCCAGTACGTCTGATACATTTAGCTGGCAAAATGATTCATTATGGTACAAAGATCGCTTATACCTCTGTAAGAATTCCCAGCTAAAACAAAAGATTCTTATGGAATTGCACACTTCTCCCTTAGGAGGGCACTCAGGATTTTTAAAAACTTACCACAGGGTTAAGAAGGAATTTTTTTGGGATGGCCTTAAATCAGATATTCAAAATTTTGTGGCAGAATGTTTGGTTTGCCAACAAAATAAAGTTGAAACAATTAAGACACCGGGTCTATTACAACCTTTATCCATTCCAAGCCAACATTGGGAGGAGGTTTCAATGGATTTTATCACAGGTTTACCCAAGTCTGAGGGAAAGAGTGTCATCATGGTGGTAGTTGACAGACTTACCAAGTATGCACACTTTTGTGCATTATCACATCCATTTAAAGCCAGTACAGTTTCTACTGCATTTATGGAAACAGTTCAAAAGCTACATGGAAACCCAAAGATTATTGTAAGTGACAGAGATCCCATTTTCACTGGAAATTTTTGGACAGAATTATTTTCTTGTCTTGGTACTCAGTTAGCTCATAGCTCATCTTATCATCCTCAATCTGATGGGCAAACTGAGATAGTAAACAAATGTTTGGAAGGATATCTTCGTTGCTTTGTATCTGATAAACAGACACAATGGGTCAAATGGTTGCCTCTGGCTGAATGGTGGTATAACACTTCCTTCCATACAGCAACAAAAATGACCCCATTTATGGCACTTTATGGGTATCAACCACCATCCATCACATCATATTTAAGAGAAAATTCTAAGGTTCAGGCAGTGGAACATCACATCAAACATCAACAACAAGTCCTCCAACTCTTAAAGGATAACCTCGTGTTGGCACAAAATAGAATGAAACAACAGGCAGATCAACATCGCAGTGAAAGAAGTTTTGATGTAGGTGATTGGGTATTCCTACGGCTACAACCATATAAGCAAATGTCCCTAAAGCAAGCTAAGAAGGATAATAAATTATCACCAAAGTATTATGGTCCATACAAGGTGTTGCAAAAGATTGGTACTATGGCATACAAATTGGAGCTTCCTGCAGCTTCTCGATTGCACCCAGTTTTCCATGTTTCATGTTTAAAGAAGGTTATAGGCGACAAGCTCCCAATTCAAACAATATTGCCAGAACTTGACGAGGAAGGAAAAATTATATTGGAACCAGAAGCAGTCACAAAAACAAGAACTCGACAGCTATGAAATTGATCAATTTCAGAGTATCTTATCAAGTGGAAGAACTTATCCGCTGAAGATTCCACATGGGAGGATGAGAATTTTATGCAGAAGTATCCAGAACTACTCAAGCGTTGAGGACAACACTTTTTTGAAGGAGAGGGGCATGTTGGGTCCCTATAATACTAGTGATTACCCCATTACTATTGTAGTTATACCCCTTATTTATATTGTTGTGCCCCTATTACCCCCATGTTGTTATTTCTGTGCCCCATAGAATCCCTCTATTTTTATTTTTGTGGCTTTATGTTATTATTGTTAGGTCGGCTAGATTATATTGTGACTCCTTAGACTCCTATATATAGAAATGAGGTTTTGTCATTTGTATCATCCAAGAATTGTTCATTTATGTAATGTAAAGGAGGTTGCCCCCTCGAAGAGGCTGAATTCTAAGGCGTTGATCTATCTTTTCTATCTTTTCTTGAGCTGGTTGCATAACAAGTACTTTGTCATGGATAAAAACCAACAACTCACCATATCTTAGAAATGCCACCTTTTTAATATATTCTATCTCAGGATCACAACACACTAATTCAAATTGTTCCGAGAAAGATGGGATAATGCAATGCATGGAATTTGAATTTAGCTCATCTAAGTTCGTTTTCTTTGGTGCCATCTCTACAATCATCTATTGTATATTGGGCTTTTCCTATTCTTCACTTGAAATTTGCAAGCATGCCTCCAAAGTCCCAAGCCTCATATTTTACCTTCCAATAGAAAAATCTTAATATATGCATGTCTCCTAAGCACTCTTCTTTGGGATATATTTTCCTTTCTTTGAGTAAGAAAATTTTCCCATTCATTTTTTAACCGCTACTCTTAAAGCCTTTTCACTACCTCTTTTTCATATTCAATATTTTTTTAATCCATAGTAGCATCTCTTTCCTAATCATTGACAACACACTTTGGTTGAATTCTTCTTTTTTTCAAATCTTCGTATATGGATGGAAAAAGGTCCTTCCATTCTTCAATGGTAAAACCAACATTGCTCGAGATCACATAAAGGTTTAAATTAGAAAAATTTCTTTTCCATTCCAGATATGAATCTTGCAACTCTGGTGAAAGGTCTACTTTCACAAATTCTAATTAAGCCAAAATAATATCAAGGCTAGCAGAAGTAAGAAAAATCTTCATGTCATAAATATCAAAATTCTTTACTTAGTCAAAAGTGTCATCACTTATGAGGAAAGCCAATAGAAGTTGTTTTCCAGTCAAATATATTTCGGTTTTCAAAATTTTCTCATCAAAGGGCTTATGAAAGCTCTTCATTTGCTCCAAAATGCCATTGCTCATAAGGAAATCCAGGAAAATAATATATGTGTTACGTTTAGTAATTTTTTAGTACTTAAATATTTTATCCAATCATGGAGTGCATTGTTTGAAAAACTGATAACTTCTACAACCCCTGCTAATGAATTTTTTTCACTTCTAAATTGAATAAAAACCTGCTCACCTAATACTATTAGGAATTTCCTTATAGATCCATCTTTTTTAACATGAAATTTTTTTTCCTTCTGGTCTGTATTGTCACCTTCACCTATGTGCCTCAATATAATCTCTTCTTCAAACAAAATCAAATGGCCATAATTTTCATGTTTTTTTATGATAAACTCTGATTCCATCCCATTAGAGGATGTAGAGGGTTGAAATTTAATCTCTGCACCAGTGAAAAGCACCTTCTTCTTACCCAAGTTACCACCACAAATAGTAGCCAACAAATTTTCTAATTTTTGGAATTTATTTAATTGAATATGTATCTCATCATCTCCAATATGCTCCCTCTCTTCATATGTTGAGTCAAGGATATATCAAATGAATATGTAGTAGTCAGGTAGAACAGGGAGAAACTTATGCAATATTTTCTCTTCTAATTCCTTAAGCTTTGATTGGATGTTACACTTCTTTCCCTTTGGCGAACATGGATAGAATTCTTGAAGTATGTATAACCCTAGAATTATGTCAATGCAGAATGATTTAAAAGAGAAACACAATTTTCATTGTTGAGCTGAGTGAAATATAGATCATAGTATTTACAAATTTACTCCAACTCAGATCGAAGGGAATTGACATTAACCTTTTTTAGTCAAGGACTAAAATAATTTTTGGAGTCTAGATTGTTTATAATTAGAAGTGAGGAAAGCACATATGTGATATCTTTTAGTAAAGAACAATGTATGTTTCGGTATTGACAGACCTTGAGGAGGGTTCGTACTATTATACCTTCCTATGTTTATGTTGATCCCATAAGAAACATTGACAACATTTTTAGAATTTTGGACATGACTTACCTTGAGCCTCTAAGTTATCCTTCCCTTTGGAATGTCATATTGAGCTTAATTTGTTAGGTTCTTGAGAAACATTCTAACTATTGTTCATGAGAGAAGAAAAGACTCATGATTGTTGGCATTATGATGCATGTGTTGTACTTGATGGCAAACAACTCATAGAAGATCAACTCACTTATATATATCTAGATGAATCTACGGAAGAGATATCAGATGACAATTTTCAGTATGACAAGTCCAAAGGGGGAGATTGTTGGCATTATGAGACAAGTGTTGTCCTTGATGGAAAATCACACAAATGATAAATTATAGTGCAACAAATTTATTTGATAAATTATAGTGCAACAAAGTTTCCTTCATGTAGATAAAAGTTCACGCAATTTTATGCAGAGAAACGTTTATTCCATGTAGAGAAAAGTTCACGACTTTTATGCAGAGAAAAGTTTATTCCATGTAGAGAAAAGTTCACGCACTTTTATGCAGAGAAAATTTTATTTCATGTAGAGAAAAGTTCACGCACTTTTATGCAGAGAAGAGTTTATTTCATGTAGAGAAATGTTCACGCACTTTTATGCAGAGAAAAGTTTATTTCATGTAGAGAAAAGTTTATGCACTTTCATGCAGAGAAAAGTTCCCTTCATGCAAGAGAAAAGTTCACACACTTTCATGGTTGGTTCATGGTATTAGTCCGACAGTTTTTGATCCTATGGTTTTGGTCCGTGGTACTGCATCCAACAGTGTTGATCTCGCGCACTTTCATCGTTGGTTCATGATATTAGTCTGACAGTTTTTGATCCTATGGTTTTGGTCCGTGGTATTGCATCCAAAAGTGTTGATCTCATGCACTTTCATGGTTGGTTCATGGTATTAGTCCAACAGTTTTTTGATCCTATGGTTTTGGACCGTGGTATTGAGAAAGGACTAAGGCTATAAAAGAGGAAGGAGATCATTTGGAAAAGCATCATCTGAATTATTGAATATCTGATAAAGTGCTAGATCTGGAATACTGTGATTGGGTTATGGTGCAGATCTGGATCTGAGCTAAAGAGGGATCTCACCGGTTGATGGAGAACAAGATCTAAGGATAGATCGGGATCAAATGGTTTGAAATGAACTATCTCTATATATTTGATTATGCTTATTCTAGATCTATATATTGAAAAATGATCTGAACTGGGTATAACTTAAGTTTGAAATCGCTGCAAGTCATGTTTGAATATTTATAGATCTGTACGTGGGTTGGCTTTGGTGTAAGCGCGTATATATGCAGGTTTGGTTCATTGTAGTAGCGTATACAATTTGAGCTATGATATTTGAAGTCACAGGTGGTTCTGGTTGTTGATGGGTTCTGATGACAGTTTAAAGGTGTTAGTATTCTGCATATCCTGTTTGGTTGATTGTGTTTAGCTTCAGTATTGATGGATGAGAACTAATATTGGATCAGGATCATAATGACTCATATTTATGTGATCTAATCGACTAGATCTGGGTGCTAACACATATATTATCCTTGTATATGTATTGATCTGGTGTTTGGGTGATTCAGAAGATTGATTGATTATGTGATTCAATGATATTAATGGGTCCAGTATGAAAATTGGATGAAACGTGGCCTTTCAGATTATGTGTTGTTCTTCAAGAGTATCCAGTCTGAAAATGTATGAAACATGGTACCTGGAGGAGAGAAGATTGTAGGCCGGCGCCTATGTACTAGTATCTTAGCTAGTACAAGAGCTAAGGGGGTGGTAGCTCCCTTCCAGTAGCAGTTGAAAACTTTGGAGCATTGTAGCAGGTAGCAGCCTACGTACTAGTAAATGGATCGGCTAGTACAAGAACTATGGGGGTTGTAGCTCCTTTCCAGGAGAGTCTGGAGAACGAGAGAGGGTTTTACCTCTTTGCAGGTAGAAGCATGCGTACTGGTATAAGACTGCACCAGTACAGAAATATTGTAAAAGGATTTTCTTATTAAGAAGAAGATTGAGATGACTTGCAGCAGGTGGTTTTCTCCCACATTGGGTTTCCACCTTATATCATGGTGTTCATGTGTGTGGCTTATGTGTGATGATCTGTTCTATTTTACTGCACTTGTTTACTGTTAATATGGTTGATAATGTTCTAATGCACTCATTAAGGATCAACTAACTGAATCATAAGAAGTTGTGGAAGTAGCATATATGAATTTGAATATGGAAATGAAAAAGTTTTATTGATGTGATAATACTGACTCACCCCCCCCCTCTCAGTATTATTTCCAACAATTGGTATCAGAGCAGGTCCTTTGGTAGAAGCTTGATCTCTTGAAGGAGATCTGTGGAACAATGGGAAAGAATCTTAAGAAGAAAGTGGCTAAGAAGAAGAAGACATCTAAGAAGAACTATGACAGTGGAAGAATCGATTGGGGATTATGTGGAAGAAGCACTTCAGATTTAGAATCATTCCAGAATGAAGATGAACTATCAGGTATGAATTTGTTATCCTCTGATGTTCCAGCTATCTATCCATTTGGAAAAGATGAAAGTGATAGCGAAACAAGTGAATTTGCTTTTATGGGTGAGCAAGAAAGATATCAAATAGAGGCATAAATTAAAAGGCTTACAGAAAAAATTAGAGATCAACAAGATCTATTGAACAAAAGGGAATGTGTCTTCAAAGAAGAAGCTGCCAAACTAAAAGCTCGACTAGAGGAAGGAAACAAGGTAAGGAAGTTATTCAAGGACAAATATCAAAAGTTGCAGGATGAAGTAACATCACTAAGATATGAAGTCAATGAAAGAAGCACAACCATCAAGAAACTCAGAGATAGATCCAGTTACTATGAAAGTCTTGAAGTCACGATCCGCTCGCTAAAAGAAGATCTTGAAGAATCAAAGAAGAAAAATAAAGAACTACTCCAAGCTCATGAAAATTAAGTTCTTGAACTAAGACGTCAGTTGGAAGAAGAAAGAAATGCTCAAGAAAACGTGAAGAAGCAGTATCTTGAAAAGGAAGAGCAACATCAAGTTGAGGTAAATATTCTAAAAGATAAATTAGAAGAAAAGGATAAACTGTTACGATTTCAAGATAGTACTAAAGTCTTGGATGATATTCTTAATAGTCAAAGGTCTCCTGCTATCAAAACTGGTCTTGGTTTTCATGAATCTATTGAAGGTGAATCTAGTTCACAAAGTAAGACAAGGGACTCTACTGCAAAATCTGAAATGCTCAATAAGGATATGAAAGGTCAATCTCATCATCAACCAAGGAAAGAAATTCTTCAAAGAAAATCTTTTACTCCTCCTATGAATAATGTTGAATGTTATGTATGTCATAATCTTGGACATTGTGCAGCCAGATGTAGAAGAAGAAGGGTTCAAGACCATCATGCAGAAAGATCATCACATTCAAGGTACTTTAATGGATATTGCTTTGCTTGCAATATGTTTGGTCATAGAGCTGTTGATTGCTATAAAAGAAATATGAGACATGTAAGATGTTACACATGTAACAAGCTTGGACATATAGCTAAGGAATGCAGGAACAAAGTATGGGCACCATACCAAAAGGAGAAAACATCATCATCACACTTGAAGATGTCGAAGAAGAAAGAAGTACAGTCAGAAAGAGGTAGCATAGCACAACATACAGACATAACAGAATTAGAGGGAGCTGGAAGTGTAAAACTTCAGTGTCCTAAATCTCATACGCAAGTTTCTTAAAGAGAAGTCATGTATATACGCGAGTTGGTTATGGCATAGTCGCGTATATGATTGTTTGAGGAAAGGCAGTAGGGAAAGGTTCAGGAAAAGGATCAGTCATGATTCGGTTTATTATTTGCGTTGTTTTATAATGGTTACAATTTGCTGATGATGTGTGGAAATGACTTGATGGTTAGAAGTGTTTTGTTTCTAACTTGATAATGATGATGTATTGATACTTCTTGCTGATATGAATGATCAGACCTGACAGTAAACAAGATGGCACAGGTTTAGGGGGAGCATATGCTTTTAATGCATTGTTGGCATTATGGTTAATAGTCCTTGGTGATGATGCTTATATGGATAAATGATTCATCTTGCTATGATATGGTTATGAGTTGTTTAAATGATTCTTGGGGTTACATAGTTGATATTTAGATCAGATTTGTGGTTGATCCTCTAATGGTGCTTACATGCTGATCTTCATAAGTATAAGGAGAAGTACATAGCTTGAATTCACATCTTCTTTACTTGATGATGAGTCACTCATATGTTGTTGTCGTCATATGCATAAAGATCATATATTACAGTTATGATGCAGGATTCCTATTGTTCTTGGCACATATATGGATGAGGATTGTTGGTTGGATACACGGATGATTATTCAAAGTTGCATTGTTGGAGACTTGATGATGGTGAGTTCTTACCTATATGATGATAGGTTGTTTCGTACATATGTTGATTGATATTCCCAATTGATGATACTTGGTCCATGCAGATCTGGATGGCTATGGTGTTTCTCACATATGATAGAATGATTCTGTATACACAGAATTCTGTTCAAAAGGATGAGTTGATATGGACATACCTTGATGATTCATGCACTAATACAAGTTGCTGGTGACAGACGCTATGGAGCAGATCATTCAGTGTCGTTGCTGATGTTTATCATGATCTTATTTAGGTGTTTGGTCTCTGTTATAAATGTCATGTATATCATTCGATGTAAAGTTCATATCAAGACTCATGATGTAATAGTGTGTCTCTATCTATTGTAGTCATTTGATGAAATATTTCAGTCATATCAAGGTCATGTAACGGCCTATGTTGGTTTCCCCACTATGCCTGGGATGAATGATGTAATGTACTTGGTTTTCATTTTCTGGTATATCCCCACTTGGTTGGGAGATGGATGTATGTATGAGTATTTGGTGCTAGGAAGGTCGCGTATGATGTATAGAGTCATGTTCTTGTAGAACACCTTTTTGCAGACCTTGCTTACATACGGGGGGAGCATGAACAACACAATTCAGCAAGAGCAGAGCTTTCAACATGTATCATGGATAGATTGGTACACCTTGGCATATACAAAGGGGGAGCTCATTCAAAGATTTCAACAGGTACTCAGGGGGAGTATGAACAGTGCAATGCCTTTCTAGGAAAGAGAATATCTTGGTTTGCCCTTTGCCCTTGATGTCAAAGGGGGAGAGTGATTTGGTATTGTTGCCATCAAGTCCAAAGGGGGAGATTGTTGGCATTATGATGCATGTGTTGTACTTGATGGAAAACAACTCATACACGATCAACTCACATATATATATCTAGATGAATCTACGGAAGAGGTATCAGATGAAAATTCTCAGTATGACAAGTCCAAAGGGGGAGATTGTTGGCATTATGAGACAAGTGTTGTCCTTGATGGCAAATCACACAAATGATAAATTATAGTGCAGCAAATTTATTTGATAAATTATAGTGCAACAAAGTTTCCTTCATGTAGAGAAAAGTTCACGCACTTTTATGCGGAGAAAAGTTTATTCCATGTAGAGAAAAGTTCACGCACTTTTATGCAGAGAAAAGTTTATTCCATGTAGAGAAAAGTTCACGCACTTTTATGCAGAGAAAAGTTTATTTCATGTAGAGAAAAGTTCACGCACTTTTATGCAGAGAAGAGTTTATTTCATGTAGAGAAATGTTCACGCACTTTTATGCAGAGAAAAGTTTATTTCATGTAGAGAAAAGTTTACACACTTTCATGCAGAGAAAAGTTCCCTTCATGCAAGAGAAAAGTTCACACACTTTCATGGTTGGTTCATGGTATTAGTCCGACAGTTTTTGATCCTATGGTTTTGGTCCGTGGTATTGCATCCAAAAGTGTTGATCTCACGCACTTTCATGGTTGGTTCACGGTATTAGTCCGACAGTTTTTGATCCTATGGTTTTGGTCCGTGGTATTGCATCCAAAAGTGTTGATCTCACGCACTTTCATGGTTGGTTCATGGTATTAGTCCAACAGTTTTTTGATCCTATGGTTTTGGACCGTGGTATTGAGAAAGGACTAAGGCTATAAAAGAGGAAGGAGATCATTTGGCAAAGCATCATCTGAATTATTGAATATCTGATAAAGTGCTAGATCTGGAATACTGTGATTGGGTTATGGTGCAGATCTGGATCTGAGCTAAAGAGGGATCTCACCGGTTGATGGAGAACAAGATCTAAGGATAGATCGGGATCAAATGGTTTGAAATGAACTATCTCTATATATTTGATTATGCTTATTCTAGATCTGTATATTGAAAAATGATCTGAACTGGGTATAACTTAAGTTTGAAATCGCTGCAAGTCATGTTTGAATATTTATAGATCTGTATGTGGGTTAGCTTTGGTGTAAGTGCGTATATATGCAGGTTTGGTTCATTGTAGTAGCGTATACAATTTGAGCTATGATATTTGAAGTCACAGGTGGTTCTGGTTGTTGATGGGTTCTGATGACAGTTTAAAGGTGTCAGTATTCTGCATATCCTGTTTGGTTGATTGTGTTTAGCTTCAGTATTGATGGATGAGAACTAATATTGGATCAGGATCATAATGACTCATATTTATGTGATCTGATGGACTAGATCTAGGTGCTAACACATATATTATCCTTGTATATGTATTGATCTGGTGTTTGGGTGATTCAGAAGATTAATTGATTATGTGCTTCAATGATATTAATGGGTCCAGTATGAAAATTGGATGAAACGTGGCCTTTCAGATTATGTGTTGTGCTTCAGGAGTATCCAGTCTGAAAATGTATGAAACGTGGTACCTGGAGGAGAGAAGATTGTAGGTCGGCACCTACGTACTAGTATCTTAGCTAGTACAAGAGCTAAGGGGGTGGTAGCTCCCTTCCAGTAGCAGTTGAAAACTTTGGAGCATTGTAGCAGGTAGCAGCCTGCGTACTAGTAAATGGATCAGCTAGTACAAGAACTATGGGGGTTGTAGCTCCCTTCCAGGAGAGTCTGGAGAACGAGAGAGGGTTGTAACTCTTTGCAGGTAGAAGCCTGCGTACTGGTATAAGACTGCACCAGTACAGAAATATTGTAAAAGGATTTTCTTATTAAGAAGAAGATTGAGATGACTTGCAGCAGGTGGTTTTCTCCCACATTTGGTTTCCACCTTATATCATGGTGTTCATGTGTGTGGCTTATGTGTGATGATATGTTCTATTTTACTGCACCTGTTTACTGTTAATATGGTTGATAATGTTCTAATGCACTCATTAAGGATCAACTAACTGAATCATAAGAAGTTGTGGAAGTAGCATATATGAATCTGAATATGGAAATGAAAAAGTTTTATTGATGTGATAATACTGATTCACCCCCCCCTTTCAGTATTATTTCCAACATATGACCTTGTATAGTTGTATTGAACTAAAATATCTGATTAACACTATATAGTTGTATTCAACTAAAACCCCTGTTTCAAACTATGTTGTGTCTTTTACATCTCTATGGGATCTATATTCATAATGTTAACTCCATGTCTCCCATAATTGCAAGAGTTGGATGGTTTTACATCCACAAGAACTGGTTGCATCTCAAAAGCCTCGAAAAACATAGAAAGAAACTCTAATAAGGAAAGGCTTACAATTGTTCCTAATGATTTTTTTCCAGAACATGAGGGAGGGTCATGTTCTCAGGCAAATGGAGGTGAGGGGGAAGAGACATGGTATGTATTTAATATTACTTCATGTTATTTCATCATGGACATTTGAATGCTTTTGATTAGGGTATTCAATGGTTCCATGGTTTTCCATCCTTGAAAAGTTGGAATTGGACTCAGAATCAATTTATGAATGAGTTTACTAGAAAATACATAAATAATTCGTTATGTATATATATACCACCTAAATTGGCCTATTGGACTTGTTCTATACTAAACTAACTAGTTTGATATGGAAGCAGTCACAACACTAGTTCAAGGGCCACAATATCCTATTATATGGTCAAACTAACTGTTTTAGTTGGTTCTGGTTCTGGTTTGGTTGGTTTTCGAAACCCTTGTCCATTGAAATCTATTTTATCATTTTAGGAAATTATCTTAGAATTTTTACATTAGATTCTCAGAAGTTTCACTAAAGTTGAAATTTCAAATTTCAAATAATTATGTCTTATGGTATTTATGTTTGGATTATGTTTCCATTATTGTTTAGTGGTCTTGGTGTTTAGAAAAGAGGTCATCCTTCACATGAAAATGATAAGAATATAGAGCCTATTTAATGCTATAAATTTCAATAGTTTATGTGAGTGTGTTCATCAAAGTGTAATTTTATTTGCTTATCTTATGTTGCAATTCAATTTTTTTCCCTGTCCACCAAAGTTACAAAAAGAAAGAAATATTTCCATACAAGTAGGCACGAGGATTACTAGAATTCTAGGTTAGTGTAGTTATTGGTATACTTGAGAGTGTTTAGGTCATTTCATGTTAATAAAATTTACTGTAACCATCTTATGTGCTTAAATCTAAAGTGAGGAACCCATTGGCTAAAATAAGTCATAGCAGGGAGTATAAAAGAGGGTAAGGAGAGAGAGGACAAAATTAGTAGTTGCCCTAAAAATGTGCAACTTGGATGTAGATGATAGAATGATATCTGAGTTTGGGACATTGACTTCTCTTGAAGATAGGCTTGTGAAATTGCAAGTGCAAATAATAGCAATGACATTTTTCAATTAGTTTTAGGGGTGTAGAGAAAAACTAAAGAAATATTATCATTTCTAGATCATTATGGGGAAGTTAATTTTCTTTGAAATTCATTCGACAACAAGGTGAAGGGTGAGTGGATGAAATTATGTGACAAATCTAGACTTGTCTACCAGAAAATGGGTCATCCCAAAATAGTTAAATATACGATGACTATGCATATGAACTCTAATGGCCTTACAAGTGTGGAAGGTACTAAAACTCATTTGTCCTATGTTAAATTAGGTAATAGGGAGAGGAAAAAGTGAAACAAGTTCCAATAGGAACTTGGTCGACACTTGATGGGTTGTTAGTCCTCAACAAATTACTAATGGAAACACTTGAATTTTTAGTATGGTCTCGAGTCCTACCTATATTTTTCAAATCATGTATCTTCCATACATATTACCCAACTATAGCTCACAAGGAAAAATTATTACGTCTCTACCTATTTATGTCATTCCTCCTATGCCTTCTCCTTAAATAGTGTAACAGAAAATTCTTCCTCCAAGTCTTTAGTGTCTTCTTCCCATAATAGAAAATTATTCCACCAAGATTTTAGTCTCTTCTTGCAATAACATGTTTTTAGGAATTATGTTATATGATATTATTGACACTTATATGGGTCTCATATACTTCCTGTAATCGATTAGTCAAGAATGTGGTAGCATATACCTTTATCCTATGTCACATTTTCTCGTTATGCATCAGCCTCCATGTTGGGATTCAAATTAGCGTTTGATAGGAACCTAGTGGTTCTTGTTAGTGTTTGGTGGATGCTTGTTGGGTTTCTTGTGGGTACTTTTTTAACAATCGACACTTGGAAGGTTCTCAGTTTTCAACAAATTTATGATGGAAACTTATTGAATATTTAATGTTATTTTGGGTCTTACATATACATTTTACATTCTTTTTCTTATGTGCAACCTTACCCACCATAACTAGGAAGTATGGAAATTTAGTTTTCCATAGACCACCATTTTTCCTCTTATTTCCAGGACACTTTCTAGTCATGATCTCAGACGACACAAAATTTTATCATTTGAGGTAATTTCATCAAAAGTTGCAAGATCACGGAATGTGTCTTGGAGATCAATGTATAAATACCCAAGTTCTCTTGGAGCATCCCCTACCACATCTTGAGTGTCAAAATTAATAAGCACCTTGTTTTTACCTGGCACATAAAGGTATCCTACCTTAACAGAAGAAACCAAGTTCCTGCAAAGGATATCAACCTTCATAGCAACATGCTTCAAATCTATAAGGGACTGATCCTTTGCCGCTATTTGGGAAACAAAAGGATTTAAAATCCATAAATAAGGCATGACCACTCTCATAACTCTATCCCAACTCTTCCTCTAAATCCAAATCTATATCATATAGACTTTGTTAATTTGATAGTATCGTTGAGTAAAAGAAGGCATTGCAACAAGTTCAACCATTCCTCCATACCTCTCTGTCAGAATTTTTCACGATATCTTTTACAAATTTGTATAGTTTTTACATGGAATTCATATTTTAATTCCTCTACATAAAAAACATCCACATCCTTCATAATGATGTAAAATAGTCCCTTCAATATATTTTCATCATTCTTCACCAAGTTCACCCCACTTTGGAAACACTGGAAGATAGCCTTGGTCTCCTTGTCAGTACGAAAATATGATTAAGGAAGAAAAAATACCACAAATGGTAATTAATATTTAAATAACTATGAAATTTAAATGAAAGAAACGAGACTACTAAATATGAGAAAATTAACCATAAAAATGAAACAAATATGACCTTTTGCAAAACAAACCTTCTTGTTGAATATTGTTAAATTACTCAATGTAGCATTTGGAACTCATAACAACATATATTGTTGCTCCATCCTCTCAAAACTCCCCAATCCTTCAAATCCCATTAATACATAGAGGTAATTTGAATCTATATACACTATCATCCACACTCCATCAATGCCTCTGACCCCTGCTACACCAAGAATGGGGCCATACATATGGTTTAATAAGTAATAATTTCCACTACTTTTCTTTCTGATTGATGAGACCACCATGATTTTACCATTCCAATAACTTAATATGGCATGTTATGAGCCAAAGTGAAGCAAGTTTGCTAGGGATATACTATCTATGTAAATGTGATGTGGTGGTATTTGAAGACCATCAAGCAAGGGATGTATTACATTATTTTTAGCCCGAGCTATTTGAATGGGTACAAGACAAATAAGTTGATAGATCCAGTTTCCCAGCAGCCTCTTTTTATAATAATGGAACAAGGAATGTACATCATTTGACTCCCAAATTTTAGAATGATAACTTGAAACTGAATCTTGAGATTTGAAAAATCATTTTCTTTTTGTTTCTCTAACTACTGAAGCAAAAGCTACAAGTATTCTTCATATTTTATTTTCCTATCATCTTCTCCAAGCATAATTTTTTACTTCAAAAAAACATGGAAGGTAATATCCCTGATACTTCCTCTACAGAGTGCATAATTAACAATATGCTTATAAATAATGTGATCGATGTAGTCTAATGTAGCACAAGTCTTCTGAGAATCATGGTCCATGCAATATTTACAAGCTCCTTCTGAATCTGACTTGTGTTTTGCTAATTCTTGAAACTTCAAAACTTTCGTAGCTAAAAATAGATTTAAGATATTAAAAGAAAGAAATCTAGTAACAACATCAGAGTACACAAGATGAGTTTGAAAACCATAGTATATAAGCTTCATCTAGAAATCACCAACATCTTCAACTACTTTATCCAAGGAAATGTTCTCCAAGAAGGACATGACATCACCTACCATCTAATATTTGAGCTCAAACTTTGATAAAGCCTTGCTTGAGAAGTTTTTTTAGCATTTTCTTGAGAATAAGATGAAATACATTCCTCTATGTGATATGAACACATTGTAGACAACTAAAAAATAAAGAGAAAAGAACCATACCCAAAAAGGCATGCAATTAGAAACCTAAAGAGAGAGAAATGTGCTTAGGTTTCATCAAAGGTTGATGATGAGGTTCTACCACCATAACTTTGTTCATGTCTTCTACTAGAATCAATCCTACTTTCCCTAGAATACACTGCATCCATATTATACTTGTACTCCCATAAAACAATTCCAACATAATCTCAACAGTTCTACAGTCTATATTCTGGAATGGTTCTTCAAACCTACATATTAAAACCTTGGATACTTGAGTATCATATAAAGCTAGGAATAATGTACATTCTTCAAAAGCTACCAATTAAAAACCCTATTTAAATGTGCAAATAGGATTTCTCCCACGCATAAATGGTCCTCCTTTGGGGACATGTACAAGTTCAACGTATTAAGTACTTTGTCATGGATAAAAACCAACAACTCACCATATCTCAGAAATGCCACCTTTTTAATATCTTCTATCTCAGGATCACAACACACTAATTCAAATTGTTCTGAGAAAGATGGGATAATGCAATGCATGGAATTTGAATTTAACTCATCTAAGTTCGTTTTCTTTGGTGCCATCTCTATAATCATCTATTGTATATTGGGCTTCTCCTATTCTTCACTTGAAATTTGCAAGCATGCCTCCAAAGTCCCAAGCCTCATATTTTACCTTCCAATAGAAAAACTCTCAATATATGCATGTCTCCTAAGCACTCTTCTTTGGGATATATTTTCCTTTCTTTGAGTAAGAAAATTTTCCCATTCATTTTTTAACCGCTACTCCTAAAGCCTTTTCGCTACCTCTTTTTCATATTCAATATTTTTCTTAATCCAGAGTAGCATCTCTTTCCTAATCATTGACAACACACTTTGGTTGAATTCTTCTTTCAAATCTCCGTAGATGGATGGACAAAGGTCCTTCCATTTTTCAATGGTAAAACCAACGTTTCTTGAGGTCACATAAAGGTTTAAATTAGAAAACTTTCTTTTCCATTCCAGATATGAATCTTGCAACTCTAGTGAAAGGTCTACTTTCACAAATTCTGATTCAGCCAAAATAATATCAAGGCTAGCAGAAGTAAGAAAAATCTTCATGTCATAAATATCAAAATTCTTTACTTAGTCAAGAGTGTCATCACTTATGAGGAAAGCCAATAGAAGTTGTTTTCCAATCAAATATATTTCGATATTCAAAATTTTATCATCAAAGGGCTTATGAAAGCTCTTCATTTGCTCCAAAATGCCATTGCTCATAAGGAAATCTGGGGAAACAATATTATGTGTTACGTTTAGTGATTTTTTAGTAATTAAATATTTTATCCAATCATGGAGTGCATTGTTTGAAAAACTGATAACCTCTACAACCCCTGCTAATGAATTTTTTTCACTTCTAAATTGAATAAAAACTTGCTCACCTGATACTATTAGGAATTTCCTTATAGATCCATCTTTTTTAACATGAAAAAACTTTTCCTTCTGGTCTGTATTGTCACCTTCACCTATGTGCCTCAATATAATCTCTTCTTCAAACAAAATCAAATGGCCATAATTTTCATATTTTTTTATGAAAAACTCTGATTCCATCCCATTAGAGGATGTAGAGGGTTGAAATTTAATCTCTGCACCAGTGAAAAGCATCTTCTTCTTACCCAAGTTACCACCCCAAGTAGTAGCCAACTGATTTTCTAATTGTTGGAATTTATTTAATTGAATATGTATCTCATCATCTCCAATATGTTCCCTCTCTTCATATGTTGAGTCAAGGGTATATCGAATGAATATGTAGTAATTAGGTAGAATAGGGAGAAACTTATGCAATATTTTCTCTTCTAATTCCTTAAGCATTGATTGGATGTTACACTTCTTTCCCTTTGGCGATCATGGATAGAATTCTCGAAGTATGTATAACCCTACAATTATGTCAATGCAGAATGATTTAAAAGAGAAACAAAATTTTCATTGTTGAGCTGAGTGAAATCAAGATCATAGTATTTAGAAATTTACTCCAACTCAGATCGAATGGAATTGGCATTAGACTTTTTTAATCGAGGACTAAAATAATTACTAGAGTCTGGATTGTTTATAATTAGAAGTGAGAAAAGCACATATGTGATATCTTTTAGCAAAGAACAATGTATGTTTCGGTATTGACAAACCTTGAGGAGGGTTCGTACTACTATACCTTCCTACGTTTATGTTGATCCCATAAGAAACACTGACAACATTTTTAGAACTTTGGACATGACTTACCTTGACCCTCTATGTTATCCTTCCCTTTGGAATGTCATATTGAGCTTAATTTGTTAGGTTCTTGAGAAACATTCTAACTATTATTCATGAGAGAAAAAAGACACATGATGACCTTATATAGTTGTATTGAACTAAAATATCTGATTAACACTATATAGTTGTATTCACCTAAAACCCCTGTTTCAGACTATGTTGTGTCTTTTGCATCTCTATGGGATCTATATTCATAATGTTAACTCCATGTCTCCCATAATTGCAAGAGTTGGATGGTTTTACATCCACAAGAATTGGTTGCATCTCAAAAGCCTCGAAAAACATAGAAAGAAACTCTAATAAGGAAAGGCTTACAATTGTTCCTAATGATTTTTTTCCAGAATAGGAGGGAGGGTCATGTTCTCAGGCAAATAGAGATAAGAGGGAAGAGACATGGTATGTATTTAATATTATTTCATGTTAGTTCATCATGGACATTTGAATGCTTTTGATTAGGGTATTCAATGGTTCCATGGTTTTCCATCCTTAAAAAGTTGGAATTGGACTCAAAATCAATTTATGAATGAGTTTACTAGAAAATACATAAATAATTCATTATGTATATATATACCACCTAAATTGGCCTATTGGACTTGTTCTATACTGAACTAGCTAGTTTGATATGGAACCAGTCACAGAACTAGTTCAAGGGCCACAATATCCTATTATAGGGTCAAACTAACTGATTTGGTTGGTTCTGGTTTTGGTTTGGTTGGTTTTCAAAACCCTTGACCATTGAAATCTATTTTATCATTTTAGGAAATTATCTTAGAATTTTTACATTAGATTCTCAGAAGTTTCACTAAAGTTGAAATTTAAAATTTCAAATAATTATGTCTTATGGTATTTATGTTTGGATTATGTTTCCATTATTGGTCAGTGGTCTTGGTGTTTAGAAAAGAGGTCGTCCTTCACATGAAAATGATAAGAATATAGAGCCTATTTAATACTATACATTGCAATAGTTTATGTGAGTGTGTTCATCAAAGTGTAATTTTATTTGTTTATCTTATGTTGTAATTCAATTTTTTCCTTGTCTGCCAGAGTTACAAAAAGAAAGAAATATTTCCATACAAGTAGGCACGAGGATTACTAGAATTCTAGGTGAGTTTAGTTATTGGTATACTTGAGAGTGTTGAGGTCATTTCATGTTAATAAAATTTATTGTAACCATGTTATTTTCTTAAATCTAAAGTGAGGAACCCATTGGCTAAAATAAGTCATAGCAGGGAGTATAAAAGAGGGTAAGGAGAGAGAGGACCAAGTCAGTAGTTTCCCTAAAAATGTGCAACTTGGATGTAGATGATAGAATGATAAATTAGTTTGGGACATTGGCTTCTCTTGAAGATAGGCTCGTGAAATTGCAAGTGAAAATAATAGCAATGACATTTTTCAATTAGTTTTAGGGGTTGTAGAGAAAAAATAAAGAAATATTATCATTTCTAGATCATTATGGGGAAGTTAATTTTCTTTGAAATTCATTCGACAACAAGGTGAAGGGTGAGTGGATGAAATTATGTGACAAATCTGGACTTGTCTACCAGAAAATGGGTCATCCCAAAATAGTTAAATATACGATGACTATGCATATGAACTCTAATGGCCTTACAAGTGTGGAAGGTACTAAAACGCATTTGTCCTATGTTAAATTAGGTAATAGGAAGAGGGAAAAGTGAAACAAACCACTAAAAAAGGATAGGAGCATCAACCAGGAACATGATCATGAAAAAATGCAGTATGAGATGCATTTTAATGACTTGTTTAATGCAAGTGTGGAAGGTGTTGAATCTCATGCATCTCGTGGTAAATTAGTTAAGAGGGTGAGGAAAAGGTAGTCAAAACCACTTCAAAAAAATAGGTTTGTCACCTAGGAACAAAATTATCATGAATCAATGCATATTGTGACACCATCTATTCCTGAATATGAATATCTTCAACTTGCACCGGACTCTAATAGTTACAAGAATAAAATAGTTCTAGATAAACATGGAGAAAATGAAACTGTATCTTTAACAAAATGTAAGCAAGGTGGGGAAATATTCTTGTAGTCTCAATCAAGTCAAATAATAGAGTAAGGAAAAATCTATATAAACCAATAAAAAAACGATCTGAATATGGTACCTATGAACAAGAAGCAAAATGTGTCAGTAGGAAAAGCTAGTCATGCAAAACAGAAAAATGATGATCAGGAAATGTTGCAGGTTGTGATGCCTAATTTATGGTAAGAAGAAGGAATTGAAATAAGAGTAGAACAATAACACTGGAATGAAAAATGCACAAAGAGAGAGAAAAGATAATTGGTCTAGTGATACCCTTAAAGCCAATATCTAGCATGAGACACACACATATAGACTAATGGTCAAGTCTCTAAAGTTAGTGAATTTTCCTGCAATGCCTTGGCAACACAATGATAATGTGTTGAAGTGACGAAACAATATTTGATATGTAAATTATAGTCCAACCAATATTAAGTTCGAAATTCATATTGTAATACTGGACATTTCATATAATATAGTTTATGTGGTTGAAATTATGTATAGTTCTACTTGATATTATTTAATATTGTAATTAACATAGTGACTTTGCATTTTCATATTAGATGAACATGCACATTGTGTAACATTTTTTTAATTTCATTGAAAAATAATATTAATTAATTTATGTTGATTAATAATAAATACATAAAATCAATCTAAAACTACTAAATTAGTAGTTGATATTAATTAATGATGAATACAAATAAAATGAATATACAATGACTAAATTAGTCATTTATAATGATTATTAATGAAATTAAATGAAACAAATATAAACTAATAAATTAGTCGTTTATATAATGAATATGAAACTACCAGAAAAAGATAAATGGCTACTGTAAATGATAATTCTTTTATTGCAAATGATCACTAATTTTTTCATATATATGACTATTAGTATTTACAATATCTTATAACACAACGGAAATGTAGTTATACTTCTTTGGTCACTAATTGGTTTTAAACAATTAAAATTTGCATATATATGACTACTAGTAGATAATTTATAGTATCTTATAACGCGACCAACATTTTGTCATATTTATTTGGTCATTAATTGGTTTTCTCTCGTGATTATGTAGTAGTATATTGTGTTGTGTATTTGGTCATTAATTGTGGTAATTAATGACTAAATCAATGACCAAATTTATGACTAAATATACTACTAGACGATAAAATCAAGACAACAAATTAATAATTAAGCTAAATATGAATAAAACTTGGTCACATTATGAGATACTGTAAATTAGCTACTATTGGTCACCAACTAAAAAATGCTCGTTTATATGCAAATTTTAGTCATTTTTTAGTAACTAAATAGCCATTTTGTACTAGTGTGAATAGACAAAATCCAAACTTTGTCTACAACTGCAACCTTCAGCTTGCTATATCACCTGTCACCATCGCTTTGTTCTCATTCGAGCCTGCAAAGCCTAGCGAATGCTATGATGTAGGCACATGAGTGCCCTTTCTGGTCATTTTCAACACTAGTTTGGGTTCATTCGGTGCAACGAGAACACTTAATTTCAACTATTTTTCATCTTCGTATGAGGCGCTCTCTCTCCATCGCAACCATGATATCTAGTGATCGAGTCTCATGTACCTTCAAACACAACGCTTTGTCGCAAGTATTGCGATGATGTATTGTTTCTCTCTAGTTCATTTCAAGTTTGACTTTGTTGTGAAGTTCCTACTTCCAGTAGAGATGAATTTCATGTTGCAATGTGTGTTGAATGTGACATGTCTAAAAACGTGGAAGTGTAGTCATGAGCCTCATGTGTAGCCCTTCAAGAGAGTTGACCACCATAAAATTTGTCTTGTTCTTTATCTCATTTCCGCACCTCACACATTAATCCACCTAATATTAATTTCATGTGTGTTTCAAAACTTAAAATACGGACCAATTAACCACCTTCTATCGAAATTTCGTACAAAGCTTAATTTTCCCCTACCCCATCCCTCGCTAAAACAATTCCCAGTATGCAAAACTTTCCACTATCTACCACTTATCACACTCCTTTTTCACCTCCTTCCACAGTTGGCAAACCCCTTTTTCGTCTACTTTGACCTTGAAGTCATCCATATCTCCACACTAGCATAGCCATCCACTTCATTTGTTGCTAATTAACAGTGATAGATAATGACAATAAAAGAACCTCTGGGTATGATAAAAGTCATAATAAGATTTTATAACAAGAGAACCTCTCTATGTGTTGAGAGTTACGGTAGAGATCTTATGGACATGCTCCGACTTTGCTTATAATAACTAACGAAACTACATGCAATGACAATCAAGGAATTTATGGTGCAAACAATTATTGTTATTATTTGGTAAAGGCATATTTTTATAATCATATTAAGTAAATGTAAAATAAATTAATTAATTAATTTATAATAAACATGTAAAAAAATTAATATATAAATTTTATCCATTAATAAAATAAAAATCGATGTATTTTTAATATCTAAATTTGAGAATATAAAAGTATTTTACTCTAATAAAAAAGTTAAAAAAAAAAAAACAAAATTATTGAAATAAAATGAATTAGAATATATATATATATATATATATATATATATATATATATATATATATAATATTAAAAATTAAGATGAAAAGAAGGTAAATGAAGCATATATGCATGGAGTTAAAACATTTTTAAATAAAAATGATTGAAATAGAATTAATTATATATTAAATATAACAATGTTGAAAATTGTATAATGAAAAAATGATAAATGAAATCTATGCATGGAGGTTTTTTTTTTCATAATTGGAAATGAAGCTTAAGGATATTTTTGGATTAGATAGTCTTATTATTGAAGAAATAGAAGTTGGGTCTATTAATCTAAGGGTTTATATTCTCATGGCGTAATATTATTCATAGGGTTTATAATATCAATTTGTTGGGTTTATTAATTTAAGGGTTCATATTCCTAGGGTATAATATTATTCATAGGGTTTATAATATAAATACTTAGGTTTAATATAAATCTCTTTGGTTTATAATCATATTCAACCATAGTCAACCATGATCCAACGTTAAATTGTGACAAAGATTTTCTCAATATGAAAATCAACCATGGTCCAATGTCGCATTGTGATAAAGATTGTTTTAATATGATAATGAACCTAGGTCAACCATGTTTATTTTAGGGTTTATAATATTTATCTTAAGGTTTATATACCTTGGGTTTATAATATTAATCCCTTGGTTTAATTTTATTCCCTTGGTTTTATGACACTTTGGGGTTTTAAAATTAATACCTTGGGTTTATAATATCAATCTCTTGGGTTTATTGATTTAAGGGTCCATATTCCTAGGGTATAATATTATTCATAGGGTTTATAATATTAATCATAGAGTTTAATATAAATCTGTTGGTTTTATAATCATGGTCAACCATGGTCCAATATCACATTGTGGCAAAGATTGTCTCAATATAAAAATCAACCGTGGTCAATCATGGTCTACCATGATCCAACATCCAATTATGACAAAGAATGTCTCAATATGAAAATCAACCATGGTAATCCATGGTCAACCATGTTTATTTTAGGGTTTATAATATTTATATATTCATTAGGTTGAATGTAAATCCCTTGGGTTGATAATCATGGGCAACCATGGTTCAACGTCACATTGTGACAAATATTTTCTCAATAAGAAAATCAACCATGGTCCAATGTCACATGTGACAAAAATCATCCCCATATGAAAATAAATCATGGCCAACCATGGTCCAATGTCGTATTGTGAAAAAGATTGTCTCTATATGAAAATCAACCATGGTGAACCATGATTATTTTAGGGTTTATAATATTTATCTTGGATTTTATACACCTAAGGTTTATAATACTAATCCCTTGGGTTCAATATTATTCCATTGGGTTTATAATATCAATCCCTTGGGTTTATTAATCTAATATTTCATATTCCAAGGGTATAATATTATACATAGGGGTTAAAATATTGATCATTGGGTCTAATATAAATCCCTTGGGTTTATAATTATGTTTAACCATGGTCCAACATCACATTACGACAAATTTTTTCTAAATCATTAATTAATTAATTTATCAACAAATATTAATATAATTAATTTATAATAATTAATTAATTAATAATAATAATATTATAATAATATATATTAATATAATAAAATATAAAATATTTAATTAAATATATATCATATAATATAGTTAAATTAATTAATATATATTTAAATTAATTTTCAAGTCCCACTAGTGCAACCAATTAAGGATGGGCCTCGTCAACAACATGACCTAAGTTTAAACATCATGGGCGGTGGTTGTGCCTTGTGCTGGGGGAGGAGACATGTTAAAAATATCAGTAAGCTTAGGGCTAGTGTGGCTTGTGTTGGGTGTGATCCTTGGGTGACTTTGATGGATTAGATGCCCCTTAGTCATGGCTCCTCAAGCCATAGGTCAAGCATGGAGGATCAAGTTGTCTGTGATCCTCTAGGCTTGACCTGTGTCTTGAGGAGCCATGACCAAGGGGCATCTATTCCATCAAAGTCACTCGAGGATATATATATATATATATATATATATATATATATATATGAGGCGGTTCACGAGTGGCCGCTACATCCACAGAAAATCTAGGCAGATCGACCCCAAAGGGAATCTTTTAAAGCTCTTCGGCCATACTAGCAAGGCCTAACCCCAAGGGCATCGAGAAGAATTGACTCTGTGACCTCCCAATCGACGAGGTACTTAACAACGGGGACTTGACTAGTTGAGATAACCCTTGGGGCTATATATATATATATATATATATATATATATATATATATATATATATATAATTATAATTATTATAATTAATTATCATTAATATAGTTAGTTAATTAATTAACGTAAATTAATATAAATTAATATTTATATTAATATTAATATTTATCATAATAGTTATTTTTGTATTATTATTATTATATATTTATGGTATAATATAACTTATAGACGAAATGATTTTTTTCTCACTAATTTTAATTAAAATCTTGCTGAGACTTTTAAAAAATTGAGTTTAAGTTGTTTAATTTGTAAAATTCAAGTGTTTCAAGGGGTTTTTCAGGGTGTTGAATCTATTTATGCATGCAAATACTATTTTAAAATCTCGTAAACGAAAAGTTTATAAATTGTGGTTTCAATTTTGCAAACTAAAACACTCTAACCTCTGATTTTGATAACATTTTAAGTTTTAAGTCTATCGAGAAATTTCATAAAACTTCTAAACGACTTTTTTTCAATAAAACTAAAGTTTGGAATGATAAATAACGTGGGATGGTGAAATTATATTTCATAATTCTTTAAAATAGCATCACGCTTATTCAATTCTTAAAGTACAGGTTGGTGCTCATAATTAATGAAATATATAAATTTTCAATATATTATTTAAAAATGTTTGCATGAAACTAAATTTTTTTAGAATGACCAATAATAAGTACTTGGTTTGAATATATTGATCAAAAAAATTTAGTTTGTTGCTTCATGACCTTCTGTATTTTATTTTTTTCTATTGATTTCATACCACGTTATTATAATTAAAATATTAGTATAGGTTTGTCTGATAAATTTATTTTATATTTTAGCTAATTCAAGTGAATTTAGATGACAAAAAAATGTTATTATTTTTTTTTAATTATATTTAATTTATAATTAATATATTAATTTAATAATTTTGAATTTTATAATTAATTTTATAGTTTTGAAATATTTTATTATATAAAAAGTGTAATATAAGGAAATTTGGAAAACAAATATAATATAAAATACTTTTTATTTATATATATATATATATATAAAATATGGAATTATTATAAATTTTGAAAAAAAAATTGATTTGATAGTTAATATATTTAATTAATAATGTTTTCTTTGTCTAAAAGTTACATAAATATTTTATGTGTGACAAGAATATTTTAGGAGAAGTAACTTCATTGTCAAAAAAACATATTTGTAATAGAGTTTCTAAAGAATATATAATGTATAAACTTTTTAACAATGCTAAATGCTAGACAAGAAGTTCTTAATCATTAATCTAGAATAATCCAATAACACTGCCATAATAATTAACAATAGTTTTATGCATAGGATTAATATAAAGTTTGATTTCTTTCTCATTTCATTTAACATAGCAGGTATAGAAGTAATTGTACTATTCAACCTAATAAATCACCTAAAAAATATGATAAAAAATCACTATAAATATAAATAATTTTTTATATGGTAATAGTATTCTTTTTGTCTTAGTTATAATAACTTTTTCTATTAATTACTTTTGCATAAGAGAAATGTACTGAAAAACAATGCTGCATATAGCATTTTTCTTTCGAACATTTCACCATATTTTCTCTTTACCACATTAAACAGTTATGAAACACGTCATTATCCTTCATTATTCCTTTCATAAATATATGCATTCATTCTTCAATTATTTGTTTCAAAATTTTATTACTTGTACCTCTTAACAACTCTGGTAATCTAAGTACTCACATTTGGTAATTTACGTTGACACGTCTAGTAAACAATATTTCAATTTACGAGTACTCCACCAATGTAATATCATCATGATATAAAAAACATATTAAAAAAACTATCATGTATCAAATTATCTATAGCTTTCTCAATGAAAACATGCATATAATGACAATGGTATATCTTTCAAAATTACTCTCACAATCCCATTGTGCTTGCTTCTACTAATGTTTAAGTATGATGGACCAAGATACTTAGGTGGTCATCTAAATTATGATGGATATTGATATTTATTAATAATAACATTCAATATTCTTGGTAATAGATATGAAGTTGGTAATTAATAGATGATGGCTGATTATTTTTCATAGTGTAGTTGATACTATATATGCACTTCTTTTTAAATAAACTTATTAATCTGTCAATTTTTTATATATCAATTCCAATATGGCATGAAACACTAGTATTCTCAATGATGTTTATGTAGTAATTATATATATATATTGAAATTTATTCTCAAGCTAGAATTTTCCTTTTCATGAGTAAGAGGAAATAAGTAGACTAATCATATGAGGTTGTTATTTGACCTAGAATTGTTAAATTAATTTCCTAAGTAATGTTGGGAGATTGGCTCATGAGGAAATTCTTTGTGAACCTTTGTATTATTGAGTGTTATGATAATAGTGAGTTGGGAAAATATGTTTGGGCACCTGCATTCTACTAATGGCCCCAAAGGTAGCAATAGGGTCATTAGAAACATGAATTTTTAGGAACATGTGCATGTTCCTAAGAATGTACATGCATCCCTAGATTTCTAGACTCGAAAATCTCCCAGCCTCCAACCAAGATACTAATTATGATGCGAGGTATGCATGGCACATGAATACACACATGTTCCTGGTATGTTTTAATTATTATATGCACATGGTCCATTTTTCCTCATTTTGGACCACATGATGTATTTTTTGGATTTCATAGAGCCAAATATTAACTTCTTGGTTTAAATTGAGCACAAAGTCGTATTTGATTGCATTTAGGTTATAGGTAAGTATTTTAATGTTATTTCTTTGTTTATTTTTTTGAAACATTGGTCTAAATTTGGAAAGAAAACCTAAATGATTGCCCAAAAACAAGAACCATATTGAATTGTAGGAGACTTGGTTACCATGGAGAATAATGAAAATACAAACCCACCATCACTAAACCCTAACTCAGAACAACCAAATCCCAACACAAAATGAAGAAATCACAATGCCAAATCTAATGTATCCATGAAAAATTTGAGGGCACTCATACATGATCTCTAAAACACTAGGAAAATCTTATGATTGTCTTTAGTGAACTCACTACATTTAATCATATCATCCACTTCTAACACCCAAGGCCTATTAATTAATATTTTTTATTGTAGGGATATGATGTGTGATTACAATAAAACTAGTCTAAATAAAAATAAAATTAGAGACTTGAACATTACAAAACAACATTTGTTATGATTAGTTATTGGCTCAAGAAAGAGTCAAAAGATAAAAATCAACAAGAAACACATTTTTATAGACTAGTTCACCTACCAACCATTTCGAGATCATTATATGGGTAGGTGATTCATGGTTTTTAATAAACCACTTTGTAATAATAAGGAGGTTCATATATATAACTTAAGGATATTATGGGTAGAGTTTGGCTTAAGAATCCATGTCAAATACTTTTATATGGAAGAATTTGAGGGGGGGGGGGGGGGGGGGGGGGGGTGCGGGTCCATGGGTATGCCCAATATAGAGAGAATGTCATGCACAACCTAACATTACGTCCTTATTTACCTAAACTAAGGACAAAACCCCTACCTATAATCCTCAAGAAAGAAGAGAGTATCTAAGACTACAATAGCCACCTTGACTCACACAGTAGCGCAACATGGAAACTTAGTAACATATTCATGCTAGAAGAGACTAATAGGTGATTTTGTGAGAGGAGTTGTATGATCAAATTCTATAGTAAATTTTCACCACGAGAGGCCACATGGAGGTTCATGTGAGCCTCATAAATGTACTAACTATGGATATACTTTTTATGGACCTATGGTCTAGCAAAAACAAAGTTATGTGGAAGTTGTTACTATCTTTAACACACACACACACACACACACATACACTAATTTTTGTTTTATTTATATATATATTTATATATTGTTTGCAGTTGCTATGCCTTGATAACACTCCCTCCACCTCAACAAATCCATCAATGCCAGTTACTACCATTTATGCAACAATCAAAGTTACGTGTGCATTTTTTGTACCAAACACTTACCTATAGTAATTTAAAATGATATATCTTTACAAAAGTTTCCATATGATTTTAGTTCATATTAGATGCTTTTAGTTTAATATACTTATTATGTTGTTTTAGCATTTCTACAAATTGCAATGAAATGAGTCAAGGAGTGATGCCCACCTAGGATGGATATATCATCCTCTTCTCAAGTATCATGTGTCAACTTAAATTTTGTTTAAATATTTATTTTTATATCTTATTTTAGTTAACTAATTAAATTATCATAATTGTGTATATAGGTTGGTAATTTTCCCCATTGGTCCACTATATCACCAAAATATTTTTCACCACCATCCAATACTCTGTCATTATTTTTCCCTCATTATCATCACATTGTCCCAATTTTTGGGATCCAACTTACCTCTATCATGGAAATTCCATAATTTCTACAAACAATGTGGGTTAAATGATACCCACCTTGATCCAAGGGATCAAAAAATATGATAAAAATTTAAGTGCTCAAAATCTCCCAAAACTAGTTCCAAATCATACATCTTATCATTCTGATTCCAACGATACTTGAATCACCTCAAACTAACTTCGTATGACGAATTTATCATGTTTTGAAATTTTTCACAAACAACTAAAAAGTCAACTTGCAAGGTTGATTGGGCTATGTATGGATTCCACATGGGAGACTATATGATGATGTCATGTTAATGTCATCTATTGATTGGGTTGTACGGGAGCCTCGAAAAACTCTCCATTTGAGCTAGCCTAGCAATGGCACTTGGTGCACTAGTATTGCTTGAAGGTTTTTGGGATGGGCCAATCACAAAGTGACACGTGGCCCAATCCAAAGGTGCCATGTGGCACATTGGATGAGGCCAAAATTTGGTTCAATTGATCAATCAACCTCCGTAGGATTCAAACTCCAAACCTCATGCCTAATAATCTGTCATCACAGTGTTAGACCACGTGTGTTTCTTGTTATATAATGATGGAAGACTTATATTTATTAACATGTGGTTTGGTGATTGGGGGGAGGGTTGGGCCAGCAGGCATGCCCAATCAGACCAGCAAGATATATGCTAAACAATGTGACCACAGTGGAAATATTGGAGGGGTAGGGTGCTTGGCACCCTACCCATGCCCCAACCTACATTTTTGGTTATTGCGGAGACCACGAGCAAAGGTTACGGTGGGAGAATACGAGAAGCGGCAAAGGTTAGCACCAAGCCCAAGTCTTATCCACTACCATGAAACTAGGAGTGGGGCTAGGGAGGTGAATGGCCTATGGCCCATGCCCCTCGGTCACCTATAGTCCCACATTGCCAGGAAGGGAATGGTATTAGTGACGGAGGGACTTGGCCCATAAAAAAAATTATTTAAAGTTTAAACAAAAGATACCAAATGTGCCAATAAGAGCAGATCAGACCCAAGACCTCCAATTTTCGAATTTTCCAACCTCACCAATACAACACAGGGTAAGTTTGTTGCCTATTCTTGCAAAGGAACTAATATTGTAGAGTGTTTGGTAGGCAGATTTAAGTAGGAGGCCTATCTTGGCCATTTTACAATCATTTTTAGCCCAAGAAGAGCCTACATAGCAGATTTTGGGCATTCTCGATGCAATGGCAATGCTATTTTTACAAGTTGAGCATTGAATGTTGATGTATTTGAAAATTGGAGCATATAATAAAAAGGGACACCATTGGAAGCTAGACCTAGAGATGTAGCCTAGGAGGGGTGAACTCCATCATCAATGTGTTGTGTTTCGATTCTCTTATTGTCCATGTTAACTATTAAAAATATGCAAAATTTACTTTAGCTTTTGTACTTTTGTAATCACGATCCATTGCGTGAAATACATAAACTATCTTGCAAAACATTTCATGAAACATTTATTTTTAATTTTAGATCACACCTCCACTATCTCTTCCATCCCATCCACCTGCAAAGGTTGCATCCATAGACCATCTACTAGTCCCCACAACCCATTGTCTCTACCATTAGTTCATTCTTTATGGTTCCTACATGTATCCCCCAACCATCATCTAATGATGATAGTTCAATGGATGTGATAGTATATGTTTCCTTTAAGCGAGTAGTGTATCCAAATCCTCCACCTATTAGTGAATGTTTATCATTCCCAAGACATTCACAATGAGATAATTCATTGATGAATTTTTTATGTATCATGAATAATATTGAATTTAGAATTTATTTTTTTAATTCCATTCTTTGATTCTTTTAAATATTGCAAGGAAGAATAATAGAGAGTTTGGGGTCATAGAGGGTGTAAACAGTCTCATGACTACTTGCATCATCTAAGTTATTTTTTTTGGAATGAATACTAAAGTAAACGTTTATGGGATTGTTACTTCATTGTGGAAAAAACCTTATGAGTATGTTGTTTCTTTGTGTAGTCCCTAGAGAGATTAAGCATGCCCCAAAAAAAAATTCAACCTCCTTCTTCTAGTAAGAGGAGAAAGATCAATTTTCGAGATCCAAAGGATGATGATGAGGGTGGAAGTGGTCAATGAGCGACCAATGAGATATGTTTTATATATATGGAATGGTATGTCTATCCTTCATGTTTTCAGAAGAGATGTTGTTTGTAAACTAGAGCCATTTTCTGTATAGGGTACTATATGCCATACTTCCATTGTTATGCATGAGGTGTCATATTGTATATTGGGAATGTTATCCATTTTGATAAAAATGTAGAGTTGAGACAATTTTGAGTATGTGTGTGGGTGTGTACTTTTCATGGCACATGTTTAATTAATTGAAGTATTTATTTATTTGATATTCAAGTGTTATATTGTTAGTTTTAATTTGTATGTTTGAAATTTTAAATTTCAAAGTTGAACGTGATTTCCTTATCAAGATTCAAAATTTGGATCCAGGAATCAATCTCCATTAATGACAATTAAAATATTTTATCTAGGACATTCAATCTTGTATCAAAACTAACAAGTGTAACTATCATTATGAGATCGACATAATATAAGTGTATACTTGGATATGTTACCATCCATTCCACATTTTATATGAACACACACCATTATTGATGAATGCATCCCAATCAAAGGAACACAACCATTTTAGCCTACTTTTGTAAGGTCTATAACATTTATATAAGTATGGATTTCTCTCTAGAGTTGCACTTTTTTTCAATAATGAGACCTGATCATACTTAAAGCACATGAGAAGGAGCCTTAATTGCAACTAATTTACATAAATTTTTCATAATACATGAAGTTGATGTAAAATAGATTATGTCACTCAACATTCGTACCCATGCAAGGTTTGAATTTGAATAAATGTGTTCAAGTGATGAATTGATATTGGGTAATAAATCAAATAGGTTCTTCATTGCACCCCCTCCAATTACAAAACCATCTAAGTAATAGAGTGTAGGAAGCATTGCTTCTCATTGGGCATACAATATTGACATCAAGACATTGATCATATACCATGGGGGCTTCACTCAATGAGCCTATGACATATCACATGCATTCATGGTATTTTAAACAATACCCCTAATTTGACTACATATTGGAAAATACCTCTAAAATTCACATTCTTTAATCCCCTACCAATACAAACCCAAAACACCTTTCCAATTTAAAAAACCTGTACTTTGACTAGATATTGTACGTATCCATTTTTTCATTAACATTTTTTATACCCCTTTATATTTTTTCATTAGCCTTGAGCTCTATTTCTTATACCTGCCAATATAAAAACCCTTTACCCCCTAATATTTTCTCAATATATTATGTCATTGTTTCCTCAATATATATCTCCCAATATGAATGCATGTGCTATGGTATTTCACCCCTAGTGAAGCCCACATGTCATGTACATAACAATGTACATGGTCATAATACATCAGTGATGCCACCTACAAGAATGTAAGTCCTTTAGGCCCGAGAAATCTAGCTATCTCTAATATCACATATAGAACCTAGTGTAGTCTTACATCTTCCACCAAGACCAACCTCACCCTAGTTTTCATTTTTTTTACCAACATTTAAGCCATTTCCACCTTTTTAGCATTAAAAAGGACTCTAATATTCCTCATCAAAGGCTTGCGATAGGATGAATCCCTTAAAATCATTTCTCTTCCAATGAAAGAAAAACCATACACTAAGGCTTCATCCAGATTATAGCTTAAGCATGGAAGGAAAATTCACTAATTAGATATAATACACTAAAATTTTCAACATATCTAGAACTACCAAGTATCTCTTATGTGAAAACAAATCAAAGCATATCCCCATTAATTGTAAGTATATATGAAGATACATTTTGTAATCAACATACTATATGATGGACAAAAATTAACACCTATTTCATGTACTCTCTTATATCTCTATGATTTCATGTACTCTCTTATATCTCTATGCCATTTCTTTTAATTTCTATGTTGATGGACTATCAAGTGATATAACTAGAGCCTATATTTTTAAAAGAAAAGTTTATAAAGAAAAATCTTGTATTTTAATTATAAGTTATGTAATTCATAAATATATGTTATAGGTATTTTAGATTTTTTTAATAATAATAAAAAATATAAATTAATATAATTACACTAACAGCATGGTTTATTTTACAATAGGCCTTCAAGAATTTTAATTCTTTAAAATATCAAAAATTATGGATGGCCTTGATGTACTATTGCATGAATATTCTTTGTCATATACATGATCCAATGGATAAAACTGAGCATTTGCAAACCTTTCTTTTTGTTTCAAACCCTTGCTCCTACCTTGTCTTTACAAATTTGTATCCTTACAAATGGAAAATAATTATTTAGAGAGTTAGAATAGTTTAACAATTTCAGTCCACTTTGTGATAGACATTTTTGTGCCTTACAGCATTGAGCATGAAATGTCCATAATCAAGGGATCCAAAGTCCCTAAACATGTTGTTCCTACCCCTAGAGGAACAAGGCAAACCAACCACAGCAATTCACAAAAGTTCTCCACCTGAAAACACTCAAAAACAAGCCAATTCTGGATCATGTCAATTGCTCCACTGAGCATCTGCGCTGAATGTCAACTGCTCCACTGTCTACCTGCGTTGAATGTCAACTCCAACAAAGGCTACCTGCACTGAGCGTATTTGGACAAGTGGCAGGCTCATTCCTCAATGTGTCAATGCCCAGGAAGCTTCCAAAATGACACTTGCATCAAGGAATTCAACTAGTGATGAGTAAGAGGTTCCAAATCTCCAAGTGGAAGCAAGAACCTCCAAGTGGACTCAAGAACTGAGAGAGGGAGAGGACACAAGTCAGATCTCAAGCTGACTCATCCTCTCTCCAAAATAACTATAATTTGTTGTGGGGAAAAATGCCTATACAGGGCGATCCTATCCACCTAAGGTGTGACAGTACCTTAGCAACAAACAGATACAGCTATTCTGATTTCTTCCTTTATGAAATGTGAAAGAGGGGAGATCGATAGACTTACCGTTGTCTTCTGTTTGTCCCTCGATCTAGATCCTCTTCTCTTTGGGTGTTCACAGCTACTTGCCTCCTCGCTTGCTCAAGAGAACAGCTACTTGATTCCCACGAGATCACAAGAGAACAGCTACCTGCGACAAGAGAACAGCTACTTGCGACAAGAAAAGAACACAACACAAAGGCAAATATTCATATTCATAAATGATTCAGGATTAGAAGTAAATCAAATACACTAATGCAATCATACAAAATACACCAGCATATAGGAAAGAACCAAGATAGCTTTATTGATTGATAACAAGGTTCAGGAAGAGATACAACCCAGAGGGCTCCAATCCAGCATCTCCTTCCCAGAAGAATGGAATTCCTTCTTCAGCTCCCTTCAAAGCATTAAGCACCCAATGATCCAGTCTCAAACCAACAGCAATTCTTTACAATAACAAAATTCCAGCCTCTAGATCTCATGGAGGAGAGATCTATATATAGTTATTTTGGAGAGAGGATGAGTCAGCTTGAGATCTGACTAGTGTCCTCTCCCTCTCTCAGTTCTTGAGTCCACTTGGAGGTTCTTGCTTCCACTTGGAGATTTGGAACCTCTTACTCATCACCAGTCGAATTCCTTGATGCAAGTGTCATTTTGGAAGCTTCCTGGGCATTGACACCTTGAGGAATGAGTCTCCCACTTGTCCAAACTCGCTCAGCGCAGGTAGCCTTTGTTGCAGTTGACATTCAACGCAGGTAGACAGTGGAGCAGTTGACATTCAGTGCAGATGCTCAGTGGAGCAGTTGACATGATCCATAATTTGCTTGTTTTTGAGCAGTTTCAGGTGGAGAACTTCTGTGAATTGTTGTGGTTTGTTGGCCTTGTTCCTCTAGGGGTAGGAACAACATGTTTAGGGACTTTGGATCCCTTAGATTATGGACATTTCATGCTCGAGGTTGCAAGGCACAAAAATGTCTATAACAATTGCCCCCTAAAGTATGAGGTCGTTTATCGGGTGAAATGCTTTATCCAGGAGGGTCCGAAGTTCATCCATTCGCTGGGAGGAGACCTGTAATAAGATACAATACAATACATTATGATTCATACTGCTTTCATGATCTAGCTGAGGCGGGCATTCCCATGCTTAGCTTTATAAATTCATTTTTGTACATAGAACAGACGATCGTCTGATGGTAGACTGATAATTTTGGTGAAATTATCATCCTTTGAGTAGGATGATCATCTGCCACAATGATGTACATGTCAAATGTCTTTATTTTTACTGAATATATATCGCAGCATGGATGGATGAAACTAGATCCGGGGTCTTCAAACTCGTTCGATCTTCACTCTAAGTACAAGTCGATCCATGTGAGAATTGCGCTGAAGTCGAACATGGAAAGACATCGCTTGATTACCGGTCAATGATGTAAACCGTTAACAAGCGCGAGAGGAATCACCGATAATGATAATGACCCTCAAGGTACTACAGTACAATTCACGTGGTGTGAATAAAGGACTTGGCGTCGAACACCATGCAAAATCTTCTGGTCGAAGGTCATTGATGTATACATGTCGCCGGAAGTGAGAAACTTGCCATTGAGGCATGCAAGCTTCAAAGTACTGAAGGGGTTGTTCCTAGATCAACTTCTTGGATAATGAGCTGATGTCGACAAGAAGCGATCCGTCAAAGGAGGGCCTTAATGAATCCCACATCAGTGACACGGAACAGAGCTAATGATTTTAATGGAGGTGAAAACAATCTGTGACATATGATTCAAGGTGGCGGTCATGAATGGATGAAGGATAATGTATGGCAGTGGATGGGACCCGGTTGACTCTTTCTGAATGACTTTTCTTGAACATATGGCGACACTGATGCGATGGATCGGTAGCATTACCCCAAGTATGGATGGTATGGCGAGACCATGGTGATGTGACCGGTGAATGAAACAACCCAACCCGATTGTGGTACGGAGGAAAAGTGTCATGTTCAAGAGCGACCTGCTACCATCAAAGTTTTCTTGGTTTTCTCCCAATTTTTCCCCAGTCATTGCTGACCAGTACCTCTTTATTTTTTTCAAGCTTGAGGAGGATAACATATGCTTGTTCTATAACCTGCCCTTCAGGCAAGCCCATCGCTATGTTTTAACGAGCTTAGCGATAGTGAAACTCGTTCTCGTCTAAAGACAAGTTTGTCGCTATTTAGTGATTTTAACGAGTCTAACGACAAGGATAACTCGGTCCTTTTCATTTTTAGAGAGTCTGAAAAGGTACATAAAGTTAACTCCAAAAGTCCTTTTTCGTCATCTAATCCCTTAAGTCCGAAAAAGTATAAAACAATACAGAAGGGATGAGTTTTCGATAGTTTTTAACGAGCCGAACAAAACAAGCGCTCGATCTTTTTGTGCAATAATCCCTCAGGTCCAAAAAGATTAAAATCTAGAGGAGGGATAGCTCTTCCGGTCGTTTTAACGAGCTGGAAGGCCAAAACTCGGCAATCTTTTCATATTTTACGAGTCAGTTGAAAAGAGCTTAAAGAAGACTCGTCTTTTGAGGAACGAGTGATGAACAGGGTTAGCAGTTGATTCCAGGTACAGGTTGGAATTTTCCAATCACCGCAGTGTCACAAGGATGGCTAGGTGAAATCACTCTTCGCAGCTGTTCCTCAAAATGGGTAAACAATCATATGGAAGTGAACGATCGGCCAACTGAAAAGTGGAGGTGACGGTGCAAACACGACCAAGGCTTTTATGGCAGATAAAGTTACATACACAATGGTTATTTACTGGGATGGGTTCATTTTTTAAAGAGCTTGAATGTGCCAAAACACTGCTCAAACTTATGTTTATTTTTTAACGAGCATGAACTATGTGCTAAAACTGCTTGGATCTTGCGTTTATTTTTTAACGAGCATGAACTTTATGCTAAAACTGCTCGTTTATACCAGTCATATGATAAGAGTGTCTCATTGGAGATCGCTATTTTTTATGGAGATTCATCTCACCACGCTTTGCTCCGTATCCTTTCTTTATGCAAGTTCGGAAACGACTAATCCTACGAGTTTAAAGGGTTGGACCTACAGGTTTAAAGGGAGGACCTAAAAATTTAAAAAATAAATAGTCGCCCCTTGCTTACAATCCAAAAGGTTTGCATGCCCCCAGGCATAAGACAGAATTTCAAGGTTACCTCTACTTATCTTCCGCGAAAACTTTTGTTTTAACGAGAGAGGCTTACCTCTTTCAGGTTACCCAAAGATTGTCTCATTAATCTTTCAAACAAAACACTTCCCTACACAGTTCCTTGTATCATAATAATACAAACACTTCCTACAGATAGGTTGTAACTTGTCTTTAGACGAGAACGAGTTTCACTATCGCTAGGCTCGTTAAAACATAGCGATGGGCTTGCCCGAAGGGCAGGTTATAGAACAAGCATATGTTATCCTCCTCAAGCTTGACAAAAATAAAGAGGTACTGGTTAGCAATGACTGGGAAAAAATTGGGAGAAAACCAAGAAAACTTTGATGGTAGCAGGTCGCTCTTGAACATGACACTTTTCCTCCATACCACAATCGGGTTGGGTTGTTTCATTCACCGGTCACATCACCATGGTCTCGCCATACCATCCATATTTGGGGTAATGCTACCGATCCATCGCATCAGTGTCGCCATATGTTCAAGAGAAGTCGTTCAGAAAGAGTCAACCGGGTCCCATCCACTGCCATACATTATCCTTCATCCATTCATGACCGCCACCCTGAATCATATGTCACATATTGTTTTCACCTCCATTAAAATCATTAGCTCCGTTCCGTGTCACTGATGTGGGATTCATTAAGGCCCTCCTTTGACGGATCGCTTCTTGTCGACATCAGCTCATTATCCAAGAAGTTGATCTAGGAACAACCCCTTCAGTACTTTGAAGCTTGCATGCCTCAATGGCAAGTTTCTCACTTCCGGCGATACGTATACATCAATGACCTTCGACCAGAAGATTTTGCGTGGTGTTCGACGCCAAGTCCTTTATTCACACCACGTGAATTATACTGCAGTACCTTGAGGGTCATTATCATTATCGGTGATTCCTCTCGCGCTTGTTAACGGTTTACATCATTAACCGGTAATCAAGCGATGTCTTTCCATGTTCGACTTCAGCGCAATTCTCACATGGATCGACTTGTACTTAGAGTGAAGATCGGGGAAAAATGCCTATGCAGGACGATCCTATCCACCTAAGGTGTGACAGCGCCTTAGCAACAAACAGATACAACTATTATGATTTCTTCCTTTATGAAATGTGAAAGAGGGGAGATCGGTAGACTTACCGTTGTCTTCCGGTTGTCCCTCGATCTAGATCCTCTTCTCTTTGGGTGTCCATAGCTACTTGCCTCCTCGCTTGCTCAAGAGAACAGCTACTTGATTCCCACGAGATCACAAGAGAACAGCTACCTGTGACAAGAGAATAGCTACTTGCAACAAGAGAAGAACACAACACAAAGGCAAATATACATATTCATAAATGATTCAGGATTAGAAGTAAATCAAATATACTAATGCAAATCATAGAAAATACACCAGCATATAGGAAAGAACCAAGATAGCTTTATTGATTGATAACAAGGTTCAGGAAGAGATACAACCCATAGGGCTCCAATCCAGCATATCCTTCCCAGCAGAATGGAATTCCTTCTTCAGCTCCCTTCAAAGCATTAAGCACCCAATGATCCAATCTCAAACCAACAGCAATTCTTTGCAATAACCAAATTCCAGCCTTTCTGAGCACCTGGGGTTTTTCCAGGGTGCCCTGTCATCAACGCAAGTTGTCCACTCGAAACCTGCATTGAATGTCAAGCTGCCTTGAGGTAGCTTGACCTTCAACGCAAGTGGGACACTGTCTACCTGCGTTGGGCTTACAAAACTGATTTTTTGGCACAGTTTTGATGAAATTTCGCCAGTTTCTCATCAAATCCAGGATCTTACTCATTCTCTTGTTTGTTTTGCAGGGATCTTTAAGCAAAATGTCCCTTACATGGCGAGAACGAGAACATGAAGAAGAAGATATGATTGCTCTCCATGACCCTGTCACGGTGAACGCGTTGCGGAACTGTGGCCTGCTGAAGTTTTTTCGTATCTTTAGCATGAGAGCACAGATCTCTTTACTGCAGTACATGCTTGATGCTTGGGATCCCATCAACCAAGTATTCCAGATTAGGGGAAAATCCATCCCCTTGACCATCGTAGACATTTACTTCTTGACTGGGTTGTCAAGGCGGGGTGCCCCCATTTCTTTGTCAGGTTCGGCCCGGGGGAATGACTCCGTGAGAGACTATGTTCGCCAGTACTGCAGGGAAGGTTCCCAGCCGAGCAAAGATGGCAAGGTCGTTATCCGTGAGATTACTGATAGGTCTCTCAGGTCCATTCTATATACTATTGGTAGGATGGCCGGTAGTGCATCTCTTCACGTCGCCAACAGATCTTATGTGCAGCACGCCTTGGAGTGTCTCCAACCAAAAGTATTCAACTGGTGTGATGCAGTACTTGTTCAGATGAAAAGTCAATTGACCAAGGTAAAGGACGGGAAGCTGAAGAACTTTGGATTTGGTTCTATTCTGACTGCCTTTGCCTTGGAGAAAATACCACTGATGCAGCCTCAGTATATTGCACTCGACTTGCCTTCTCCGACCGAGCCATGCATGCAGAGATGGGTTGATCACATGTCTAGGCATGCCGGTCAACCTCAGATTACTTTTACTGATACCTTCTTCAGGTGGTTCGAGCGCCAGGAGATGGTCTTTTCTGAGTATCCATATGTGGGCATGGATTTCCGAGGTGATCCGGATTTGGTGTTACCGGATGGCGAACAGTGGGGCGCTATTGGTAAAATCTCTGACCATATCACTGTTTACTGTTTTTATTCATAATGTTGTTGTGCTTTGTTCTGTCAAGACTTTTAATCAAACTCTTGTGTGCATGCAGATGTTGGTCCTGTTCGTCCAGCAGTTCGCCCGAGAGCGCCAGTCGCTGCCCCAGCAGGGGAGCCTGCTGGGAGGGTGATCCTTCGCGATCTTGACGTAGCCGAGACCCTTACAGCTGTGCAGGAGCAGGTTGAGAGCCTTACTCTCGGTATTTCGGATGTACGGATCGACGAGTTACCTTTACAATTGCAGCGGCATACTAATGGTGTGCCTAGACGATGGACTCATCTCTTGCGCATGATTGCACAGGCCGTGACGTGCTATCATGAGCATCACTAGGCTAGGGTGCCCCCTAGCACTTTTGAGTTTTGGGTCATGCGACCAATTTTTGTCTTGGTTACAGAACATTATGTGTAAACGATAAACAACTTTTTTTTTATATATATATTTTGATTTTCGAGCTTTATTCTGGTTGAGTTACATGATCCACTTGCATAACATTGATGATGCATTTCTTTTTATAAATGTCGCAAATGTCTATCTAACACATAGTTTGCTAATGAATCGGTTAATGTGTTTAAGTTCCTGGAAATATGTTGGTATTGAATTAAATCAAACTGTCTTTCCAAAATCTTGACTCTTAGAAACATTCGATAAATAGCTGGATTACGGACAGAATATATACCATTGAGTTGTAGTATCACGAGTTGTGAGTCTAGCCTGACGATTAGTCGGCGTATACCATGGGCGATGGCATCAGAGAGGAGTTCTATCAACGTGCTATACTCAGCGATATTATTCGTTGATTGCCCAATACACACACCTCTGAAACTCACTAACTCGCCGCTTGGATCAAAAATGGCCCAGGCCGCGGAGGACAGGTTCCGCGAACTACGACTCGCTCCGTCAACATATCCCACACATGTCTCAGAAAGGTTCGACATCTGCAATAAATGTAAAAAGGTGGATTATTTGACCAAAACAAACACTTTAGCGAAAACAAAATACAACAAAAGCACACAGGTTACTATTTAGGCATAGTAACGCTTGAGGTACAACCCATTGCGGGGTTGTGCCAGTGGAATTCCGTCATAATCCATTAACTCATAGGCTCCTTTTGCTAACACACGTTTAACAATATAGGGGCCCATCCATAAAGAATTAAATTTACCTGCTCCCAATTTATCGGATTCTTGGTCGTAAAGCAGGACCAAGTCACCTTCTGAGAAGACACGGGGTTTGACATTTTTGTCGAACTGCGCCTTGACTCGTTTCTTATGGGCTTCGTTAGCCAAAGTGGCGTCACGAAGGGTTTCATCCAATTGGATTAATTCCAAGAAACGTGCCTCTTCTTCTGAAGTTCCGGGGAGGAGGTCAATTGCGAGTTTAAGAGATGAAATTTCACATTGGACTGGTAAGACTGCCTCCAGGCCATACACCAATTGGAAAGGTGTGAACCCAGTCGCATTCTTTACCGATGTTCGGTAAGCCCACAAGGCTGAGTATAGGATTAGGTGCCACCTTCTTTTGCGAACCTCGATCATTCTTTGCAACATACGCTTCAGGACCTTGTTGATCGCTTCAACCTGTCCGTTGGCTTGCGGATAATACGGGGTAGAGCTGTCATGAGATAGCCCTAGCTTGGCAGCTAATTCAACCATCATGTGATTGCGAAAATGCGATCCATGATCTGTAACTATAGCCTGTGGTACGCCAAACCTGGCAACTACATGATTAAAAAAGAAAAGGGCAGCTGTTTCACCAGTGTTATCCAATGTAGGCATCGCCTCGGCCCATTTGGTAAAATAGTCAACGGCGACTATAATATACCCATGCCCCCCGGTCGAGGTGGGGTTACATTGCATGAAATCGATGCCCCACTTGGCGAAAGGCCCAACAACAACTATTGGCTGTAAAGGTGCGGGTGGTCTTCTGGTTTTGCTTTCAAAAATTTGACAAGCATGGCAACTTCTGACTGCGATTATGCAATCTTTGAACATGGTTGGCCAGAAGTATCCTGCTCGTAAGATTTTTTGTGCTGTTGCATATCCAGATTGATGCCCCCCACACGCGCCTGAATGACACTCATTCAGGGCTTTTTCGGCCTCCTCATGGATAAGGCACCTCCTGAGAACTGTATCGATACCACGACGGTAAAGCGTATCACCGACAATCATGTAGTCTTTAGCTTGGTATCGTATACGTTTCTGTTCAGAGTGAGAGGTGTTAGGCCTGAAATTTTGGGTTTGGAGATAAATTATGATATCTCCATACCACTCATCGCTTGTAGATATCAGAAACAAATTTTCGTCCACGATTGACTCTTCGGATGTTTCATCGTTGGACGACGATGGGAGATCGCATAATAATTCTGCGAAAACTAGAGCTTTCTTTGATTTTGATTTTACAAATTCCAGATCAAACTCTTGAAGGATCGCTATCCATTTTGAATATTTTCCCCCAGCAACTGTCGCGACAGTATGTAAGTCATGGGGTTGCAATCTGATAAAATGGTAGTTTTCCAAAAGAGGACATAATGTCGAAATCTTTGAATCGCTTGAACAGCTGCAAGCGCTAGTTTTTCAACATAAGGATATTTACTTTTTGTATCATTTAAGTTTTTACTTAAATAATATATAGGATGTTCAATTCCATCGACTTCTCGAACTAAAACCATCGCAATGGTTGTATCCGCTGCAGCCAAATACAGGTTAAAATCTCTTTGATAGTCTGGGGCATACATTAATGATGCTCTTACTAGAGAATCTTTCAGAGCATCAAAGGAAGCTTGCGCCACTTGATCCCAGACAAAAGGCACATCCTTTTTCAAAAGACGAGTATAACCTTTAGCAAGTTCTGCATAATTTGGAATGAACCTCCTCAGAAAGTTTGCTTTCCCTTGGAGTTTCTGAATCTGAAGCAAATTTGAAGGTGGAGGCAAATTAATGATTGCCTGAACCTTGCAAGGGTCGAGTCGAATCCCATCCTTAGAGACTACAAAGCCAAGTAGACGACCAGAACCGACGCAAAACACACATTTGTGCGGATTGAGTCTTATCTTGTAGTGTCGGCAACGTAGAAATATCGCTCTTAAATGCTGCGGATGATCAGTCCGCTTTCGCGAATGAGCCAGAAGGTCGTCGAGATATGGTTGAACTATGTTCTTGATGTCATGGAAGGCATAATTCATTTCCCTCTGAAACATCGCCCCTACGTTCTTTAAACTAAAGGGTAATTTTCGATAAGCGAATGTGCCCCACGGACAAATAAATGCAGTATTTGACTGGTCCTGTGGGTGGATATTTATTTGATTATACCCGAAAAATCCATCCATAAATGAAAAGATTTCACATCCGGCGCATTCATCAATTATCTGGTCGATGAAGGGTGTAGGGTAGTTGTCCTTTGGACAAGCTTGGTTTACATCCCTATAGTCGACACACACTCTAATCGTCCCTTGTTTCTTCATAACAAGGACAATATTTGATACCCAATCGGTTAGAGGAACCGGGTAGATGAAACTAGCATGGAGAAGTTTCTCAACTTCTGCCTTAATGGCAGCGGCTTTCTTGGGGTGCACCTGCCGAAGCCGTTGTCTTACTGGTTTGACATCAGGATACATTTTAATTTCATGTTCAACAATACTCGAATCAATGCCTGGCATTTCATCATATGACCAAGCAAAGACATCTCTGAACTCACGAAAAAGAGCGTTATATATTTCCAGTTCTGACGGGGAACAACCTTTGCCAACATAAATATTCTCTACAACATTTGGTTTAGTCGAGATATTTATGGCTATAGTCTCTTCGATATTGGATAAGTTTCGCTCTGAATCCACCGTATTTACAGTATTTGATAGGAATTCAAAAACTGAAGGGTGATAGAGGTCATGTTGAGTATCTTCTTCATATTCTGGAAGAAGGGAACGATGGTGGTGATCATTCCATGGTGCCCCCTCAATCAACATTGATTGTAAGATTCCTTCGTCAGTCCCATGTACTTTCGACCAAGGATCTAATGGGGTACCATATTCTCTAGACCTATCTACCCAAACGCTTGACGAGCGTTGATTTGGGTTCGCCTCCCATGCCCGAAACATTGATTGCTACAATATTTCTATTGGGCTTGGGGGCAAAACCATGGCATGATCCATGTCGATATTATCTTTTGCGACCTTCGTGGAAGATATCATGTTACAGGTTGCTACCAACGCTATATTTCCTATGTAAATAGGAGGTGGAAGCGCAAAAGTTCCCATCATTGTGGGGTCTTTCAATAGGCCTACTCCGATATCTTGAATTGAATGGTCGCTCCCATGGATCATGGGAATTCTTCCTGTAACTTGTGAACCATTAGGGAGGAAGTTCTGTTGGTCAACGACCGTAATCCCTCCTTGAAAAGGGAATGCGATCTTCCTAAAATAAGTCGACACCACAGCTGCCATGGCATATATCCATGGTCTTCCCAGTAGGATGTTATAGTCAAGATTCCCATCGATGACTTCAACATCAATTTCCACTGTTTTTCCTCCTAGTTCAACCTTCAAGTTATTTAGGATACCGTATGGGGTGTACGTCCTTCCGTCGAATGCTTTTAGTGTCGTCGAAGATCGCGACAAGGTTGGAGACCCGAGAGTTTTCCAGCAACTCATCGACATGATACAGGTAGATGCCCCCTCATCAATAATTGTTCGGTGAACAGTTTTGTTGTGGGCTTTCACTTGAATAAGGAAAGCTAGTTGAGCTGGTAACTGAGGATCATATCCTTTGTGGTCAAAGGATACAAGATTGGAATCCTTAGGATCAACCCCACCAATAGCCGATAACAAAGCCTGCCTTTGGGATGGGCAATTTCGTAGTACCTCAAGAGTCGACATAGCGGATGGCGATTGGGCCAAATCTTCCACTATGTTATAATGCTGCGCCACCCTGGCGCGAGGATTAAATGTCGACTTGTGTACTACTCCCTTTGGCGGTTTTATTGTTAATTCAGGAATGATGGGTGGTACAACTTCTGTCGAAGTTGTTGTCGAACTACTTGGTTGATCTTTACCTTTGTCGTTCGACACCGGTGGATTCCCGTAATCTTTTTTCCTTGTCAAAATCAAAGCATCATTTTGTTGCTTAGAGATTGATAACATTAGCACTTCCGACGGGGAAGCATTTCCATTATCAACCATATTTTGACCTGGATTTGGAAATGGATCAGTCAACACAGCTGAGGTTTTAGAACCCTTAAAGAATTTCTTTAGCTCAGCTCTTAACGGACAATATGTTGTCCGATGATCCTCCTCATCGCATATTTGACAAGGATATTTCCTATTTCCAGGAGGGTTTGAAGAAGTTTTTTGAGGGGATGACTCACCTTGTTTCTTCTTCTTCCCTTTGTTTTGCTTCTTCTTGCTTCCTGGTTGATTGGGTTCTTTGCCTTTATCTGCTGATACGACATTTACTTCCGAAGCAAGAATTTCTTGATTTGTATTTTGATCCGAAGTCTTACGGGCTTTCTTAGACGAAGCCTTTGTCGACTTTGCGTTTGCTGTGCCAATCACACCATCACCGGCATGAGAGTCACTATTTGATTTAGGAGGAGGAGGAATTGAAAATTCCGGTCTAGGGGCGTCAGGTATCTTGTCGTAGAGCGTGCCAGACTGAGTATATACTAAGTCTAGATATTGTGCACGAGCAATAACTTGCTCCTCAGTTACGACTCCTCCTTTGGCCACATCTTCCGTTATAGCCGGAAGTAACGACTTTATAAACCATTCAGCTAATAGCTGATCGGGAACGTAAGTCTTTACCATTCTGTGACGACGACGCCACTCATGTATATGATCGGATATATGTGTGGCCGTCGTCTGCTTGAAATTGGTTAAGATTTCTGTTCCAGTTTCATACCTTATCAGTAATTGAAAATGGGTTAGGAAAGTTGTGGCTAGGGAACTGAAATTGTTGAAAGAAGCTCTAGGTAATTCAATATACCATTTAGCCGCTGGACCTGTCAATGTCCTCTGAAAAAGGCGAAGCCTTATCGAATCATCGTTCAGGGTGTTTGACGAACACCATAGATGAAAAGTCATCACATGATTCGACGGGTCTTCGCCTGGATTTCCATTGAATTTAGGAATGTCTGATGGAAGCTTGTGAGGAATCGCTGGCCACCAAGGGGCGTAAGCAATCGGATCGTTCGTTAATCGGTGTAAATCTGGTAATTCTAAAGTTGCCACGAATGGTAATTGTTGATTCAGGTTAGGCGAGGCGTACCCAGGATACGATGGAATCTCCTGAGCAGTATGCCTTTGCATACCAGCATAATGTAATTGATGTTGGTATGATTGATACGATTGGTGGACTTGACCACTGTAAAGTGGTTGGTTTAAACCGTTTTGATTATACGGTTGTCCACTATTTGCAAAGATCTACTGCTCAGATCCTTGGTACACCTGCTGGAATTGTGGTTGTTGGTATTGCACTAGCCACGGTTGTGAAGCCATGTTCTGCTGTGCTATACTAACCGACGGACCAAGATGTGGGGTAATTGAACCCGTTTGGACCTGTGTCGTCCTGCCAGTTGGCGATTGTGGTTGTGTCACAGGGTCAAGGGGCTGTTGCATTACAACCTGAGAGATCTGAGGTTGACATACAACAGGCATCGTTTGAACTTGTGACACTGTTACAATAGCTGGCGTCGTCGGGATGTTCGACACAGGTACACACTGTTGCATAGAATACACAACTCTTGGTTGTTGGGGTAGCATAGGTACCCAACCACTTGTCGTAACTACAGTATAACCTGAATACGGTTGAGAACTGCCATATGGATATCCTCCCGGAGGGGGTAACGAAAGGGCATACTGCCCCCCATACGGTAGCAATCCGGAACTCAAGGGTATGGTTTGCCCTTGGGGACTGGATGGCCCAAATTGACCTCCATAGGGATCAATTTGTCTAGTTTCAACATAAGAATTACCGGATATTATTCCGGAGGAACAAATTGGAACAAACCACACTGTCGAAATAGTCCCTGGGTGGACTCCTTCTAGCTGTTGCGAGCTAGTTGGGACAGATGGTACACCGGCAAACATCGTTGGAGTGGCGGTAGGGGGTTCTGCTGTCGCTGTGTCATTCGACACAGTCCTAGATGTCGACGGTTGCTCAGACATTTTAAGTCTATTCAATAAATTGCCTAGCGATTCTACAGGAACTTCCACTGGTGATGGACTAACTTCTGATGTAGAAGGAAAAAGAGTGACCCCTACTCCAAAATGGGTTGGAGTACTTGCTTGCGGATCCTCTACAATTTCCTCTATCACAATCAAACCAGGTGGAAGAGGAAGACCGTCAGGTCCGTAAAAAATTTCTGGTGCCGAAGAAGGGGTTGTTTCGACAGCGACAGTTGTTTGAGGAACAAGACTCTCTGGACCGGTTACAGATGGAACTGGTTCAGTAACGCAAGTACTTGTTCTTAGACTAGGATCAGTGCTACTGTCCCTCTGTGGCTGTTGAACTTCTTCAATAGAGGCAGGGTTCCCAGAAATGTTTGGAGTAACTGGAATCTCAGATGTTTTCGGAACACTTGTTCTAACTTTGATAGGAGATTTTGAACCAGTTAAACGAGTTCGCTTTGTCCGTACTGTTTTCGATTCCGGAGACAAAGACAGTTGACTCACAAGCCTCCGCGAACGACGGGGTTTCAATTGACTTTCCTCCACGATTGCGGATTACTCGATCAACTAAAATACAAAAGGGGAAATTATGTTTCCGAATTGAATGAATTTTATTAGACGCTTTAGACACAACTTGCTTTTTCACTTTTAAAGAGTCAAGAAAAAGCTAAAGATGACTCTAGTCTCCTTCGATGTTTTAATGAGCCCGAAGTGACAAATGCTCGGATGGACTTTTTCTGTTATAGAGTCTGAAAAAGGCTAAAAGAAACTGCTCTGGAGATTTAGGCAGAGGGTGTGCCAAACTTTTCGCAAAACCGCAGAATACGTTTTACGGTACGGGCGGTCGATCTTCGTGAATGCTGTGTTCACTGCATTGCGATCAGTAGGGCGGCCGACACAGTTTCCTAAGGATAAAAGATATATGCCTATAGGGGTCTCCCAATATATACGCGACGGTACGTGGGAGCACAATCCGTACTAGCGCTATCGTCCCTCAGGAGGAATCACCCACCTTCTACAAGATCGACAGTCACTAGCCTTAGCGACGCCGGAACACGTCTCTAGCCTAGACCTCTATGTTGTGCGTTATGTTGCAAAGCGTTGTTAGGTTCATTCAGTTTATTTTAAGTTGATCTTTTTAAAGTTTGTCTTTCAGGATCACCACGAGATGTATGGTACAATTCCTAAATGCAGTCTAAGATGATAAGCAAGCTTTATAATCTTTTCAACTTTGAAAATCCTAGCTACTAAGGGAAAAGAGAGCGACTATCTTTTCTCAAAGAGCAATCAGCACACTCTAATGCACTCTCTCCTAAATCAATCATGCAAACTTATCAAAATGCAAATGCACAATGCAGGTGTTTGTTTTCCGCTTTCTTAGTATAAATGCCTACAAAGAAAGCTTTTTGTACAACTTTGAATTCACTTTTAAATGACAGATACAAACAAGTTTACTTTTTCCCAAAATCAGCAAGGGTAGAAGAGATTACAATCACTTTGTGACTTTTCGAAATGAATACTTGTTTCAACACTTTAAAAGAGACAAATTCAAACCAATAAGCAAAAGCAAATGCATAATCAACTGTAAACAGCCAATGAACTCTCTCCTAAGATCACAATCAATCAGATCTGAATCAAGGGCTACAGGATGACTATTTCGCTCATGCAAAGGAAAACTGTAAATGACGCCACAAACACATAAAAACACTTACAGTCTTTTTGTACAAAAGGAGGCGGAATTCAAGCAAAGAAAAGGGGTTATCAGACTGGTACCTATGCTGGTTAAAGGCTGCAAAAACAGAGATCAAAACAGGGCAAAAGACAGCAAAGAACCCCAGCTGCACAAGGCCAAACTGGTTCAGCGCAAGTCTAACACTGTGGAGTTGACATTCAACGCAGGTAGCCTTCACGGGACCTGCGTTGAAATGCAGACTGCCTTCACAGTGTCTGCGCTGAAAGAGAAACTCTCGTTTCTCTTGGCTTCCGGGTCATAAAATGCTCAAAAATCAACTGTTTCAGGCCAAATCAGAAACACAAGCAAGGTATAAACAAAGGGATGCTTTGAGAGGGTACTAAAGACTATCACAAAGGATCATCAAGTCATTTGTGAGTCCATTGTTCAGATCATAGACAAAAATCCAGTGAAGGATCAAAGCAGCAACAGTCTACTTTGCGAAGCAGTTCGATTGTTTCCGTTGAGTCTATGAAACAAACAATGATGTAAACACAAATAAAATGACTAAAACAATTTTTCCCCAGCGGAGTCGCCAATTTGTTGACCAGTACCTCTTTATTTTTGTCAAGCTTGAGGAGGATAACATATGCTTGTTCTATAACCTGCCCTTCGGGCAAGCCCATCGCTATGTTTTAACGAGCCTAGCGATAGTGAAACTCATTCTCGTCTAAAGACAAGTTTGTCGCTATTTAGTGATTTTAACGAGTCTAACGACAAGGATAAATCGGTCCTTTTCATTTTTAGAGAGTCTGAAAAGGTACATAAAGTTAACTCCAAAAGTCCTTTTTCGTCATCTAATCCCTTAAGTCCGAAAAAGTATAAAACAATACAGAAGGGATGAGTTTTCGATAGTTTTAACGAGCCGAACAAAACAAGCGCTCGATCTTTTTGTGCAATAATCCCTCAGGTCCAAAAAGATTAAAATCTAGAGGAGGGATAGCTCTTCCGGTCGTTTTAACGAGATGGAAAGCCAAAACTTGGCAATCTTTTCATATTTTACGAGTCAGTGGAAAAGAGCTTAAAGAAGACTCGTCTTTTGAGGAACGAGTGATGAACAGGGTTAGCAGCTGATTCCAGGTACAGGTTGGAATTTTCCAATCACGGCAATGTCACAAGGATGGCTAGGTGAAATCACTCTTCGCAGTTGTTCCTCAAAATGGGTAAACAATCATATGGAGGTGAACGATTGGCCAATTGAAAAGTGGAGGTGACGGTGCAAACACGACCAAGGATTTTATGGCAGATAAAGTTACATACACAATGGTTACTTACCGGGATGGGTTCATTTTTTAAAGAGCTTGAATGCGCCAAAACACTGCTCAAACTTATGTTTATTTTTTAACGAGCATGAACTATGTGCTAAAACTGCTCGGATCTTGCGTTTATTTTTTAACGAGCATGAACTTTATGCTAAAACTGCTCGTTTATATAGTCAAATTTTGATTTTTTACCATTACTAGCTTTTCTCTTTTCAAGGATAGTACTACATTTTCAATTGTTGCATCAAACTTAGTTAGAAATACATAACATGAGATAAAAACCCTAATATTTTGCTTTGAACCACGTAAAAAGCAATTAAAAAGTGTTTTTACCTCTCATTTTACCATTTCTTTTGAACTTGGTTTGTTGGAGCTTTGGAGGTGCCTCTTCCCCCTTGATTTTCACCAGCTGATTTCGGAAGATTCTGGGGACGATTCTCGGCGCCATCTGGACCAGGTAGGAGCTAAACCCTAGCTCTTTCTTTTCACGGTTTCATTTTTCCATTCTATAACATAGATAATGTTCTGTAACCAAGACAAAAATTGGTCGCATGACCCAAAAACTCAAAAGTTCTAGGGGGCACCCTAGCCTAGTGATGCTCATGATAGCACGTCACGGCCTGTGCAATCATGCGCAAGAGACGAGTCCATCGTCTAGGCACACCAGTAGTATGCCGCTGCAACTATAAAGGTAACTCGTCGATCTGTACATTCAGAATACCGAGAGTAAGGCTCTCAACCTGCTCCTGCACAGCTGTAAGGGTCCAATTCACAGAAGTTCTCCACCTGAAACTGCTCAAAATGAAGCCAATTCTGGATCATGTCAACTGCTCCACTGAGCATCTGCGCTGAATGTCGACTACTCCACTGTCTACCTGCGTTGAATGTCAACTGCAACAAAGGCTACCTGCGCTGAGCGAGTTTGGACAAGTGGCAGACTCATTCCTCAAGGTGCCAATGCCCAGGAAGCTTCCAAAATGACACTTGCATCAAGGAATTCGACTGGTGATGAGTAAGAGGTTCCAAATCTCCAAGTGGAAGCAAGAACCTCCAAGTGGACTCAAGAACTGAGAGAGGGAGAGGACACTAGTCAGATCTCAAGCTGACTCATCCTCTCTCCAAAATAACTATATATAGATCTCTCCTCCATGAGATCTAAAGGCTGGAATTTGGTTATTGCAAAGAATTGCTGTTGGTTTGAGATTGGATCATTGGGTGCTTAATGCTTTGAAGGGAGCTGAAGAAGGAATTCCATTCTGCTGGGAAGGAGATGCTGGATTGGAGCCCTATGGGTTGTATCTCTTCCTGAACCTTGTTATCAATCAATAACAATAAATAGTCGCCCCACCAAAGAAGTGTCTCAACCCACTAGGAAACATTGGGTGCTTAATGCTTTGAAGGGAGCTGAAGAAGGAATTCCATTCTGCTGGGAAGGAGATGCTGGATTGGAGCCCTATGGGTTGTATCTCTTCCTAAACCCTGTTACTTATCAATAAAGTTATCTTGGTTTGCTCCTATATGCTGGTGTATTTGTATGAAGGAAGAATGGTCAAGCTCGTGGACCAACTTTTATTCCCCGGATCACGCATCGCAAATAGTCATATACCATCCCTAAATGGTCTGTTCACGAAAGAAGTGTCTCAACCCACGGTCCATCCTCCTGATGAGCGCGAGTAATCCGGGAAGATATGACTGGAACCCAGGGGGCATGCATCCTGGTCTACTTCGGCAGAGAACTTTGGGTATAGGGTAGGTTTCCGCGGGAGAATATGACTAGTCCGTACCCCATCTGTAGAGGAAGAGGGGTTGTTCTGGAATAAGATTCTTTTGTCAAAGTTATGTGAGTGAAATAATTTGTTTTTCACCCACCTTTGTCTATTTCGGTAGGCATTGCTGGGGAAGAGTTTTGTTTGAAAGATTAACGAGACAATCTTTGGGTAACCTGAAAGAGGTAAGCCTCTCTCGTTAAAACAAAAGTTTTGGCGGAAGAGAAGTAGAGGTAACCTTGAAATTCTGTCTTATGCCTGGGGGCATGCAAACCTTTTGGAGTGCAAGCAAGGGGCGACTATTTATTTTTTTAAATTTTTAGGACCTCTAACCCTTTAAACTCGTAGGATTAGTCGTTTCCGAACTTGCATAAAGAAAGGATGTGGAGCAAAGCGTGGTGAGATGAAGCTCCATAAAAAATAGCGATCTCCAATGAGACACTCTTATCATATGACTGGTATAAACGAGCAGTTTTAGCATAAAGTTCATGCTCGTTAAAAAATAAACGCAAGATCCGAGCAGTTTTAACGCGGAATTCATGCTCGTTAAAAAATAAACATAAGCTCGAGCAGTGTTTTGGCACATTCAAGCTCGTTAAAAAATGAACCCATCCCAGTAAATAACCATTGTGTATGTAACCTGATCAACCATAAAAGCCTTGGTCGTGTTTGCACCGTCACCTCCACTTTTCATTTGGCCAATCATTCACCTCCATATGATTGTTTACCCATTTTGAGGAACAGCTGCGAAGAGTGATTTCACCTAGCCATCCTTGTGACACTGCCGTGATTGGAAAATTCCAACCTGTACCTGGAATCAACTGCTAACCCTGTTCATCACTCGTTCCTCAAAAGACGAGTCTTCTTTAAGCTCTTTTCAACTAACTCGTAAAATATGAAAAGATTGCTGAGTTTTGGCCTTCCAGCTCGTTAAAGCGACCGGAAGAGCTATACCTCCTCTAGATTTTAATCTTTTTGGACCTGAGGGATTATTGCACAAAAAGATTGAGCGCTTGCTTTGTTCGGCTCGTTAAAACTATCGAAAACTCATCCCTTCTGTATTGTTTTATACTTTTTCGGACTTAAGGGATTAGATGACGAAAAAGAAATTTCGGAGTTAACTTTATGTACCTTTTCAGACTCTCTAAAAATGAAAAGGACCAAGTTATCCTTGTCGTTAGACTTGTTAAAATCACTAAATAGCGACAAACTTGTCTTTAGACGAGAACGAGTTTCACTATCGCTAGGCTCGTTAAAACATAGCGATGGGCTTGCCCGAAGGGCAGGTTATAGAACAAGCATATGTTATCCTCCTCAAGCTTGACAAAGATAAAGAGGTACTGATCAGCAATGATTGGGGAAAAATTGGGAAAGAATCAAGAAAACGTTGATGGTAGCAGGTCGCTCTTGAACATGACACTTTTCCTCTGTACCACAATCGGGTTGGGTTGTTTCATTCACCGGTCACATCACCATGGTCTCGCCATACCATCCATACTTGGGGTAATGCTATCGATCCATCGCATCAGTGTCGCCATATGTTCAAGAGAAGTCGTTCAGAAAGAGTCAACCGGGTCCCATCCACTGCCATACATTATCCTTCATCCATTCATGACCGCCACCCTGAATCATATGTCACAGATTGTTTTCACCTCCATTAAAATCATTAGCTCCGTTCCGTGTCACTGATGTGGGATTCATTAAGGCCCTCCTTTGACGGATCACTTCTTGTCGACATCAACTCATTATCCAAGAAGTTGATCTAGGAACAACCCCTTCAGTACTTTGAAGCTTGCATGCCTCAATGGCAAGTTTCTCACTTCCGGCGACAGGTATACATCAATGACCTTCGACCAGAAGATTTTGCGTGGTGTTCGACACCAAGTCCTTTATTCACACCACGTGAATTGTACTGCAGTACCTTGAGGGTCATTATCATTATCGGTGATTCCTCTCGCGCTTGTTAACGGTTTACATCATTGACCGGTAATCAAGCGATGTCTTTCCATGTTCGACTTCAGCGCAATTCTCACATGGATCGACTTGTACTTAGAGTGAAGATCGAATGAGTTTGAAGACCCTGGATCTAGTTTCATCCATCCGGGCTGCGATATATATTCAGTAAAAATAAAGACATTTGACATGTACATCATTGCGGCAGATGATCATCCTACTCAAAGGATGATAATTTCACCAAAATTATCAGTCTACCATCAGACGATCGTCTGTTCTATGTACAAAAATGAATTTATAAAGCTGAGCATGGGAATGCCCGCCTCAGCTAGATCATGAAAGCAGTATGAATCATAATGTATTGTATTGTATCTTATTACAGGTCTCCTCCCAGCAAATGGATGAACTTCGGACCCTCCTGGATAAAGCATTTCACCCGATAAACGGCCTCATACTTTAGGGGGCAACTGTTATAGACATTTTTGTGCCTTGCAGCCTCGAGCATGAAATGTCCATAATCTAAGGGATCCAAAGTCCCTAAACATGTTGTTCCTACCCCTAGAGGAACAAGGCCAACAAACCACAGCAATTCACAGAAGTTCTCCACCTGAAACTGCTCAAAAACAAGCCAATTCTGGATCACGTCAACTGCTCCACTGAGCATCTGCGCTGAATGTCAACTGCTCCACTATCTACCTGCGTTGAATGTCAACTGCAACAAAGGCTACCTGTGCTGAGCGAGTTTGGACAAGTGGCAGACTCATTCCTCAAGGTGTCAATGCCCAGGAAGCTTCCAAATGACACTTGCATCAAGGAATTCGACTGGTGATGAGTAAGAGGTTCCAAATCTCCAAGTGGAAGCAAGAACCTCCAAGTGGATTCAATAACTGAGAGAGGGAGAGGACACTAGTCAGATCTCAAGCTCCACCTAAGGTGTGACAGCGCCTTAGCAACAAACAGATACAGCTATTATGATTTCTTCCTTTATGAAATGTGAAATAGGGGAGATCGGTAGACTTACCGTTGTCTTCCGGTTGTCCCTCGATCTAGATCCTCTTCTCTTTAGGTGTCCACAGCTACTTGCCTCCTCGCTTGCTCAAGAGAACAGCTACTTGATTCCCACGAGATCACAAGAGAACAACTACCTGTGACAAGAGAATAGCTACTTGCGACAAGAGAAGAACACAACACAAAGGCAAATATACATATTCATAAATGATTCAGGATTAGAAGTAAATCAAATATACTAATGCAAATCATACAAAATACACCAGCATATAGAAAAGAACCAAGATAGCTTTATTGATTGATAACAAGGTTCAGGAAGAGATACAACCCATAGGGCTCCAATCCAGCATCTCCTTCCCAGCAGAATGGAATTCCTTCTTCAGCTCCCTTCAAAGCATTAAGCACCCAATGATCCAATCTCAAACCAATAGCAATTCTTTGCAATAACCAAATTCCAGCCTCTGCAGGTTGTCCACTATAAACGAGCAGTTTTAGCATAAAGTTCATGCTCGTTAAAAAATAAACGCAAGATCCGAGCAGTTTTAGCACATAGTTCATGCTCGTTAAAAAATAAACATAAGTTTGAGCAGTGTTTTGGCGCAGTCAAGCTCTTTAAAAAATGAACCCATCCCGGTAAATAACCATTGTGTATGTAACTTTATCTGCCATAAAAGCCTTGGTCGTGTTTGCACCGTCACCTCCACTTTTCATTTGGCCGATCATTCACCTCCATATGATTGTTTACCCATTTTGAGGAACAACTGCGAAGAGTGATTTCACCTAGCCATCCTTGTGACACTGCCGTGATTGGAAAATTCCAACCTATACCTGGAATCAGCTGCTAACCCTGTTCATCACTCGTTCCTCAAAAGACGAGTCTTCTTTAGGCTCTTTTCAACTGACTCGTAAAATATGAAAAGATTGCCGAGTTTTGGCCTTCCAGCTCGTTAAAACGACCGGAAGAGCTATCCCTCCTCTAGATTTTAATCTTTTTGGACCTGAGGGATTATTGCACAAAAAGATCGAGCGCTTGTTTTGTTCGGCTCGTTAAAACTATCGAAAACTCATCCCTTCTGTATTGTTTTATACTTTTTCGGACTTATGGGATTAGATGATGAAAAAGGACTTTTGGAGTTAACTTTATGTACCTTTTCAGACTCTATAAAAATGAAAAGGACCGAGTTATCCTTGTCGTTAGACTCGTTAAAATCACTAAATAGCGACAAACTTGTCTTTAGACGAGAACGAGTTTCACTATCGCTAGGCTCGTTAAAACATAGCGATGGGCTTGCCCAAAGGGCAGGTTATAGAACAAGCATATGTTATCCTCCTCAAGCTTGACAAAAATAAAGAGGTACTGGTCAGCAATGACTGGGGAAAAATTGGGAGAAAACCAAGAAAACTTTGATGGTAGCAGGTCGCTCTTGAACATGACACTTTTCCTCCGTACCACAATCGGGTTGGGTTGTTTCATTCACCGGTCACATCACCATGGCCTCACCATACCATCCATACTTGGGGTAATGCTACCGATCCATCACATCAGTGTCGCCATATGTTCAAGAGAAGTCGTTCAGAAAGAGTCAACCGGGTCCCATCCACTGCCATACATTATCCTTCATCCATTCATGACCGCCACCCTGAATCATATGTCACAGATTGTTTTCACCTCCATTAAAATCATTAGCTCTGTTCCATTTCACTGATGTGGGATTCATTAAGGCCCTCCTTTGACGGATCGCTTCTTGTCGACATCAGCTCATTATCTGAGAAGTTGATCTAGGAACAACCCCTTCAGTACTTTGAAGCTTGCATGCCTCAATGGCAAGTTTCTCACTTCCGGCGATAGGTATACATCAATGACCTTCGACCAGGAGATTTTGCGTGGTGTTCGACGCCAAGTCCTTTATTCACACCACGTGAATTGTACTGCAGTACCTTGAGGGTCATTATCATTATCGGTGATTCCTCTCGCGCTTGTTAACGGTTTACATCATTGACCGGTAATCAAGCGATGTCTTTCCATGTTTGACTTCAGCGCAATTCTCACATGGATCGACTTGTACTTAGAGTGAAGATCGAACGAGTTTGAAGACCCCGGATCTAGTTTCATCCATCCGGGCTGCGATATATATTCAGGAAAAATAAAGACATTTGACATGTACATCATTGCGGCAGATGATCATCCTACTCAAAGGATGATAATTTCAATGAAATTATCAGTCTACCATCAGACGATCGTCTGTTCTATGTACAAAAATGAATTTATAAAGCTGAGCATGGGAATGCCCGCCTCAGCTAGATCATGAAAGCAGTATGAATCATAATGTATTGTATTGTATCTTATTACAGGTCTCCTCCCAGCAAATGGATGAACTTCGGACCCTCCTGGATAAAGCATTTCACCCGATAAACGGCCTCATACTTTAGGGGGCAACTGTTATAGACATTTTTGTGCCTTACAGCATTGAGCATGAAATGTCCATAATCAAGGGATCCAGAGTCCCTAAACTCTCATTTCTCTTGGGTTCCGGGTCATTTTTCTTGACTCTTTAAAAGTGAAAAAGCAAGTTGTGTCTAAAGCGTTGTTAACAATTTATTTTAAACGGAACAATCACCCTTTATTCCCGTGTTGATCTTTAGGTTGAAAAGATGGAGCACACCAACCAAGGAATTCCCCTTGGTGGGAATCCTAGTCCCTTCTCCTCTTGGGGAGATGTTGGTGTGCCCCACATGGCCACATTGTCGCTTCCAGAACTGACAATTGGCCTACCAGTCTGGCTCTTTTCAACCAATGTCGTTCAGAATTCCACAATTCCTGAACAGTCGAGTCAACAGTTAGATCAGACAAGAGTTGCCCACCAGCCTTCCACGTCATCTTCCTCTCCTCCTTCCTCTTCACTTGACGGAACTGGTAAATCAAAAAACCGGGTTCCTAAGGAGAAGATCCCAAGTGGACTCGCCAAATTGTTGTGGGGAAAAATTGGGAGAAAACCAAGAAAACTTTGATGGTAGCAGGTCGCTCTTGAACATGACACTTTTCCTCCGTACCACAATCGGGTTGGGTTGTTTCATTCACCGGTCACATCACCATGGTCTCGCCATACCATCCATATTTGGGGTAATGCTACCGATCCATCGCATCAGTGTCGCCATATATTCAAGAGAAGTCGTTCAGAAAGAGTCAACCAGGTCCCATCCACTGCCATACATTATCCTTCATCCATTCATGACCGCCATCCTGAATCATATGTCACAGATTGTTTTCACCTCCATTAAAATCATTAGCTCCGTTCCGTGTCACTGATGTGGGATTCATTAAGGCCCTCCTTTGACGGATCGCTTCTTGTCGACATCAGCTCATTATCCAAGAAGTTGATCTAGGAACAACCCTTCAGTACTTTGAAGCTTGCATGCCTCAATGGCAAGTTTCTCACTTCCGGCGACAGGTATACATCAATGACCTTCGACCAGGAGATTTTGCGTGGTGTTTGACGCCAAGTCCTTTATTCACACAACGTGAATTGTACCGCAGTACCTTGAGGGTCATTATCATTATCGGTGATTCCTCTCGCACTTGTTAATGGTTTACATCATTGACCAGTAATCAAGCGATGTCTTTCCATGTTTGACTTCAGCACAATTCTCACATGGATCGACTTGTACTTAGAGTGAAGATCGAACGAGTTTGAAGACCCCGGATCTAGTTTCATCCATCCGGGCTGCGATATATATTCAGGAAAAATAAAGACATTTGACATGTACATCATTGCGGCAGATGATCATCCTACTCAAAGGATGATAATTTCAATGAAATTATCAATCTACCATCAGACGATCGTCTGTTCTATGTACAAAAATGAATTTATAAAGCTGAGCATGGGAATGCTCGCCTCAGCTAGATCATGAAAGCAGTATGAATCATAATGTATTGTATTGTATCTTATTACAGGTCTCCTCCCAGCAAATGGATGAACTTCGGACCCTCCTGGATAAAGCATTTCACCCGATAAACGGCCTCATACTTTAGGGGGCAACTGTTATAGACATTTTTGTGCCTTACAGCATTGAGCATGAAATGTCCATAATCAAGGGATCCAAAGTCCCTAAACTCTCATTTCTCTTGGGTTCCGGGTCATAAAATGCTCAAAAATCAATTGTTTCAGGCCAAATCAGAAACACAAGCAAGGTATAAACAAAGGGATGCTTTGAGAGGGTACTAAAGACTATCACAAAGGATCATCAAGTCATTTGTGAGTCCATTGTTCAGATCATAGACAAAAATCCAGTGAAGGATCAAAGCAGCTAAAGTCTACTTTGCGAAGCAGTTCGATTGTTGCCATTGAGTCTATGAAACAAACAATTATGTAAACACAAATAAAATGACTAAAACAAATGTCCCCAGTGGAGTCGCCAATTTGTTTTCACCTCCATTAAAATCATTAGCTCCGTTCCGTGTCACTGATGTGGGATTCATTAAGGCCCTCCTTTGACGGATCGCTTCTTGTCGACATCAGCTCATTATCGAAGAAGTTGATCTAGGAACAACCCCTTCAGTACTTTGAAGCTTGCATGCCTCAATGGCAAGTTTCTCACTTTCGGCGACAGGTATACATCAATGACCTTCGACCAGAAGATTTTGCGTGGTGTTCGACGCGAAGTCCTTTATTCACACCACGTGAATTGTACTACAGTAACTTGAGGGTCATTATCATTATCGGTGATTCCTCTCGCGCTTGTTAACGGTTTACATCATTGACCGGTAATCAAGCGATGTCTTTCCATGTTCGACTTCAGCGCAATTCTCACATGGATCGACTTGTACTTAGAGTGAAGATCGAACGAGTTTGAAGACCCCGGATCTAGTTTCATCCATCCAGGCTGTGATATATATTCAATAAAAATAAAGACATTTGACATGTACATCATTGCGGCAGATGATCATCCTACTCAAAGGATGATAATTTCACCAAAATTATCAGTCTACCATCAGACTCATCTACCTGGTTCCTCTAACCGATTGGGTATCGAATATTGTCCCTGTTATGAAGAAACAAGGGATGATTAGAGTGTGTGTCGACTATAGGGATGTAAACCAAGCTTGTCCAAAGGACAACTACCCTACACCCTTCATCGACCAGATAATTGATGAATGCGCCGGATGTGAAATCTTTTCATTTATGGATGGATTTTCCAGGTACAATCAAATAAATATCCGCCCACAGGACTAGTCAAAGACTGCATTTATTTGTCCGTGGGGCACATTCGCTTATCGAAAATTACCATTACTAGCTTAAGAAAGAGCAATCCTAGCTCTTTCTTTTCATGGTTTCATTTTCCCATTCTGTGCCTGTTTCCCAGTCTTTCTGAGCACCTGGGGTTTTGCCAGGGCGCCCTGTCATCAACGCAGGTGGTCCATTCGAAACCTGCGTTGAATGTCAAGCTTCCTTAAGGCATCCTGACCTTCAATGCAGGTAGGACACTGTCTACCTGTGTTGGGCCTAGAAAACTGAGTTTTTAGCACAGTTTTTGATGAAATTTCGCCAGTTTCTCATCAAATCCAGGATCTTACTCATTCTCTTGTTTGTTTTGCAGGGATCTTTGAGCAAAATGTCCCTTACATGGTGAGAACGAGAACATGAAGAAGAAGATATGATTGCTCTCCATGACCCTGTCACGGTGAACGCGCTGCGGAACTGTGGCCTGCTGAAATTTTTCCATATCTCTAGCATGAGAGCACAGATCTCTTTACTGCAGTATATGCTTGATGCTTGGGATCCCATCAACCAAGTATTCCATATTAGGGGAAAATCCATCCCCTTGACCATCGTAGACATTTACTTCTTGACTGGGTTGTCAAGGCGGGGTGCCCCCATTTCTTTGTCAGGTTTGGCCCGGGGGAATGACTCCGTGAGAGACTATGTCCGTTAGTATTGCAGGGAAGGTTCCCAGCCGAGCAGAGACGGCAAGGTTGTTATCTATGAGATTACTGACAGGTCTCTCAGGTCCATTCTGTATACTATTGGTAGGATGGCCGGTAGCGCATCTCTTCATTTTTCTGAGTTTGATTAAAAGTCTTGACAGGACAAAGCACAGCAACATTATGAATAAAAATAGTAAACAGTGATATGGTCAGAGATTTTACCAATAGCGCCCCACTGTTCGCCATCCGGTAACACCAAATCCGGATCACCTCGGAAATCCATGCCCACATATGGATACTCGGAAAAGACCATCTCCTGGCGCTCGAACCACCTGAAGAAGGTATCAGTAAAAGTAATCTGAGGTTGACCGGCATGCATAGACATGTGATCAACCCATCTCTGCATGCGTGGCTCGGTCGGAGAAGGCAAGTCGAGTGCAATATACTGAGGTTGCATCAGTGGTATTTTCTCCAAGGCAAAGGCAGTTAGAATAGAACCAAATCCAAAGTTCTTCAGCTTCCCGTCCTTTACCTTGGTCAATTGACTTTTCATCTGAACAAGTACTGCATCACACCAGTTGAATACTTTCGGTTGGAGACACTCCAAGGCGTGCTGCACATAAGATCTGTTGGCGATGTGAAGAGATGCACTACCGGCCATCCTACCAATAGTATACAGAATGGACCTGAGAGACCTATCATTAATCTCACGGATAACGACCTTGTCGTCTCTGCTCGGCTGGGAACCTTCCCTGCAGTACTGGCGAACATAGTCTCTCACGGAGTCATTCCCCCGGGCCGAACCTGACAAAGAAATGGGGGCACCCCGCCTTGACAACCCAGTCAAGAAGTAAATGTCTACGATGGTCAAGGGGATGGATTTTCCCCTAATCTGGAATACTTGGTTGATGGGATCCCAAGCATCAAGCATGTACTGCAGTAAAGAGATCTGTGCTCTTATGCTAAAGATACGGAAAAACTTCAGCAAGCCACAGTTCCGTAGCGCGTTCACCGTGACAGGGTCATGGAGAGCAATCATATCTTCTTCTTCATGTTCTCGTTCTCGCCATGTAAGGGACATTTTGCTCAAAGATCCCTGCAAAAAAAACAAGAGAATGAGTAAGATCCTGGATTTGATGAGAAAATGGCGAAATTTCATCAAAAACTGTGCCAAAAAATCAGTTTTCTAAGCCCAACGTAGGTAGACAGTGTCCCACCTGCGTTGAAGGTCAAGCTGCCTCAAGGCAGCTTGACATTCAACGCAGGTTTTGAGTGGACAACCTGCGTTGATGACAGGGCGCCCTGGCAAAACCCCAGGTGCTCAGAAAGACTGGGAAACAGGCACAGAATGGAAAAATGAAACCGTGAAAAGAAAGAGCTAGGGTTTAGCTCCTACCTGGTCCAGACGGCGCCAAGAATCATCCACAGAATCTCCCGAAATCAGCTAGTGAAAATCAAGGGGGAAGAAGCACCTCCAAAGCTCCAACAAACCAAGTTCAAAAGAAATGGTAAAATGAGAGGTAAAAACACTTTTTAATTTCTTTTTACGTGGTTCAAAGCAAAATATTAGGGTTTTTATCTCATGTTATGTATTTCTAACTAAGTTTGATGCAGCAATTGAAAATGCAGTGCTATCCTTGAAAAGAGAAAAGCTAGTAATGGTAAAAAATCAAAATTTGACTATATAAACGAGCAGTTTTAGCATAAAGTTCATGCTCGTTAAAAAATAAACGCAAGATCCGAGCAGTTTTAGCACATAGTTCATGCTCGTTAAAAAATAAACATAAGTTTGAGCAGTGTTTTGGCGCATTCAAGCTCTTTAAAAAATGAACCCATCCCGGTAAGTAACCATTGTGTACGTAACTTTATCTGCCATAAAAGCCTTGGTCGTGTTTGCACCGTCACCTCCACTTTTCAGTTGGTCGATCATTCACCTCCATAGGATTGTTTACCCATTTTGAGGAACAGCTGCGAAGAGTGATTTCACCTAGCCAGCCTTGTGACACTATCGTGATTGGAAAATTCCAACCTGTACCTGGAATCAGCTGCTAACCCTGTTCATCACTCATTCCTCAAAAGACGAGTCTTCTTTAAGCTCTTTTCAACTGACTCGTAAAATATGAAAAGATTGCCGAGTTTTGGCCTTCCAGCTCGTTAAAACGACCGGAAGAGCTATCCCTCCTCTAGATTTTAATCTTTTTGGACCTGAGGGATTATTGCACAAAAAGATCGAGCGCTTGTTTTGTTCGGCTCGTTAAAACTATCGAAAACTCATCCCTTCTATATTGCTTTATACTTTTTCGGACTTAAGGGATTAGATGACGAAAAAGGACTTTTGGAGTTAACTTTATGTACCTTTTCAGACTCTCTAAAAATGAAAAGGACCGAGTTATCCTTGTCGTTAGACTCGTTAAAATCACTAAATAGTGACAAACTTGTCTTTAGACGAGAACGAGTTTCACTATCGCTAGGCTCGTTAAAACATAGCGATGGGCTTGCCCGAAGGGCAGGTTATAGAACAAGCATATGTTATCCTCCTCAAGCTTGACAAAAATAAAGAGCTACTGGTCAGCAATGACTGGGGAAAAATTGGGAGAAAACCAAGAAAACTTTGATGGTAGCAGGTCGCTCTTGAACATGACACTTTTCCTCCGTACCACAATCGGGTTGGGTTGTTTCATTCACCGGTCACATTACCATGGTCTCGCCATACCATCCATATTTGGGGTAATGCTACCGATCCATTGCATCAGTGTCGCCATATGTTCAAGAGAAGTCGTTCAGAAAGAGTCAACTGGGTCCCATCCACTGCGATACATTATCCTTCATCCATTCATGACCGCCACCCTGAATCATATGTCACAGATTGTTTTCACCTCCATTAAAATCATTAGCTCCGTTCCGTGTCACTGATGTGGGATTCATTAAGGCCCTCCTTTGACGGATCGCTTCTTGTCGACATCAGCTCATTATAGAAGAAGTTGATCTAGGAACAACCCCTTCAGTACTTTGAAGCTTGCATGCCTCAATGGTAAGTTTCTCACTTCCGTCGACACGTATACATCAATGACCTTCGACCAGAAGATTTTGCGTGGTGTTCGACGCCAAGTCCTTTATTCACACCACGTGAATTGTACTGTAGTACCTAGGGGGTCATTATCATTATCAGTGATTCCTCTCGCGCTTGTTAACGGTTTACATCATTGACCGGTAATCAAGCGATGTCTTTCCATGTTCGACTTCAGCGCAATTCTCACATGGATCGACTTGTACTTAGAGTGAAGATCGAACGAGTTTGAAGACCCCAGATCTAGTTTCATCCATCCGAGCTACGATATATATTCAGTAAAAATAAAGACATTTGACATGTACATCATTGTGGCAGATGATCATCCTACTCAAAGGATGATAATTTCACCAAAATTATCAGTCTACCATCAGACGATCGTCTGTTCTATGTACAAAAATGAATTTATAAAGCTGAGCATGGGAATGCCCGCCTCAGCTAGATCATGAAAGCGGTATGAATCATAATGTATTGTATTGTATCTTATTACAGGTCTCCTCCCAGCAAATGGATGAACTTCGGACCCTCCTGGATAAAGCATTTCACCCGATAAACGGCCTCATACTTTAGGGGGCAATTGTTATAGAAATTTTTGTGCCTTGTAGCCTCGAGCATGAAATGTCCATAATCTAAGGGATCTAAAGTCCCTAAACATGTTGTTCCTACCCCTAGAGGAACAAGGCCAACAAACCACAGCAATTCACAGAAGTTCTCCACCTGAAACTGCTCAAAAACAAGCCAATTCTGGATCATGTCAACTGCTCCACTGAGCATCTGCGCTGAATGTCAACTGCTCCACTGTCTACCTGCGTTGAATGTCAACTACAACAAAAGCTACCTGCGCTGAGCGAGTTTGGACAAGTGGCAGACTCATTCCTCAAGGTGTCAATGCCCAGGAAGCTTCCAAAATGACACTTGCATCAAGGAATTCAACTGGTGATGAGTAAGAGGTTCCAAATCTCCAAGTGGAAGCAAGAACCTCCAAGTGGACTCAAGAACTAAGAGAGGGAGAGGACACTAGTCAGATCTCAAGCTGACTCATCCTCTCTCCAAAATAACTATATATAGATCTCTCCTCCATGAGATCTAAAGGCTGGAATTTGGTTATTGCAAAGAATTGCTGTTGGTTTGAGATTGGATCATTGGGTGCTTAATGCTTTGAAGAGAGCTGAAGAAGGAATTCCATTCTGCTGGGAAGGAGATGCTGGATTGGAGCCCTATGGGTTGTATCTCTTCCTAAACCTTGTTATCAATCAATAAACCTATCTTGGTTCTTTCCTATATGCTGGTGTATTTTGTATGATTTGCATTAGTATATTTGATTTACTTCTAATCCTTAATCATTTATGAATATGTATATTTGCCTTTGTGTTGTGTTCTTCTCTTGTCGCAAGTAGTTGTTCTCTTGTCACAGGTAGCTATTCTCTTGTGATCTTGTGGGAATCAAGTAGCTATTCTCTTGAGCAAGCGAGGAGGCAAGTAGCTGTGGACACCCAAAGAGAAGAGGATCTAGATCGAGGGACAACTGGAAGACAATGGTAAGTGTACCGATCTCCCCTCTTTCACATTTCATAAAGGAAGAAATCATAATAGCTGTATCTGTTTGTTGCTAAGGCGTTGTCACACCTTAGGTGGATAGGATCGTCCTGCATAGGCATTTTTCCCCACAACAAATTGGCGACTCCGCTGGGGAAAAATTAAAAATGGGAGATGGTCTTTTCCGAGTATCCATATGTGGGCATGGATTTCCGAGGTGATCCGGATTTGGTGTTACCGGATGGCGAACAGTGGGGCGCTATTGTTAAAATCTCTGACCATATCACTGTTTACTATTTTTATTCATAATGTTGCTGTGCTTTGTTCTGGCAAAACCCCAGGTGCTCAGAAAGACTGGGAAACAGGCACAGAATGGAAAAATGAAACCGTGAAAAGAAAGAGCTAGGGTTTAGCTCCTACCTGGTCTAGACAGCGCCGAGAATCGTCCACAGAATCTCCCGAAATCAGCTGGTGAAAATCAAGGGGGAAGAAGCACCTCCAAAGCTCCAACAAACCAAGTTCAAAAGAAATGGTAAAATTAGAGGTAAAAACACTTTTTAATTGCTTTTTACGTGGTTCAAAGCAAAATATTAGGGTTTTTATCTCATGTTATGTATTTCTAACTAAGTTTGATGCAGCAATTGAAAATGCAGTACTATCCTTGAAAAGAGAAAAGCTAGTAATGGTAAAAAATCAAAATTTGACTATATAAACGAGCAGTTTTAGCATAAAGTTCATGCTCGTTAAAAAATAAACGCAAGATCCGAGCAGTTTTAGCACATAGTTCATGCTCGTTAAAAAATAAACATAAGTTTGAGCATTGTTTTGGCGCATTCAAGCTCTTTAAAAAATGAACCCATCCCGGTAAGTAACCATTGTGTATGTAACTTTATCTGCCATAATAGCCTCGGTCGTGTTTGCACCGTCACCTCCACTTTTCAGTTGGCCGATCTTTCACCTCCATATGATTGTTTACCCATTTTGAGGAACAGCTGTGAAGAGTGATTTCACCTAGCCATCCTTGTGACACTGCCGTGATTGGAAAATTCCAACCTATACCTAGAATCAGCTGCTAACCCTGTTCATCACTCGTTCCTCAAAAGACGAGTCTTCTTTAAGCTCTTTTCAACTGACTCGTAAAATATGGAAAGATTGCCGAGTTTTGGCCTTCCAGCTCGTTAAAATGACCGGAAGAGCTATCCCTCCTCTAGATTTTAATCTTTTTGGACCTGAGGGATTATTGCACAAAAAGATCGAGTGCTTGTTTTGTTCGGCTGGTTAGAACTATCGAAAAATCATCCCTTCTGTATTGTTTTATACTTTTTCGGACTTAAGGGATTAGATGACGAAAAAGGACTTTTGGAGTTAACTTTATGTACCTTTTCAGACTCTCTAAAAATGAAAAGGACCGAGTTATCCTTGTCGTTAGACTCGTTAAAATCACTAAATAGTGACAACCTTGTCTTTAGACGAGAACGAGTTTCACTATCGCTAGGCTCGTTAAAACATAGCGATGGGCTTGCCCGAAGGGCAGGTTATAGAAAAAGCATATGTTATCCTCCTCAAGCTTGACAAAAATAAAGAGGTACTGGTCAGCAATGACTGGGGAAAAATTGGGAGAAAACCAAGAAAACTTTGATGGTAGCAGGTCGCTCTTGAACATGACACTTTTCCTCCGTACCAAAATCGGGTTGGGTTGTTTCATTCACCAGTCACATCACCATGGTCTCGCCATACCATCCATATTTTGGGTAATGCTACCGATCCATCGCATCAGTGTCGCCATATGTTCAAGAGAAGTCGTTCAGAAAGAGTCAACCGGGTCCCATCCACTGCCATATATTATCCTTCATCCATTCATGACCGCCACCCTGAATCATATGTCACGGATTGTTTTCACCTCCATTAAAATCATTAGCTCCGTTCTGTGTCACTGATGTGGGATTCATTAAGGCCCTCCTTTGACAGATCGCTTCTTGTTGACATCAGCTCATTATCCAAGAAGTTGATCTAGGAACAACCCCTTCAGTACTTTGAAGCTTGCATGCCTCAATGGCAAGTTTCTCACTTCCGGCGACAGGTATACATCAATTACCTTCGACCAGAAGATTTTGTGTGGTGTTCGATGCCAAGTCCTTTATTCACACCACGTGAATTGTACTGCAGTACCTTGAGGGTCATTATCATTATCGGTGATTCCTCTGGCGCTTGTTAACGATTTACATCATTGACCGGTAATCAAGCGATGTCTTTCCATGTTCGACTTCAGCGCAATTCTCACATGGATCGACTTGTACTTAGAGTGAAGATCGAACGAGTTTGAAGACCCCGTATCTAGTTTCATCCATCCGGGCTACGATATATATTCAGTAAAAATAAAGACATTTGACATGTACATCATTGCGGCAGATGATCATCCTACTCAAAGGATGATAATTTCACCAAAATTATCAGTCTACCATCAGACGATCGTCTGTTCTATGTACAAAAATGAATTTATAAAGCTGAGCATGGGAATGCCCGCCTCAGCTAGATCATGAAAGCAGTATGAATCATAATGTATTGTATTTTATCTTATTACAGGTCTCCTCCCAGCAAATGGATGAACTTCGGACCCTCCTGGATAAAGCATTTCACCCGATAAACGGCCTCATACTTTAGGGGGCAACTGTTATAGACATTTTTGTGCCTTGCAGCCTCGAGCATGAAATGTCCATAATCTAAGGGATCCAAAGTCCCTAAACATGTTTTTCCTACCCCTAGAGGAACAAGGCCAACAAACCACAGCAATTCACAGAAGTTCTCCACCTGAAACTGCTCAAAAACAAGCCAATTCTGGATCATGTCAACTGCTCCACTGAGCATCTGCGCTGAATGTCAACTGCTCCACTGTCTACTGCGTTGAATGTCAACTGCAACAAAGGCTACCTGCGCTGAGCGAGTTTGGACAAGTGGCAGACTCATTCCTCAAGGTGTCAATGCCCAGGAAGCTTCCAAAATGACACTTGCATCAAGGAATTCGACTGGTGATGAGTAAGAGGTTCCAAATCTCCAAGTGGTAGCAAGAACCTCCAAGTGGACTCAAGAACTGAGAGAGGGAGAGGACACTAGTCAGATCTCAAGCTGACTCATCCTCTCTCCAAAATAACTATATATAGATCTCTCCTCCATGAGATCTAAAGGCTGGAATTTGGTTATTGCAAAGAATTGTTGTTGGTTTGAGATTGGATCATTGGGTGCATAATGCTTTGAAGGGAGCTGAAGAAGGAATTCCATTCTGCTGGGAAGGAGATGCTGGATTGGAGCCCTATGGGTTGTATCTCTTCCTGAACCTTGTTATCAATCAATAAAGCTATCTTGGTTCTTTCCTATATGCTGGTGTATTTTGTATGATTTGCATTAGTATATTTGATTTACTTCTAATCCTGAATCATTTATGAATATGTATATTTGCCTTTGTGTTGTGTTCTTCTCTTGTCGCAAGTAGCTGTTCTCTTGTCACAGGTAGCTGTTCTCTTGTGATCTCGTGGGAATCAAGTAGCTGTTCTCTTGAGCAAGCGAGGAGGCAAGTAGCTGTGGACACCCAAAGAGAAGAGGATCTCACACGCGCTAAGGCGCTGTCACACCTTAGGTGGATAGGATCGTCCTACATAGGCATTTTTCCCCACAACAAATTGGCGACTCTGCTGGGGAAAAATGCACTACCGGCCATCCTACCAATAGTATACGCCTCTCTGATGCCATCGCCCATGGTATACGCCGACTAATCGTCAGGCTAGACTCACAACTCGTGATACTACAACTCAATGATATATACTCTGTCCACAATCCAGCTATTTATCGAATGTTTCTAAGCGTTAAGATTTTGGATCCCTTCTCTTTCTTTTCATCCCTTAGATTATGGACATTTCATGCTCGAGGCTGCAAGGCACAAAAATGTCTATAACAGTTGCCCCCTAAAGTATGAGGTCGTTTATCGGGTGAAATGCTTTATCCAGGAGGGTCCGAAGTTCATCCATTTGCTGGGAGGAGACCTGTAATAAGATACAATACAATACATTAAGATTCATACTGCTTTCATGATCTAGTTGAGGCGGGCATTCCCATGCTCAGCTTTATAAATTCATTTTTTGTACATAGAACAGACGATCGTCTGATGGTAGATTGATAATTTTGGTGAAATTATCATCCTTTGAGTAGGATGATCATCTGCTACAATGATGTACATGTCAAATGTCTTTATTTCTTCCTGAATATATATCGCAGCCCGGATGGATGAAACTAGATCCGAGGTCTTCAAACTCGTTCGATCTTCACTCTAAGTACAAGTTGATCCATGTGAGAATTGCGCTGAAGTCGAACATGGAAAGACATCGCTTGATTACCGGTCAATGATGTAAACCGTTAACAAGCGCGAGAGGAATCACCGATAATGATAATGACCCTCAAGGTACTGCAGTACAATTCACGTGGTGTGAATAAAGGACTTGGCGTCGAACACCACGTAAAATCTTCTGGTCGAAGGTCATTGATGTATTTCATCATTATCTCTCCTCCATGATAGGAAGTGAAGAACAAATCAATGATAGGACTGTTTGGAGCAGTTGCTAAGTTTTGGGAGTGAAGAACAAAACCATGATAGGAGTGTTTGGAGCAGTTGCTAAGTTTTGGAACTGTGGTTTGTAGCCTCAATCATGAAATGTCCATAATCTAAGGGATCCAAAGTCCCTAAACATGTTTTTCCTACCCCTAGAGGAACAAGGCCAACAAACCACAGCAATTCACAGAAGTTCTCCACCTGAAACTGCTCAAAAACAAGCCAATTCTGGATCATGTCAACTGCTCCACTGAGCATCTGCGCTGAATGTCAACTGCTCCACTGTCTACCTGCGTTGAATGTCAACTGCAACAAAGGCTACCTGCACTGAGCGAGTTTGGACAAGTGGCAGACTCATTCCTCAAGGTGTCAATGCCCAGGAAGCTTCCAAAATGACACTTGCATCAAGGAATTCGACTGGTGATGAGTAAGAGGTTCCAAATCTCCAAGTGGAAGCAAGAACCTCCAAGTGGACTCAAGAACTGAGAGAGGGAGAGGACACTAGTCAGATCTCAAGCTGACTCATCCTCTCTCCAAATTAACTATATATAGATCTCTCCTCTAAAGGCTGGAATTTCGTTATTGCAAAGAATTGTTGTTGGTTTGAGATTGGATCATTGGGTGCTTAATGCTTTGAAGGGAGTTGAAGAAGGAATTCCATTCTGCTGGGAAGGAGATGCTGGATTGGAGCCCTATGGGTTGTATCTCTTCCTGAGCCTTGTTATCAATCAATAAAGCTATCTTGGTTCTTTCCTATATGCTGGTGTATTTTATATGATTGCATTAGTGTATTTGATTTACTTCTAATCCTAAATCATTTATGAATATGAATATTTGCCTTTCTGTTGTGTTCTTCTCTTGTCGCAAGTAGCTGTTCTCTTGTCACAGGTAGCTGTTCTCTTGTGATCTCGTGGAAATCAAGTAGTTGTTCTCTTGAGCAAGCGAGGAGGCAAGTAGCTGTGAACACCCAAAGATAAGAGGATTTAGATCGAGGGACAACCGGAAGACAACAGTAAGTCTACCGATCTCCCCTCTTTCGCATTTCATAAAGGAAGAAATCATAATAGCTGTATCTGTTTGTTGCTATGGCGCTGTCACACCTTAGGTGGATAGGATCGTCCTGCATAGGCATTTTTCCCCACATCAATAGGAGTTAATGTCCTTTATTAGGATAGTATATGATAATGATGATATACTTCGACCAGAAGATTTTGCGTGGTGTTCGACGCCAAATCCTTTATTCACACCACGTGAATTGTACTGCAGTACCTCGAGGGTCATTATCATTATCGGTGATTCCTCTCGCGCTTGTTAACGGTTTACATCATTGACCGGTAATCAAGCGATGTCTTTCCATGTTCGACTTCAGCGCAATTCTCACATGGATCGACTTGTACTTAGAGTGAAGATCGAACGAGTTTGAAGACCCCGGATCTAGTTTCATCCATCCGGGCTGCGATATATATTCAGTAAAAATAAAGACATTTGACATGTACATCATTGCGGCAGATGATCATCCTACTCAAAGGATGATAATTTCACCAAAATTATCAGTCTACCATCAGACGATCCTCTGTTCTATGTACAAAAATGAATTTATAAAGCTGAGCATGGGAATGCCCGCCTCAGCTAGATCATGAAAGCAGTATGAATCATAATGTATTGTATTGTATCTTATTACAGGTCTCCTCCCAGCAAATGGATGAACTTCGGACCCTCCTGGATAAAGCATTTCAACCGATAAATGGCCTCATACTTTAGGGGGCAACTGTTATAGACATTTTTGTGCCTTGCAGCCTCGAGCATGAAATGTCCATAATCTAAGGGATCCAAAGTCCCTAAACATGTTGTTCCTACCCCTAAAGGAACAAGGCCAACAAACCACAGCAATCCACAGAAGTTCTCCACCTGAAACTGCTCAAAAACAAGCCAATTCTGGATCATGTCAACTGCTCCACTGAGCATCTGCGCTGAATGTCAACTGCTCCACTGTCTGCCTGCGTTGAATTTCAACTACAACAAAGGCTACCTGTGCTGAGCGAGTTTGGACAAGTGGCAGACTCATTCCTCAAGGTGTCAATGCCCAGGAAGCTTCCAAAATGACACTTGCATCAAGGAATTCGACTGGTGATGAGTAAGAGGTTCCAAATCTCCAAGTGGACTCAAGAACTGAGAGAGGGAGAGGACACTAGTCAGATCTCAAGCTGACTCATCCTCTCTCCAAAATAACTATATATAGATCTCTCCTCCATGAGATCTAAAGGCTGGAATTTGGTTATTGCAAAGAATTGTTGTTGGTTTGAGATTGGATCATTGGGTGCTTAATGCTTTGAAGGGAGATGAAGAAGGAATTCCATTCTGTTGGGAAGGAGATGCTGGATTGGAGCCCTATGGGTTGTATCTCTTCCTGAACCTTGTTATCAATCAATAAAGCTATCTTGGTTCTTTCCTATATGTTGGTGTATTTTGTATGATTTGCATTAGTATATTTGATTTACTTCTAATCCTGAATCATTTATGAATATGTATATTTGCCTTTGTGTTGTGTTCTTCTCTTGTCGCAAGTAGCTGTTCTCTTGTCACAGGTAGCTGTTCTCTTGTGATCTCGTGGGAATCAAGTAGTTGTTCTCTTGAGCAAGCGAGGAGGCAAGTAGCTGTGGACACCCAAAGAGAAGAGGATCTAGATCGAGGGACAACCGGAAGACAACGGTAAGTCTACCGATGTCCCCTCTTTCACATTTCATAAAGGAAGAATTCATAATAGCTGTATCTGTTTGTTGCTAAGGCGCTGTCACACCTTAGGTGGATAGGATCGTCCTGCTGTGATAGTACCTTAGCAACAAACAGATACAGCTACTTCGGTTTCTTCCTTTATGAAATGTGAAAGAGGGGAGATTGGTAGACTTACCGTTGTCTTTCGGTTGTCCCTCGATCTAGATCCTCTTCTCTTTGGGTGTCCACAGCTACTTGCCTCCTCACTTGCTCAAGAGAACAGCTACCTGTGATAAGAGAACAGCTACTTGCGACAAGAGAAGAACACAACACAAAGGCAAATACACATATTCATAAATGATTCAGGATTAGAAGTAAATCAAATACACTAATGCAATCATACAAATACACCAGCATATAGGAGCAAACCAAGATAGCTTTATTGATAAGTAACAGGGTTTAGGAAGAGATACAACCCATAGGGCTCCAATCCAGCATCTCCTTCCTGCAGAGTGGAATTCCTTCTTCAGCTCCCTTCAAAGCATTAAGCACCCAATGTTTCCAGTCTCAAACCAACAGCAATTCTTTGCAATAACAAAATTCCAGCCTTTAGATCTCATGGAGGAGAGATCTATATATAGTTATTTTGGAGAGAGGATGAGTCAGCTTGAGATCTGACTAGTGCCCTCTCCCTCTCTCAGTTCTTGAATCCACATGGAGGTTCTTGCTTCCACTTGGAGATTTGGAACCTCTTACTCATCACCAGTTGAATTCCTTGATGCAAGTGTCATTTTGGAAGCTTCCTGGGCATTGACACCTTGAGGAATGAGTCTGACACTTGTCCAAACTCGCTCAGCGCAGGTAGCCTTTGTTGCAGTTGACATTCAACGCAGGTAGACAGTGGAGCAGTTGACATGATCCAGAATTGGCTTGTTTTTGAGCAGTTTCAGGTGGAGAACTTCTGTGAATTGCTGTGGTTTGTTGGCCTTGTTCCTCTAGGGGTAGGAACAACATGTTTAGGGACTTTGGATCCCTTAGATTATGGACATTTCATGCTCGAGGCTGCAAGGCACAAAAATTTCTATAACAGTTGCCCCCTAAAGTATGAGGCCGTTTATCGGGTGAAATGCTTTATCCAGGAGGGTCCGAAGTTCATCCATTTGCTGGGAGGAGACCTGTAATAAGATACAATACAATACATTATGATTCATACTGCTTTCATGATCTAGCTGAGGCGGGCATTCCCATGCTCAGCTTTATAGATTCATTTTTGTACATAGAACAGACGATCGTCTGATGGTAGACTGATAATTTTGGTGAAATTATCATCCTTTGAGTAGGATGATCATCTGCTGCAATGATGTACATGTCAAATGTCTTTATTTTTACTGAATATATATCGCAGCCCGGATGGATGAAACTAGATCCGGGGTTTTCAAACTCGTTCGATCTTCACTCTAAGTACAAGTCGATCCATGTGAGAATTGCGTTGAAGTCGAACATGGAAAGACATCGCTTGATTACCGATCAATGATGTAAACCGTTAACAAGCGCGAGAGGAATCACCGATAATGATAATGACCCTCAAGGTACTGCAGTACAATTCACGTGGTGTGAATAAAGGACTTGGCGTCGAACACCACGAAAAATCTTCTGGTCGAAGGTCATTGATGTATACCTGTCGCCGGAAGTGAGAAACTTGCCATTGAGGCATGCAAGCTTGAAAGTACTGAAGGGGTTGTTCCTAGATTAACTTCTTGGATAATGAGCTGATGTCGACAAGAAGCGATCCGTCAAAGGAGGGCCTTAATGAATCCCACATCAGTGACATGGAATGGAGCTAATGATTTTAATGGAGGTGAAAACAATCTGTGACATATGATTCAGGGTGGCGGTCATGAATGGATGAAGGATAATGTATGGCAGTGGATGGGACCCGGTTGACTCTTTCTGAACGACTTCTCTTGAACATATGGCGACACTGATGCGATGGATCGGTAGCATTACCCCAAATATGGATGGTATGGTGAGACCATGGTGATGTGACCGGTGAATGAAACAACCCAACCCGATTGTGGTACGGAGGAAAAGTGTCATGTTCAAGAGCGACCTGCTACCATCAAAGTTTTCTTGGTTTTCTCCCAATTTTTCCCACTAAGTGGATTCAAGAACTTAGAGAGGGAGAGGACACTAGTCAGATCTCAAGCTGACTCATCCTCTCTCCAAAATAACTATATATAGATCTCTCCTCCATAAGATCTAAAGGCTGGAATTTTGTTATTGCAAAGAATTGCTGTTGGTTTGAGACTGGAAACATTGGGTGCTTAATGCTTTGAAGGGAGCAGAAGAAGGAATTCCATTCTGCTGGGAATGAGATGCTGGATTGGAGCCCTATGGGTTGTATCTCTTCCTAAACCCTGTTACTTATCAATAAAGCTATCTTGGTTTGCTCCTATATGCTGGTGTATTTGTATGATTGCATTAGTGTATTTGATTTACTTCTAATCCTGAATCATTTATGAATATGTGTATTTGCCTTTGTGTAGTGTTCTTCTCTTGTCGCAAGTAGCTGTTCTTTTGTCACAGGTAGCTGTTCTCTTGAGCAAGCGAGGAGGCAAGCAGCTGTGGACACCCAAAGAGAAGAGGATCTAGATCGAGGGACAACCGGAAGACAACGGTAAGTCTACCGATCTCCCCTCTTTCACATTTCATAAAGGAAGAAACCGAAGTAGCTGTATCTATTTGTTGCTAAGGTACTGTCACACCTTAGGTGGATAGGATCGTCCTGTATAGGCATTTTTCTCCACAACAAATTGGCGACTCCACAAACCAACCACAGCAATTCACAGAAGTTCTCCACCTGAAAACACTCAAAAACAAGCCAATTCTGGATCATGTCAACTGCTCCACTGAGCATCTGCGCTGAATGTCAACTGCTCCACTGTCTACCTACATTGAATGTCAACTGCAACAAAGGCAACCTGCGCTGAGCGAGTTTGGACAAGTGGCAGACTCATTCCTCAAGGTGTCAATGCCCAGGAAGCTTCCAAAATGACACTTGCATCAAGGAATTCGACTGGTGATGAGTAAGAGGTTCCAAATCTCCAAGTGGAAGCAAGAAACTCCAAGTAGACTCAAGAACTGAGAGAGGGAGAGGACACTAGTCAGATCTCAAGCTGACTCATCCTCTCTCCAAAGTAACTATATATAAATCTCTCCTCCATGAGATCTAAAGGCTGGAATTTGGTTATTGCAAAGAATTGTTGTTGGTTTGAGATTGGATCATTGGGTGCTTAATGCTTTGAAGGGAGCTGAAGAAGGAATTCCATTCTGCTGGGAAGGAGATGCTAGATTGGAGCCCTATGGGTTGTATCTCTTCCTGAACCTTGTTATCAATCAATAAAGCTATCTTGGTTCTTTCCTATATGCTGGTGTATTTTATATGATTGCATTAGTGTATTTGATTTACTTCTAATCCTAAATCATTTATGAATATGAATATTTGCCTTTGTGTTGTGTTCTTCTTTTGTCACAAGTAGCTGTTCTCTTGTCACAGGTAGTTGTTCTCTTGTGATCTCGTGGAAATCAAGTAGCTGTTCTCTTGAGCAAGCGAGGAGGCAAGTAGCTGTGGACACCCAAAGAGAAGAGGATCCTAAATCCCTTTATTAGGATCCTAAATCCCTTTATTTCCTAATAAAGGAAGAAATCATAATAGCTGTATCTGGTCAGCAATGACTGGGGAAAAATTGGGAGAAAACCAAGAAAACTTTGATGGTAGCAGGTCGCTCTTGAACATGACACTTTTCCTCCGTACCACAATCGGGATGGGTTGTTTCATTCACCGGTCACATCACCATGGTCTTGCCATACCATCCATATTTGGGGTAATGTTACCGATGCATCGCATCAGTGTCGCCATATGTTTAAGAGAAGTCGTTCAGAAAGAGTCAACTGGGTCCCATCCACTGCCATACATTATCCTTCATCCATTCATGACCGCCAACCTAAATCATATGTCACAGATTGTTTTCACCTCCATTAAAATCATTAGCTCCGTTTCGTGTCACTGATGTGAGATTCATTAACGCCCTCCTTTGACGGATCGCTTCTTGTCGACATCAGCTCATTATCCAAGAAGTTGATCTAGGAACAACCCCTTCAGTACTTTGAAGCTTGCATGCCTCAATGGCAAGTTTCTCACTTCCGGCGACAGGTATACATCAATGACCTTCGACCAGAAGATTTTGCGTGGTGTTCGACGCCAAGTCCTTTATTCACACCACGTGAATTGTACTGCAGTACCTTGAGGGTCATTATCATTATCGGTGATTCCTCTCGCGCTTGTTAACGGTTTACATCATTGACCGGTAATCAAGCGATGTCTTTCCATGTTCGACTTCAGCGCAATTCTCACATGGATCGACTTGTACTTAGAGTGAAGATCGAACGAGTTTGAAGACCCCGGATCTAGTTTCATCCATCCGGGCTGCGATATATATTCAGTAAAAATAAAGACATTTGACATGTACATCATCGCGGCGAATGATCATCCTACTCAAAGGATGATAATTTCACCAAAATTATCAGTCTACCATCAGACGATCGTCTATTCTATGTACAAAAATGAATTTATAAAGCTGAGCATGGGAATGCCCGCCTCAGCTAGATCATGAAAGCAGTATGAATCATAATGTATTGTATTGTATCTTATTACAGGTCTCCTCCCAGCAAATGGATGAACTTCGGACCCTCCTGGATAAAGCATTTCACCCGATAAACGACCTCATACTTTAGGGGGCAACTGTTATAGACATTTTTGTGCCTTGCAGCCTCGAGCATGAAATGTCCATAATCTAAGGGATCCAAAGTCCCTAAACATGTTGTTCCTACCCCTAGAGGAACAAGGCCAACAAACCACAGCAATCCACAGAAGTTCTCCACCTGAAACTGCTCAAAAACAAGCCAATTCTGGATCATGTCAACTGCTCCACTGAGCATCTGCACTGAATGTCAACTGCTCCACTGTCTACCTGCGTTGAATGTCAACTGCAACAAAGGCTACCTGCACTGAGCGAGTTTGGACAAGTGGCAGACTCATTCCTCAAGGTGTTAATTCCCAGGAAGCTTCCAAAATGACACTTGCATCAAGGAATTCGACTGGCGATGAGTAAGAGGTTCCAAATCTCCAAGTGGAAGCAAGAACCTCCAAGTGGACTCAAGAACTGAGAGAGGGAGAGGACACTAGTCAGATCTCAAGCTGACTCATCCTCTCTCCAAAATAACTATATATAGATCTCTCCTCCATGAGATCTAAGGGCTGGAATTTGGTTATTGCAAAGAATTGCTATTGGTTTGAGATTGGATCATTGGGTGCTTAATGCTTTGAAGGGAGATGAAGAAGGAATTCCATTCTGCTGGGAAGGAGATGCTGGATTGGAGCCCTATGGGTTGTATCTCTTCCTGAACCTTGTTATCAATCAATAAAGCTATCTTGGTTCTTTCCTATATGCTGGTGTATTTTATATGATTGCATTAGTGTATTTGATTTACTTCTAATCCTAAATCATTTATGAATATGAATATTTGCCTTTGTGTTGTGTTCTTCTCTTGTCGCAAGTAGCTGTTCTCTTGTCACAGGTAGCTGTTCTCTTGTGATCTCGTGGGAATCAAGTAGCTATTCTCTTGAGCAAGTGAGGAGGCAAGTAGATGTGAACATCCAAAGAGAAGAGGATCTAGATCGAGGGACAAATGGAAGACAATGGTAAGTCTATCGATCTCCCCTCTTTCACATTCCATAAAGGAAAGAAATCATAATAGCTGTATCTGTTTGTTGCTAAGGCGCTGTCACACCTTAGGTGGATAGGATCGTCCTCTAGGGGTAGGAACAACATGTTTAGGGACTTTGGATCCCTTAGATTATGGACATTTCATGCTCGAGGCTGCAAGGCACAAAAATGTCTATAACAGTTGCCCCCTAATGTATGAGGCCGTTTATCGGGTGAAATGCTTTATCCAGGAGGGTCCGAAGTTCATCCATTTGCTGGGAGGAGACCTGTAATAAGATACAATACAATACATTATGATTCATACTGCTTTCATGATCTAGCTGAGGCGGGCATTCCCATGCTCAGCTTTATAAAGTCATTTTTGTACATAGAAAAGACGATCGTCTGATGGTAGACTGATAATTTTGGTGAAATTATCATCCTTTGAGCAGGATGATCATCTGCCGCAATGATGTACATGTCAAATGTCTTTATTTTTACTGAATATATATCGCAGCCCGGATGGATGAAACTAGATCCGGGGTCTTCAAACTCATTCGATCTTCACTCTAAGTACAAGTCGATCCATGTGAGAATTGCGCTGAAGTCGAACATGGAAATACATCGCTTGATTACCGGTCAATGATGTAAACCATTAACAAGCGCGAGAGGAATCACTGATAATGATAATGACCCTCAAGGTACTGCAGTACAATTCACGTGGTGTGAATAAAGGACTTGGCGTCCAACACCACGCAAAATCTTCTGGTCGAAGGTCATTGATGTATACCTGTCGCCGGAAGTGAGAAACTTGCCATTGAGGCATGCAAGCTTCAAAGTACTAAAGGGGTTGTTCCTAGATCAAATTCTTGGATAATGAGCTGATGTCGACAAGAAGCGATCTGTCAAAGGAGGGCCTTAATGAATCCCACATCAGTGACACGGAATGGAGCTAATGATTTTAATGGAGGTGAAAACGATCTGTGACATATGATTCAGGGTGGCGGTCATGAATGGATGAAGGATAATGTATGGCAGTGGATGGGACCCGGTTGACTCTTTCTGAACGACTTCTCTTGAACATATGGCGACACTGATGCGATGGATCGATAGCATTACCCCAAGTATGGATGGTATGGCGAGACCATGGTGATGTGACCAGTGAATGAAACAACCCAACCCAATTGTGGTACGGAGGAAAAGTGTCATGTTCAAGAGCGACCTGCTACCATCAAAGTTTTCTTGATTTTCTCCCAATTTTTCCCCAGTCATTGCTGACCAGTACCTCTTTATTTTTGTCAAGCTTGAGGAGGATAACATATGCTTGTTCTATAACCTGCCCTTCGGGCAAGCCCATCGCTATGTTTTAACAAGCCTAGCGATAGTGAAACTCGTTCTCGCCTAAAGACAAGTTTGTCGCTATTTAGTGATTTTAACGAGTCTAACGACAAGGGTAACTCGGTCCTTTTCATTTTTAGAGAGTCTGAAAAGGTACATAAAGTTAACTCCAAAAGTCTTTTTTCGTCATCTAATCCCTTAAGTCCGAAAAAGTATAAAACAATACAGAAGGGATGAGTTTTCGATAGTTTTAACGAGCCGAACAAAACAAGCGCTCGATCGTTTTGTGCAATAATCCCTCAGGTCCAAAAAGATTAAAATCTAGAGGAGGGATAGCTCTTCCGGTCGTTTTAACGAGCTGGAAGGCCAAAACTCGGCAATCTTTTCATATTTTACGAGTCAGTTGAAAAGAGCTTAAAGAAGACTCGTCTTTTGAGGAACGAGTGATGAACAGGGTTAGCAGCTGATTCCAGGTACAGGTTGGAATTTTCCAATTACGGCAGTGTCACAAGGATGGCTAGGTGAAATCACTCTTCGCAGCTGTTCCTCAAAATGGGTAAACAATCATATGGAGGTGAACGATCGGCCAACTGAAAAGTGGAGGTGACGGTGCAAACACGACCAAGGATTTTATGGCAGATAAAGTTACATACACAATGGTTATTTACCGGGATGGGTTAATTTTTTAAAGAGCTTGAATGCGCCAAAACACTGCTCAAACTTATGTTTATTTTTTAACGAACATGAACTATGTGCTAAAACTGCTCGGATCTAGCGTTTATTTTTTAACGAGCATGAACTTTATGCTAAAACTGCTCGTTTATACCAGTCATATGATAAGAGTGTCTCATTGGAGATCGCTATTTTTTATGGAGCTTCATCGCACCCCGCTTTGCTCCGTATCCTTTCTTTATGCAAGTTCGGAAATGACTAATCCTACGAGTTTAAAGGGTTAGACCTACAGGTTTAAAGGGAGGACCTAAAAATTTAAAAAATAAATAGTCGCCCCTTGCTTACACTCCAAAAGGTTTGCATGCCCCCAGGCATAAGATAGAATTTCAAGGTTACCTCTACTTCTCTTCCGCCAAAACTTTTGTTTTAACGAGAGAGGCTTACCTCTTTCAGGTTACCCAAAGATTGTCTCGTTAATCTTTCAAACAAAACACTTCCTCAGCAATGTCTACCGAAATAGACAAAGGTGAGTGACGGTTTCCGTCCGCCTCACATAACTTTGACAAAAGAATCTTATTCTAGAACAACCCCTCTTCCTCTACGGACGGGGTACAGACTAGTCATATTCTCCCGCGTAAACCTACCCTATACCCAAAGTTCTCCTGCCGAAGCAGACCAGGACGCATGCCCCCTGGGTTCCAGTCATATCCTCCCGGATTACTCACGCTCATCAGGAGGACGGACCGTGGGTTGAGACACTTCTTTCGTGAACAGACCATTTAGGGATGGTATATGACTATTTGCGATGTGTGATCCGGGAAACGAAAGTTGGTCCACGAGCTTGACCATTCTTCCTTCATGCGGAAAACACATTACTCTAAAGAGTGATGAGACGATGGCTCCCATGCAATATATATAGTCTCGTCCAAGGAGTAGGTTATGATCCAAGGGTCCTTGAACGACCATCACGTTCATTTGAACGGTCTTCCCTTTCAATGTTATTGGCACATTGGGGAGGATCCCTAAAGGGCGACTGGTTCCCTTATCAAAGCCTGATAGATTTCTCACTTCAGGCAAAAGCGCTGGCGAACCAAGCGCTTTCCAAGCAATAGAGGAAAGGATACTCACAGATGCCCCTTCATCAATAACTATACCAGCCATTACCATTCTGTATATTTGGACAATAATTCTGAATGGTATGCTAGCTGGCAAGCGGGGTCTGCCTAGTTGGTTCCAGTCAAAGGACACAGCCAGGTTGCTTGGTGGTGGGACCGAGTATACAGCCGGATAGCACTCTGATGAACTTCCTTCCTGCGATAAAGGAATGGTGGCATTGCCCCCTTGATCATCAGAGTCAGTGCTGATGAAGAGAACTTGGACGGTGTCATCTTTATTCTCCTCTGTGATGGTGTCATTCGAAGATAGAGCCTCTGAAGGCAAAACCGGGTCAACTGCCGTTTCAACCTTTAGACTTTCATCTGGTATGGATTCAGATGGTTCATCTTCAATGACAGGTGCTTCGGCTGACCACCTGGGTGGGTCAGCCTGATTCTCAACTAGCGAGGGACTTGGCAGGAGTCTTTGATATCCAGGAGGAAGATGCGCTCGTAAAATCAGGCGATCTTCCAGAACTCTTTTTGCCTCGTCTAAGAAGGGACAACGGTGGATGGCGTGATCGCCTTCACACAGTCTGCAGGGAAATTTAGCTTTCCCGCTCTGTCCTGGAGCTTCACTCCCACTAGTTGACGGTGAGCAGTCGACATGGCTATCAGAGGTCGATGCTACCGAATTGTGCAATCGGGGGGACCAGTCTCTTAGTATCCGGGGGATACAAGGACAATCTCTATGGAAGTGGTCTCCCTTGCATATGACGCATGGCGATTTAGGCCTTACGAGTGCTGTGTGTGGATTTTTGTTAGATGACACTTGTTTGCCCCCAGTCGCCTTAGGCTCCTTCTGCTTCTTTTCTTTCTTCTTCTTCTCCTTCTTCTCCTTAGGAACCCGGTTTTTTGTTCTACCAGTTCCGTCAAGCGAAGAGGAAGGAGGAGAGGAAGATGAAGTGGAAGGCTGGTGGGCAACTCTTGTCTGATCTAACTGTTGACTCGACTGTTCAGGAACGGTGGTATTCTGAACGACATTGGTTGAAAAGAGCCAGACTGGTAGGCCAATTATCAGTCCTGGAAGCGACAATGTGGCCATGTGGGGCACACCAACATCTCCCCAAGAGGAGAAGGGACTAGGATTTCCACCAAGGGGAATTCCTTGGTTGGTGTGCTCCATCTTTTCAACCTAAAGATCAACGCGGGAATAATGGGTGATTGTTCCATTTAAAATAAATTGTTAACGATGCTTTAGACACAACTTGCTTTTTCACTTTTAAAGAGTCGAGAAAAAGCTAAAGATGACTCTAGTCTCCTTTGATGTTTTAACGAGCCCGAAGTGACAAATGCTCGGATGGACTTTTTCTGTTATAGAGTCTGAAAAAGGCCAAAAGAAACTGCTCTGGAGATCTAGGCAGAGGGTGTGCCAAACTTTTCGCAAAACCGCGGAATACTTTTTACGGTACGGGCGGTCGATCTTCGTGAATGCTGTGTTCACTGCATTGCGATCAGTAGGGCGGCCGACACGGCTTCCTAAGGATAAAGGATATATGCCTATAGGGGTCTCCCAATATATACGCGACGGTACGTGGGAGCACAATCCGTACTAGTGCTATCGTCCCTCAGGAGGAATCACCCACCTTCTACGAGATCGACAGTCACTAGGCTTAATGACGCCAGAACACGTCTCTAGCCTAGACCTCTATGTTGTGCGTTATGTTGCAAAGCGTTGTTAGGTTCATTCAGTTTATTTTAAGTTGATCTTTTTTTAGAAGTTTGTCTTTCAGGATCACCACGATATGTATGGTACAATTCCTAAATGCAGTCTAAGATGATAAGCAAGCTTTATTATCTTTCAACTTTGAAAATCCTAGCTACTAAGGGAAAAGAGAGCGACTATCTTTTCTCAAAGAGCAATCAGCACACTCTAATGCACTCTTTCCTAAATCAATCATGCAAACTTATTGTTGTGGGGAAAAGTATTCGACTCGGATGACCCTATCCCTACTCTAAGGGTGACAGTCCTTAGCAACAACTGAAAGTAAAGCTTTAATGTTTTCCTTTATGAAAGTACAGAGAGAAGGAAGAAAAGATTAACCAACCGGTGTCTTTCGCTTTTGTCTATCCTTATCCTCTCTCTTTGTCTCTTGTTCTCCGCTCCTAGCTCCTTTTGCCGGTCTAGCTACACACAGATCCTGCACAACAGAGAGAAGAAGACTACAAGATACATGTACTCATAACTGATGCATGGATTAGAGTGAATCAAATATACAAGTAAATACAATACATCAATGCAATACAAGTATATAGGAGAACATTCAAAGCTTTATTGATAGAAGTAACAGGGTTCTGAGGAGATTACAACCATCAATGGCTCCAATCCAGCAGCACCTCCCCAGCAGCAAGAAATCTCCTCTTCACCTCTATAAAAGCAATCACCCAATAGCTCTAACTGTAAACCAACAGCACTTCCTTGCTTTGCACAAAATTCCAGCCTCCCTAGACCTCATAGAAGAGCTCTATATATAGGAGAGAAGAAGAAAGGATGAGTCAGCTTGAGACTGACATAAAGCTGCCTTGTGTCCTCTCCCTCTTCAGTTAAACTTCAGTTCTTGAGTCCACTTGGAGATCCTTACTTACACATGGAGATCAAGTGCCTCTTACTCATCACAGGGCGAATCTCTTGAACCAAGTGTCAGTTTGGAAGCTTCCTGGGCAGTTGACACCTTGCGGAATGACTGTGCCACTTGGCCAATCTCGCCCAGCGCAGGTAGCCTTCATTGGATTTGACTTTCAGCGCAGGTACAAGGAGGAGCAGTTGCATTCCAGCGCAGATGCTCAGTGGAGCAGCTGACATGATCCAAAAATAGCCTGTTTTTGAGTGTTTTCAGGTGGAGAACTGATGGGAAGTGCTGTGGTTTGCTGACCTTGTTCTTCTAGGGGTAAGAACAACATGTTTAGGGACTGAGGATCCCTGTAATTATTGACATTTCATGCTCCATGTTACGAGGCACAAAAATGTCTATAACAGTTGCCCCCTAAAGTATGAGGCCGTTTATCGGGTGAAATTCTTTATCTAGAGGGTCCGAAGTTCATTCCAGTGCTGAGGAGGCGCCCTGTAATACAATATAATACAATACATTATTTTTCATTTTATTTTCATGATCTAGCTGAGGCGGGCATTCCCATGCTCAGCTTTATAAATACATTTTGGTACATATAACAGACGATCGTCTGATGGTAGACTGATAATTCTCTGCTGAAATTATCATCCTTTGAGTAGGATGATCATCTGCTGCAATGATGTACATGACAAATGCTTTTATATATCCTGAATATGTATCGCAGCCCGGATGGATGAAACTAGATCCGGGGTCTTCAAACTCGTTCGATCTTCACTCTAAGTACAAGTCGATCCATGTGAGAATTTCGCTGAAGTCGAACATGGAAAGACATCGCTCGATTACCGGTCAATGATGAAAAACCGTTAACAAGCGCGAGAGGAATCACTGATAATGATAATGACCCTCAAGGTACTGCAGTACAATTCACGTGGCGTGAATAAAGGACTTGGCGTCGAACGCCACGCAAAATCTTCTGGTCGAAGGTCATTGATGTATACCTGTCGCCGGAAGTGAGAAACTTGCCATTGAGGCATGCAAGCTTCAAAGTATTGATGGGGTTGTTCCTGGATCAACTTCTTGGATAATGAGCTGAAGTCGACAAGAAGCGATCCGTCAAAGGAGGGCCTTAATGAATCCCACATCAATGACACGGAACGGAGCTAATGATTTTAGTGGAGGTGAAAACAAACTGTGATATATGATTCAGGGTGGCGATCATGAATGGATGAAGGATAATGTATGGCAGTGGATGGGACACGATTGACACTTTCAGAATGACCCCTCTTGAACATATAATGACACTGATGCGATGGATCGGTAGCATTACCCCAAATGTGGATGGTTTGGCGAAGACCATGGTGATGAAACCGGTGAATGAAACAACCCAACCCGATGTGGAACGGAGGAAAAGTGTCATGTTCAAGAGTGACTTGCTACCATTAAGCTTTGATGTTCTCCCAATTTTTCCCCAGTCATTTCTGACCAGTACCTCTTTATTTTTGTCAAGCTTGAGGAGGATAACATATGCTTGTTCTATAACCTGCCCTTCGGGCAAGCCCATCGCTATGATTTAACGAGCTTAGCGATAGGGAAACTCGTTCTCGTCTAAAGACAAGTTTGTCGCTATTTAATCATTTTAACGAGTCTAACGACAAGGAAAACTCGGTCCTTTTCATTTTTAGAGAGTCTGAAAAGGTACATAAAGTCAACTCCAAAATTCCTTTTTCGTCATCTAATCCCTTAAGTCCGAAAAAGTATAAAACAATACAGAAGGGATGAATTTTCGATTGCTTTAACGAGCCGAACAAAACAAGTGCTCGATCTTTTTGTGCAATAATCCCTCAGGTCCAAAAAGATTAAAATCTAGAGGAGGGATAGCTCTTCCGGTCGCTTTAACGAGCTGGAAGGCCAAAACTCGGCAAACTTTTCATATTTTACGAGTCAGAAAAGAGCTCAAAGATGACTCGTCTTTTGAGGAACGAGTGATAAACAGGGATAGCAACTGATTCCAGGTACAAGTTGGAATATTCCAATCACGGCAGTGTCACAAGGATGGCTAAGTGAAATAACTCTTCGCAGATGTTCCTCAAAATGGGTAAACACACAAATGGAAGTGAATGATCGGCCAAATGACGGTGGAGGTGACGGTGCACAAACACGACCAAGGCTTTTATGGCTGATGAATTTACGATCTCAGAAGGGTATTTACCAGTTCATTTTTTCTGAATGAGCTTGAACTCTAAAGGAAAGCCTACTCATAAACTTATGTTTATTTTTTAACGAGCATGAACTATAAAACTGCTCGGATCTTGCGTTTATTTTTTAACGAGCATGAACTATGTGCTTAAACTGCTCGATATACCAGTCATAATAAGAACGCCCCCTGTGAGATAGCTATTTTTTAAGGAGCTTTATCTCACTAAGCTATGCTCCAATTTGGCAAGTTTTTACCTTTGCCCCACAGGCTTTCTTTATGCAAGGTTGGAAACGGCTAATCCTACGAGTTTAAAGGGTTAGACCTACAGGTTTAAAGGGAGGACCTAAAAATTTAAAAAATAAATAGTCGTCCCTTGCTTACATTCCAAAAGTTTGCATGCCCCCAGGTATAGGATAGAATTTCGAGGCTGCCCCTCCTCTCCCCTACCTCTGCTTTTCTCTGGGTGTTCACAGCTACTTGTCATCTTGCTAATCTAATGTTAACGATACTAGTCTTCTCGTTATTTTAAGGGGTCTTATGCGGTACTCAGGCTTCCCGTCGGCCCAACTTTTAACGAACAGCTATTTGTGACAAGAGAAGAACACTACTCAAAGACAAAACATCGGTATTATTGAGGGAGGCTTGCTTCTTTCTTATTATCCGAAGAGGGTTCTATTCGTTGCCGCAAATCAATCTCTTTCTTCGGCGATGTCTAACATTAGGTTACTAAAGATGGTGGCCACTTGATGTAGCAATAGAATCTCTTTCTTTGGAGACTGCCCCTACTTATCCTTTAAAACATATGTTTTAATGGGTGAGGCTTGACTTCAAAGATGGTTACTACTTGATACAGCAAATGGTCCTCATCTTCGGTATCCTGATTATCTAGACAAGGGGAGCGAGAAGCAGATTATCTCACTCGCATAACTTTGACAAAAGAATATTATTCTAGAACAACCCCTCTTCCACCGCCGGACGGGGTACGGACTAGTCCATTCTTCTGCGGAAATTCTTCCTTATACCCAGGGTTTCTTCTGCCCGAAGCAGACCAAGATGCATGCCCCCTGGGTTCCAGTCTTTCTTTCTGAATCACTCGCACTCATCGGGAAGGAGGACCGGGGATGGAGGCGTATCTTTAGAAAACAGACCGTTTAGGATTGGTATTTGACTATTTGCGATGCGAGATCCCGGAAATGAAAGTTGGTCTACGAGCTTGACCATCCTTCCTTCGTGTGGAAAACACATTACTCTAAAGAGTGAGGAGACTATCGCTCCCATGCAATAAATATAGTCGCGTCCAAGGAGTAGGTTATAATCCAAGGGTCCTTGGACGACCAACACGTTCATCTCGACGGTCTTCCCTTTCAATGTAACAGGTACATTGGGGAGGATCCCTAACGGTCGACTGGTTCCTTTATCAAAACCTGAGAGATTTCTCAACTCAGGTAAAAGCGCTGGGGAACCCAGTGCTTTCCAAGCAATAGAGGAAAGGATACTCACAGACGCCCCTTCATCAATGATAGTACCAGCCATAATCATTCTATAGATCTGGACAATAATTCCGAATGGTATACTGGCTGGTAACCAGGGTCTGCCTAGTTGATTCCAATCAAAGGATACAACCAGGTTGCTTGGTGGTGGGACCAAATATACGGCCGGGTATGACCCTGATGATGTTCCTTCCTGCGATAAAGGAATGGGCGCATTGCCCTGACGCTCATCAGAGTCGGTGCTGATGAAAAGAACCTGGATGGTGTCATCCTTATTCTCTTCAGTGAGGGTGTCGCATGAAGCTGACTCTTCGGCGACGGTGTCATTTGAAGACGGGTCTTCAATGACGGAGTCATTGGACGATGAAACCTCTGAAGGAAGAACCAGGTCAACTGCCGTTTCGACTTTTAGACTTTCGTCTGGTCTGGATTCAGTAGGTTCATTCTCAATGACCGACACTTCAGCTGACCACTTGAGCGGGTCAACTGGATTTTCAACTATCGAGGGATTAGGCGCGAGTTTTTGGTATCCAGGAGGAAGTCGCAACGGTGAAACCGGGCGATCTTCCAAAACTCTCTTTGCCTCATCTAAGAATGGACATTTGTGGAGGGCATGATTGCCTTCACACAATAGACAGGGTGATCTTGGTCCCCTTCTTCGTCCTTCACTCTCGTTAGTTGACGGACTACAATCAACATGACAACCAGAGGTTGATGCTACCGGATTGTGCAACCTTGGGGACCAGTCCCTTAGTATCCGGGGAATACAAGGACAATCACGATGGAAGTGGATCCCTTTGCAAATGACACGTGGCGATTTAGGCCCGGTCGGTGCAGTGTGTGGGTTTTTGTCAGCTTTCTTCTGCTTGCCCCCAGTCGCCTTCGCCAGAGGCTCCTTCTGCTTCTTTTCTCTCTTCTTCTTTTCCTTCTTCTCCTTGGGAGGCTGACTCTTGCCAACTCTACCTTGCGAAGATGAAGGATCAGAGGAAGTATCGTAAGAAGTGGAAGGCTGGTGGGTAGTTCTAGATTGTTCTGACTGTTGATTCGACTGCTCAGGATTAGTGGCGATCTGGACTACATTAGTTGAAAAGAGCCATACAGGGAGGCCGATTGTCAATCCTGGAAGTGACAATGTAGCCATATGAGGCGCACCAACATCTCCCCAAGAGGAGAAGGGATTTGGACTTCCGCCAAGGTTACTTCCTTGGTTGGTGGGCTCCATACTTTTCAACTGAAAGATCAACGTGGGAATAACAGGTGATTATGTTCCGCTTAAAATAAATTTTATTAACGATGCTTTTAGACACAAACTTGCTTTTTCATGTTTTAAGAGTCGAGAAAAAGCTAAAGATGACTCTAGTCACCTTCGATGTATTAACGAGCCCGAAGTGACAAATGCTCGGTTGGACTTTTTCAGTTATAGAGTTTGAAAAAGGCCAAAAGAAACTACTCTGGAGATCTAGGCAGAGGGTGTGCCAAACCTTTCGCGAAACCACAGAATACGTTTTACGGTACGGGTGGTCGATCTTCGTGAATGCTGTGTTCACTGCATCGCGATCAGTAGGGCGGCCGACACGGTTTCCTAAGGATAAAGGATAAAAGCCTATAGGGGTCTCCCAATATACGCGACGGTACGTGGGAGCTCAAGTCCGTGTTAGTGCCACCGACTCTCAGGAGGAATCACCCACCTTCGTAGAGATCGACAGTCACTATGTTTAACGACGCCGGAACACGTCTCTACCTAGACCTCTAGATGTTCGCGTTAAGTTACAAAGCGTTGTTATGTAAATTGGGTTTATTTTAATGTTGATCTTTCTTAACAGTTTGCCTTTCAGGTTCGCCACGAGATGTATATATACAACTTCCTATATGCAATCTAAGAATGAGAAGCAAATCTTTTCAATCTTTCAACTTTGAAAACCTTAATCTACTGAGGGAAAAGAAAGACACAACTTTTTCCACAGATCATAGAACACACACTAAAATGCAAATTTTCCTAAATCGTCAAGCACACAGTCAAATGCAAAAATGCACAATGCATGTATTTCTTTTCGTTATCCTTAATGTTGATGTAAGACAGAAAGGAAACTGTTGTATAATTTTGAATCTAATTTCAAGTAGAAATAAACAAGCTTGTCCACAATCAAAAAGACACCTTATGATAGACTTGTTTAAACACAGGAAATGTATAGATTCAAACCATAAAATGAAGAGCAAACAAACTCAAACAGCCATGAACAGTAATAAAACTAGCTCTTAAGATCACAAAGACACTTTTACAGTTCAGGATCTAAGAGGCCACAGCTATACTGGTTCGCTTTTCACAATGGGAAACTGTAACTGAAACAAGAAATACTGAAAGAACATTCATAGTTTCATCACACAACTGAGGCGGAATAATGTCAAGGAAAATGGTTTACAGCAAGTACAATGACCAGCAAGCAATCAGCAAAAATCAGTGAAAACAGGGCTCAGACACTAAGGGAAACCTCAGCAAGACACTGGCTAACTGGACCAGCGCAGGCTCTGGTCTGTCAGTTTGATTCTCAGCGCAATTCCCGAAGGGAGTACCTGCGCTGAAATGCAGACTGCTTGTGGACAGCCTGCACTGAGACACGAGAGTTGCGTTTACAAGGAATTCCGGGTCATAAAAAGCTCAAAAATGCACTGTTTTTGCTGAAATAAAAAGCTATAGGTCAAGTACAGGCTAAGGGATAATCAAGAGGATGAAAAGCTATCACAAAGAGTACAAGAGTCTTTTGTAGATCAGCTCTTCAAATCATGAATCTGCTCAGAAGATGAGCAAGAGTAGCAGTCCCTCTACTTCGCTTTTGATATAGTCAAAAGCTTTTCGATTTGGTACTCTTTTCTTCAGGAAATGAATAGCAAAGATACTACAAACACCAACAAGATACTAGGTTCCCCAGTGGAGTCGCCATTTTGTTGTGGGGAAAAGTATCCGACTCGGATGACCCTATCCCTACTCTAAGGGTGACAATCCTTAGCAACAACTGAAAGTAAAGCTTTAATGTTTTCCTTTATGAAAGTACAGAGAGAAGGAAGAAAAGATTAACCAACCGGTGTCTTTCGCTTTTGTCGATCCTTATCCTCTCTCTTTGTCTCTTGTTCTCCGCTCCTAGCTCCTTTTGCCGGTCCAGCTACACACAGATCCTGCACAACAGAGAGAAGAAGACTACAAGATACATGTACTCATAACTGATGCATGGATTAGAGTGAATCAAATATACAAGTAAATACAATACATCAATGCAATACAAGTATATAGGAGAACATTCAAAGCTTTATTGATAGAAGTAACAGGGTTCTGAGGAGATTACAACCATCAATGGCTCCAATCCAGCAGCACCTCCCCAGCAGCAAGAAATCTCCTCTTCACCTCTATGAAAGCAATCACCCAATAGCTCTAACTGTAAACCAACAACACTTCCTTGCTTTGCACAAAATTCCAGCCTCCCTAGACCTCATAGAAGAGCTCTATATATAGGAGAGAAGAAGAAAGGATGAGTCAGCTTGAGACTGACATAAAGCTGCCTTGTGTCCTCTCCCTCTTCAGTTAAACTTCAGTTCTTGAGTCCACTTGGAGATCCTTACTTACACATGGAGATCAAGTGCCTCTTACTCATCACAGGGCGAATCTCTTGAACCAAGTGTCAGTTTGGAAGCTTCCTGGGCAGTTGACACCTTGCGGAATGACTGTGCCACTTGGCCAATCTCGCCCAGCGCAGGTAGCCTTCATTGGATTTGACTTTCAGCGCAGGTACAAGGAGGAGCAGTTGCATTCCAGCGCAGATGCTCAGTGGAGTAGCTGACATGATCCAAAAATAGCCTGTTTTTGAGTGTTTTCAGGTGGAGAACTGATCGAAAGTGCTGTGGTTTGCTGACCTTGTTCTTCTAGGGGTAAGAACAACATGTTTAGGGACTAAGGATCCCTGTAATTATCGACATTTCATGCTCCATGTTACGAGGCACAAAAATGTCTATAACACTTATCAAAATGCAAATGCACAATGCAGGTGTTTGTTTTCCGCTTTCTTAGTATAAATGCCTACAAAGAAAGCTTTTTGTACAACTTTGAATTCGCTTTTAAATGACAGAATATAAACAAGTTTACTTTTTTCCAAAATCAGCAAGGGTAGAAGAGATTACAGTCACTTTGCGACTTTTCGAAAGGAATACTTGTTTCGACACTTAAAAGAGACAAATTCAAACCAATAAGCAAAAGCAAATGTATAATCAACTGCAAACAGCCAATGAACTCTCTCCTAAGATCACAATCAATCAGATCTGAATCAAGGGCTACAGGATGATTACTTCACTCATGCAAAGGAAAACTGTAAATGACGCCACAAACACATAAAAACACTTACAGTCTTTTTGTACAAAAGGAGGCGGAATTCAAGCAAAGAAAAGGGGTTATCAGACTGGTACCTATGCTGGTTAAAGGCTGCAAAAACAGAGATCAAAACAGGGCAAAAGACAGCAGAGAACCCCAGCTGCACAAGGCCAAACTGGTTCAGCGCAAGTCTAACACTGTGAGTTTGACATTCAGCGCAGGTAGCCTTCACGGGACCTGCGTTGAAATGCAGACTGCCTTCACAGTGTCTGTGCTGAAAGAGAAACTCTCATTTCTCTTGGGTTCCGGGTCATAAAATGCTCAAAAATCAACTGTTTCAGGCCAAATCAGAAACACAAGCAAGGTATAAACAGAGGGATGCTTTGAGAGGGTACTAAAGACTATCACAAAGGATCATCAAGTCATTTGTGAGTCCATTGTTCAGATCATAGACAAAAACCCAGTGAAGGATCAAGGCAGCAACAGTCTACTTTGCAGAAGCAGTTTGATTGTTGCTGTTGAGTCTATGAAACAAACAATGATGTAAACACAAATAAAATGACTAAAACAAATCTCCCCAGTGGAGTCGCCAATTTGTTGTGGGGAAAAATGCCTATGCAGGACGATCCTATCCACCTAAGGTGTGACAGCGCCTTAGCAACAAACAGATACAGCTATTATGATTTCTTCCTTTATGAAATGTGAAAGAGGGGAGATCGGTAGACTTACCGTTGTCTTCCGGTTGTCCCTCGATCTAGATCCTCTTCTCTTTGGGTGTCCACAGCTACTTGCCTCCTCGCTTGCTCAAGAGAACAGCTACTTGATTCCCACGAGATCACAAGAGAACAGCTACCTGTGACAAGAGAACAGCTACTTGCGACAAGAGAAAAACACAACACAAAGGCAAATATACATATTCATAAATGATTCAGGATTAGAATTAAATCAAATATACTAATGCAAATCATAGAAAATACACCAGCATATAGGAAAGAACCAAGATAGCTTTATTGATTGATAACAAGGTTCAGGAAGAGATACAACCCATAGGGCTCCAATCCAGCATCTCCTTCCCAGCAGAATGGAATTCCTTCTTCAGCTCCCTTCAAAGCATTAAGCACCCAATGATCCAATCTCAAACCAACAGCAATTCTTTGCAATAACCAAATTCCAGCCTCTAGATCTCATGGAGGAGAGATCTATATATAGTTATTTTGGAGAGAGGATGAGTCAGCTTGAGATCTGACTAGTGTCCTCTCCCTCTCTCAGTTCTTGAGTCCACTTGGAGGTTCTTGCTTCCACTTGGAGATTTGGAACCTCTTACTCATCACCAGTCGAATTCCCTGATACAAGTGTCATTTTGGAAGCTTCCTGGGCATTGACACATTGAGGAATGAGCCTGCCACTTGTCCAATTACGCTCAACGCAGGTAGCCTTTGTTGGAGTTGACATTCAACGCAGGTAGACAGTGGAGCAGTTGACATTCAGCGCAGATGCTCAGTGAAGCAGTTGACATGATCCAGAATTGGCTTGTTTTTGAGTGTTTTCAGGTGGAGAACTTCTGTGAATTGCTGTCGTTTGTTGGCCTTGTTCCTCTAGGGGTAGGAACAACATTTTTAGGGACTTTGGATCCCTTAGATTATGGACATTTCATGCTCAATGCTGTAAGGCACAAAAATGTCTATGAACATATACACAACAGATAATGTCTATAGCCTCTTGTATCCTAATAAAGAGAAGAACAAACAGATACAGCTATTATGATTTCTTCCTTTATGAAATGTGAAAGAGGGGAGATCGGTAGACTTACCGTTGTCTTCCGGTTGTCCCTCAATCTAGATCCTCTTCTCTTTGGGTGTCCGCAGCTACTTGCCTCCTCGCTTGCTCAAGAGAACAGCTACTTGATTCCCACGAGATCACAAGAGAACAGCTACCTGTGACAAGAGAACAGCTACTTGCGACAAGAGAAGAACACAACACAAAGGCAAATATACATATTCATAAATGATTCAGGATTAGAATTAAATCAAATATACTAATGCAAATCATAGAAAATACACCAGCATATAGGAAAGAACCAAGATAGCTTTATTGATTGATAACAAGGTTCAGGAAGAGATACAACCCATAGGGCTCCAATCCAGCATCTCCTTCCCAGCAGAATGGAATTCCTTCTTCAGCTCCCTTCAAAGCATTAAGCACCCAATGATCCAATCTCAAACCAACAGCAATTCTTTGCAATAACCAAATTCCAGCCTCTAGATCTCATGGAGGAGAGATCTATATATAGTTATTTTGGAGAGAGGATGAGTCAGCTTGAGATCTGACTAGTGTCCTCTCCCTCTCTCAGTTCTTGAGTCCACTTGGAGGTTCTTGCTTCCACTTGGAGATTTGGAACCTCTTACTCATCACCAGTCGAATTCCCTGATACAAGTGTCATTTTGGAAGCTTCCTGGGCATTGACACATTGAGGAATGAGCCTGCCACTTGTCCAATTACGCTCAACGCAGGTAGCCTTTGTTGGAGTTGACATTCAACGCAGGTAGACAGTGGAGCAGTTGACATTCAGCGCAGATGCTCAGTGAAGCAGTTGACATGATCCAGAATTGGCTTGTTTTTGAGTGTTTTCAGGTGGAGAACTTCTGTGAATTGCTGTGGTTTGTTGGCCTTGTTCCTCTAGGGGTAGGAACAACATTTTTAGGGACTTTGGATCCCTTAGATTATGGACATTTCATGCTCAATGCTGTAAGGCACAAAAATGTCTATGAACATATACACAACAGATAATGTCTATAGCCTCTTGTATCCTAATAAAGAGAAGAACAAACAGATACAGCTATTATGATTTCTTCCTTTATGAAATGTGAAAGAGGGGAGATCGGTAGACTTACCGTTGTCTTCTGGTTGTCCCTCGATCTAGATCCTCTTCTCTTTGGGTGTCCACAGCTACTTGCCTCCTCGCTTGCTCAAGAGAAAAGCTACTTGATTTCCACGAGATCACAAGAGAACAGCTACCTGTGACAAGAGAATAGCTACTTGCGACAAGAGAAGAACACAACACAAAGGCAAATATTCATATTCATAAATGATTTAGGATTAGAAGTAAATCAAATACACTAATGCAATCATATAAAATACACCAGCATATACGAAAGAACCAAGATAGCTTTATTGATTGATAACAATGTTCAGGAAGAGATACAACCCATATGGCTCCAATCCAGCATCTCCTTCCCAGCAGAATGGAATTCCTTCTTCAGCTCCCTTCAAAACATTAAGCACCCAATGATCCAATCTCAAACCAACAGCAATTCTTTGCAATAACCAAATTCCAGCCTTTAGATCTCATGGAGGAGAGATCTATATATAGTTATTTTGGAGAGAGGATGAGTCAGCTTGAGATCTGACTAGTGTCCTCTCCCTCTCTCAGTTCTTGAGTCCACTTGGAGGTTCTTTCTTCCACTTGGAGATTTGGAACCTCTTACTCATCACCAGTCGAATTCCTTGATGCAAGTGTCATTTTGGAAGCTTCCTGGGCATTGACACCTTGAGGAATGAGTCTGCCACTTGTCCAAACTCGCTCAGCACAGGTAGCCTTTGTTACAGTTGACAATCAACGCGGGTAGACAGTGAAGCAGTTGACATTCAGCGCAGATGCTCAGTGGAGCAGTTGACATGATCCAGAATTGGCTTGTTTTTGAGCAGTTTCAGGTGGAGAACTTCTGTGAATTGCTGTGGTTTGTTGGCCTTGTTCCTCTAGGGGTAGGAACAACATGCTTAGGGACTTTGGATCCCTTAGATTATGGACATTTCATGCTCGAGGCTACAAGGCACAAAAATGTCTATAACAGTTGCCCCCTAAAGTATGAGGCCGTTTATCGGGTGAAATGCTTTATCCAGGAGGGTCCGAAGTTCATCCATTTGCTGGGAGGAGACCTGTAATAAGATACAATACAATACATTATGATTCATACTGCTTTCATGATCTAGCTGAGGCGGGCATTCCCCTGCTCAGCTTTATAAATTCATTTTTGTACGAACAGACGATCGTCTGATGGTAGACTGATAATTTTGGTGAAATTATCATCCTTTGAGTAGGATGATCATCTGCCGCAATGATGTACATGTCAAATGTCTTTATTTTTACTGAATATATATCACATCCCGGATGGATGAAACTAGATCCGGGGTTTTCAAACTCGTTCGATCTTCACTCTAAGTACAAGTCGATCCATGTGAGAATTGCGCTGAAGTCAAACATGGAAAGACATCGCTTGATTACCGGTCAATGATGTAAACCGTTAACAAGCACGAGAGGAATCACCGATAATGATAATGACCCTCAAGGTACTGCAGTACAATTCACGTGGTGTGAAAAAAGGACTTGGCGTCGAACACCACGAAAAATCTTCTGGTCGAAGGTCATTGATGTATACCTGTCGCCGGAAGTGAGAATCTTGCCATTGAGGCATGCAAGCTTCAAAGTACTGAAGGGGTTGTTCCTAGATCAACTTCTTGGATAATGAGCTGATGTCGACAAGAAGCGATCCGTCAAAGGAGGGCCTTAATGAATCCCACATCAGTGACACGGAATGGAGCTAATGAGTTTAATGGAGGTGAAAACAATCTGTGACATATGATTCAGGGTGGAGGTCATGAATGGATGAAGGATAATGTATGGCAGTGGATGGGACCCGGTTGACTCTTTCTGAACGACTTCTCTTGAACATATGCCGACACTGATGTGATGGATCGGTAGCATTACCCCAAATATGGATGGTATGGCGAGACCATGGTGATGTGACCGGTGAATGAAACAACCCAACCCGATTGTGGTACGGAGGAAAATTGTTATGTTCAAGAGCGACCTGCTACCATCAAAGTTTTCTTGGTTTTCTCCCAATTTTTCCCCAGTCATTGCTGACCAGTACCTCTTTATTTTTGTCAAGCTTGAGGAGGATAACATATGCTTGTTCTTTACCTACCCTTCGGGCAAGCCCATCACTATGTTTTAATGAGCCTAGCGATAGTGAAACTCGTTCTCGTCTAAAGACAAGTTTGTCGCTATTTAGTGATTTTAACGAGTCTAACGGCAAGGATAACTCGGTCCTTTTCATTTTTAGAGAGTCTGAAAAGGTACATAAAGTTAACTCCAAAAGTCCTTTTTCGTCATCTAATCCCTTAAGTCCAAAAAAGTATAAAACAATACAGAAGGAATGAGTTTTCGATAGTTTTAATGAGCCGAACAAAACAAGCGCTCGATCTTTTTGTGCAATAATCCCTCAGGTCCAAAAAGATTAAAATCTAGAGGAGGGATAGCTCTTCCGGTCGTTTTAACGAGCTGGAAGGCCAAAACTCGGCAATCTTTTCATATTTTACGAGTCAGTTGAAAAGATCTTAAAGAAGACTCGTCTTTTGAGGAACGAGTGATGAACAGGGTTAGCAGCTAATTCCAGGTACAGGTTGGAATTTTCCAATCACGGCAGTGTCACAAGGATGGCTAGGTGAAATCACTCTTCGCAGTTGTTCCTCAAAATGGGTAAACAATCATATGGAGGTGAACGATCGGCCAACTGAAAAGTGGAGGTGACGGTGCAAACACGACCAAGGCTTTTATGGCAGATAAAGTTACATACACAATGGTTACTTACCAAACTTATGTTTATTTTTTAACGAGCATGAACTATGTGCTAAAACTGCTCGGATCTTGCGTTTATTTTTTAACGAGCATGAACTTTATGCTAAAACTGCTCGTTTATATAGTCAAATTTTGATTTTTTACCATTACTAGCTTTTCTCTTTTCAAGGATAGTACTGCATTTTCAATTGCTGCATCAAACTTAGTTAGAAATACATAACATGAGATAAAAACCCTAATATTTTGATTTGAACCACGTAAAAAGCAATTAAAAAGTGTTTTTACCTCTCATTTTACCATTTCTTTTGAACTTGGTTTGTTGGAGCTTTGGAGGTGCTTCTTCCCCCTTGATTTTCACCAGCTGATTTCGGGAGATTCTGTGGACGATTCTCGGCGCCGTCTGGACCAGGTAGCAGCTAAACCCTAGTTCTTTCTTTTCACAGTTTCATTTTTCCATTCTGTGCCTGTTTCCCAGTCTTTCTGAGCATCTGCTAGATCATGAAAGCAGTATGAATCATAATGTATTGTATTGTATCTTATTACAGGTCTCCTCCCAGCAAATGGATGAACTTCGGACCCTCCTGGATAAAGCATTTCACCCGATAAACGGCCTCATACTTTAGCGGGCAACTGTTATAGACACTTTTGTGCCTTGCAGCCTCGAGCATGAAATGTCCATAATCTAAGGGATCCAAAGTCCCTAAACATGTTGTTCCTACCCCTAGAGGAACAAGGCCAACAAACCACAGTAATTCATAGAAGTTCTCCACCTGAAACTGCTCAAAAACAAGCCAATTCTGGATCATGTCAACTGCTCCACTGAGCATCTGCGTTGAATGTCAACTGCAACAAAGGCTACCTGCGCTGAGCGAGTTTGGACAAGTGGCAGACTCATTCCTCAAGGTGTCAATGCCCAGGAAGCTTCCAAAACGACACTTGCATCAAGGAATTCGACTGGTGATGAGTAAGAGGTTCCAAATCTCCAAGTGGAAGCAAGAACCTCCAAGTGGATTCAAGAACTGAGAGAGGGAGAGGACACTAGTCAGATCTCAAGCTGACTCATCCTCTCTCCAAAATAACTATATATAGATCTCTCCTCCATGAGATCTAAAGGCTGGAATTTGGTTATTGCAAAGAATTGTTGTTGGTTTGAGATTGGATCATTGGGTGCTTAATGCTTTGAAGGGAGCTGAAGAAGGAATTCCATTCTGCTGGGAAGGAGATGCTGGATTGGAGCCCTATGGGTTGTATCTCTTCCTGAACCTTGTTATCAATCAATAAAGCTATCTTGGTTCTTTCCTATATGCTGGTGTATTTTGTATGATTTGCATTAGTATATTTGATTTACTTCTAATCCTGAATCATTTATGAATATGTATATTTGCCTTTGTGTTGTGTTCTTCTCTTGTCGCAAGTAGCTGTTCTCTTGTCACAGGTAGCTGTTCTCTTGTGATCTCGTGGGAATCAAGTAGTTGTTCTCTTGAGCAAGCGAGGAGGCAAGTAGTTGTGGACACCCAAAGAGAAGAGGATCTAGATCGAGGGACAACCGGAAGACAACGGTAAGTCTACCGATCTCCCCTCTTTCACATTTCATAAAGGAAGAAATCATAATAGCTGTATCTGTTTGTTGCTAAGGCGCTGTCACACCTTAGGTGGATAGGATCATCCTGCATAGGCATATTTCCCCTGGGAAACGGATCAGTTAACACAGCTGAGGTGTGTGAACTTTCGAAGAACTTCTTGAGCTCAGCTTTGTATGGACAATCGGATGTCCAATGATCATCGTCACATATCATGCATGGACTGTTCGGTTTCCCTTTCCCAGGAGGGTTTGAAGAAGTTTTTTGAGGGGATGACTCACCCTGTTTCTTCTTCTTCCCTTTGTTTTGCTTCTTCTTGCTTCCTGGTTGATTGGAATTTTTGCCTTTATCTGCTGATACAACATTTATTTCCGAAGCAATAATTTCTTGATTTGCTTTCTGATCCGAAGTCTTACGGGCTTTCTTAGACGAAGCCTTTGTCGACTTTGCGTTTGTTGTGCCAATCACACCATCGCTGGCATGAGAGTCACTATTTGATTTAGGAGGAGGAGGAATTGAAAATTCCGGTCTAGGGGCATCAGGTATCTTGTCGTAGAGCGTTCCAGACTGAGTATACACTAAGTCTAGATATTGTGCACGAGCAATAACCTGCTCGTCTGTTACGACTCCCCCTTTGGCCACATCTTCCCTTATAGCAGGAAGTAACGACTTTATAAACCATTCAGCTAATAGCTGATCTGGAACGTAAGTCTTCACCATCCTGCGACGACGACGCCACTCATGTATATGATCGGATATATGTGTGGCCGTCGTCTGCTTGAAATTGGTTAAGATTTCTGTTCCAGTTTCATACCTTATCGGTAATTGAAAATGGGTTAGGAAAGTTGTGGCTAGGGAACTGAAATTGTCGAAAGAAGCTCTAGGTAATTCAATATACCATTTAGCCGCTGGACCTGTCAATGTCCTCTGAAAAAGGCGAAGCCTTATCGAATCATCGTTCAGGGTGTTCGACGAACACCACAGATGAAAATTCATCACATGATTCGACGGGTCTTCGCCTGGATTTCCGTTGAATTTAGGAATGTCTGATGGAAGCTTGTGAGGAATCGCTGGCCACCAAGGGGCGTAAGAAATTAGATCGTTCGTTAATCGGTGTAAATCCGGTAATTCTAAAGTTGCCACGAATGGTAATTGTTGATTCAGGTTAGGCGAGGCGTACCCAGGATACGATGGAATCGCCTGAGCAGTAGGCCTTTGCATACCAGCATAATGTAATTGATGTTGGTATGATTGATACGGCTGGTGGACTTGACCACTGTAAAGTGGTTGGTTTAAACCGTTTTGAATATACAGTTGTCCACTATTCACAAAGATCTGCTGCTCAAATCCTTGGTACACCTGCTGGAATTGTGGTTGTTGGTATTGCACTAGCCACGGTTGTGAAGCCATGTTCTGTTGTGCTATACTAACCGACGGACCAAGATGTGGGGTAATTGAACCCGTTTGGACCTGTGTCATCCCGCTAGTTGGCGATTATGGTTGTGTCACAGGGTCAAGGGGCTGTTGCATTACAACCTGAGAGATCTGAGGTTGGCATACAACAGGCATCGTTTGAACTTGTGACACTGTTACAATAGCTGGCGTCGTCGAGATGTTCGACACAGGTACACACTGTTGCATAGAATACACAACTCTTGGTTGTTGGGGTAGCATAGGTAACCAACCACTTGTTGTAACTCCAGTATAACCTGAATATGGTTGAGAACTACCGTATGGATATCCTCCCGGAGGGGGTAACGAAAGGGCATACTGCCCCCCATACGGTAGCAATCCGGAACTCAAAGGTATGGTTTGCCCTTGGGGACTGGATGGCCTAAATTGACCTCCATAGGGATCAATTTGTCTAGTTTCAACATAAGAATTACCGGATATTATTCCGGAGGAACAAACTGGAACAGACCACACTATCGAAATAGTCCCTGGGTGGACTCCTAGCTGTTGCGAGCTAGTTGGGACAGATGGTACACCGACAAACATCGTTGGAGTGGCGCCAGGGGGTTCTGCTGTCGCTGTGTCATTCGACACAGTCCTAGATGTCGACGGTTGCTCAGACATTTTAAGTCTATCCAATAAATTGCCTAGCGATTCTACAGGAACTTCCACTGGTGATGGACTAACTTCTGATGTAGAAGGAAAAAGAGTGACCCCTACTCCAAAATGGGTTGGAGTACTTGCTTGCGGATCCTCTACAATTTCCTCTATCGCAATCAAACCAGGTGGAAGAGGAAGACCGTCAGGTCCGTAAAAAATTTCTGGTGCCGAAGAAGGGGTTGTTTCGACAGCGACAGTTGTTTGAGGAACAAGACTCTCTGGACCGGTTACAGATGGAACTGGTTCAGTAACGCAAGTACTTGTTCTCAGACTAGGATCAGTGCTACTGTCCCTCTGTGGCTGTTGAACTTCTTCAATAGAGGCAGGGTTCCCAGAAATGTTTGGAGTAACCGGAATCTCAGATGTTGTCGGAACACTTGTTCTAACTTTGATAGGAGATTTTGAACCGGTTAAACGAGTTCGCTTTGTCTGTACTGTTTTCGATTCCGGAGACAAAGACGGTTGACTCGCAAGCCTCCGTGAACGACGGGGTTTCAATTGACTTTCCTCCACGATTGCGGATTACTCGATCAACTAAAATACAAAAGGGGAAATTATGTTTCCGAATTGAATGAATTTTATTAGACGCTATAGACACAACTTGCTTTTTCACTTTTAAAGAGTCGAGAAAAAGCTAAAGATGACTCTAGTCTCCTTCGATGTTTTAACGAGCCCGAAGTGACAAATGCTCGGATGGACTTTTTCTGTTATAGAGTCTGAAAAAGGCCAAAAGAAACTGCTCTGGAGATCTAGGCAGAGGGTGTGCCAAACTTTTCGCAAAACCGCAGAATACGTTTTACGGTACGGGCGGTCAATCTTCGTGAATGCTGTGTTCACTGCATTGCGATCAATAGGGCGGCTGACACGACTTCCTAAGGATAAAGGATATATGCCTATAGGGGTCTCCCAATATATACACGACGGTACGTGGGAGCACAATCCGTACTAGCACTATCGTCCCTCAGGAGGAATCACCCACCTTCCACGAGATCGACAGTCACTAGGCTTAACGACGCCGGAACACGTCTCTAGCCTAGACCTCTATGTTGTGCGTTATGTTGCAAAGCGTTGTTAGGTTCATTCAGTTTATTTTAAGTTGATCTTTTTAAAGTTTGTCTTTCAGGATCACCACGAGATGTATGGTACAATTCCTAAATGCAGTCTAAGATGATAAGCAAGCTTTATAATCTTTTCAACTTTGAAAATCCTAGCTACTAAGGGAAAAGAGAGCGACTATCTTTTCTCAAAGAGCAATCAGCACACTCTAATGCACTTCTTCCTAAATCAATCATGCAAACTTATCAAAATGCAAATGCACAATGCAGGTGTTTGTTTTCCGCTTTCTTAGTATAAATGCCTACAAAGAAAGCTTTTTGTACAACTTTGAATTCGCTTTTAAATGACAGATACAAACAAGTTTACTTTTTCCAAAATCAGCAAGGGTAGAAGAGATTACAATCACTTTGCGACTTTTCGAAAGGAATACTTGTTTCGACACTTAAAAGAGACAAACTCAAACCAATAAGCAAAAGCAAATGTATAATCAAACTGCAAACAGCCAATGAACTCTCTCCTAAGATCACAATCAATCAGATCTGAATCAAGGGCTACAGGAAGATTACTTCACTCATGCAAAGGAAAACTGTAAATGACGCCACAAACACATAAAAACACTTACAGTCTTTTTGTACAAAAGGAGGCAGAATTCAAGCAAAGAAAAGGGGTTATCAGACTGGAACCTATGCTGGTTAAAGGCTGCAAAAAACAAAGATCAAAACAAGGCAAAAGATAGCAAAGAACCCCAGCTGCACAAGGCCAAACTGGTTCAGCGCAAGTCTAACACTGTGGAGTTGACATTCAGTGCAGGTAGCCTTCACGGGACCTGTGTTAAAATGCAGACTGCCTTCACAGTGTCTGCGCTGAAAGAGAAACTCTCGTTTCTCTTGGGTTCCGGGTCATAAAATGCTAAAAAATCAACTGTTTCAGGCCAAATCAGAAACACAAGCAAGGTATAAATCTGGTTGATAATGGAAATGCTTCCCCGTTTCAAGTGCTAATGTTATCGATCTCTAAGCAACAAAATGATGCTTTGATTTCGACAAGGAACAAAGATTACGGGAATCCACCGGTGTCGAACGACAAAGGTAAAGATCAACCAAGTAGTTCGACAACAACTTCGACAGAAGTTGTACCACCCATCATTCTTGAATTAACAATAAAACCACCAAAGGGAGTATTACACAAGTCAACATCTAATCCTCACGCCAGGGCGGCGCAGCATTATAACATAGTGGAAGATTTGGCCCAATCGCCATCCGCTATGTCGACTCTTGAGGTACTACAAAATTGCCCATCCCAAAGGCAGGCTTTGTTATCGGCTATTGGTGGGGTTGATCCTAAGGATTCCAATCTTGTATCCTTTGACCACAAAGGATATGATCCTCTGTTACCAGCTCAACTAGCTTTCCTTATTCAAGTGAAAGCCCTCAACAAAACTATTCACCGAACAATTATTGATGAGGGGGCATCTACCTGTATCATGTCGATGAGTTGCTGGAAAACTCTCGGGTCTCCAACCCTGTCGCGATCTTCGACGACACTAAAAGCATTCAACGGAAGGACGTACACACCGTACGGTATCCTAAATAACTTGAAGGTTGAACTAGGAGGAAAAACAGTGGAAATTGATGTTGAAGTCATCGATGGGAATCTTGACTATAACATCCTACTGGGAAGACCATGGATATATGCCATGGCAGCTGTGGTGTCAACTTATTTTAGGAAGATCGCATTCCCTTTTCAAGGAGGGATTACGGTCGTCGACCAACAGAACTTCCTCCCTAATGGTTCACAAGTTACAGGAAGCATTCCCATGATCCATGGGAGCGACCATTCAATTCAAGATATCGGAGTAGGCCTATTGAAAGACCCCACAATGATGGGAACTTTCGCGCTTCCACCTCCTATTTACATAGGAAATATAGCGTTGGTAGCAACCTGTAACATGATATCTTCCACGAAGGTCGCAAAAGATAATATCGACATGGATCATGCCATGGTTTTGCCCCCAAGCCCAATAGAAATATTGTAGCAATCAATGTTTCGGGCATGGGAGGCGAACCCAAATCAATGCTCATCAAGCATTTGGGTAGATAGGTCTAGAGAATATGGTACCCCATTAGATCCTTGGTCGAAAGTACATGGGACTGACGAAGGAATCTTACAATCAATGTTGATTGAGGGGGCACCATGGAATGATCACCACCATCGTTCCCTTCTTCCAAAATATGAAGAAGATACTCAACATGACCTCTATCACCCTTCAGTTTTTGAATTCCTATCAAATACTGTAAATACGGTGGATTAAGAGCGAAACTTATCCAATATCGAAGAGACTATAGCCATAAATATCTCGACTAAACCAAATGTTGTAGAGAATATTTATGTCAGCAAAGGTTGTTCCCCGTCAGAACTGGAAATATATAATGCTCTTTTTTGCGAGTTCAGAGATGTCTTTGCTTGGTCATATGATGAAATGCCAGGCATTGACTCGAGTATTGTTGAACATGAAATTAAAATGTATCCTGATGTCAAACCAGTAAGACAACGACTTCGGCAGGTGCACCCCAAGAAAGCCGTTGCCATTAAGGCAGAAGTTGAGAAACTTCTCCATGCTGGTTTCATCTACCCGGTTCCTCTAACCGATTGGGTATCGAATATTGTCCCTGTTATGAAGAAACAAGGGACGATTAGAGTGTGTGTTGACTATAGGGATGTAAACCAAGCTTGTCCAAAGGACAACTACCCTACACCCTTCATCGACCAAATAATTGATGAATGCGCCGGATGTGAAATCTTTTCATTTATGGATGGATTTTCCGGGTATAATCAAATAAATATCCGCCCACAGGACCAGTCAAAGACTGCATTTATTTGTCCGTGGGGCACATTCGCTTATCAAAAATTACCCTTTGGTTTAAGGAACGCAGGGGCGACGTTTCAGAGGGCAATGAATTATGCCTTCCATGACATCAAGAACATAGTTCAACCATATCTCGACGACCTTCCGGCTCATTCGCGAAAGCGGACTGATCATCCGCAGCATTTAAGAGCGATATTTCTACGTTGCCGACACTACAAGATAAGACTCAATCCACACAAATGTGTGTTTTGCGTCGGTTCTGGTCGTTTACTTGGCTTTGTAGTCTCTAAGGATGGGATTCGACTCGACGCTTGCAAGGTTCAGGCAATCATTAATTTGCCTCCACCTTCAAATTTGCTTCAAATTCAGAAACTCCAAGGGAAAGCAAACTTTCTGAGGAGGTTCATTCCAAATTACGCAGAACTTGCTAAAGGTTATACTCGTCTTTTGAAAAAGGATGTGCCTTTTGTCTGGGATCAGGTGGCGCAAGCTTCCTTTGATGCTCTGAAAGATTCTCTAGTAAGAGCATCATTAATGTATGCCCCAGACTATCAAAGAGATTTTAACCTGTATCTGGCTCCAGCGGATACGACCATTGCGATGGTTTTAGTTCAAGAAGTCGATGGAATTGAACATCCTATATATTATTTAAGTAAAAACTTAAATGATACAGAAAGTAAATATTCTTATGTTGAAAAACTAGTGCTTGCAGCTGTTAAAGCGATTCAAAGATTTCGACATTATGTCCTCTTTCGGAAAACTACCATTTTATCAGATTGCAACCCCATGACTTACATACTGTCGCGACAGTTGCTGGGGGGAAAATATTCAAAATGGATAGCGATCCTTCAAGAGTTTGATCTGGAATTTGTAAAATCCAAATCAAAGAAAGCTCTAGTTTTCGCAGAATTATTATGCGATCTCCCATCGTCGTCCAACGATGAAACATCCGAAGAATCAATCGTGGACGAGAATTTGTTTCTGATATCTACAAGTGATGAGTGGTATGGAGATATCATAATTTATCTCCAAACCCCTAACACCTCTCACTCTGAACAGAAACGTATACGATACCAAGCTAAAGACTACATGATCGTTGGTGATACGCTTTACCGTCGTGGTATCGATACAGTTCTGAGGAGGTGCCTTACCCATGAGGAGGCTGAAAAAGCCCTGAATGAGTGTCATTCAGGCGCGTGTGGGGGGCATCAATCTGGATATGCAACAGCACAAAAAATCTTACGAGCAGGATACTTCTGGCCAACCATGTTCAAAGATTGCATAATCGCAGTCAGAAGTTGCCATGCTTGTCAAATTTTTGAAAGCAAAACCAGAAGACCACCCGCACCTTTACAGCCAATAGTTGCTGTTGGGCCTTTTGCCAAGTGGGGCATCAATTTCATGCAATGTAACCCCACCTCGACCGGGGGGCATGGGTATATTATAGTCGTCGTTGACTATTTTACCAAATGGGCCGAGGCGATGCCTACATTGGATAACACTGGTGAAACAACTGCCCTTTTCTTTTTTAATCATGTAGTCGCCAGGTTCGGTGTACCACAGGCTATAGTTACAGATCATGGATCGCATTTTCGCAATCACATGATGGTTGAATTAGCTGCCAAGCTAGGGCTATCTCATGAAAGCTCTACCCCGTATTATCCACAAGCCAACGGACAGGTTGAAGGGATCAACAAGGTCCTGAAGCGTATGTTGCAAAGGATGATCGGGGTTCACAAAAGAAGGTGGCACCTAATCCTATACTCAGCCTTGTGGGCTTACCGAACATTGGTAAAGAATGCGACTAGGTTCACACCTTTCCAATTGGTGTATGGCCTGGAGGCAGTCTTACCAGTCCAGTGTGAAATTTCGTCTCTTAAACTCGCAATTGACCTCCTCCCCGGAACTTCAGAAGAAGAGGCACGTTTCTTGGAATTAATCCAATTGGATGAAACCCGTCGTGATGCCGCTTTGGCTAACGAAGCCCATAAGAAACGAGTCAAGGCGCAGTTCGACAAAAATGTCAAACCCCGTGTCTTCTCAGAAGGTGACTTGGTCTTGCTTTACGACCAAGAATCCGATAAATTGGGAGCAGGAAAATTTAATTCTTTATGGATGGGCCCCTATATTGTTAAACGAGTGTTAGCAAAAGGAGCCTACGAATTAATGGATTATGACGGAATCCCGCTGGCGCAACCCCGCAACGGGTTGTATCTCAAGCGTTACTATGCCTAAATAGTAACCTGTGTGCTTTTGTTGTATTTTGTTTTCGCTAAAGTGTTTGTTTTGGTCGAGTAATCCACCTTTTTACATTTATTGCAGATGTCGAACCTTTCTGAGACATGTGTGGGATATGCTGACGGAGCGAGTCGTAGTTCGCGGAACCTGTCCTCCGTGGCCTAGGCCATTTTTGATCCAAGCGGCGAGTTAGTGAGTTTCAGAGGTGTGTGTATTGGGCAATCAACGAATAATATCGCTGAGTATAGCGCGTTGATAGAACTCCTCTCTGATGCCATCGCCCATGGTATACGCCGACTAATCGTCAGGCTAGACTCACAACTCATGATACTACAACTCAATGGTATATATTCTGTCCGCAATCCAGCTATTTATCGAATGTTTCTAAGGGTTAAGATTTTGGAAAGACAGTTTGATTCAATTCAATACCAACATATTTCCAGGAACTTAAACACATTAACCGATTCATTAGCAAACTATGTATTAGATAGACATTTGCGACATTTATAAAAAAGAAATGCATCATCAATGCTATGCAAGTGGATCATGTAACTCAACCAGAATAAACCTCGAAAATCAAAATATATATATATAAGTTTTTTATCGTTTATACATAATGTTCTGTAACCAAGACAAAAATTGGTCGCATGACCCAAAAACTCAAAAGTGCTAGGGGGCACCCTAGCCTAGTGATGCTCATGATAGCACGTCACGGCCTGTGCAATCATGCGCAAGAGACGAGTCCATCGTCTAGGCACACCAGTAGTATGCCGCTACAACTGTAAAGGTAACTCGTCGATCCGTACATCCGGAATACCGAGAGTAAGGCTCTCAACCTGCTCCTGCACAGCTGTAAGGGTCTCGGCCACGTCAAGGTCGCGAAGAATAACTCTCCCAGCAGGCTCCACTGCTGGGGCAGCGACTGGCGGTCTCGGACGAACTGCTGGACGAACAGGACCAACATCTGCATGCACACAAGAGTTTGATTAAAAGTCTTGACAGAATAAAGCACAGCAACATTATGAATAAAAACAGTAAACAGTGATATGGTCAGAGATTTTACCAATAGCGCCCCACTGTTCGCCATCCGGTAACACCAAATCCGGATCACCTCGGAAATCCATACCCACATATGGATACTCGGAAAAGACCATCTCCTGGCGCTCGAACCACCTGAAGAAGGTATCAGTGAAAGTAATCTGAGGTTGACCAGCATGCCTAGACATGTGATCGACCCATCTCTGCATGCGTGGCTCGGTCGGAGAAGGCAAGTCGAGTGCAATATACTGAGGCTGCATCAGTGGTATTTTCTCCAAGGCGAAGGCAGTCAAAATAGAACCAAATCCAAAGTTCTTCAGCTTCCCATCCTTCACCTTGGTCAATTGACTTTTCATATGAACAAGTACTGCATCACACCAGTTGAATACTTTCGGTTGAAGACACTCCAAGGCGTGCTGCACATAAGATCTATTGGCAACATGAAGGGATGCACTACCGGCCATCCTGCCAATAGTATACAGAATGGACCTGAGAGACCTGTCAGTAATCTCACGGATAACAACATTGCCATCTCTGCTCGGCTGCGAACCTTCCCTGCAATACTGGCGAATATAGTCTCTCACGGAGTCATTCCCCCGGGCCGAACCGGACAAAGAAATGGGGGCACCCCGCCTTGACAACCCAGTCAAGAAGTAAATGTCTACGATGGTCAAGGGGATGGATTTTCCCCTAATCTGGAATACTTGGTTGATGGGATCCCAAGCATCAAGCATGTACTACAGTAAAGAGATCTGTGCTCTCATGCTAGAGATACGGAAAAACTTCAGCAGGCCACAGTTCCGCAGCGCGTTCACCGTGACAGGGTCATGGAGAGCAATCATATATTCTTCTTCATGTTCTCGTTCTCGCCATGTAAGGGACATTTTTCTCAAAGATCCCTGCAAAACAAATAAGAGAATGAGTAAGATCCTGGATTTGATGAGAAACTGGCGAAATTTCATCAAAAACTGTGCCAAAAAATCAGTTTTCTAAGCCCAATGCAGGTAGACAGTGTCCCACCTGCATTGAAGGTCAAGCTGCCTCAAGGCAGCTTGACATTCAACACAGGTTTCGAGTGGACAACCTGCGTTGATGACAGGGTGCCCTGGCAAAACCCCAGGTGCTCAGAAAGACTGGGAAACAGGCACAGAATGGAAAAATGAAACCGTGAAAAGAAAGAGCTAGGGTTTAGCTCCTACCTGGTCCAGACGGCGCCGAGACTCGTCCACAGAATCTCCCGAAATCAGCTGGTGAAAATCAAGGGGGAAGAGGCACCTCCAAAGCTCCAACAAACCAAGTTCAAAAGAAATGGTAAAATGAGAGGTAAAAACACTCTTTAATTGCTTTTTACGTGGTTCAAAGCAAAATATTAGGGTTTTTATCTCATGTTATGTATTTCTAACTAAGTTTGATGCAGCAATTGAAAATGCAGTACTATCCTTGAAAAGAGAAAAGCTAGTAATGGTAAAAAATCAAAATTTGACTATATAAACGAGCAGTTTTAGCATAAAGTTCATGCTCGTTAAAAAATAAACACAAGATCCGAGCAGTTTTAGCACATAGTTCATGCTCGTTAAAAAATAAACATAAGTTTGAGCAGTGTTTTGGCGCATTCAAGCTCTTTAAAAAATGAACCCATCCCGATAAGTAACCATTGTGTATGTAACTTTATCTGCCATAAAAGCCTTGGTCGTGTTTGCACCGTCACCTCCACTTTTCAGTTGGCCGATCGTTCACCTCCATATGATTGTTTACCCATTTTGAGGAACAGCTGCGAAGAGTGATTTCACCTAGCCATCCTTGTGACACTGCCGTGATTGGAAAATTCCAACCTGTACCTGGAATCAGCTACTAACCCTGTTCATCACTCGTTCCTCAAAAGACGAGTCTTCTTTAATCTCTTTTCAACTGACTCGTAAAATATGAAAAGATTGCCGAGTTTTGGCCTTCCAGCTCGTTAAAACGATCGGAAGAGCTATCCCTCCTCTAGATTTTAATCTTTTTGGACCTGAGGGATTATTGCACAAAAAGATCGAGCGCTTGTTTTGTTCGGCTCGTTAAAACTAACGAAAACTCATCCCTTCTGTATTGTTTTATACTTTTTCGGACTTAAGGGATTAGATGACGAAAAAGGACTTTTGGAGTTAACTTTATGTACATTTTCAGACTCTCTAAAAATGAAAAGGACCAAGTTATCCTTGTCGTTAGACTCATTAAAATCGCTAAATAGCGACAAACTTTTCTTTAGACGAGAACGAGTTTCACTATGGCTAGGCTCGTTAAAACATAGCGATGGGCTTGCCCGAAGGGCAGGTTATAGAACAAGCATATTTTATCCTCCTCAAGCTTGACAAAAATAAAGAGGTACTGGTCAACAATGACTGGGGAAAAATTGGGAGAAAACCAAGAAAACTTTGATGGTAGCAGGTCGCTCTTGAACATGACACTTTTCCTCCGTACCACAATCGGGTTGGGTTGTTTCATTCACCGGTCACATCACCATGGTCTCGCCATACCATCCATATTTGGGGTAATGCTACCGATCCATCGCATCAGTGTCGCCATATGTTCAAGAGAAGTCGTTCAGAAAGAGTCAACCGGGTCCCATCCACTACCATACATTATCCTTCATCCATTCATGACCGCCACCCTGAATCATATGTCACAGATTGTTTTCACCTCCATTAAAATCATTAGCTCCGTTCCGTGTCACTGATGTGGGATTCATTAAGGCCCTCCTTTGACGGATCGCTTCTTGTCGACATCAGCTCATTATCCAAGAAGTTGATCTAAGAACAACCCCTTCAGTACTTTGAAGCTTGCATGCCTCAATGGCAAGTTTCTCACTTCCGGCGATAGGTATACATCAATGACCTTCGACCAGGAGATTTTGCGTGGTGTTTGACGCCAAGTCCTTTATTCACACCACGTGAATTGTACTGCAGTACCTTGAGGGTCATTATCATTATCGGTGATTCCTCTCACGCTTGTTAACGGTTTACATCATTGACCGGTAATCAAGCGATGTCTTTCCATGTTCGACTTCAGCGCAATTCTCACATGGATCGACTTGTACTTAGAGTGAAGATCGAAAGAGTTTGAAGACCCCAGATCTAGTTTCATCCATCCGGGCTGCGATATATATTCAGGAAAAATAAAGACATTTGACATGTACATCATTGCAGCAGATGATCATCCTACTCAAAGGATGATAATTTCACCGAAATTATCAGTCTACCATCATACGATCGTCTGTTCTATGTACAAAAATGAATTTATAAAGCTGAGCATGGGAATGCCCGCCTCAGCTAGATCATGAAAGCAGTATGAATCATAATGTATTGTATTGTATCTTATTACAGGTCTCCTCCCAGCAAATGGATGAACTTCGGACCCTCCTGGATAAAGCATTTCACCCGATAAACGGCCTCATACTTTAGGGGGCAACTGTTATAGACATTTTTGTGCCTTACAGCATTGAGCATGAAATGTCCATAATCAAGGGATCCAAAGTCCCTAAACATGTTGTTCCTACCCCTAGAGGAACAAGGCAAACCAACCACAGCAATTCACAGAAGTTCTCCACCTGAAAACACTCAAAAACAAGCCAATTCTGGATCATGTCAACTGCTCCACTGAGCATCTGCGCTGAATGTCAACTACTCCACTGTCTACCTGCATTGAATGTCAACTCCAACAAAGGCTACCTGCACTGAGCGTATTTGGACAAGTGGCAGGCTCATTCCTCAATGTGTCAATGCCCAGGAAGCTTCCAAAATGACACTTGCATCAAGGAATTCGACTAGTGATGAGTAAGAGGTTCCAAATCTCCAAGTGGAAGCAAGAACCTCCAAGTGGACTCAAGAACTTAGAGAGGGAGAGGACACTAGTCAGATCTCAAGCTGACTCATCCTCTCTCCAAAATAACTATATATAGATCTCTCCTCCATGAGATCTAGAGGCTGGAATTTTGTTATTGCAAAGAATTGCTGTTGGTTTGAGACTGGAAACATTGGGTGCCTAATGCTTTGAAGGGAACTGAAGAAGGAATTCCATTCAGCTGGGAAGGAGATGCTGGATTGGAGCCCTATGGGTTGTATCTCTTCCTAAACCCTATTACTTATCAATAAAGCTATCTAGGTTTGCTCCTATATGCTGGTGTATTTGTATGATTGCATTAGTGTATTTGATTTACTTCTAATCCTGAATCATTTATGAATATGTGTATTTGCCTTTGTGTTGTGTTCTTCTCTTGTCGCAAGTAGCTGTTCTCTTGTCACAGGTAGCTGTTCTCTTGAGCAAGCGAGGAGGCAAGTAGCTGTGGACACCCAAAGAGAAGAGGATCTAGATCGAGGGACAACCGGAAGACAACGGTAAGTCTACCGATCTCCCCTATTTCACATTTCATAAAGGAAGAAACCGAAGTAGCTGTATCTGTTTGTTGCTAAGGTACTGTCACACCTTAGGTGGATAGGATTGTCCTGTATAGGCATTTTCCCCACAACACACTTATGAAAAATCAATAATTTAAAAATGAAAAAAAATTTGCTTGCTTTCACTTCTTTGCATCTTCTTTTCATTTCCCATGGCTATGAGTCATTTACTTCCACTTCATTCTCTATGGCTCTAATTCAACCTCTCTCCGTCAATTTCATTCTATAGTTTGAATTAACCCATTGGTCAAGGTTTTTGAGCCCATGCTTTCATTAGATGAATAGGATTGTATGGATTGGTTGAGTGAAGGACATGAAAAAAAAAATACGCTCATGATCTTCAACAGGTTAACAAATATTCAAAGGTATGCTTCCAATGCAACAAAGGAAAGGAATCAACAATTTTGATTTACAACAGAATATTACATTGCCTCCTTAGTAACATGGATGTTCAATGTTATGGTACATGCATGAATTTAATGGAGACGATGGAAACATTATTACATTGATGATTAAACTAATGGTGTGTTTCCATAATATGCCATGTATACTATTAGTTACATAGCTAACTTCATGATGAATAGTGAAGAGTTATGTGAATATAAGTTTTTAGTTTAAAAAATATAAGGGGTTAAGATATCATATATATGTTGTAACTTATTACATATTCTTAGTAATACTAGCACAACCACATTAATAAATGTGGTTTATATACACTGATAGAGTTTAGGTTTAGCCTATTGGCATATATCAACCACAATTATTAATGTGGTTGTGCTAGTATGCAATGTAATGGGAGTTTGGTATTAGATCCTTCAAAATGGGAGTTTGATATTTTCAAAAACAAATTTGTTGATAAAAAAAAAAAATCATTATTATTTTAGAAAGATATAACATACATGTTAACACTGGAGAATTGTAATCTACTAGACTGGAAATCACAAAGGTATTGGCTCAAGCTCCTACCTATATATGAGAGCCCGAATCCTGGATATACAGGCTGACCATAACGGCAACAAACGCTCCATGAAATATCTTTAACCTCCATAGCTCAACAACGCAAATGATTGATATTTGAGCCCCACAACCCTGTTTATCACCCTGTTTTCCATCACTAGGGGAACATTACAAAAGCCTAGGATCTCCATTGACAGAAATGAAAGAGACGTGAGTATCAATCCCAAAGCATCTTCATCGTGGAATCCTCCATTCCCATAAACATGAAAAGTTATTTTTTAGACCTACCACACATGATAGATACTTCTCGAGCTATCTAAGTCCATAGCAATCATTACATATTTATGTCTTGAACAATGCTTTAACTTCAGGTTTTGGTTGTATCCATTGCAGGAATATCACACATGGTCAGCTTCAACCAACACCTTGATAAGTGAAAAAAGAGCAGGTATCATTCTCCAGTTAGCATGATAGGCTTCCACCTAAAAATATTTGCATATCCTAACATCATTTCTAAAAAATGAGCCATAAGGTCCAACATCTCGACCATGTTTATCACCATCTCACACTTTTACATGATAAGAATTCATGTTGGTCGATAGAAATTGCCCCCCTTCCCATGGCTCCCTTCATCATTGTCGATCCTTCTTCACATAAAGGAACCATGACCACTCACTCAGACCTAGGAACCATATCACATATCCTAAAGTTTAGCCTTAGTATGCTACATCCATTTATGCATTCACCCCATTCTCCTGAGCCCCCGCAAAAATACTAATGGATGCACCTCTGCATCCTACATTTGGCCTATCGTTCATCTGTATCATATAGCCCATTTGTACCACCTCACCCACCCACATGACACGAAGACCAACCAATGGGGCCCCCACCCTTAGTAGATACATTACACCTTCATATAAGCTACTATCATCATGGGGCACCTGTCTCTATGGTTGTACATTCAAACCAAACCCTATTCTTTTGGCAAGTGTACAATTATTTTTTCAAAATAAAAAATAAAATAAAAAAATCTCCCATACACATTTGATTTTTACAATCCATGGCCCTTGCCCACATACAGTCTTAGATCACCTTTGGTCACAGCTCATCAGTAAATCACCCCCATTTTTCATGTCCGTCAAAAATCACTTACACCCATCCTGAAAAATCCTACTAGCTACAAGATCATCAAAAAGCATGTTTTGACCAGCGCCATTTGTATCTCGAGCTTTGGCCTCTTAAGAGCTATATGCATCCACCAATATCGATAGCCCTCACTATCATGACTATTTGACCCAATTTATTACAATATGTTCATATCTATTTCCCTACTCGCCAGGCTAGGTGGATGACACCCCTTTCCTGTCACCTCCAATAAATGTATTCCAGGAAAGAGGTAGTACCTTGGATACTCCCTCCCTTAATAGGGATATCTTTGGGTGACACATGGGAACCATTATTTCCCAATGATGTCATGGGTTCCCTTGAAATTCAACATCAAGTCAAAACATTCATGTCAAGGTGTTTCCGTACTTAGTTACTGTTGCATCCCATTCACATAGTCGAATACCCCCGCTTCTCTAAGCACTTCATTCAGCAGTGCTTATATTATGAGGTGGGGGAGGTACCTACCGCCAAATATTTGTGTATGTCATAGTACCCATCAACAAAATTCTTCACCAATATATGCATAAGAGAAAAATATTTCACCTATTTGACCATAAAGTGCCCCTGTGGGTGTCAACAATGTTCATCGTCAGCTACCAATAGGTCAACAACCAAAACGTTGAATGAAAGAAAATCAGTTGTTGTCAAATTGCAATAAGTTCTTATTAACCATCATAATGAGCATGGGACATGCCCACATCATTAAAACACACCATTATTGAAGTTTTTCCACCAGAGCACGGGTATCATTTATACTCATTCAAGGATTTTTACTACTCATCTCTGAAACAAGTTATCCTCTCTCTAAAAAAGATAATCAGACTCTCCAAAGAAAATGAAAGCATGACGTATTTCAGCTATACATGTTCTCCTAACCTCATACGTCAGGGTGGAACTGTTAACACCGTAAAATCGTACACCTTCTAATACAATCTAGAATACATTAAAGGTGTCGAGCAGAATGCACAAGTGGACATTTTTCTAGCCGAATACATTGGAAAGATTTAAAAAATAAAATGTTCTCATAAGGTCCAAAGTTTATAAACGAAATCAATTAAGGTCGTGCATAGATTTCTTCGATAAACGCATGCGCAACATATCATCAAAAAGGCGCGTGGTTGCAGAAAAGGTGACTCAGCAATCTGGGACCACTCTAGACACTTGGAGCTAATTTCTCAATATGAGGTCAGTCTAGTATAGCCGAAGTCAAGTCGCCTTGGAGAAGTGCAACCCTCAATGGAATCCTCTTGTCCTACTCATGTGCCTTTACCATATATCTACCAAGAGAGGGAAGAGGGATTCAAAAGAATCTATATAAATAGGCCATGAGAGAGCCAAAAGAAGAGACATTGTTATGTTGGCCAAATTGCTTGTAAGCAAACCACCATTTCATTGTTGAACCAAGGAAGTGAAGAGCACTAGCATGTTGGCCAAATTTATTCTAAGCAACCCAACATCTTAGTGAGTGAAGAGAAATCCACCCTTTGGAGAGTCTTCACACTTCTTTGAGAGAGAGGAGAAACTTGCAAAGAGATTGAGGAAAAGAAACATCCTTGCTGAGGATTTTTGAGCTCCCTATCTCAAGGAATTCTCTTCAAGTGTTCTAGTATTCTGATTGTATTCAACCTCTACCACCGACAATCAATAAAGGTAGATTTTTCCATATATTATTTGTGTGTTTGTTCCATTTGATCATTTTTATGTTCATGCACCTCTTTGTTTAAGTTTATGTTTTTGTATGCATTGTATCCATTATTTACAATAATGTGTTTATTTAAGTCTGCCCACTAACAACACCAATTTTGAATGTGATCCTTTATAAGTAACAATCCACTTCTAAGGGGGTGTTTTTTGGTACACTTATGCTCCAAAACCACTACATCAATACATTCTAGAGGCCTTATGCTCTCCCCACATCACTCTGACCATATTTTTTTACCTAAGAGAGTAGTGCAAAAAAGAAGAAGATATTTCCATCTCTTACATGAATCCCAAAAGAAAAATGACCATATATCCCAAAATACAAATAGAACCAAAAGACAACCAACAGATTCCATATCAAGGGAGAGGATGCAGAGCATTACCACCACCCAGGGCCGCAGGAGGGCCATGCTCTTTGTGAACATGATATTCAATATGCATTTGTCACACCTCAATCTCATCCAATCTCTCACCATTGTGGCATTGGTTATGTCTCACAGAAGTTGGGTGCTTCAGAATTTCTTCCTGCTTGTATTGAACATCATTGATATAGGCAATAATCTTGTTTTGTTTGTCATACCTTTGTTGGTGGATGACATCAAGGTTGGTCTAAAAATCCCATAATTGATCATCTATTGAAGCCAATAAAGGTAGTTTCTCCACCTAGCCCAAAGACTGGTCCAGAACATGAGCCACCTCGCCCTCCACATCCACTTCCCCCACCACATCCTTTCTCAGTGCCTCCGCCTAGTAGGTATGTTCCTTAAGTTGGTCATGAGGACCAACACCCCATCGGGCATGCCCATGTTGACGCAGCATGTCCACCACAAACAACAACTTATTGAAGCACCAAGTCTTCAAAACAAGGGAGTCACACCACCGTCTCTAGATATTCCACTTGTTCCCACCTTAATGAGGGTTCTTAGCCACCCAACCTAAGTAGAGACCCCAGACATTTCTGGCACATCACCAATGGGCCAAATTAACACAGTTACTTGAAGGAAACCCCTATGTAGATGCTTCAAAGAAGGAAATTTTCCCAATGTTGTCTCCCTAGAGCTCCGTAGCAAGGACTAACTTTAGAGTAACACCCTCCCAAGAGAAGAAACAAGCCTAAATGACCAAATATTGACAATTTACAAAAAAAATGGAAATTGTCATAAAATGGAGGCCACCAACTTATCGAATTACCTTCACAAGCATGATAGCTTCGCCAAAGGCTAAGTTGTCCTTTGAAAATGCCACAAAAAAGGTTTAATTGAGGCATCCACAAATACTCTAGTTCCCCTCTCTCCCTAGCCCCTACCAAGACATGCACTATTGAATTGAAACATGGGGTGCCCTAAAAGCAACAGAACCCCGACCACTCTTGGTAAAAAAATATTATCATCAGAATTATAACTAAGACCAAAGAACTAAAGAAAACCCACTTACCCATGCCACTCACCAAAGGACCATGCAGCCAAAAGCCACTGCTCACATTGTCTGATAATCCACACCACTAGAGCATACACTGTAAACAATGTAATAGGAAGGAGTGTCTAAATTACCTGAGAGGTGCCTTTAAACCCTTCACTGACGACCACTGTGCCACTATGCCTGGGTCTCGATATTACCTTCTCAGTGGTTGAGCCAAAGAAAAATACCCTTTCTAATAGAAGGAACCAACTCCCATGCATGGGCTGACCTAGGGTCCCATATTACTGTTTGATCTACTACTACATGTGGAATGACTTCATAAGGCCAAAATGCAATCACAGTCGTTCTTCTCCACTAGTCGAAACCCCAACTTGGCTCTCCAGAGAGGCCCCCTGAATGAACCAATCAGATATTTCTGTCCAAAATCAAAACTTTCATCTCTCAATTTTTACTTCTACTCACAAATTCCATCACTAGTGAAATAATAACCCAAGTTCTTTTAAGAACCTTCACCTGCAGAACAACATTCCCTTCGTACTTTACATGTCTAATATTCATTATTGAAGTGTGGGAGGGCAATAAATTCCCTGTTCGGACATACATTTCAAGTCCATCATACCCATCAGGGAATAGTTATCAGTATCCACCATATGTTCTAAGGTTTCTAGGTCTTGTCGAGCCAAATTTGGAGGCCAACGAGAGGCGAACTCATAATTTTATTTCATGAGTCCCCAATTAGCAACTCAGTCTACCAAGGTATTACCTTTTCTCTTGGTGTGATAATTTATTACATATGGAAAGGAGATCAATATCTATCTAATTCGATTAACCTCGGTCTCTAATCTCTATCTCTTGATCACTTTGGAAGTGAGGGTACCATTTGACATTTTTTGGGTTTCCTAAATCACCATAATTGAGTCCCTTGTGATCTAAAACATTTTGATTTCCAATGTATGAGCGAGCACAAATTTTTCTTTCTAGAGTTGTGAATTTAGTGAAATTACTAGTTGTCAAGCCACAATAACCTACATAGACACCTAGAGGCCTATCTGTCAAATCTCTAAGGATCCCTCCATACCTTCTTGGTCTTGGATTTCCTTTAGAGCTCCATCAGAATTTATTTTCACAAATCCTTATCGAGGGGGAAAAAATTTGGAGGGGGAATCGAGATGATTACATGGGGGACTAGTTGTCTTTGCGGTCATAACATCGATGGTTCTAGGCTTAAAAGGGTCATAATCTCAACTTCCTCCTTGTTTTCCTTCCAGTCTTCTTCTATACAACTATCCGCTAGTATTGATTCCCTGATGTTATCTTTCATAGTGTTCCAAATTACATTTGATGGACTTCTCTATTGCTTGAAGATAATCCTATTACGACCTTTCCAAATATTCCAGAGGAGAAATCCTAGGACCAGAACCCAAGCTCTATTAACAATGGGGTTTTTGAGTAAGGTCATCCTTCGTAGTTCAATTGTTTCAATAAGTTTGTTCCTTGATATATCTAGGTATCCAAAGGTATTTTCAACGCACTTCCACATGGTTTCTACTTCAGATCATGATTTCAGCAAGTGTTCCAAATATTCCTCTTGTATCTAGCATACCATACATTTATATGGACCGGTATATCCCTTTTGCATGAGGTGATACCAAGTTAAAATATGTCTTCACCCCACTAGCCAGAGGAAATGGGATACCATCTTCCATAGCTTAGAAGTCAATACTTTTTGCCATAGGGGTTCTAAAGGGATATTTACATACTAAAGGATATGCTTCTTTGGTCAAGCATTTACCTACCTTTACATCTATATCCACATCTCAATATGTCTTCTCCTCTCATGATTGAGATTCGATGATCCCAGAGTGAATTGTTGTAGATTATCGAGTTCTGAATTCCTTCTGTCATTTATCAATATGCCTCAGACTTGTAGCTTCTTCACTCCTTTGCGGGTTGGGATTTTTCCAATACTTTATGACCATTTGGGCATTTTGAGTTCCGAGAAATTATTTTATTGTATTAAGATCATCCTTTCATTCCAATTTAGAGAGCTTTTTCCATGACTCTTCCTAAAATCATGTTGTAGTCCCATCTCGCATCTCCTATAAGAAGTGCTATTTGATAAGGTTTTTATTCCTCTTACTAAATTCTATAGGGACGATCCTATGGGAAAGTCCTCAAATATGATCTTCTCCACCTGTTTTTATTCTTGGACATATTTCTTGTATTCGATTCTTTTCCAAAGTTTTGATCCACCCTGGAGCCAATGTTGCCATAATTTGGCTCGCATCATGTTATTGAAGATTTTTCAGTCACAAATCCCTAGGTCTCCACATATTTTAGGAAAGAAAATCTTATCCTATGATATTAAGTCCCATTTCTTATTGGACCAGTCCCTTGCCAAAGGAATTTGTGAAATCTTGCCACAATTTCATGATATAGTTTTTTGGGAGTTGAGAATACTAACAATTGATATATTGGCATTTCTTCAAGGAGTGCATTTAGTAGAGTTGCCTGTAATGGGAAATTTAAAGTCTAGAAGGTACCATTTGAGACTCTCTTATACTTCCTTCCAACATGAGATCCTTAGGGGATTGTCCATGAGTGCAACCTCTAGGTACTTGGTTGGCATAGAGTCAATTTGGAAGCCCGTCAAGTAGGCCAAATGCATTTTAATTGACACAAGAGTATTAAAGAAATATAAATTATACTTTTCTTTATTAACCAACATACCTTAATAGCTCTTGATTTATGCATTGATGGCTCCTCAAATAGCATATTATCATCTACAAATCTTTGATGAGTTGTTGCTAGATCTGAGTTAGGTACCTTTAGACATATGATTTGACTTGATTGAGTCACTGCTTAGATCAATCACCCCAGACTTTCTACCACTATGATGAACATGAAAGGTGAGATAGAATATCCTTGAGGCAATCCCCTAGAGGCTCTAAAAGTTCTTTTTGGAGACACATTGAGAAGGATAGAGAAGAATGTCATGGAAATCAATGATTTAATCCATCTTATACAAGTTCTCGAGAACCTAAAAACTTCCAACATTCAAGTGAGTAAGTCCCAATTTAGTCTGCCATAGGCTTTGGATAGATCAAATTTCACCAGCATACCCAATTGTTTCTTACTCTTAAAAGAGTGGATAATATCATGCATCACTATCATTCCATCTAGGACTTTTCTCCCTTTGCCAAATATTGGTTTTTTTGGGCTAATGATATGTTGAAGTAAAGGTTTTAGCTATCAAACTATGACTGTAGAGATGATATTATAGATCATGTTGCATAGTGCAATGGGTTTGTACCCACAAGGATTGCCAACAACATTCAATTTTAGGATCAATGTGATGAAGGTTCCATTAAGCCCAAACCAAATCTACTACCTCTTCCAAGATCCCTTTACTAGCTCTATAATATCCCTACCAAGGAAGTGCTAACTGGCCCTAGTTCATAAGTAAATCAATCTAGGCCTAGAGATTTATTATTTGGCATTTCTTTGACCACCTTCTTGACTTGTTCATAAGATGTATCCCTTAGAAGTGCCTCATTTTTCTCTTATGATATCAAGTGCAGGATATACATTATAACCCAATATATGGATTTATTTCGATCATGATCCCCTTTTGATAGAATATCTGAGAAGAAAGAAATAAGCCCATCCACGATTTCCTTATGGTTCACCAACTGATATTTTTTCAAGGATGTGAGAGAGAATATTTGATTATGATGTCTATGATTAAGCATGGATCGATCGAAACAATGATTTTTCCTCTCCCCCTTTCTCAACCCTTGAATACGAGACTTCTGTCTCTAGAGTACTTCCTCATTTTTATGCCTCTCCTTTAGCTCCTGGGTGAACTTTCCTTCCTCTTCAAAAAGTGCTTCTGATCTCCCTTCTAATATGATTTGGCCTTGTATCACTTGTATTTTTTCCTCCAGTATTTTTCTTCCATAAGAATATCTCTAAATTATTAATTATTCCAAGTTTTAATTTTGAGCTTCATCTCCTTTAATTTTTTCTGCAAAATTTTCATTCAACTTTTGCTATGCACTATGATCTCCTGCTACCAATGTTCCAACATGTCTACAAAATCTAGGTGGTGAAGCCAAAAGCTATCAAAGTAAAAGGGTCTATTTGTGGGAGAAAAAATCATATCTATTTCCAAGTGAAGAGGTCGATGGTCTGACCCAAAGATTGGAAGAATCATGGCCTCAACATATACATCATAAACCTAAACCTCCTCTCATATGAGGAATTGATCCAGCCGACTTGCAACGTGTTTGCTTCCGCCATTTTAGTTGTTTCATGTGTGAATACCATTTTGGGTTTCTACATCAGCAAGCCTCAAATCCTAGATAGTGTCATTGAATAGGTTCCATGATGGATCCAGTATTCTCATCCCCCATTCCTTCTCATCTAGATTTCATATCATATTGAAATCACCCCTACTATCTAGCATGCATCTTTCAGGGATTCCTTCAAATTCCTTAGATCCTCCGGGAACTTCTCATTTTGGCTAAGGATGTGGGGTTTGTAGCCAACTGTTAGGCTAGTCCACTCCTCTAGTCCTAGACACTAAAATCTACCTGTCAAACTATAGTCTATGGCCTCCAAATCTTGGGAGATCACCAAATTTGGGTTCCACATTACTGCAAGTCCTCCAGTTCTGCCACGGGCATGATTTCCATTGCTTCATTTCCCCTCCAACATTTTTAGATTATGCCTTCTAACTTGACACCATCCAGTTTTGTCTCTTGTAACATAATGATCTCTATTTTTTTCATTAACCTTAGACTTTAGATAACAAAGCTTACCTTGGCTATTTAAGCCTTGTATATTCGATACGACAATTTTCATTGAGGAAGTTGTAGGGTTTGTGGATAGTACTCCATGGGTTATCTCATTTCACCAGAGTTCCAAAAACATTCCCATGCCTCCTTTAGCACTTCATTAGACTATTTCCACCTCATCTTTCCTTTTTTTTCCAACGGAGGGTCCGCCTGGGAGAGGCACAATTTTCCACCATCTTTACTTTGTTTGGTACTCCTCCATTCTTCCTTTGACTTATCTAGTCTTACACACCATTGACTAAACAGGCTCTGGAAGCACACAATCTAATTGAAGGGCATGTCCTTGATGTCAACCTTGACCTAGGCACGGAAGAATTCAAACATGGTTTTCCCATTGACACTCAGTCTATTATGTTTCTTCTCTACTTTAAGTATTTTGTTGGTACGAAGTAAGACCTCCTTAAGCTTCCTATCTTCCTCCAAGTCCAATGATTTTCATTTTGGCTTTGCCTTTTCTACCTCTTTGTTGTTTTGTTGATCAATATCCATGATTTGAAAAGCCATACTCTCTGCTTAGTTGTGTCTGTTTTCTATGCTGTCTAGGTTCTCCAAGGCCATGAAAGGGTTTATATCTTGGGTCTTCTGCTTTTGTGCTTGATTTGACTACTGCCCCATCTATGTCGTTGGGGTTTGTATGGCTCAATTTTCCTTTTAGTTGTGTTGTTTGCGAGCAGATCAACGCCTCTTTGGTCCAATTGTTTGAAATCCCTCTTCATCGTTTGTTTCCATTTGTTTTTTTCTCTTTGGCCACTATCAATGGGCACTCGTGGAAAAGGTGCCATATTCGTCGAAGCGTCAACATTTAAACATCATGTTCTCATAATCTATGGTTGTTTTCAGATAGTGTCATGGTATTCTAAATAAATGGATTCAGGAAATGGTTGGTTTATTTTCATATGAACACAGATCCTAACATAGGCCGCATGTCACTTCCTCTTTTTTATTTCAGAGATCTTCATAAATTTTCCGATGGAATTTTTGTTCATTCTAAGATATCTCATTCCTACAATTCTTCTAGGAGGGAGAAGAGATGGATCAATACTAGAGCATCCAAAAATTGTTCTTTCTCCATATTGTAAAATTCCTTCCATAACCAAATGAAAAACCATACATTTTCATGAAATATGGCCTATTTTCAAAGACCCATTTTTTATATATGACTTCTACAAATATGACTGTAAAAAGTAGTTTGGCTTGTAGTCATATCTCAACTAGCCCCTTGGGGTTTCATTTCTCTTAGATCCATTGTACGATCTCTTATTATTTGAGCCATATCCACATAAATTTGCAAATAAGCACATGTTATTTCATAAACTATCAGGTTTTCTTATATCTATTATTAGGGATCACAACTTTGAATTTCGGGAGGCCTTCAATAAGCATCTCCCACATGATCTGACTTGCCATTGGGATCCTGTCACTGGTGACTCTTCTAAATCCTATCTATTGTATTTTGATCCAACATTACCTCCCGCTGACTTTTAAGATCCATTGACCACATTTTTATAGGGGAAGTGCCCTCTCCCATCCCCGCCTCCCCCCAATCCTCAATGGGCAACTCATTGGTTACTAAGTATGCCTAACTGCTCAATCTGCCATCACCAATAAATTCACTCCTGACATAGGTCGTCCCTCCATTTGCAACCTGATGCTGCCCCCCCCAAGAAACCCTTGATATTTTCAAAATTATTTTAATAAATATTATGTAATTAATTTACTCTATATTTATATGTCAGGTTTTTGTGATATTTTTATATCAAATTTAAAATATAGTATTTTTTTAGTCATTTTAAAAGTAGATAAATTTAATTTAAGTACCATATTGAATATTGGAAGTTTTGAATCTTGGAAATAAACAAACCAATATAAAAATCATTATCCAGATTTATTTTAGAAAATGATTCTTATTTATGTTTACGAGCCATTTAATTTATAAGTTTGTGTTGCTATAAATAAAAGAGATAAAATAGTAGTATTCATATTTCTATTTTGCAGTAAAATTAAACCATAAAAGCTTACCTTCCTAAGAAATTCTATCAATTATGTTTAATTTGGGTGGTCAGTAAAAGTGTTATCCTTTCCATCTAGGTATGTGACATAATGAGTATTTTCTATAATGGATTTGAGCCTTATTGACTAAGAAAACATTTCAATATCTACACATGTATATTCCTTGTATGAGATTTAAAAATATTTCTCATTGAAATATATATATATATATATATATATATATATATTAAATTATGTAATTTTTCCTCGATTTAGATGATCCACACATCACAATGTGACATTGGGATAGGGGTCCTCCATCCTACTATTGTCTATGGATATTAATGGTTGGGGGTGGTGTGGGTTGCGCCCCCGAGTACAATTGCAAGCGTTAGAGATTTCACCCCACACTCAAGATGTTGAGCATTCATTTGCCACTACTCGAGATCGCTAAGGCATCAAGCATTTATTTAAAGATTAGAGGATTTAGCTCGATGAGGAAGGAGGTGTAAATTGGCCATATTGTGTAGCTTTGTAGTGTCTGTTTTTAGTGGATGATATGGCAACATTATGTTTGGGTTATCCTCGGTGTAGTGCCAATAAGGAGTCAAAATTATTTCCCTAATTATTTGTAAATTCACTACATCTATTGTGCTTGGTGTGTATTAAGTGTCCGTTGGGCTCTTAGTGAAGACGCGGTCAAGTCCACCGATAGATAACCTAGTGTGAAGTTCATCACTTGCTTGTTGAGAATTCGTGAGGGCTTGGTGGCAGTAGGGATAAGCAGCGAGGCTTGGTCTTGAGATCTTCTTCTATGCAGGATCTTTGTATCTCAACTAATTAACTATTCATGGTTATGTTTGTTTCATTTTCCTATGTTGGGTTTTACTCGATAATTATTGAAGTCTAAAACAATAGTTGTGTTAAGTAAATTCCTCATCATACCTCTTGTGGGTTTATTTTTTTGGGGGTACTTTGGCATTCACTCTTAGCCACGTCTTGTTTCACTCTTATAAGGAGAAATTTATCACCTATGCAAGCCCTTTCTATAGTTTTGGAACCCCTATTCATGGTTGTTAGTCAGTGCAGGGAGTTGAGTTATACTAGTGTTGAGGAGGGTGGGTGCAATTGGATTCTTCCTAGTTATCTGAGTTGATTCATCTATGAAGAAGGAGGATTTATTTCCCAGGTACCTGTGGGGTTGTGGGTGTGTGCTCTTTCACTTTGGGTTTGATTTTCTTTGTTTGTTTGAATGTATGGCCCAACTTTGAGCTAGTGTGTGTTGGGGTGAAGGGGGTTCGATCCAACCCCACAAGCTACACGTGAAGGCACATGATATGGAGGCCATTTCAACCTACCATGTGCCAACCTCCTATCATGCATAAAAATATTGAAAAGTGGGAAGCCCAAGTCACTTAGGAGTGGCTCACTTGTTTTGATGCCAAGGTGGTGGATGAGGTATCCCACTAGTTTCTTAACCTTGGTCGCAACATGGGATGAAGGAAACAATACCTTCTGTTAGAAACTCTCCATTAGCATCTTAAGGCGTTGTTAGGTTGTGTTCTTTGGGAAAACACGAAGATAGAAATTACACAATCTCTTTCTTGAACAAAATTTAAAGTAATAAATGGAATATGTAGGAAACTTTGAGCAATCTAGATGCTCATCTTACTCACATGGAAAAACATGTCCACTGTGAGTTTAAGTTTTAAGAGGCCCCTAGTGTGAACATGGATAATCTGGCTACAGTGACTTCTTTGAACTCATGAACTAGATGTTATGTACTGGCTTTTTACAAGATGTTTTGATTACTATTTCTCCTATTTAAATAATTATAGTTTTGTTCTTATTAATTTCATGGACATATTTTTTATGGGTCTCCACTTCTAGTTTTCATATGACAAATGAGATTAGTAAAATTTAGAAGAGAAACAACCCTATAATGTAAATATTTTAAACAATACAATTTAACTTACAAAAAAATATCAATTATTCATTTAGAAATATTAAATTATCGTAAAAAAATATTTTCAATTATATATTTAATAAATTATAGATAATTTAGTTCAAATTAATACCTACAATAAATTTAGATTAAGATTTATTTAATAATACCTACAATAAATTTAGATTAAGATTTATTCAATAAAATATCAATGAAATTATATTTACAAATAATGATTTTATTATTATAAGGTAATAATAAAAAACGATAATAATTATTTTTAATGTTGTTCTATTATATTGATGTATTCAATATAAAGTATTAAAAATCATTTGAAAAATTTTCATATCCTTTGTTTAAATGATTAAATTTTCATATATTATTTGATAAAACTTATTATTTTTAACATTTTATGTTTAAAATTATTAAAATCCGTATTATAATAACTACGAAATATATAAAAAATAAATACATATTATGTTAATGTAAAAAGTATCTTAAATAAAATAATAAATAATTATATTAATTTAACGATTTTGTTAGATAAATCGATAACAACTAAACAGGTTATATTAATTAATTTCCATTAAAATATAATAAAAATAAAAAACTATTAATACTTAGAAAAATATTTTTTTAAATAAAATTATTTAGTAATCAAACAAGTTATATTATATAATACATTTTAATAATTAAACATCTGAATTAAAGGGTTTTAAAAAAATAAAAATAAAAAATGAATAGTTTGAAAAAATCTCTTTATAGTAAGAATTACTAATCTATAAAGAAATATTTAATGGAATCTCTTTTATTATATTAGAGTTTTATATAAGTATTATTTTTTAATATTTTAAAAAGAAATTATTTAACAAAATATTTAAAAGAAAATGGTTTTCTACCCAAAAAATACTAATTTAAAAGGAATAGATCATAGTAACTTAAATGGTCATTTTGTTGGAATCTGGTATAGGTATTTTATTTTTTTAATTATAATTGAAAGATATTTGTATCAAGTAAAAATTAAAATAAATTAAATTAAATTTTGATTAATAATATATTTCAAAAAAATTAAATAATTTTTTTTTAGTTAATTTATTTAATTATGTAAGATTAAATATATATCTAATTATTTTTTAAATTGATCATTCTCATTTTTTCTCAAATTTTTGTGGATTATTTCATATTGCTTGAGTACTATAAAATGTTTTCCTTTACATAAATTGATGACTATATTTGAAACATGTTACATTTGGTTTAAATAATATAGTTTAAGTATTGACTATATCTTAAGTGGTTCATGTAAACATCACATAGAGGAATAATTTATTAACTAAAAAGAGGATACCATAGAGAGTTGAAGGATAAAGTAACTAGTCTCTAAAGGCATCATAAATAACTAGAAAACTCAAGAAAATAATGAGGAAATGCATCTCTCAAGTCTCACTAGCATAATGGGTTGAAGATGGGCCTTGTCAGCAAGGCGAATGAGGATCAAACCTCACCGAGGGTGGTTGTGCCCTGTTTTAGGGGGAGCAGACATGCTAAAAAGTCTAGTCAACCAAGGGCTGGTGTGGCCCACGGCGGGTGGGTGACTTTGATGGCTTAGACTTGACCAAAAAAAAGGTAATACTTCTCAAACTAATTGCAATCAAACAAAATTAATTTTAGACAATACCCAAATATTTCTCACACAAACAAAATTTTATTTAATTATAAAGTTCCAGACCTTTGTCTTAACCTAGGAAAAAAATTTCCAAATTCTAAAAAATAATTCCTCTTATAAATTTGAGACGTGTTTAGAAGAATCCTCTAAAACTTAAAAACCTATCTTAACTACGTCCTAAACACATATAATTAATTATAATTACATATATTTATTTTAAATTAATTATTTGTAAACACTTTTTATATTAAGAAAATAATTATATACATATCTATTTTTAAAAGCAAAATGCTCCCGCATCACAATCTCAAAATGTATTTACATAGTCTTAATAAAGTCTAATAAGTATGTGTATAGAAAAATGGAAACAGCTAAAAAAAAACATAAAACATAAGAAATAAAATAAATTCCTGGATAAGAAAGACTACAACCTAATTAAGATCCCCATAACATAAATTTATAACGATCTTAAAATCAATATTCGTATATGAAGAATTAAGGTAAGGGCGATGGCTTACTAGAGCTCGAAAATAAAAATATAACCATGCACACTAACCATATATTAGATAATCGATACTCACCATCACATAAAGCTAAGATTCTTGGTTATTATTTCATAGTGACGAGGAGGAATACTTCCCACAAATTCAAAGTGTGAAGTTGAATGTTGAGGTATGAAAATAAAAAGGGAGAGGTATCTTTGCATTAGTTATATTTATACGGAAGGTGTTTTCTGCGGGTTTTGTTTGGGCAGATTTTACCAATTAGATCTTTCCATTTTCGTTTTCTTCTATTGAATCATTTTTTACCATGTGGTAAGAATTGATGACTTAATTTATTTTGAGTCTAAATGTGTGCTTTTTTTTTGTGGAGAAAGGGTTTTTATGGTTTTTTATGGTTTTTTAGATGTTAATTTCTGTAATAAGTTGTTGAATAGGGATGTGATGGCTATTTATTGCATTTTGATTCGCGTAGTTTAATGAGGTGGAGGAATCGCCTGGAAAGTTATGGAAATTCCGGTCATATTTAGAGAAAATCCGGCAAAGATTTTTGTAAATCCAAGTTATAGTTGTTAAACTTCAAAATTTTAGGTGTCTTAGAAGTTTTTGATGGTGCTGAATCTATTTCCATCATCAAAAACACGATTCAAACATTGCATCTACAAGATTTTTTGAAATTTTTTTACCCGGATTCCGGCCACTACTAGTTGACCGAGAAATTACTCAGCCTCGTTACACAACTCCATTTTGATTATGTTCTCGTTTACATGATGCTCCCTTGCGGCCAAGGATAGAGTGCAATAGTGTTCAAGGAAGAAAGTAGAGAATTAATTCGGCCAGAGCCAAAACAAGTCGTTGATAAGTATGTTGCACGTTATAAAAGAGGTCTTCGATGTCGTATCTTGTAAAGGTTTACTAGATCCCATAAGATCACTTTGGTTTGGCCGATTTAGCCGAAGAGAGTGACAATATTCTCAGGGTCCATTCAGGTAATTCCTATGAAGTGCCAAATTAATGTTGCTCGATTCAATTTCAAATTTAAAGCTTTCAAAACGCGCATGTCTAAGAAATGCTCTTGGTAGGAAAATATGTACTCTAGATGGATTTGTAGTTTAGCTACATTATTGATTTTACCAACTATCATAAGTGCTGTCAAATTTCTGAGTTTGAAGTTGTTGTTTGGGATAAACTGTTTCCCTATAACCATATTACATTTCAAGCATAAAATTCACCTTAATTCTCACAAAAATCATTCCATTCTCGTTTGCTAATAATTTGGCAATTAGACTCCACTCATTGACTCTTATAATCCCAAAATAAAAGCTAGTGTTGCACTCATTGACTCTTATAATCCCAAAATAAAAGCTTAGTGTTGAATAGATAGGATGTTGATCAATTCTAGAGCCTAGTACAAATGTGTAAATCATTCTCAATCCATTGAAAATTTACTAAATTTACTAAATCACAAGATTAGTCGGACACTACAATATTCAATGATGAATGTAGAGATTTACATCACATTCTTATGTTGGTTGTAGGACTTTCTATATTTGGTTGTTGGAAGCAATTTTTTATACCCACATTTGGGTATAAAAACAATTTACTAATATTTTCAAATTTCTTTAAGTCTTTAGATATAGATTAGTTTGCAACATTCCATTTGAAATTGTTGATTCAAATCCTTTGTTAACTCTTTTTGTTGAGAAAGAGTACTTTAGTATGCTGGGTGTTATAATGATTTTTATAAAAATTGATTTGTATCACATGAGTAAAAACCCAACTTCATTGATTCAGAACTTCAAAATTTTAACAAATTAAATGTAGGATAAAATAAATATATTCATTCACTTAAAAAAAAAAAGTACATGATTGATGTTAGAGGATTCCCAAATGCAAAGGTTGTCACTTTTGTGAAAATTGTAAGACCTATAGGTGCCTAAATGAAATTAAGATATTTTCTTGATAATGATATAAAAAAAAGGAAAAAATATTCCCTGTATCAAATAATTTATTTGAAGTAAGTATTAATTTGTATTAGATAGTTTTCCTTTAATCAACAAAGAATATATTGTAGTTTGAAATTATAGTGATTTTTTGGATGATCATATTATGTTCTAAGAAATTGGTTTAGCCTTACATTATGCTTCCTTCTAACCAACTAGTTAAACTTTACATTATGCTTCCTCATAAGGATATATTAGACATGATTTCAAATTAAATAAGATAAATGGGAAAATAATTGTGATTAAAGCAAGGAAAAATATTTATGGATTTTTAAATTTAATATCCCAAGCCATTCTATAAAATACCCTTCATTTTTGTCAAGTAAGAAAGCAAATATTCAAAGAAATATTAAAGGAATATATAAAATATTTAAGTTTAATTATGAGGCCTTTTGTTAATGCATTGTTGTGTGTCGAGGTTCTATATGGTAATGGAATGCAAAGCTTTTGTTTAGTAATTTATTCTCATTTTATTGTCATTTATTTAAAAAAATGAAATATTTAAATCATATTTGTCATATTGTGAAAGAAGAGAAGGGATTTTGCACTATGATTGCTTTAATTGATGGGTTTAAAATTTGTAAAAAACTTTGTATACTAATTTAAATTAGTATAAAAGATGGATATCAAAACACACTTTTGTATGAAAATATATAAAATTAGAGGTAAAGGAATGAAGAAGGAAAGAAAAATATATAAAATTAAAATAATTTAATAACAATTTTATAAAATAAAGATAACCTATCAATGAAATTATAAGGATATAAGATTTCCTTCTCGTTTCTACTTACTTTTCTATATTTCTCTATGTGAGGGGCACTAGACATGGAGATTGATTCCGTAGGTTATGTTATACTGATGACATATGATAGGATGTAGATTTCGTCTACTCTGTGTTGCCATGTTGGTTCCTCATTGAGAGTCTCTTTAGTACACACATCCCTTCCCTTATCAGATAATGGTGTCTCAAAGGAATTAACGAATCATTGGTCTCTATCATGAGTGGGATTAATCATTAATGTGTCCAAAAACTTAAATGTATTTAGATTCTTATTATCTAGCTCTTGAAGGATTGGCTGAGGTGAAATTTGCTCCGACAGCTTCTTTTTAGGTTGCTTGTCCATTTTCAACAATTTTATAGAGAAAGCAGAATGAACTAAATGTAACAAGGAGGAAAACTGGAATTATGGTGACATTTAGTAGTTCAAGGCTTATTCAGAAATACGAAGGAAGACAATTATTAAAATTCAGACTCAGATGAAGGATATTAACCATAAAAAAGAAGTGGTTGCATGCATGGTGATACTAGCATGAATTATGCATAAACTCTATTTAAGTTCAAATGACCTATATTTAGTTATGGTGGTGTCGTTATTAAACAAAATATTAAGGCTAACCATTTTAACAATCATTCCCTAAGATTAACCCTAACTCGCATCATGGGAGTAAGGCCATGTTCAGGTAATATGTTATAAGAAGGTCACGAAGGGACAAATAAATGTTTTTTGTTTAACCATATAATTTTACCGTCTATGTACAAAGAATATGACGAGTTGTCAAATACTGATGTGGCATAATGTGACTCATGGAAGCATATGATAAGGTTGTGTGTAAAGAATTCCATGTAGAGACAATGGTCATGTCATCCCATGAAGGATTTCTCGAGCAAAACTTAGGTCTCAACATTTACAAAGGGTCTGAAAGACAAAATGTTTCAAGAGATTTGTTAGAAATTTTTTGGTCCCACTGTGGGGCTTCGTGTAAGGTAAAACACTTGAGAAGTGAATGGGTCAGGGTGAGATTGACATAAAAGTTTCTGAAAAAATATCCATAATTTGTCAAGAAAATGTTTGTCATGTCACTGGATGATTAAGAAGTTAATGTGGAAGGGTCAACTTGAGAAACACGAGCCAGCATAGGAACAAAGGTTTTTAGTTGAAGAAGAAGATTGTGTCACACCTTGGGGTTTTGCCAAAAAGTGTTCCAATAAAAGAGAGCATAGTATAAGCTATTAATGTCTCGAGAGATGGGAAAAAGAACTATTAATTGACGACGCGCTTAAAAACTTAGGTGTTTTTTTATTTTTTTGAAGATTTTATAAGTTATTTGTCTATGAAATATGTACAAGGTGGAAATCTATCGCAATTTTATAGAAAGAAAATTATATATATAAGTAGGATATGAAAATTTAAAAGGGTCCCTATTTTTTATGGATTAAGTACAAAATGGAGGGTTGTTGTTTTACTACAACACAACCCTAAACTAAAGTATTAATCTCTTAATCTATCTATGTATTGTTCTTACCCAATGAGGACCACCACTACTATACCAACAAAATATGTATTTAATAAATATACTACTACTACATGTATGTTGTTATGTATACTAGTATAAATATAAACATAATATGTGAGTATATATATTGGTATATATGCTCGCATAATATGTTGTTATATATAATATATGATATCTATATAATATTAGTTTGGTGTATATATATTAGTATATATACTTGTACATATATTGGTATATATATGCTGACATATATATGAACATAATATCAATATATCTATGGGTATATTTACATACACATATACCAAATTTTTCCTATTCAACAAACATTGCATGATGTCTTGTAAATTCTCAAGTATGGAGGAGACATTGGGCTTTCATTTTGAGGCATTTACTACTATCAAATGTAGAAATTTCCCACTGTAGATCACCTGATAATGCAATATACTAAAGCAAAATACTAGATCTACTTCTATAATTAAACTTTGTGGAAGCTTAATCAATTTGAGCTAGATCAATCGGAACACATATAATAGAGAAGAAGAAACCATACACATATGAAACACAGAAGAATACTATGGGGAAAGCCTCAGCTAAAAACTCTGATCTCTGTATTATCATACAAGTGGAAATATGTTTGGATTACACAAATCTTTAGCTCACAAGCTATCCAGCTCTCAATACAATCCCTCTGCTGCTCATAGACAGTCAAAGGCTTCTCACAAACCTTCTCCTATGCCCTCCAAGCCTACTATTTCCTTGCGTAGTTTCTCCTGGGGTCCAATGCTACCACCTGTGTGAATTTACCTCTCACACAACACATTAAACTCAATAGTAACTGCGCAGTCCTGAAGGAGATGATTCCTTCTGCATGGATGAGTTTCCTATATAGGAAAAATCCTCCAACTGATAGTACATTGTCCCTTCCTCTGATCTCAACTGGGTCTCTGACTGAACTGACATGCATCAGTTATTTATGAGATAATATTCAGTTATCTCAAGTGCAACAGTTACATGCATGCATGCATTAACTAACTGAACTCACAATTAATTCCACAAACTATTGGAACTAATCTAACTGGACTTAACTTAGTTAATTGAGCTAACTAATTACAACTCAAAGTACAACTCATCTTGATCTCCTTTAATCAAAGGATATCTTCCTCAATCAATGGAGAAACTGTTGCATGTCTTCACATAGACTTCATGTTTGATTTTATACAGCTAATTAACTCAAGATGAATTAATTAATTATTTTACAAATAGCTTCTAAGATCAATTTCGAATTTTACTTCTCAATTTTAGTTCAGGGACTAACTAAAATTGGAATCTATCCCGAAATACTATTTATAACAATGTTATTTTTAGCATTTCCATTTTTTCATTCCTTGTTGCTATATCCAACACTGGTACTTGAGATGCTATTTATAGCATTTCTATTTTTACCATTTCTTGTTGCCATTTTCAACACTCCCTCTCAACAAGAAACACATTCAACTCGAACCCGATCATGAACCTTTGGAATGTTTTGCATACAACACTTCTCCCAAGTGTTGTTGCTCCAACAACTCTAGAAACAAAAAAAATCTCCCAACTGACCTCCCTGTTAGGCTAGAAACATCCTTTGATGCTAAAGCTTCCTTTGCCACTGACAAGTGCTCCCTCTGTGACCTTTGAGCTGCTGCAACACTCCATGCATCTCGCACCAATGCACACCTCTTTGTGCCATCCTACTCTGGTGCAACACTCCTGTGCCTCTTGCATTGTTGCAGCCTGCTAGCTCTATGTTGTCTTGGGATTCTTGCACTATAGCCCTCTATGCCGCTCCATCCGCATCTGTCTCTACCCACTTAGCCAGTCTTGCTACTCCTCATCGGCGCTTCCGTAGCAAGGTCTAATTAAAGAGGTTGGGTACCTCAATGATCCTGCCCCTATTCCAGCCTTCTTGGGACTATCACTCCACATTGCCCCACCTTCGACCTGGAGGTATGGATGCATGTGATCCCTCTGCCCACTTGGCTCGAAATTCCCCCCTACTGGAGGTCTCTGCATGAGTGGATGCCTCCACTCGGTCTCCTCTCAGCTTCTCTAGTTGTGGCTGCTCCAAAACCTCCTGAAGCTACTTGAAAAATTGTGGCTCCTACACAATTGTCTGAGACTTCTTCTAGCACTGCATGTTGAGAGGTAATTTACTCTCCCTCTCAACCACCAAGTCTCCATCAATTTCCTTGCTCCTTAAGGATTTGCATGCATCTTGAATCTCAAGAGCATACAAGTTCTTGACTCATGAGCCAATTTGCTTCACCTGTCTCATGGTGACTTGTCTAAGGAAAACCTTTCCCTTACTGAAGACTACATCATAGCCTTTGTCTTCTAGCATCGCGATCAATACCAAGTTTTCCTTCAGTCCTGGCACATACTTCACATCTGTCAAGGTAATGCGAGCTCCATGCTCCCTTTGAAAACAATTGTGCCTAGTCTTAAGACACTATACTTTTCATCATTACCCATCGCTATGAGTATCTGGAGATCTTTCTCCTCCAAGGTACTGATCAAACTCTTATCGCCGATCATGTGGCATGAAGCTCCACTGTCAAGAAACCAACCACATCCCACCATGGATGAAACCATGCACGCGAAAAGGGTGAAATCCAACTCGAACTGTGAGGCCAATGCCTCACCTTTAGATCCTTCCTTGGATCCCATCTTGGATTTCTTCGGTGGACAATTTGTGGCAAAATGGCCCACCTCATGACAATGAAAGCATCGCACTTTAGATTTGTCAAACTTCTTCCCACCATAGGAAGAACTCGATTTGGGATGAGAATCCTTCTCCTCCCCTTTCTTTGCCTTACTCGCTAAGGTGCAGTTTTCTTCATCCTCCTTGGATGAAGAACCATCTCTGGTGTTTCGTCTTATCTCCTCCTCCATCAGATCCGACCAAAGTCATTCCTAATCTGGCAATTTCTCTCTTCCATTTACTGAGTCTTGGTAGCTATACTAGCTCTTAGGAATACCGAGGAGAGCAAGACTCTCCATGTCATCATCGGTTGTCATGATCCCTACACTTCCAACCTCATCCCTGCATGTGGTGAGCTTGTTCAGAAATGTAGAGATTGGGTCACCCTTTTCACACTTGATTTTCTGAAGCTTGTCTTTCAGCGCCAACTTCCTCTGATCGTTGTTGTTCTGATATAGATCTTTCAATTTTTTCCACATTGAAAACTGTGTCTCCTTCCCATGGAGACTCAAGACTATGTGGTCTCGAACTCCCTCCAGAAGGATTCTCCTCGCTCTAGCCACACATTTCTTCCATTTTGCCAATTCTATAACACTAGCCGCTGCTAGCTTGGGGACTTCTTGATCAATGAAGTCCTTTAGACCGTTTTCCTCTAATATTGCTTCCATGTGATTCTTCCAGGCTATATAATTCGATCTGCCATCAAGAGCATACTCGAGCCTCAAACTGTTGAACGCCATTAGTGAAATTTGAGATGTGATTAGAATTCAAATTCTATAATCAGGAACTTCAAACTTCGAACTTCTCCCATATTTGTATACTATTCTTCACTTTGGTCACCTTTGCTCTAATACCATGTAGAAATTTCCCATTGTAGATCACCTGATAATGCAATATACTAAAGCAAAGTACTAGATCTACTTCTACAATCAAACTTTGCAGAAGCTTAATCAATTTGAGCTAGATCGATCGGAACACATATAACAGAGAATAAGAAATCATACACATATGAAACACAAAAGAATACTCTGGGGAAAGCCTCAGCTAAAAACCCTGATCTCTGTATTATCATACAAGTGGAAATATGTCCGGATTACACAAAACTTTAGCTCACAAGCTATCTAGCTCTCAGTACAATCCCTCTGCTACTCATAGACAGTCAAAGGCTTCTCACAAACCTTCTCCTCTGCCCTCCAAGCCTCCTATTTCTTTGCGTAGTTTCTCCTGGGGTCCAATGCTGCCACTTGTGTGAATTTACCTCTCACACAACACATTAAACTCAATAGTAACTGCGCAGTCTTGAAGAAGATGATTCCTTCTACATGGATGAGTTTCCTATATAGGAAAAATCCTCCAACTGATAGTACATTGTCCCTTCCTCTGATCTCAACTGGGTCTCTGACTAAACTGACATGCATGAGTTATTTATGAGAGAATATTTAGTTATCTGAAGTGCAGCAGTTACATGCATGCATGCATTAACTAACTGAACTCACAATTAATTCCACAAATTGTTGAAACTAATCTAACTGGACTTAACTCAGTTATCTAAGCTAACTAATTACAACTCAAAGTACAACTCATCCTGATCTCCTTTAATCAAGGGATAACTTCCTCAATCAATGGAGAAACTGTTGCATGTCTTCACATAGACTTCATGTTTGATTTTCTACAACTAATTAACTCAAGATGAATTAATTAATTATTTTACAAACAGCTGCTAAGATCAAATTCGAATTTTACTTCTCAATTTTAGTTCAGGGGCTAACTAAAATTGGAATCTAACCCGAAATACTATTTATAGCAATGCTATTTTTAGTATTTCCATTTTTTTATTCCTTGTTGCTATATCCAACACTGGTACCTGAGATGCTATTTACAGAATTTCTATTTTTAGCATTTCTTGTTGCCATTCTCAACATCAAAAGTGTGAGATTTTCCTTTTCTACTCCCACTTGTAGCTGATTATCATTCCTATTTTTTCACAACTACTTGCATTATGGTCATCACATGTTGATGAAGTGTGATGTTGTTAAATTCAATGCTCTTTCCTTATTTTTAATGAGTTATTTGAGCTAGATATTGCCTTTTCTAATATTAGTATAAGATCTTGTAACCCTAGTAATGATCTAGTAACCAAAATCATTAGTTGTCATATCTATGCACCCCAGGCTGAAATATGTCACATGGTTTTCATTGTTATGTGGCTTGAGATAGATCAATGTTGGTTGGATTGCTCCTATTTTAGACAAGGAAGACACCAACTCACAATTAATGCTCTAGTCAAATGCAGGGTGGTAATGCATACAACACAACAACAACTGAATAATTAATCAATTTCAAGGTTTTGGAAAGTGGCATGGATATTTTCATGCATTCCATGTCATGAAAATATCCTATGCCAAAATACAAGCAATTACCCATGTTAGCGAGAGCTATATTTGTCAATGGCATTATGCCCTACTCTATTTTTGGGATGCAAATAGTTAACAAGTATGTGTGTCCTCAGGAGTTATTCATGGTTCAATACACCCTCCCTATATTATATAACATCTATAATAAGTAAAGGTCAAAGGTCAATGTTTGTAATATTAAAGGATTGGTCAAGAAAGTAGTTAATCTATGTATTACAAAATTGTTCAAATGGTCCAATATGAAGGCCATATGTTGGTGTATATTGTAGTTTGATGACAAGGCATATGTGGATCCATGATAAGTCTATGAAGATTGTCTTTACGATTGTAATGCGAACTTGTGTATTCCTCTTTTAATATAAGTGATGTTATTCTGAGTTTTATTTCATAGAAAATTACTTATACTATAGTTTTCCTTCATAGTGCAAGTTAGTAGGTAGGCCCCCCTACCTAATTCGTGTTGCAAATTCATTGATTTCTTAGTTAGATTAGGCAATTAGATAAATTTGTATTTTTATTTATGTTATGTAGATTAATATTTTAATTCTCTGTAATTTTAGTTCTTGAACTTTCAGATGTTCTTCATTGCAAAAGTGTGGATTCCCTATAGAGGTTAGGCATAGAATGCCAAAGAATAAAAGTGTTTTTTTAAGGAATTGCAAAAATATTTGACGCCTATACAAAAACAAGTACTGTGATCAAAGCTCATATAATGCTTTTGTAAACATAATCTCTATGATCATGCCAACCTGTAGCATTTTACTTTCTTCCTAATTAAATTTTATCTTTTAAGTGTAAAGTGTGGATTCCCCCTATAAAATTTAGGCATTAAAGGTTGAAGAATGAAAGTGCTTCTTAAGGAAACATAGAATCATTTAATTCCTGAATGCCAAATAAAGTGCTACTGGAAACATAAACTCAGTGATCTAGCAAAACTCTCTAGACCTTTAATTTTCAATTTGATAGAATTTTATTTCCAATGCATGGCTTAGAGCATTAGATTGTGAAAGTTCTTTCCTAGTTTGGGAATCATTTATTTACTAGTTCCACACATACAATGTTGGTGTTTATAAGTTGACCACAAATTGACAATTGATTATAATGGAATTTAAGTAAGTAAATTTCTAAGTAAATGAGGTTGTATACAATCAATTTTGCACAACCTCCTCAAACCAAAATAGGTTACTATAATGTGAGGTTCCTCAAATGTATTGTGGATAAACTCTTGAAAATTAAGGAAACATCTTTAAATTTAAGAATAGGAGGTGGCACAAAATCTATTTTAAATATCCTTCTCAAAAATCAATTTGAATGACCTCCTCAAACAAATTTTATGTGGATAAACTTTTGAAAATCTAGGAAACCCTACAAATTTAAGGATAAAATCTTAGTAGGAGACATGCCTATGATAACAAACACCTTTTAATAAAAAAAAAAGGCACCGAAAGACTCATTCTTCCTAGCCATCTTAAAAACTCTGAACTTCAAATAATCTTCTCAAATTTGATGAACATGTCTATAGTATACCTACTATATATTATCATAATGTAATAAAAAAATATCATGTAATAATTGTCCTATAGCTAATTATTATTACATATTAACCAAAAGTGACAATTGGTTAAGAACATGTATTTCTTCCTAAGATGTAAAAGGCTTACATCTAAAGAGGTTTTCCCACAAAGCTATGAAAGATGTATATATATGAAAAGATGTATATATATATATATATATATATATAGAGAGAGAGAGAGAGAGAGAGAGAGAGAGAGTTATATTCTTAAAGTTAAATGTATAATGTTTACATATTTAAAATAATGAATAATATTTGTCTATATTTAAATATTAATATTTTTAATGGATTTGTTAGAAAATTTAGAAAATAGTTGATATATTCTCCATGATAAAACATTTTCAATATTCACTGGTATAGAATCTATCAACTTTGGAGGGATTAAATTTTTATGTGGTAATTTCTTTTAGAGTGTAGTAAAAAAAAATTAATGCTTTAAATTGCATTTTTAATGTATAAATAGATTCAACACCTTGAAAATCTTCTTGAATTGAAGACTACATAACTTAAACTTACAATTTCAACAAATCTTTACTATATTTCAAATGACCCAAAAATATATGCCAAAGGAACCAAAGTATATAATAGTAGGATTAATTAAAACATTATGAGCATTTTGTTATTCAAATATTTTATTTATAACCCATTTTTTATTTTTTATTAATATATTTTAAATGCCATTAATATATTTTAAATATCACACGTTAATTTTATATTAAAAATTTAACGTATTTTTTATTATTTTTATAGGAAATAATTGATTTTTTTTACTTTGAATTATTTATTCTCTTTGTGCATTTAAATATCTTACGGAAATCCCCTATTGTGATATATTTTTACTATATCTTTCGCGTTGTAATGTCAATAATAAATATTAATATTTTACCAGCCTAGATCCATCTTAACTCTGGATCTACCAAGTCCGAGAGAGATCAAATCCCTTTCCTCTCTGAGAGAGGTTTGCATATTAAGAGATTTGATCAGGGATCAAATCTCTTTTCGCTCTAAGAGAGGTTTGCATATTAGGAGATTTGATCCCTCTTTACATGATCATAAGTTAAGATGGATCTACCAAGTGTCGAGAGAGGTCAATCCAGGTGAGAGTAAGATTATTGATATTTTACCAACCTAGATCCATCTTAACTCTGGATCTACTCTCTTTTCGCTCTGAGAGAGGTTTGCTTATTAGGAGATTCGATCCCTCTTGACATGATCAGATGTTAAGGTGGATCTACGTTGATTTAATTTTCTACTCTAGATAGGCTATTTTCCACATGAATACCATGGATTAATGCCATTAGCCATTTTTATTTTTATTTTTATTTTATTTTTACAAGGTTATTTTTATTTCTATTTTTTTTTATTTTTATTTTTCCTAGTTAAAATGTTTACATTACATTATATTAAAGCTTTATTTTTATATAAATTTGACTTAGTCAAAATGTTAAAATTACAACATTTTGCCACTTAGCTAAATAATGTTTTTAATTAAATCTAACCAAATAGATATATTCACTTTTGATTTTAAATGTAATCGACATTGTTTTTTATTTTTAACATGTTTTATTTTTATTCTATAAAGTATAAGTGTGTAAAATGTAGCTCTTTATACCATAATCTTTTTTTATTCTAAATTACTTTTATCACTTTTAAAATTAATATAAAATTATATTATTTTACATTAACATTAAAATATTTTATTAGAATGAGAGTGAAAATTCTTACTACATCTTTTAGTTGTTATAATTTTTTTAATTAAAACTAACTGCTAATTAAATAAATATATTTATTTTTATTTTTAATTACCATCGATATTTTTTATTTAGAAAATATCTTTTTATAGTCCACTCTAACTTGAACATTGGATCCATCACACATTTATCTCATAATCACATGGACCCCAATAACTTATAAAAAATTGAGGGAAAAATCAAATTTTATGAAAATTTAATATTAGAAATAATATTATTTTTTAAATTTTAAAATATTTATGAATTAAAATTATATATATATATATATATATATATATATATATATATAGTCTAAGATAATTATTAACACCAACGAACGAGAATATTAATAACAATTAAATTTATAAATAATACTTTACCTTTCCATAAGTCTAAACCAATCATTTTATAAATTTTAAATAAAAATTTCTAGCAATTAAAAATAAATTGACTGAGCACCATTTCGCTGTGTTTTTGCTCATAGGCTAGGACCCGCACTGTAAGGTCCTTGAGCGTGAGAACGTTCGGGCACCGGGCGAGTCACCGTGCATGATGGGCGCGCGGGTGAACGACGGGCGCGTGGGCGGGCGCGCGGGCGGGCGCGCGGGCGCACGAAGTGGGCGCGGGCTGCACGACGGGCGGACGAGGTCTGCACGACGGGCGGGCGCGGCGACACGGGCATGCGACGAAAGACTAAACAACAATGCAACGATACATGGAGCGTTGCGACACTTAACAAAAATGCGTGGAAACGATGGGAGTTTATACCTTGGCGTGAGGAGCCTTGCACGAAGGCAAGGCCGACTTACATGATGCACATTGGGGGCGTGTGTGGAAGCATGTTTGTGGGTCGGCTGGAGTGCCACCTCCCATGCTAACACATGTATATATTACTCTTGCGCAGATTCAATTGGAGCAAGGAACTCGCACTTGGAGCTCGCATTACAAGAGAGGTAAAGGGGTAAAGTGTGCAGTACATAAGTGGAATGCGCATAGCTCATGTGCAGTTCTAAAAGGACGCAGGTTGATCTTCACTTAGAGCCGGTTGTGGGTTGGGTGAGGTGCGCCCAAGATTATTCTAAGTGCTGTTTTGTGCCGGGTTTGGTTAGAGTGTCTTGGTGACTCAGGTGAGCACCCACTCTTGTGCAAAACGTGCACATGTTCATTGTAAAAGGCTGATTTGCCTGTGTTGTAAAATATTCTAAGTATTGGCTTGGAGCTTGCCAAGCATTACTTGTATGATTGTATTATGAAGAAAGATTGCTTATAATATATATTGTCGGGCAGACTTGTTCGGGAGTTGCCCCTCCCCTTTATACTGTGCAATTGTTATTGTCTTTTATAATTGCTATGGATAATGAATGAGTATGGGCTTCATTGGTATAAAGGATAAATGCATGTTTACTTGGTTGCGAAACACAAACTAAGTAAGGACAAGTGAATTAGGTGTAGTCCATGAATGTTAGTATTGGTGAAAGAAAGCGTTTGGTGGTGCCGCACCTCGCTATAAGCGGTTGGAAGACTACCGCAGGTGTAGGGGCGTGACATGTGGTATCAGAGCTCGGTTTGAGCTGGTGTTGGAGCAAGGTTTGCTCGTAAAGGTTTGAAGCCATAGAGCAGGGTTGCTCGTGACAGTGGAAAGGGTGCTTGCAGGTGAAGGAAACCATTTCACACAAGTGGAACAAGGGTTGGTTCTAATTGCAGGTGACTTGGTGAAGCTGTTGGATGGTCGAAACTAGATTGCAAAGGAGAAAGAAGCTGTTAGAGATGGCAGCTGAATCTCAGGCTGGGTCTAGTCATGTTGTGAAGGATACTACTATTGGGTTCATTGAAAAGGTGTTGGAAAAGATGGAGGATATGGAGACTTCTTGGGATAAGAAGATGGACTTGTTCGCTAAGGAACAAGAGGCCAATTCAAAGATGAAGGAAGAGCTCGATGAACTCCGAACACAACATGATGAACTCCAGACACAATATGAGTACACTGATCTTATGTGTACACAACTTGAAGTAAGGGTCAAGGAGGTTGAAGAAGCAAGGGATCAGGGTCTTGCAGAGATCGTGAACTTGAAGAAAACTCTTGACGAAGCCAAGGATGAGATCTCGGTGTTGAAGAAGGCCATGAGACATAACTTAGGTGGAGGAGTGCCTCATGTGAAGGTCAAGGAACTGGAATCTTATGATGGTACAAGGAATGCAAAGACTCTTGGCAACTTTCTATGGGACATGGAGCAATACTTGGAACGGTTGGGTCTATCTGATGATGAGACAAAGGCCAAGGTAGCTGGTCAGTTCTTAACAAAGGATGCTAAGATGTGGTGGCGAAGGAGGTTGGATCAGATTGCCAATGGTAATGCTGATGACATTACTTCATGGGATGACATGAAGAAGGCTTTGCAGACTCATTTCAGTCCTCAGGATGAAACATGGGAAGCAAGGACGAAGATTAAGTACATAAAGCAGACCGGGAGCCTACAAGCATATCAGCGAGAGTTTGCAAGTGCAGCTCTGGAACTTCCTGACATGGCGGAGAGGGACAAGGTGTTCAACTTCATTATTGGGTTGAAGCCTTGGGCACGCAATGAAGTGAAGAGGCAGAAGATTAGGACACTTGAAGAAGCTTTTGCTGCTATTGACAGGTTGGTGGAGCATTATGATGAGACTTCTAATGATAGGAAGAAGAAGTCCGATAAACCGAAAGACAAGAAAAAGGATGATGCTTCGAAATCGGATGATAATTCGAAGACGAAGAAAGCCTTGAAGTGTTGGATATGTGCTGGACGACACACGGTGAAGAATTGTCCTTCTAAACCAAAGGTGGCTGCTATTGCACAATCCGATGTGAGGAATGAACGTGCTTCTGTGGGGATGATGCAGATACTTGGTGCTTCTGCTACTACAGAGGTGGTCTCTAGGAGAGATCCTGAGAGGAACAGATTGGAGTATGTTCGAATGAAGGTTGGAGGTGCTGATATACTCACTATGGTGGATAGTGGGGCTTCTCACAACTTCATGGGTGAAGATACTGCGAGAAGGATTGGGCTGAAATTTGTACCAGCAAAGGCACAAATGAAGACAGTGAATTCTCCTCCTATTGAGATTCTTAGTATAGCTGAGAGGGTGGACACTACACTGGGTGAATGGACCGGGAAGGTTGACTTCACTATAGTGCGGATTGATGACTATGAAGTTGTATTGGGGATGGAATTCATGAAACAATTTGATGCTATGATTGTTCCACATTTGAAGAAGCTCTACATTTATGATGGAAGGGAAGATGTGTGTTATATACCTAGGGGGGATAATATGGGGTACCAAGGGAGGTACCCAAGGTAATAATGTAATAATGGGATGGGCCATCGTAATAAATAAGGTGGTTAACCCATATCATGTAAGGGACCACAAGTAGTTAGTAATAATGTAATGGGCCCATGGTATTAGTTGATGGTATGAGGGAACCATGGTAATGACCCATGGTATTATATGTATGAGGCCTATATAAAGGCTAGAGACTCCAAGTCAAGGAAAATAGTCAAGGAATATTGTATGAACAAGCATATGGCTTGTGGAGTGTTCTCCTTCCTTAAGGAGTGAATGTATGGTGTTGCCCTACCTTAAGGGTTTGATATCAATAAAGAAGCATTTCTATCTATTTCTATCTTGTTATTTTTGGGTTATTTCTATTATCATAATATCTTTGGGTTAGATTTATAACAAGTGAATGTATGGTGTTGCCCTACCTTAAGGGTTTGATTAATAAAGTGAATCATTTCTATCTATTTCGATCTTGTTCTCTCTTGGGTTATTTTCTATTCTCATATATTTTCATATCAGATCTATAGTATTTCCGGATCAGAGCTACAACAATGTGCCCATTGGTGTGCCAACCATTGGTGTGACAAGGCCTGATTATAAATTGGGAGTGATGCAAATGGAGGATAAGGAGAAGGTGAACAAGCGGTTGTCTAATGTTGAGACAAAGCTTGTGGAGCAGTCATTGGTCATTAGATCACTTTCAGATAGCATCTTGGATTTGTCAAGAAGGCTAGAGTTGGTTGAGGATGATGATGATGATGAGGAGGTGTATGTGAGGCCGGATGTCCAGAAGGAAGACCGGGTTGCTTATCTACAAAGGATGGAGATTGAGGATCCTGACAGATGGATTGAGTTGATTAGTGAGGGAGAGCCTTCAGGCTCTACTCCCTCTACATCTTCTTAGATGGATGAAGAAGATGGGGCTCATTGTTAGCTGCTCATGGCAGTGAGTCCTTAAACATGTTGAGCAGGTATGATTGATGGTGCAGGGATGGCTTGGCATCAAGCATCATGACATGTTACAGATGGATGGAGTTTCCATGGACCTGAGCATGGATTATAGAGATAGATTCTTGATGAGTCAAGGATGTGGTAGGATGTTTGAGGAACAACTGATGATGACATGAGGATGTTCACTCTCATGGATTGAGCGTGATGGTTGGATTAGCTACCCAACTAGTTCAGACATGGGGTCGCAAAGTGTACAGAGATGTGTTGACATTGTGCTGGAGTATCATGACAGAGGTTCACATGGTGACACATGATGAGGTCGACACGAGAGGTTGCAGTGTAGATTGTGGCAGAGGGGTCGATGATCATGGATCGAGATGATGTCTGATGGAGGACATACCGTAGAGGTGTATACCTTGGTATGGATTATCTTGGTGGCAGTTGGTCACAAAGGTGAGACATGATGGAGATGGATTTCTACATATGTTGCAAGGATGCATGCCTTATGTGGAGGAGTTGACATCATGGATAGTGATGATCTTGGTGGATGACTACCGGGATGGTATGTTGTCGAGGACGCCAATGATTTCAGGTGGAGGAGGATGTAAGGTCCTTGAGCGTGAGCACGTTCGGGCACCGGGCGAGTCACCATGCACGATGGGCGCACGGGTGAACGACGGGCGCGCGGGCGCACGAAGTGGGCGCAGGCTGCACGACGGGCGGGCGCGGCGACACGGGCATGCGATGAAAGACTAAACAGCAATGCGACGATACTTGGAGCGTTGCGACACTTAACAAAAATGTGTGGAAATGATGGAAGTTTATACCTTGGCGTGAGGAGCCTTGCACGAAGGCAAGGCCGACTTACATGATGCACATTGGGGGCGTGTGTGGAAGCATGTTTGGGGGTCGGCTGGAGTGCCACCTCCCATGCTAACACATGTATATATTACCCTTGCGCAGATTCAATTGGAGCAAGCAACTCGCACTTGGAGCTCGCATTACAAGAGAGGTAAAGGGGTAAAGTGCGCAGTCCATAAGTGGAATGCGCATAGCTCATGCGCAGTTCTAAAAGGACGCAGGTTGATCTTCACTTAGAGCCGGTTGTGGGTTGGGCGAGGTGCGCCCAAGATTATTCTAAGTGCTGTTTTGTGCCGGGTTTGGTTAGAGTGTCTTGGTGACTCGGGTGAGCACCCACTCTTGTGCAAAACGTGCACATGTTCATTGTAAAAGGCTGATTTGCCTGTGTTGTAAAATATTCTAAGTATTGGCTTAGAGCTTGCCAAGCATTACTTGTATGATTTTATTATGAAGAAAGATTGCTTATAATATATGTTGTCGGGCAGACTTGTTCGGGAGTTGCCCCTCCCCTTTATACTGTGCAATCGTTTTTGTCTTTTATAATTGCTATGGATAATGAATGAGTATGGGCTTCATTGGTATAAAGGATAAATGCATGTTTACTTGGTTGCGAAACAAAAATTAAGTAAGGACAAGTGAATTAGGCGTAGTCATGAATGTTAGTATTGGTGAAAAGAAAGCATTCGGTGGTGCCGCACCTCGCTATAAGCGGTTGGAAGACTACCGCAGGTGTAGGGGCATGACACGCGGGGACGGTGTAGCGCAGTAGGTTCAATTGAATTCCATATCTCGACTCTCGAGCTCCCCAGTAGACGAGGTGGAGACAACGACCGATTGTTGACGTACGTACCACATTTATAGATGATAAGACTACAAAAGTTTGCGGACCATAAACAATTACGGAAGGTCAACAGACGGAGATGGAGAAGTGGGCCAAACAACCACGTAAGTAAGTGATGAGAATCCGCAATTGGGATCATGGTTGTCGTTAGACTCGGTCCTGGGCAAGTTGTTGTTTGTTTTTTATGTTCGATTACGTATGAGGCCATATTGAAACCAGCCCCTTGACTCTAGCCAACTTGTTTATTTTTCATTTTTTTAAACCTATTTCTCACAAAATACGGTTACTTATGAGGCCATATTGAAACCAGCTCCTTGACTCTATCCAACTTGTTTATTTTTTATTTTTTTTTAAATCTATTTTTCACACAATATTAGTGGGATTTTTTGCAAATCGATTCTAAACACCAAAACTTGAGAGGTCGGAATTGGTGATGAGACTTGACGCCTCCAGAGATTTGAACACGAGTGAGACTCTTTGCAAATCCATTTCAAACACTAAAATTCCATAAAAAAACAATTGATGATAAAACTAACGCAAAAAAAAAAAAAACACTATTTAATATTGCATGTAAGGTTCACGAAGAAAGATAATGAAATTAAAGTTGATTTTCCATTTATATAGAATCTACATTGCTCAGGCAATTACTGCGACTTTAATATAGATGTACGCTCATTCCTCACTCTCATTCACATTGACACTGAAAAATTATACGATTTTTCGTCGGTAACTACTTCTTATTCATGGAGTAAAAAAATTCATTGGTTAAATATAATGTAACATTTGCCCAAGTAAGTAGTTTCTGTGTGACTACACCTTGATGTCAAATATTTGTCCCAACTGGTCAGTAACTATTCGCCAATTGTGGTTTAATAGCTGTCTATTGGTAATTGCTACGGGTCAATGATAAGCTATAGGATTATTAATCTTTAGTTGTAAATTCCCACAAAATTGTCATTAACTACATATGTCCATCACAGGGGAAATAGGCTATAGATAAAACAACAATTTGTCTTAATAACTTGGTAACCAGTCGGGGGACCTTAGTTGAGCCCATTTTTTTGGCCTCTTCATACTTGAAGCAAAAGATTATCTTTTAAAGGATATTTAGTTTTAACTTTCCCTGTTCTTAGAGTCGGCCCTTTTTGGCAGCTGAGTAATTACTCGTCAATGGAGGGAGTGCTATATAAGCCTCACTTTAACCATCTTTTCAGAGAGAGAAACAAGTTAAACAAGAACTTTCAATCCCATAAGAGATCTATCTTCAAAATTCTAGGAATTTCCATGAGGACAGGACAATGTGTTTGATTGATATACATCTAGATAAATTACTGTAGCTTTATTTTTGGTTCAAACAGAGTCCCTCTCATTAAGGTTTCCCTTCCCCTCTGTTTAAGATCAAGCAAAGCAATTGACGGCCTTCAACCTGAAATGGTATAATTTTTTATCCTCTTCTGAGAAAATTATTTCCATTACTTGTAAGGTCAAAGCATTTCAGTGCATTTCTTCTAAATAGATGTTCCTAGGCATCAACACTACAATCAGAAATCTCTTCATTTCTCTATAAGAAATTAGTAATAATAATGAGGAAACAAAAGCAAAAATGGGCAGATGAGGCCATGATGCAATACAAGAAAGAGATGAAACAATACAATAAATCACATGTGAAGGAGCAGCAAGAACAAATACAATGACAAATCTTAGTCGACCATGATGAAATGAAATTGGATGGATCTCATCCCACTCCAACTACCAACTCATAAATGAATGTTCATTCATTTCAATTCATTGTTCTGTGAAATATTGCTGACAGTTAGGTCTAGGCAATAGGCTGAGGCATGTTCAACGATATTAGTTTAATACTTTGTAATCGTTATTGATGGATACCTCAAGCGGATAGTTTTGGCTATAAATGCCTTTTTACGTTGCTTTTTTTTCTATTTTTTTAATATGATTTTTGTTGTTTCACTCGATGTAATCATGTGAGTTAATATCTACAAAATGTGAAAAAGTGCCCATGGGTTTTGCTGGGAAAGAAAATGAAACAAATTTTATTTTTTTGACTTTTCCATTTTATGAATGAGTCTTTATTAGATTAAAAGAGCTATTGATGTGCATATGCTTTTGCAATAGCTTATTTGATTATATAATGGAGTTTGAGTTAGTTATGTCACTGGTGTAGAATGCAAGCTCAGTTATTTGCATTATACAAAATCTAGTGTGAGTAAAAAGATTTGGACTTAAATAACAAAATCTAGAGTGAGTAAAAAGATTTAGATTCAAATAATTTTTTGATATTAAAAGTGGTGTCATTATTCTTATCTGATAATATTTGAATGAAAATGTTGTACTGATTTTATCACTTTTTATATGTAGATATATGACTTAAAGTAGTTGAAAGTTGGGAAAATGCTTGTAATAAAGTTTCCATACAAAATTGATAAAAGTTCTCTGGATAAAATTTGTGTATTTTGCTCCTTCCCAAACACCATGAGGAAGACAAAAATCAATACCATCATCATTATCATCTATGTTAGCATCTTATTACTGAGTTCCTCCCGCTCTACTCTCCTTGGGTAGAGGCATTTAATTGTAAACTAGAACACCGAAGTTTTCAATGTAATATAAATGGCAGTCAAGATGATTTTAGTGGTTACTGCTTGAGACCCATTGTGGGGCGTGGGGAATAAGTCACTGGGCTCTAGGACTTCTAGAAGATCGATCTTGGGACTAGTGACAATGTATGGCAGACAAAAGACAGCAGGTGTGACACACATGGGGCAAGGTCTATCAACACTTTGTGTTGATGCATAGGTTGTGAGCAGTGTGTTTGCCTTGTGACATTTACATTGGAGAGTTTGGCGAACCTTATGCAAATGCATTTAACGATGGACTTTGTTTGTGGCAAGATCATCTTTGGAGATCTTGTATTCCTTAAATGTACCAATAAACCTTAAAAACAATTGCTAATTATAATATAATAGACTTACCTTATTACTAACCTTACACCTTTTTAATTTCTTGAAGACTTTTTAACTCCTCAAGTATCCCCAAAAAAAGCTAATGACACTGTTTCAATTCTCCTCTTACAGGCTTTTTCATGTTTTTTAAAATAACTCATCCTATATTTTTTTGCAATGGGCTCTGTATCTTTAAAATTTAACTCTCTTTCGGATTAAATTTACAATATTAAATCTTTGGTTTTTAAAAAATATTTTATAAATAATTAAAATTTAATATTAAATGCTTTACGAGAATACACTATTATAATTTTAAATGGATGGAAACTTAAAAACAAAAATCATAAATGAAAAAGTTCCTAAAAAAAATATGAATGGATTAGCGTATAACATCTAACATTTATGGATTTGACATTCTAATTGTGCAGCTATTCTTTTAGTCATTTCAGAAAATTTAACAAAAGTTTAAAAATTTAATATCATATTAAAGAATTAATAAATATTAAACTAAAACCTATGCTTACTAATTTAGGGTGTTTTTTATTCCAATTTTATGATGAAAATATAAATGATTATAACTAAATTAATTAAAAAACTAAATTAAAATATGAATGGCCAAGCTAAGGTTTTTTATTTATTTTTCTATTAAATGAATCTAAAAATTACTTTTTTAAAATATTAATTAGATTGGCATGAAGAAAGTAGTTACACGGTGCCTTAGACTCCAGCCACTCTCAAAGTATCTTAAATACAATTTGAACATTATTTTAATGGAGTTGTTTTAGTGTGATTTTTTGGAAAAAATTTTGGTGGATATTTGGTTGAATTTTCTAGTTTAATTTTTTTAAAATTTGGTCGAAATTCATTGAAATCACAAGATTGATAAGTAATTCCTGCACAAGATAAGTGCCTTAGAGATTTTTCATGTTGCTGAATTCATATATACAATCAAAAAAACTAATTTAATTAATACAAATTAAAATTTCAACTCAAAATTTTCCACTGATTCTGACACCAAAAACTCAAAAAATCACAGTATAGAGCACTCGCATTTTAATCATTAAAATAAAAACATAAATATACATTAAAAAAACATAAATATACATTAAAAAAACATAAATATACAGAATTCCTTCTCAGGCTGCATGCATTCCATCTCATCATGACAGCTGGTGGAAGCATCTAGGTTAACTTTCATTGCGCGAGGGTCTGCACATTTATACCGTCGGCCGCACGCTACAAAATATATCAAGTTCAGCGCTTCAATAGTTGACAAAAGCCAGTAAAAATATTCCAGATGGCCGCGGTTTAGATTGTCTTCCAGCCAGTCCGGTCGCCCGTCGCGGCCGGTAGTATTGTGAACGACACTGACAATCGTAGCGCTCAAATAATGCCCCAACGCAGCTGTACACGAAGACATCGCTATGGCCGTGCTGCGCATCGTGGCCGGAAACTGATCGTAAAAGAACTCCAGGTTACCGACCGTATGGAACGCTTCTGCAAGACCGGCGATGCAAAACTGGGGAACAAGCCACAGCGCAGAGATACGAACGATGGCCGACGGCTGGTCCGCGAGGCCATGGCTTAGCGCAGTGCGCCTTCTTTTCACTTCGACTAAACCAGCGACGAGCATAGATAATGCCGAAATGAAGAATCCGATCCCCACTCTCTGAAACATGGTGATCCCCCTATTATCTTTTGTAACGCGCCTGGCGATGGGTACTACTACCCTGTCGTAGAATGGCAGCCATGCGATGAGAACCAGCACGGAGAAGACCGAGAACGACCCCGCGGGAATTTGAAAGCCCTTGGAGCCAAGCCGCCGGGCCATGCTTAGGGCCTGCAGAACGGAGAACGTGTGTTGCTGCGAGTTTGTGATTTGATTTGCGATTCCGCAGGAGAATATGGGTACTGTTCTCATAATGGATTTCAGTTCCTTCACTGGGGAGGAGCCATCAGCCCGAATGTCGCCTTCAGTGATGATGGCGGCTTTGTTGAAGAATCTGGTGATCACATGAACTCTAAAAGTTAGAACCTTGGCCTTTCCAAAAATCAGACAATGGGCTAAAATCAGATATCACAATAAGGTAAATAAGTAGTGTTCATCAACCTGAACTGGTTCGTAGGTCTCGGCTTCAAACCGGTTTGCTCGCCATGGTAAAGCTGTGAAGAATCAGATGGCGGCGGTAGGCTGCGCTTTCTTATGGATGCCACAATCAACTGGGCGAAGCCAGTAAAAGCGCTGCCCCGGGGAACTTCATGGCGATAAGTCCGCCGGCCGAGAAGAAAGAAGCCGGTTGATATAACCATGAAAGCAATACATATGCCGAACCCGATACCCCAGCTGACATTACTTTGAATATACACAATAACAGTGAGGGACACGATGAGGGCCAGAGAGCTGGAGAAGTAATACCAGTTGAAAAAGCTTGCACGCGTTTCTTTCCCTTCTCTCCTTCCTGCTCGAACTGATCAGCCCCGAAGGCCATGTTAGAGGGTTTTACCCCGGCAGAACCGATGGCCTTGAATGCGAAAACTAAAACCAGGAGCAGAAATTGCCCGGCAGAATCTCTCTCACATCTCTTCAATTTCTTCTCGACGGCGCTGCAGGCAGATGGCCGTAATCGAGGGATCACAGCCGTGGCCGTTAGAATGGACATTCCCTATCAATCAAAGACACACAAGAAAATTTAGTTCAGAGATCCAAAAACCAATTAGTGCAATAATTTGATCAGATCAAGCCGCTCGCTTCAAACCAGTAGATATGAGAAGCAACCGATGATAATCGCCCAAAATCTGCCGAGGTACGAATCTGCCAAAAAGGCGCCGGGCAGAGTTGCGAGGCTCGTGGTTCCGGACCATATATTCAACATATTCGTAGCTGCCACTTTCTTCATGTTGTATTTCGTTACCAGGTAAACCACCATGTTCGAACCCAAACCGGCCACTGCCAGTTTCTCGCAGGCCTCGTTTCCTGCACCCCAAAATAAGTTAAACCGGCGACTGTAAGATGCACCTACAGCTTTTCTGTAAAACAATGAAATAAAAACTACAGCTTTTTACCTATTATGAAAGGCATGGTTTTCCATCCTCCTGTCGTCCTCGGCTCTTCGTCTTTCTGCCTCTTTTCGTCTGCAGCTTCCGCCTTCTCATTGCCGGCCGCCCGTCCAAATGTTGCAAAGCACAAATTGAAGTGATGAATTATTGCAAAACTATCATGCCGTTCATTCCGTTGAGGGCGGGGTGATTCGTACAGTTGCAGAGCTTGGGCTCCTGTTCTCTGTTCTGCCACTGCCATGGCTTGCCACTACTCATGTGAACGTACCCACGTGGCTTTATAGTCTGGAAAGCAGAAAAGTTCGGTCTGCATCAGCAAACACCCGCCCACAGTTCTGCTTTGTGCCCCTCTAGATATCTAATATTTGACGAATAGTGGATGATAGAGCCTTTTCTGATCATTTGCTTCTGTTTTGTGCTCTCGCCAGTATCGAATATTTCAGGATCAGTGGATGATAGAGCCTTTTGTGATCATTTGCTTCCTTTTTAGGGGTATTGGTGATTATAAAGGTGACCACTATTGTTTTGCTGATCATCTGTGATTCGTCAATTCTTATTTTACTTTTCTTGTCCGCATGTGGTCAAACTTTAATTCTTATTTTACTTTCCTGGTCTACCTGCCGTCAAAGTTGATTTTGATTTACTTTTGTTCCATTTGAGATTTTTTTTTTTGAGTTTATTAGTTTAATTTCTCTAAAATCTGATGGGAATTTATTAAAATTATAACTTTGATAGGTAACTCATTCACAATCAAAGTTCCTCTAAATCTATATAAATGGAAACCTCTAAATCCATATAAATGGAAATGAAATGAAATGATATTTTAAGGTCCACGAGACTAAAAATAGTCTATGAGGCCATTGGTTCACTGTTTTCCGCTTTTTGCAATTCAAACATTTTCGGCTTCAAATTGATGATGAGCTGACCCAACCTTCTAACAATCCCCTTGCTAAAAAGACACAGCTAAGAAACTCATGCTAACATGTTCTCATAACTTTCTGTGATGTCTTTGAATGCATTGCATTCCAAAATGAAATGTTTTTCTGATTCCACCACCCCACACGTGCAAAATGTACACACCCGTTCCTCCCAAGCTTCTTTAGGCCTTTTCCACGGTCCTGTTTCACACTGAAGTTGATGAGAGTTGGTCCTTAATTGAGCAATAAGAACCTTTGGCCTCCACCAAAGGTTGAATTCCTTAATGTAGTACTTCTTCTTTCTACCCAACTCTTTTCCCCATGCCTTTTTACGAAACTTCTCCATAATAAAATTTTTAACTCCTTGTTATTTGTGGGACAAGCATTGAGGTAGATATTCCATTTTTGCATCCATGTGTAGTTTTGTTTTATCATATTGTCTTTCTTTCACTCATGCCTTCATTGAAGATAACATTAGGCCATGTACCTACTCCCATATGTTCAATTCTTTTTAGATATCTTATGAGCCGCACCATAGCAATTGCTTTGATGGGAGATTCTCCTGTTTCACTCATCATTATCACATAAGATACTGAAATTTTTATTTTAAACTTGCTCGTGATCAAGGTTTTTTGAATTTTCTCAATTTGTTTCCATTTTGAGATGAGGGTGCTACTAACCCACAATTCACACCCATATAGCATCACTACACAAAATAGGAGTCCAAAAAGCACTTTAATCATTTTCCAATCCCATAACTCTGCCTCTCTACATCTGTTTTGAAGAGCATATAATGCTTTCCACCCTCCTAAACTTCTCCTCTTTCTGCAGTCCTTTGTTGTTGAAATCATTCCCGAGGTACTTGTACTCATTTACTTCTTCAAGAATGTTGTCTTCAAAGAAGAAAGTATGTTGGTTCTGCTTCCTTTTATTAGAGAAAATCATTATTTTGGTCTTGCTAAGTTTCTACTTATTGACTTGCAACCCCACTGCTCTACACAAATGCTTCTTATAAGTGCATTTGCAATCCATGGACCGATTTAGAAATCAATACAATATCATCAGTGTATAAAAGAAGCTTTATCACAAACTCCACCAACCGAGCACCATCTCCACCTTGTAGATTTAGCCACTCTTCCAATTTACCAATATATAAGCCAAAAAGAGTAAGGGATAAAGGGATGTCACTTACAAAGTTTTTTGAAATATGTGCTGAGGTTATAATTTTGACTTTTACCTCTTCATAAAGTCTATGAATAGCGGCTCTATAATGCACAGGAATTTCAATTTCTTCCATTCTACGCCACAACTTACTCCTTGTTCGTCCTCCCAAACCTTTTCAACAATGTGTCTCAACGTGATACCATGATCCACTATAGAATGCTTAGGCCCAAAACTCGCTTGTCTTCTTGCCCTTTTTTCTTTTATTTCTGCCCACTTACTAATTCTTTTTTCTACCATGCTGCTAAAAAGCTTTGCAAACAAAGAATTGATCATAATTTTTCTATAGTTGGATGTATTATTAATGTCTCCACTTTTAAAAAAGGTATTACTAGGCTAGTTGTCGAGTCCCTTGGGAATCCTTGTTGAATGAAGTTGTTGAATATTTCTATGATGTGCGGTGTAAGGACATTCATTCCCCATTTTAAATATTCTATTTGAAGTTCAACCAAGTCCTTTGTCTTTCCTGTTTTCGACTTCTTAATTCCGTTCTCCACCTCTTGCAACATGAAGATATTTGAAGTTGTGTTGATCCTAGAGGGGGCTCCGCCTTAGATTATTTGTCATAGAGTTGCCTTGCATATTCAAACCATTGATTGACTATAATATTAATTTCATTTTTCTTCTTCTTTGTTTACAGTTCTTGCCAGAAAAGCTTTGGATTATTCTTGCTTAAATATATTAACTCTTCTCTCCTTGTTTGCATGAACTCATCGTTTTTCCTTTTTAGTATCTGCTTATATAACTTACATTCATCTTCTCCTTTCCTGCCTTTTTCAAGGTTCTCCTTGCCATTTTGCATTCCTCATCAAACCAAGCATTTACATGAAAACAATTTTATTCTGATTTCCTATTTTTTTCTCTTTTTCACTTCTCAAGTGCACTTTGAATTATATTTGTTAACTCAGGACTCTTGAAACTTTGGAAACCAGTTTTCTCCTTCTAAATTAATCTCTCTAACATTGTCTTGAAGATAGTACATTCTTCTTGTGGTAGAAGAATTTTGCTCCTTGATAGTGATAGTTAAAAAAACAAGTTTAAATAACACTAAACACAACTCTTATACCTCCTATATAAAAAGTTGATCCTAATTTACTCTTTCATTTTTTTACTATATACTTCTTCCCAAAAAAATGAATATTTTCAGACATTTAATGAATAATTATCCCATTCAAATTCGAACACTAATTCTCAACCGAAAAAATTCCATTGTATAAAATTCAATACCGATAAAATTCGAGAATACGGGGTTCTTTACCAATACCGGTAAAAATTCAATACTTTACTCATTTGTTTGCTATGTAGTTCTTCTTGATGAAGACGTAGTGTTGTGAGAGGTTTAATGATCATATGTGATTTGTCACTTCTTATTTCACTTCTTATTTTACTGTTCTGTCCCCATGTCAAAGTTGATTCTGATTTGTTTTTTATGTAGTTATTCCTTATGAATACGTGGTGTTGTGAGAGGTATAATGAAAGAATATATATCTTGCAAAATTTAATATATTGATTTTTTTTCAAAATTTGAAAAAATTAAAATAAATAATAATTTTATTTGAAATTTCAAAAAATTCATTAAATATTTTTTTCAATTTTTTTTTTTACTTAAGTCTAATATGAATGCGTGTCTATTTAAGATTATCCAAAAATAATAAGAGACAAAATGCATTTGTATTATAGATTGGAAAAATAAATAAATAATATTTAATAATATGAAGTACAAAACTCATCAAATTTATTTGTATTATAGATCGGAAAAATAAATAAATAATATTTAATAATATGAATTACAAAACTGAATGCTTGAGTTCAATGTAAATAATAGAATATTATATATTAAAAGTAGACTTTAAGTAACTTCCACATACCAAGAAATTTATGGGCCAATCACTATCTCTATGAGGTTGAGATTTATTCAAGAATAAGTGTGTGCATATTAACGGTTGTGGTGAACCACAGATTCCACGTTACTAATCCTTATTTTAATAGAAAATTTCTATAAAAATTTTAATTTTAAAATAACTATTTTTTTATCATCTTGTTTTCTATAACTCGTAATTTTAATTATGAAGATCCTTTCCTATTAAAATAAATCTGAATTCTCTATCCCATGCTACCACTAAAAAGTTTCCATGATTATCTTAGTTCTATTGGTTTGGTGAACAATTTGTTTTTAGCATGGGTTCAAGTGTCCATAAACATGTTGTACACTTGGTAGGTGTGGGTAAGGTGTTATTCTAAGAATTATTCCGCCCAGTTATCATTCTTGTTATTATCAACTTAAATACATTTTAATACTAGATCTATCAAGCTATCAAGTGTTGAGAGTGATCAAATCTCTAGAAGTGTAACTTGTTTCTCAAGTTTTGTGCTCTAAAAGAGGTTTGCACTTATATATATGAGATCACTCTCGACATTTGATATTTATGGGGTTAATATATATCTAGACTTGTTTTAGTGATAGGTGGTTACACAAAATTTATAGAGATCAACATTATGTATATGTAGATATCTAGCATTAATATAATCACTGAAAATTTCTTCACTTCCCTATGTTTATTGAAGATATAGAGTGTAGTACGAGGAATGTCAATGTTAATATATCTTCTTTAATATTTATTATAGTGAAACAATTTGTAGATGATGTGCTATCTCTTTAATTGTTATTTGAAGTGTATACATTGTTGAGAATATGCTTAAAGTTGCAACCCTTGTAAGAGCGAAGAGAAATAATGGACTCTTCTTATGAAAAAACTTAGTTACAAGATATTTTTTCATAGATCCAATCAAATATGGCTTTCATGTACATGTAGTTTCTTAGATTATCATATATAGTGGACGAAATCCTAATTTAAAATGGCCAAGGATAATATCAAATGTTATTTTTTTCTTAACCCCCATACATTAAAATAAATAAGGCATTGCATGCTGGTTAGTAATAATGAACTTTGAATATTTCCTCCGAGATATAAAATATATATATGATTGCTCCATCCAAAAAAAATATTGTTCCAATTATGCATTACATCATGATTCTTATGTCCAAGCATATCAAACTGATTGAAATATATAGATTTAATTTTATGAAAACCACATATAATTTCTCACTCATTATCATACACTGAAATTAGTGCATCTAGTTAGATTGATCAATAATGAAATTAATGAATATCATTCACAATATATTAACCTACATGATAAATTTGTCCCTATACAATCCATAAATGATCTTCCACTCATTCTCATACACTAAAATCAATGCATTAATTATTTAACATGTAACTTTTAGTACAACTCCAAAATTCCTTTCTCATTTATTGAGAATAATGCATCATAGGAATATAGCTTCAAATATATAAGAGCCATGCACCTTACTCAAAATAATATTTCCTAATTATCCTAGGAAATGAAGCACGAACTATCAATAGATAAAGGTTTCAAAGTCTATCTAACTTCACAACAAAATTGACCCTTTTCTTCTTTCTAGCTTGGTGCTTAAGACTTTTTGTATTGTACATGTCTAGTAGGATGGTTGAGTTGAGTAATGCACTCTACCTATTTGTATTCCACTTAGCCATATCAGCTGAAAAAACCACTTAACTATATCAATTGCAAATTCAATTATTGGGGCATCATCACAATATTGTCCTCCATTGAACCATGCTAATAGAAACTTAGTTACTCAAGCATTATTTGTCACCTTAAATGCCTCCAAATTATTATAATTTCATTTTACTGATCATAACTGATTTACTTCTACCTTAACTTAATTTAAACTTATAATTTACTTTCCTTCATATTGCAACTGCAAGTTATTATCTTCAAAGTGTTTCACCCTATATTTACTTTACCACATTGACCACCTATGTGAACATATGTCATTATTCTTCATTGTTTCTTTCATAAAGATATGGTGTTATTCTTCAATTATTTTTTTCAAAGTTTATTACTTGCCACTATTAAAAAATCATGAAATCTAAATACTCTAATTTGGTAATTTACTTCAACGCTTTTAGTAAACATTATTTCAATTTACAAGTACTCCATTGATGTAATATCATGTAGATTTAAAAACACTTCTCAAACTTGTACAAAACATAAACACATCCATGTATTAAATGCTCTATATTTTTTTCAAAGAAAACTTGCATATAATGACAATTGTGTACCTTTCGGAATTGCACTCACCATCCCCTTGTACTTAGTTCTACTAATGATTGAGTATGAAAGAACAAGACACATATGTTATCATCTAGATTGTAATGAGTATTGACATTTGTCAATAACAACATTAAATGTTTATGGTAATGGATGATTTGGTGATTATTAGATGATAATTATCCTGATTAGTCCTTGATAGTACATTTGATACTATATGAACTTATTGTTTAATACACGTGTTGATGTGTTTATGATTTGGATATTAATTCAAATATTTAATGAATCATTAGTATTCTTAATGATGTCTATGAAGTATTAATGACCTTCAATGTTAATTTAATATGATATGTTCTTGTTATGATATGACTAATGGTGTGTGTGTGTGTGTGTTATACACTAAAATTCACACTAGAGCTAGAATTTTCCCTTGCATAAGTAGGGGAAATAAATAAACTATTATGAGGAGGGTTTTACTTAATTTTACATTATTAAATGAATTTCCTACATAATGTTAGGGTTTTGTATCATCGGTAATTTTCTTTAGTCTCATCCCTGTGTAGACTAAAAAGGAGGAAAATGGTAAGAGGAGGCTCATTCTTCATGTGTAGAGTTGGAGAAGAGTAGAGGAGGAGAGGAGAAGAAAAGAAGAGGATATGAATGACATTTTGCTAAAGTATGGTTCAATTTACAAAAAGGAGAAGTAAAGTACAGACACAAACCCCACGGTTGAGACAATGGCACAAAACCTGAGAAGGTATAGACAACTAGAATGCATTTTCTAAGGCATCTCTTATGAAAATTTTGAGGGAAGTAAATCCCCAATAATGGAGGAGAAGTCAAGTCTATTAGCATGTATTACAAGGAAAAAATTGTGGATCTATCAGGAACAAAATTTGAGAAGGAGTTTCAAGTCTACAAGCATGAATTTTAAGGTAGAAATTGTAGATATGTTGCCTGAATTCAGAGGAGGAAAAATTTTGTGAGTGGCACAAATTTCTACGATCTATAAGAGTGATGGAAGTGAGCTTATTTATGACACTATGGGTTTATTTACTAGATCATCACGTGTTATCATCACAGGGACAATTCCATGCACATTTTAGTGAATGGGGAAGGAATTCCGAAAAGAAACACCAAAAATTCCAAGTTATTTTTAATGTTTAAACTATTTCATGATGTTTATCTCAAACATAAATCATCTAGATTATTAATGCTCATATCCTTTTTCATGTAGGAAACAACTAGTTTTATAAACACATGAATGACAAATCATTGTTGTTTTTGGGCCCACCATATGCAAAAGGTGGAATTCCCAAAAGTCCAACCCAAAGAAAGAGCTTATGGAGTATCTTGAAGGTATATTTGGAGTATATACCTTTAATAAAAGCATGGTCACCTCCGCAGTTGACAAATTATATATATATATATGTGTGTGTGTGTGTGTGTGTGTGTGTGTGTACATACATACATATATACAGATATATATATATATATGTGTGTGTGTGTGTGTGTGTGTGTGTGTGTGTGTGTGTGTGTGTGTAAGACATGTATAATGGTCACTTGGAAAAGTACTCTAGGAATGAGCGTCCAGCCATGATTTCTATGAGAGAATGGAAGACCCTCATTACCAACGTAGATGAGAAGTAAATGAGAAAAGAAGGAAAACCACCACCTGGTACACTAAGGTAAATTACATTTTCAATTCAGTACTTTTAATTTTATTTAGTTTTAAATAAAATACAGTATATAACATACTTGAAACTTTTCATAGTCTCCTTTACAGGCCCTAGAAATCTGTACCACTGATAGTCTAGAGAACAACCGAGTCCATAATGCTTGTGCACTACAAAAATTCCTAGAAATTCTTCCCATCCTTCCAACTAACCACAAGATGATCTAACTTCCCCACAAGAAATAGAGAATGTAAACCAAGAATCACCTTAAAAGATATCTACTCTACCCCATCAATCCCAGTCAAACTAGGAAAAAATAACCCATAATTAACCAATGAAAAGAACACTTCCAATATTATAGGTTTTTCTTGGTATTAATTACCCACATTATCATCTTTATTGATCCCCAAGACTCTAATTCTGATATGATAGCAGGTTACTCCTCAAGAGAAATTCCACCACTTATCTCACTTTCAATTATCCACTTAACCTCACCCAGGACCTCATGTAGTTTGTGATTCTTAAGGCTAGTTCTTCTCAGGAATATCCCCTCCTCCTATGGACTGAGACTGAAGGCCTTCCTCCCAGAGCTCCTCTCAACCCTCGATGCATATATCAAAAACAAAACCCCTCAATTTCCTTCTTAGTATACTCACATGTTTGATTCATTGTGGGACAATCCACTACTTGCTCCACTGGTAAAACATGCCAAGGAACACATAAACTGACGTTAATGCCATTAACAACCAACCTGAAGTGGCTTAAGAGTACACTCCCTCACGCATGTTTTCCATCTGTTATGACAGGACTTACTAAATGTCAATCGATATTGTGGGGTGGCGAGTCCCTACCCCAATCACTAAATCACTCCGATTTTCCACCCCCATCGGGGAATTATTATTATTATTATTAGTAGTAGTAGTAGTAGTAGTAGTAGTAACAGTATAAGCTTAAACTTATTCTAACCATTCATTTATCAAGCTATCAAGTGATATGAATTATCAAATATCTAGTGGTGTAACTCTTTCCCCAAGTTTTATTCTCTAAAGGAGGTTTTCCCTTATAGAAATTTGATCCCTTTTAGTATTTGATAGATCTGGGGTTAACATGGATCTAGAATGGTTTTAGTGATGGGTGGTTACACAAAATTTTTAGGTGATCAACATTATGCATATTTGTATATCTAATATTACTCTAATCATTGAAAATTTATTCACTTTCCTAAGTTGATTGAAGATATAGAGTGTATTATGAGGAATGTTCAATATTAACATATATTCTTTAGTTGTTATTATAGTAACATAATGTGTAGATGATGTGTTATCTCTTTGATTATTGGTATTTGAAGTGCATATGTTGTGACAAATATGTTGTAAGTTGCAACCTTTGTAGGAGCTAAAAGAAGTAATGGACTCTTCTTATGAAGAGACTTAGTGTCAACGGACTTTTTCATAGATCCAATCAAATATGACTTTCGTTTACTTCTATCTTCTGAGGTTATCATACATAATGGATGAACCCATAATCTATAATGTCCAAGGATAATATCAAATGTTCTTATCTTCTTAACACTTAGACATTCAAATGAATAAGACATTGCATATTGGTTAATAGGAATGAACATTGACTTTTTTCTTCTGAGATATGAAATGTATAACATAATAATTCCATCCAAAATAGGTTTATTCCAATTATGCATAACATCATGATCCTTATGTCCAATCTATACATTTATTTTTATACAAATCATAAGGGAATTTTCACTCATTCTTGTAAATTGAAATCAATGCATTTAATTAGATTTTCAACTTAGAAATTAATGAATCTACTTCATAATATATTAACCTACATAGTAAATTTATTCTTATACAATCCATAAATGACATTCATCTCATTCTTTTATACTAAAATCAATGTATTAATGAGTTAACATGTACCTCTTAGTCCAACCCCAAAAATTCTATCTCATTTACAAAGAATAATTCATCACAAATACATAGTTTCAATTATGTGTGAAACATGCACCTTGGTAAAAACAATATTTCCCAATTCACCTCAACAACAAAGCAGGGACTATCTGTATACAAAGGTTTGAAATCCTCTTTAGCCTCATAGAGCAAGAGAGGGGGGGGGGGAGGGGGGGGGGGGGGGTTGGGGAGAGAGAGAGAGAGAGAGAGAGAGAGAGGGGGAGGGGGGGGAGCGAGAGGGGGAGCGAGAGAGAGAGAGAGAGAGAGAGAGGGGGGGGGGGGGGGGGGAGCGAGAGGGGGAGAGAGAGAGAGAGAGAGAGAGAGAGAGAGAGAGAGAGAGAGAGGGGGGGGGGGGAGCGAGAGGGGGAGCGAGAGAGAGAGAGAGAGAGAGAGAGGGGGGGGGGGGAGCGAGAGGGGGAGAGAGAGAGAGAGAGAGAGAGAGAGAGAGAGAGAGAGAGGGGGGGGGGGGGAGGGACAGGGGTTGAGAGAGAGAGAGGGAGAGAGAGAGGGAGAGGGAGAGAGAGAGGGAGAGGGAGAGAGAGAGGGAGAGGGAGAGGGGGAGAGAAGGGGGGAGAGTGGGGGGGAGAGCGGGGGAGAGAGAGAGAGAAAGAGAGAGGGGGGGGGAGTGCGGGAGAGAGAGAGAAAGAGAGGGGGGAGAGAGAGGGGGTGAGAGAGAGAGAGAGAGAGAGAGAGAGAGAGAGAGAGAGAGAGAGAGAGAGAGAGAGAGAGTATTTTGTGTTTATATGTTATTTGCAGTTGCTATGCATTGATAGAAATCCCTCCACCTTAGAAAATGCATCAGTGCTAATTACTACCACATCAAAGTTGATTGTGATTTTGGTGTACTAAAACATTGCCTATGGTGACTTAAAATGATCTATCTTTACAAAATAATTCATATCCTTTCATTTCATATTATAGATGCTTTTAGTTTGGCTATACTTGATCCAAAATGGATCCAGTTCTGCCTCTAGATCAAAGTCTTCAAATATAGATGAAAATGGGATCAAGTCGCAGTGCTTGTCGATATGATTCCAATGGTGTGAACGGCGCATAAATCCGAGCCCGAATGGAGAAGTTAGAGCCAGTCAAAGTTTGTGGAAAACTGGGGCAAAAAATGTCAAAAGTCAAAGGTCAACAGTCAGCCAGGTCAACGGTCAACGGTCAACTAAGTCAATGCCTATGTCAGCAGGGACATGTGTTAACTTGAGAATGAGCCACGGGTCCTGGATGATGTCAGTAGAGGAGGTGACATCGCAGATTGTGATTGGTTCATACGGGCCAATCCAGTGCTAACATGTGATAGCCCAGATTTTTCCCAATCTGGCCTCATTTCAAAAATTTTGGGGATCGGGGAGGATCGAACCCCTGACCTCCAAGAGTGGCAACAACTTCACCAGAACTAGCTCACCGGTTGAGCTATCGTAGGCCTTGGTAATGGAAGCGGTGAGTTTGTATTTATGTTGTGTCGGGATTCTCGCTGGAAAAAGGCCGGATGGTTGGGGTCAACCCCACGACTTCCGAACCTTTGAAGTTATGGTTATCGTTATATTTGAAACATATGCAATATCCCACATTCACAGCGAATAGCAACCATATATGGTATATTAATACCATACAAACAATGTATAACCAACGAAACAGTGGAGCCAACACATAATATATCGCATATCCAATGTCTAATGTAACTAATGCTAGAATGGTTGGGTGGGGGTTTTGAACCCTCGACCTTCCAAAATGATATATATGCATTGCTTTAACGCACCTTCGCTAACCAACATGTCAGTAGTTCGGGCTTGAAACAAAACCGAGCCAATTTTTAAATAAATTGTTGCAGGTGTCGAACCCGCCATACCATCAGTGCATCGATCGAGGTGGTTTTATATAGGCCAGAGTGGTTTTTTCCAAACAGAGGGTGGTTTTGTAGGGATAGAGGTGGTTTTGGACCATTCTAGGGGGTTTGCAGGTCACAGTGGCTAAATATGGTCAATTTTATACTCGTTTGACTCGAAATTTTGAGCTGAATGCAGTGGTGAGGTCAATTTTCTTATTTGAGACTTTGTTTTCGAGCTCATACCCGTAACAAAAATTTGAAGACAAATAAAGTGGTCAACACTGGAAGAAAAAGGACCAGGAGACATAACCAAAAAGTCTGGTGAACTCCTTTATTAAATGTTGTTGTGTTGGTGTGTTTGAATGTGTTTTCAACTTGTTTATGTGTTTATGTTATTTGCAATCTTTTTGATCCATTGCACTAAGTAACATAAGCAAATTCACATAAAGTCTGTAATACCTTTTTCATTAATGGATCCAGTGGTATCAAAGCAACAAGGTTTTTAAGGTTTTACAAGTTTGTGTGAATATTTGAATGCTTACTAGGTTGAGGCTCGGATGAGGTTAAGGTGAACTTGTTTGTTGAGGTGAATCCAGAGATTGGAAGGGTCTTTTCACAAAAAAGGATGGCAGAAGAAACTCCACTTGGATCAGAATCTCAATTCTTGGATAGTTTCATGACGATACGTGCAATGGTGGAAGAGATGTATCGCGAGTTTAAGAAGAACAAAGATGAAGGCACTTCATCACCTAAATATCAAGAAGATAAGGGAAAGGGAGGAATTCTTCCTCCACCATCTCCTCCATCCTCACCATCATCGTCATCATCATCCTCTTCTTCTCATAAATCTAGTCCTTCTAAGAAGAAAAAGAAGAAATCCTCTTTGATCAAGTTAGATGTAAAATTTGATTTATCAATTCATGATGGATAGCTTAACGCTGAAAAGCTTGATAATTGGATAAGACAAATTGAAGTATATTGTGTTAGGTTCCTATACCAATAGGAGTCATAATTTTTGAATAATTGAGATTAAACTTGTAATATATACATACCTTTGCTTTCTGCAAATGTTTTCCATATTCAAAAATAAAAAAATTTAAAGAGGGTATGTCCTAAAAAAATAATCAAAGGACAAAAAGAACAAAAAGGTTAAAAAAGATGAAAAATATGAACCCCAAGAAGAGAAAAGACCATGAAAGTGTGCAAGTCAAAATGCCGCTACTATTTACTTTTTGTGCAAAATAAATGATTGTGTGCAACTTGTAATCTTTGCCACAATCCATGATAGTCAAAATGTTTAAGCTTGGTTATTTCGTGTTTCAATTTCATGTCCATAGATAGAGAATAAAATCTGACCAAACTATTTAATATTGGCAGATAAGTAGATAGGTAGAGTAAATACAAGGAGCTCGACTGTTTAATCTGAGCCCTTGGATGTAATAAGGTTAGATTTAGTTAGTTTACTATTGTAAAGAAAAGAAAAATGTTTGATAAGGGTTTGCTAGCTCAAATGCACCCTAATAAAGAGAAGGAAAAATGGTAGGATGAGTAGGTGGGTAAGTAGTAGAAAGGTTACAGAATTGTAATGATTAGACAAAAGCATGTGTATCATCTTTTTCATCATAAAATTTCCAAATGTGAATGGGCACTCAAGCATGCAGATGGATATCAAAGTCAGTTAATTAATTTCCCTCATTCATTTTACCTTTTTCTTAACTAATTTCCCACAATAAAGATCAAAATACTTAAAAAACCTAAGTCAAAGAGGCTCAGAGCATTTCTCTGACTTTTGGAGGGACCGGACCCTTGGCTCAATGACTTTTAGGCAATAAGTACTAAAACCACCTCATAAATAACCATTCCCCCCTTTAGTTCATTCATTTTTCCTAATAATATTCTTTTCCTAAGGTTAAATCACTTTTACCTAGAAAAAGTATTTGTTGCCCCACATAACTCTTTTTCATATAAAAAACCCATAAAAAGACTATATCCTAAGTCTTTATGTGATTATCGGAAAGCAATAAAACATGAAAATCATATGCTTAGGGTATGGTGCCCCTTCCACTCATTTGACTAAATTATTGAATTATTTATTAAATCCCTAATAAAAACCCTTTCGCGTATATATATTAACTCCCGCAATATTAATTAATCCACCCCTGTTTAATTGTATAAACTAAAGTTTCTATCCCCGGACCCACTAACTAATTGATCCTTGATTAAGTTAGTTAAAAAACGCAATTAAATCCCTCCTGATACCTTAATCCCCGCCTTAATCCCTCATTAAACCAAAACTACGGTGCCCCCCATTACCTTCCGTGCAACTCCATCGCCCGACCACCACATGATCTCTCCCCTCCCCATCTGACGGCTCGTGTTAATTTCAGAAGGGCCCGAAATCCGAATGTTACCCGCTCGAAATGGGTTGTTTTCTGCTGGGCCCCTGAGACGACATGGCGCTCAATGAATGGAATCGGGCGGCCTCCCCCCAATACCACCCAATGTTCAAAAGTTGTGCGAAACAAACTACTTACCACCAGCCTGCTACATGCTAAAACAACCATTGTTCACCTCGCTACATGACAAATGTTCACTGCTCACCCGTACCCGCCAAATTGACTTTTTGCGCATAAATCCAAAAAAGCCCCAAATCATTGTTTTTATCATTTTTTTTCAACTGTAAACTTCCATGCACGCACCTGTGAACATTGAAAGCCGTCAACCCATGTACAATTGCACTCTGAAGATGCCATAAAGCTCCCAGATTGCCTTCCAGCCTGATTGAAGCTTTTTCAACCATTCAGAATTGCCAGTTACCCGATTCAGACCTAGTTTACTCCAAATTCCAGGTATTTAAGCCAGAATCCATTGAAAACCCTGTAAATTTCTGAACCAGTCACTAAGTTTTCTTAATTGAAATTAAAGGGAAACTTTGATAACTTAAAACCCACCTGGAATTGAACCACCTTTACCCTAAAAGATTGACAATTTATCTCCCCCATTCTCAAATCCAAAAGAACTAAGAATGGCAGCCCCAATAACCATGGATCTCAGAGCCATTTCTACTCCTCACCTGGACCTCGACCACCTTCCCCTTGCTGATAAATATTTCCAAATAAAGGACCCCTCTGTCCATGAATCCCCTCAAATTATACTGCCAATACAGAGACCAATATCTAAACCATGTTGATAGAATAGGTCTTTGGGAGTCTAATTTGCCCAAGTATGAGGTCCACATCTTTCCAAAAATTGTCCATTATTGCCATGCAAACTACATCCCCAGTCAAAGAGAAGTGATGTCCCCCAACCAAACCATACTTTTCACCATCACTGCTGAGTCAATCAATGAAATGCTGCAACTACAACCAGGGCAAAACCTAACCCCAATTTCTATTGGAGACCTATTGGACCGATTCCCCAAGCTAACCACTGTAAAGCTTGCTGAAATGTTCCAAACTTTTATTGTAGAAGTGAAACATATTCCAAAAGATCCTCCCCCATATGTATATACCATATTTTCCAAATTTGGCCAGGACATTATAGCAATGATATCTAGTATCCTAGGCTATACCACCAGTGAGTATATAGATGAAATCATCTTAGCCTTCATGTCTATTTTCACTCCAAGACAACCTCCTGCTATCATGTATGATTATGCCAAGTTCATAGCTGATAGGAAGCATGACCAATTTCTTAGGATGAGTAATGAGAGAGTATTTGTACCACCTTTTCCTATATTACCAAGCTAACAAGTTCCCCTTTACTCTCCAAAAGCTTGGTACTAAAGTTCATCCTAGGTCAGTGATTTTCTGGACTCCTTTGATCCATAAGTATGACTCCCCATATCCTTATACAGACTTCATAGATCTTTTTGTACATCCTATAGTGACACTATTGATAGCCAACCCTCCTCCAAGAATCAGTTTAGATATTAGGAGGATTCTACAGATTTCAAAACAACACAAAGTGGGATATTGGTACTTGGACCAAAATCACACTGAAATTAGGATCTATGGCTGTGAGTTGGCCCCATATAAACTGCCCAGATACCTCCGAATGAGGTTATTTGCTCTAGAGTACTACAGGTAGATAATCAATTCAGATGAGGTGCATTCTTTTAATGCCAGAAAGAAGGCTCAGCTTAGAATCAAAGATCAACTAGGCCCCTTTGTGTGTAATAGTCGAGAACCTGGAAAAGAACCAGAGCAAATCCTTTAGAGACTTAAAATAAAACAGAGCTTCATGTAGAGATATGATCCCTTTGACTTCATCTTTAATAGAAGACATAAAAACAAGATGGCTCCCTACATTCACCACCGAATCCCCGAAATAGAAAAATATGCAAATCAATTGGAATGGGTGGAGAATAATTTAGTGGATAGAGATAGCACTGAAGTTGCTGTTGAAAATACTCTAATTGATCTAGAGAAGCAGCTTGATGAGGGTTCTTTCCTGCAGGTGCCAGGAGGATCTCAGGTCCAAGAAGAATCTCAGGCCCAAGAAGAATCACAAGCACAAGGAGAATCTCAGGCACAAAGTGAATCACATATAGAAGAAGAATCCCAGGTGCAAGAAGAGTCAGAACAACCATACCTATCAGAGGAGTTAACTCAAACAGGTATACCAGAGCCCATCATGAGTACTCCCCCAATCTTGCAAACTCCTCTAAATGAGGAGAAAAACCTCAAAAGAAATAGGGAAGAGTGCACAACTTTAGGTAGAGCAACCTCATAGGCATATGCAAAGAATAGCCTGGTTAAAAGGAAAAGGATAAATCCTGTCTCTGCACAGGAATTCATAGAAGAAATAGTTGAAGCCACCAGCACAGAAAGAGAATGAAGTAGGCATGCCACTCCCTCTGGGGGCACACTAGAACCTTCCACATCACACACTCAGATGTTGGTAAGGTTGCAGAGTGTTGAAGTGTCCTCATTTAGGATGCCAGCTGACAGAGACCAAGACATCAGAGAAAGGTACAAGGACCTAAAAGTCAGGAATGAGAGGCTAAAAGCCCAAACCTATGCACAGTACTTAAATATGGCACCCACCAATCAGACAAGGCTTATGTTAGCCTATGATGTAAAAGAAGGCAAAATGAAAATGACATTCATGAAGCCTACTACTCAGTAGCCAAGAACAACAGTAGACTTCAAAAAGATAGACTTCGAAGTATTGACAAAGGACATCCATCTTATTGACCAGATCGAGCTGCATAAGTAGACAGGGGAGATAATTTACTCCACCTTGATAGGGAAAGCCATCGCAGCCCACCAATTGTAGAATTCCTTGAATAACATATCAACTCAGTTCCAATTGGAGAAGGCCTCTTCACAGGCCAAAGATACCAGAATCAAGTCCTTAGAGGACTTAATCATTGAGTTGGGACACGATCCCAATGATGTAAAGGCCACTAAAAAATTGATAAAGAAGAAGAATGATGACATAGCTGCTTTGAAGAAGCAAATCAAGATCCCACCATTACATCACCCACAAATAACAGAAGTCCTGGAAACACAAAAAGGACAAGAAGAGCTTATGGACTTGGTCCTAAAGCTAAATGACCAATTGAAAGAAACAGAGAAAGAATTGGACACATTGATTCAGTCCAAACAAAGTGACTTGGCCACCACTTCTAGGACTGCCATTCCCACTATTTCTATTGTAGTCCCTTCAACATTGGCAGCATCATTAGCACCAACAGCTCCACTTGCCACAACACTGCCAGTCACAATTGAGTCTACAGCAGCAGGTACATCTACAGAGAAAACAACAGAGTTAGTAAAAGCCATGGAGGAAATGTCCATCCAGGCAACAAAGCTCAAAAGGCTAAAGGAGAAAGTGGCAAGCTTAGAAACTGACTGTAAGCTTGCCCAAATTCAGCAGAGAGAAGAAACACAGAAAGCCCTAAGGATGGGTGAGAAGATCAAGGTCCTAGAAAAAGATTTAACACTACAAAAGCCACTAGGACACACCAAAGAGATGCTCTGGGCCAATATCATTGACTCTATCAATGATATTTGGCCATCAATTCAAGTCATATTTGAGCAAATAGAACTGGTAAAGGTAGCTACTAGAGCTATCCAAAAGGTAAAGGAAGAATTGGGTGAAATGCCGAAGGATGCCAATCGACTCATCCACTTCCTGAACAACAAGAACAGACATGAGCTAAATGAGCTTGGTATAGAGGATAGGACTGAAGCCATCCTGGAAGTCAAAAAGGTTCTTTCCAAAAGGAACCTTATGGTCAACTTAGAAGAAAAATGCCATAACATGCAGGTGGCCATTGACAGATTCATGGCCAAATTTCAAATTTTGAGGGACAAAGGCCTTCCCAGTCCTATGGTCATCCATGATAAACTTATGACCCAATTGGACTACACTGACAGACTAAGGAAGTTGGCCAAGGAGCAAGCCAGTACTTCAGGTATCAAGGCCTTGCCTACAGGGAAAGTACTATATGACACTTTTGAAAACTTGTTCTTTTTAGAGCATGAGGTGAAACATTTGTTTGTCACCAAGCCCAATTTTGCTAAGTACATAGAAGCAGATGAAATATATAGAAGAATGATAAAAGCAAAGTTACCTGAGGATGAATGGTGGGAAAAAATGACAGATTTACTATAAGTTACCACAGTAAATCTGAAGGCAGCCAGATGAATCAGGTAAAAGACAGATCAGTAGGGTCAAAGAGTAGCAAGTTAAAGAGTATCAGTGAAAGATTAAAGATAAAGATGATTCCAGCGTACAAATATCAGCCAGCTTAAAGGGCTCAAATCCAACTGCAACAGCCAGCACTACCACAATAAGAGGGACAACATGATGTAGTTTTCCATCTGTCCCTACCTTCAAGCTTGAAGATATTTTGATTCCCTAGATTAAATCTCATGTTGTTATGAGATATTTTGTAAATATTTTTTGTATAAATACTTCATATTTCAAAGTATTTAGGGTGGATTCAAAGACATTTATGTAGACTTTTCTCTCAAATCAAAGTCTCATTGTATCAAAAACTGGATTGGCTTGCTAGATCATGGAATAAAGCTACGATATTTTTCAGGATTCTTGTGTAAAGCGAAAATTGAATAAGTATTCTCTCATGTGTAGTATTGTTTTTTCTTATGTTTCTTAATAATCATATGTGTTCTATGAAATCTAAATGTTAAACTAGGAATGATATTTCAAAACTGGCTTAAATGCACTCTGTCTTGACTTTTTACATTCTTAATGTTTTCTGCTAAACTATCATAGCTAGGGAATTCTTAGCTGCTCCTTAGCTTCCGTAGTTTTCCTTTTTGGTCTATGTAGCAAAGGATTCTTAATTTCCCTTTGTTGATGATCACCCTCTGTTCCTCATTCTGATCCCGGTCCAAGGATTCTTCAGTGCCCTTTCACCCTGGTTAGAATCATTCCATCCATCAGCCCTTGAAGATTTGTCTTTTGCTTTGCTAGCCTACCCTGTGAACATTCCCTTTAATGATCTGATCCAGTTATGCTATCATTTTATTGACTCCATAGCCCAATGGTTTGAAGAATCTAGCTCTATCCATCTATTCCTAGAATTCCACCACCCAACCAAAAATAAAAACCTTATGAACAACAAGAACTAGCTTGAAATCCTCACCCAAACAAAGTCAAATTATAAAGAGAGAGCCCTTTCTGGACTTAGGCTGGCTAGAACCTGAGTTTGAAGATTGGTTTGTGGTTACCTTGGATTATTCCTTCTTTTGGTAACTGCTAGGGAAAACTTCTGAGTGATAACATATTGTAGGGTGCAGAAAGTTGTTTCAGAAGGGAAGAAGATCCAACTTGCTAGCCTTCGACGTGGAGGAACCACACTTGTATGGTGGGAAGGCAAGACACAAGCAGATCTCCAAAAGCATGGTAAAATCATTTCAACTTGGAATGAATTTTTTTCTGCTATTAAAAACCAATTTTATCCTTTGGAATATATGCAATAAGCAATGATGAGTTGGCACACACTACGTCAATTAAAAGGTCAAAGTGTTCAAAGTTATACTCAGGAATTCTGTAAGAGAGCTTTAACATCAGGCATATCATTGGACTCACCAGAGACATTGTTGAAATACATAGGTGGTCTTGATAGTTATTTGATGCATACCATGCTTATGTTTAATCCAACTAGCTTAGATGACGTATCGGTTCAAGCAACTCATCTAGAAGCTAGAGGTAAAAATGTAACTCAAGATGCTGGGAAATCATCGAAAACTATTGAAAGCAAGAATAAAGGAAAAAAGAAACTTAAATGGAAGGAGAAGAAAACAAACACTGTGAAGAAAGATAAACCTTCATGCACTCATTGTAAGAAGGAAGGTCATGATTAAGCACACTGCTGGTCATTGCATTCGGAATTCAAGCCTAAGAAGTTTGGGAGTAAAGAGCGAAAGAATGTTGTTTCTATTCAAAAGGACTTGGGATCAGATTTAGGTGACGAGACAACGGTTACAACTACAGGTATAAAAGGTAAAGATTCTAAAGCATCTACAAGTACTTCTCCACATTCTGTTGATAATGATAATGATGAGAGGAAAATAAATGAGCTGTTCCACATTACAGTCATTTCCAAGCATACTAAAATTGATGCTTTATTTGGTAGTGGATCACAAGTTAATTTGATTTATGAAGAAATTGTAAAGAAGTTGGGTCTAGAAACAAAACCTCATAAAAATCCATATCCATTAGGTTGGGTGTGTGATAAAACTAAGCTACAAGTTACGAAACAATGTAAACTTCGTTTTTCTATTGGGTCAAAGTTTGTAGATGAGTTTGAGTTAGACATAGTCCCATTGGACATATGTGGAATTGTATTAGGAAGTCCATACTTGCACGATAGAAATGCTATCTTCTATCGAATTGAAAATAAGTATCGACTCACTAAGGATGGAATTGAATATACTGTAAGGGCTCATAAACTCAAAGATAATTTCTCTCTCATAAATTTAGGACAAATGAAAAGAATTGTAAATTCAAGTAAACAATTTTTACTTATGATTGTAAAAGCAAAGGATATTGGTAAATCCGAGGCTTTCCAAGGCTATAATCCTAAATAAAAAATAGATCTAGTTAAAGTTGTTTTTGATTATGATATTTTGTTTCAAGAGCCTAAAGGGCTTCCACCCAAGTGAGAGATAGAACATGAGATTTATTTGCAGCAAGATGCTCCACTACCCAACATTGGAATGTACAGGTTATCAAATCTAGAGAATGCAGGGATAAAGAAGTAGGTATAGGAGTTGCTCGATCAAGGGTTTATTTGACCAAGCACATCACCGTGCGGATCACCTATTGTGTTAGTGTGAAAGAAAGACGATTCGTGGAGAATTTGCATTTATTTTAAAGCATTAAATAAATGCACAATACAGAATCATTATCCTCTTCCTCGTATTGATGATTTGTTAGATCAGTTAAAAGATGCAGTTTACTTCTTTAAATTGGACTTGCGAAGCGGCTACCATCAAATCAGAGTTGCAGAACAAGATGTATGGAATGTTGTTTTCAAAACAAAGCAAGGACTCTACGAATGGATGGTTATGCCTTTTGGCTTAACTAACGCTCCAGCTACATTCATGTGAGTCATGAATGATGTATTTAGGCCATTCATTGATGATTTTGTAATAGTCTATTTAGATGATATTCTTGTTTTCAGTAGAACATGGGATGAACATGTAAAGCAGGTTTTAGATGTTTTGAAAAGAGAAAATCTCTATGTAAAACTGTCAAAATGTGAATTTGGCAGAACATCTTTGAATTATTTGGGTTATATTGTAGGGGGTGGTGAATTGAAGATAGATCCCTCTAAGGTCGAAGTCATTATAAATTGGCCTAAGCCCAATACTGCTACAGAAGTTAGAAGTTTCTTAGGGGCAACACAATATTAGAGAAAGTTTATTACTAACTTTTCTTTAATTGTAGCTCCTTTACATGCTTTGACAAGTGTGAAACGAGTGTTTCAGTGGGCAGGCAAACAACAGAATGCCTTCAACACATTGAAAGAAAGGATCAGTACAGCACTAGTACTAGCACTGCCAGATCTTCAACATCCATTTGAGATCGAGACAGATGCAAGTGAATATGCCATGGGGGCAGTGTTGATGCAGCACAAAAAGCCTATATGCTTTCATTCTGAGACATTCACATCAGCGGTAGTTAACTATCCTACATATAATAAAGAATTATATGCATTAGTTCAGAGTGTTAAAAAGTGGAAACATTACGTAATGGGTAAAGAAACAATCATACACACAGATCATCAACCACTTCAATATTTACACTCGCAAACTAAATTGCAACAATCACGACATTACAGGTGGATGGGTTTTCTACAACAATTTCATCTTGTTATCAGATATAAGAAGGGCATACATAATAAGGTTTCATACATGTTATCCAGACCAGTTATAAATGCATCCACAATACTTAAGAATAACTTAGTAATTCATGAAAGTTACATTGAACAATATGCTCAAGACACAGATTTTAAGGATGTATATGCAACTTTAAGTCATGGCAAGGAGGTAGAAGAATTGGATTATTTCATAAAGGACAAACTCTTATATCATTTGGGAAAGTTATGCATTCCACAAACTGAAAGAGTTAATATAACTTGAGAAGCACATACTTCACTCATATCAGGTCATTTTGGTGTAATTAAAACAGTTGCACAATTACAAAGGTTCTTCTATTGGCCACGAATGAATGAGACAATTTCTAGATATATTAAAGGATGTACTATGTGTGATACAAGCAAGCCAAGTAATAGAAAATTAGGCTTGTATAATCCACTTCCAATTCCTTCTCATCCTTGGGAAAGTGTTTCCATGGATTTTGTTGGGGGATTGCCAAAGTCTAGAAAGATTCATGATTATTTGTATGTAGTTGTGGATAGGTTCAGTAAGATGTGTATTTTGACACCATGTAATAAACAGGTTACAACTCAACAAACTGAAAAGTTGTTCTTTCAAAATGTATGGGTTCATTTTGGGTTACCCACTTCTATTGTATTCGATCGAGATTCTTGATTTGTCGAGAAATTTTGATCAAGTCTATGGGAGTTAATGGACATAAAGTTAAAGAAGAGCACAACATTTCATCTGCAAACAGATGGTCAGATAGAAGTGGTCAATAGGACAATGATATAGTTGCTTTGAGGGTATTATAGCAAGCATCCCAAACTTTGGGATGACTATTTGTGTTATGTTCAACATGCTTACAACCATGCAAAACATTCTTCTACTTAGAGATCTCCTTTTGAGACTTGTTTTGGCTTTATACCAAAGTCTCCCTTGGATTTTGTCTTTGGTAAAGACATAGAAGTTGATGGACACAATGATGTGGACAAAGTAACGAAGTTCATTGAACAAATCTAGGAAATTCACCAAGCAGTATAGGAACAGTTGGAAAGAAGCCAAGCAAAGTATAAGGCGCATCATGACAAGCATCGAGTTGAGCATAGTTTTCAAGTTGGTGATCAATTCTGGTTGTACATCAGCAAAGAAAGATTGCAAGGGGAAGGTAAAAATTTGAAACCAATTAGGTATGGTCCTTTCAAAATACTTGACAAAATTGGTGAAAATGCTTTTCGCCTAGATCTACCAGCTTATATGTACATCTATTCCGTCGTAAATGTTGAAAACTTGTGATTGTATGAGCCTTCATTGATTGAAGATCCCAAAGAGCAAGGTCAGCTACCTTCCATTGAAGATCTTTTTCCCGAGTACCTCAATGAGCTATAGGAGGACACGTTTCTTGATAGGAGGATAAGGACTTCGCGATGAGGAAATGTTGAGTATCTTCTGGTTGGACTCAAAGGTACAAATCCATGCAAGGCACGATGGATAGAGATTGGAAAAGTGAAGGAACTTTATCCTCACATACTCGACAGCTAAAACCAACTTTTGGTGGTCCAAAAGCTTCCAGTGGGGAGGCGTGATCCAAAATGGATCTAGTTTTGCCTACAGATCAAAGTCTTCAAATGTAGATGAAAATGGGATCAAGTCAAAGTGCTCATAGATATGATTCCAATGGTGTGAATGGCGCATAAATCCGGGTCCGAATGGAGAAGTTAGAGCCAGTCAAAGTTTGTGGAAAACTAGGGCAAAAAAAGTCAAAAGTCAAAAGTCAAAGGTCAATAGTCAACTAGGTCAACTGTCAATGGTCAACCAAGTCAATGCCTACGTTAGCAGGGACATGTGTCAACCCGGGAATGAGCCACGAGTCCTGGATGACGTCAACAGAGGAGGTGACGTCGCAGATTGTGATTGGTTCTTACGGGCCAATCTGGTGTTGACACGTGGCAGCCCAGATTTTGCCCAATTTGGCCTCATTTCAAAACTTTTGGGGATCAAGGAGGATCAAACCCCTGACTTCCCGAAGTGGCAATGACTTCGCCGGAACTAGCTCACCGGTTGAGCTATCGCAGGCCTTGGTAACGAAAACAGTGAGTTTGTATTTATGCTGTGTCGGGATTCTCGCCGGAAAAAGGCTGGACGGTCGGGGTCAACCCCACGACCGCCAGACCTTTCAAGTTATGGTTATCGTTATATTTCAAAGAAATATCCCACATTCACTGCGAATAACAACCATATATGGTATATTAATACCATACAAACAATGTATAACCAATGGAATAGTGGAGCCAACACATAATATATTGCATATCCAATGTATAACATAACCAATGGCGGAATGGTCGGGTGGGGTTTTGAACCCTCGACCTTCCAAAATTATATATATGTAATGCTTTAACACACCTCCCATAACCAATATGTCAGCAGTTCGGGCTTGAAACAAAGTTGAACCATTTTTTAATAAACTGTTGTAGGTGCCGAACCCGCCATACCACCAATGCATCGACCAAGGTGGTTTTATGCAGGCCAGAGTGGTTTTTTGCAAACAGAGGGTGGTTTTGTGGCAATAAAGGTGGTTTTGGCATATTCGAGGGGGTCTGGAGGTCATAGTGGCCAAATATGGTCAAGTTTATACTCATTTGACTCAAAATTTCGAGCTGAACATAATGGTGAGGTCCATTTTCTTATTTGAGACTCTATTTTTGAGCTCATACCTATAACAAAAATTTGAAGACAAAATAAAGATGTTAGCAGTGGAAGCGAAAGGACCAGGAGACGTAGCCAGAAAGTCTGGTGAACTCCTTTATTAAATTTTGTTGTGTTGATGTGTTTGAATGTGTTTTCAACTTGTTTATGTGTTTATGTTATTTGCAATCTTTTTGATCCGTTGCACTAAGTAACATAAACAAATTCACATAAATTCTGTAATACCTTTTTCATTAACGGATCAATACTTAACGATTTTATTTTACTGTTTCTATAAATTGTTGGAAACAATGTTAATGCTAAGTGGCCTGGGGGGGGCGGTGGGTGTGAAACGGTATTAAGGCTAATTTAAAATTTTATGCCAATTTATCTTTACTCATTCAAACTTGGCATCCATTGTATGAGATAAACCATTAAACAAACATAACAACAACCATATGTATCAACACAAACACATACATCACGAGCAACATGCATATGACACAAAGGTTTAAGGTGGGAACCCTTCCAGGAGAAAAACCACCAAAGCTTGTTTTTGTTATTGACGTAAAAATAATACCACCTACTCTATTACATTAATCTGTTTGTGAGCCACCACTCACAAGAAGCACCAAATCCATGTATTTTCTTTCTAGCGCCCAGTGGTAGGAAGCACCAACTCACTTCTTTTGTAGACACCTGATCAACGTACCAAAAGCACCATGTGAAGCACCAACTTCATTGATTTGTTGCAAGCACTAGAGAGAGAGAGAGTATTTTGTGTTTATATGTTGTTTGAAGTTTCTATGCCTTGATAGAAATCCCTCCACCTTAGCAAATGTATCAATGCTAGTTATTACCACTTATGCAACAATCAAAGTTTATCGTGCATTTGGTGTACTAAACAATTGCCTATGGTGACTTAAAATGATCTATCTTTACAAAAAAAATCATATCTTTTCATTTCATATTATAGATGCTTTTAGTTTGGCTATACTTAATGATTTTATTTTATTGTTTCTATAAATTATTGGAAACAATGTTAATACTGATGGGTGGGGGGGCGGGGGGGGGATGAATCAGTATTAAGGCTAATTTAAACTTTTATGCCAATTTATCTTTACTCATTCAAACTTGGCATCCATTGTATGAGAGAAACCATTCAAAAACCATAACAACAACCATATGTATCAACACAAACACATACATCATGAGAAACATGCATATGACACAAAGGTTTAACGTGGAAACCCTTCCAAGAGAAAAACCACCAAAGCTTGTTTTCGCTATTGACGTAAAAATAATAGCACCTACTCTATTACATCAATCTTTTTTTGAGCCACCACTCACAAGAAGCACCAAATCCCTTTGTTTTCTTTCTAGCACCCAGTGGCAGGAAGCACTAACTCACTTCTTTTGTAGACACCTGATCAGCTTACCAGAAGCACCATGTGAAGCACCAACTTCATGGATTTGTTGCAAGCAACAACTTGCAGGAGCCACCAAATCCCAACATTTCTTCAAACACCCACTAGATATGGAAGCACCAAATTCCTCTATGTAGGCTCCAACCAACACTTAATAAGGAACTAATGTTCTCTATAGATGGAAACTACTCTGCCTGATATCATCTTTGTTCTCCTCTGCAACCTTTACTCTACTCATCCCATTCTACACGTTGTCCTCTGATAACTCTGTAGTAACACATTGTACTCTTTCCTCTACTCTCAACAACATACACTCAGCTCTCAACCTTATTCTTCTTCCCTGGAACTTTCGACCTCTTTCCTCTACATAGGCACTCTCAACCTCTTCTTTGTAACATAGGCTCACTCTGAATCACATAGAAGCACTGACCCACTCAACCTCTTTTATTTGTAACATAGGCACACATAGCCTCTTTTTGCAGCCTAGGCACACTTGGACTCTCCTCAGCAGTGCAACCACACCCAAAGCTCTCCACACAATTCACTCAACAATACTACATTCCCCCAATTTTCTCTCCTATAATCATGGGTTTTGTACCCGTGTCACACAGTGAAATATGTAGCCCTTGAAAACCATCAACCTAATATACACACAACTTGAGTGCGTACTCAATGAATGGCTCTCCATACTACTATAACATTTGACTTCTTGCTACTACAATCATATTAAACCCTGAGAATGGGCTTTTGATCATTTTCTCTTGTTTAGCTACCCAACAACTATAGTTGCAACATAATCAATCTGGAGAATGGGTCACTGTGTGGTTCTCCGTTATGACAATTATACTTCAATCAATCTGTACTCCCAGGAGGTTCTTCCATGCTTATCAATTGTTCATACATCTTGAAATGTACTTCAACATGGCTTCTCTGAACTGTGATCAAAATTCGAGTCCTTGGGGCTGTATTCTTCATTTAATTTAATGAAGAGTGCATGGGAGATCAAAGGTAGCTTATTTCAGATCAAGATAGGCCCAACACTCCTCTCTAAAGATTGTGGTCCTCGTTGCCCTTGACTCAGCGATCTTGACAGTCATTATTTATTCCAGCAACCAACTCTTCTTCGCATAGTTACTCTTAGTTGTCGACTCATTCATTCTTCATACACCTCTATGCTACAATCCCAGAGACCCACATATCGTAACTTTATGAAGTTGACTATGTTCCAGGATATTATGAGATCGTGAGATTCTAAGCTTGGCCTTTAACCATTTTTCTGTTGCCTCTTATTGTTTTTCCACGATAGGACCAGGTGTTGTGACCGATGACATAAAACTTAGGTGTTAAGACCTTCACGATCCTTCCAGGGGCCTATCTCCTTACGTTCTTGTTGTATGCCCATGGTTATTTTGGTTCCATAACGAAACACCAACAACATCATAAGCTCCTTGATTTCAAAACTTTATCAAAGTGAAATTATAGAGGAGTTACAAGATCCACGACCTCCAAAATATACTTCCAAGGTGACATCATGATCTTGTCATCAACCCCACATCGCGTCTCCTTAATGGTGATACATGTCACTAAGAGTTTTGCCATTTGGCCACTCAATAATGTTGAATATGACTCCCATGTGTCCTTTGTATGACCATATCATGTTGATGTCATCTTTCACCATTAGCGCCTAAGGGAAGATCAACTACCGCCATGTTTCATGTCCAAGGAGAGAGAAAGGGTTCCTCAATCCTTGGTTTTGCAAATGATTTCCTTTGAAAATACCTACTCCCTGAAACCCTCGATGCTTTTAAAAGAATTCATTATTAAGAATTTACGAGGTTCTGGGGTTCCGAAATTTCTAGGATTTGATATTCCAACCTTTCGATGTCCCGAGATTTTGATCCTCCGATATTTCTACCTGTTAGCTCTACTACATGTTTAAGTATTTTTGAGGGTCACTGATAGCTTGGCAGTGTTGTTGGCGATTAAAGGAGCTCGCAGCAATATTTTTTCCTTCCTCTCTCGGTTTCCTCACACCCTCTTATCCTCCGTTGTTTCTGTTTCTTCCATGAAAACCTTCATTCACCGCTTTCCTCTATGTTCCTACAAAACCATTCTCACCCGTGCCCATGTAGCCTCGTGCCTCCACTCTTAACCGTTTCCCTATCATGGCAGTGGGAAACCTCTATGAATAACCCCTGCCTTGTTCTCCACCATCGATCGCCCGCGATCGACGGTGTCCGCATTGTTTTCTATACAGTTAAACCCTGCATACTCCCTTTACCATCTGGCCGTCCGTCGTTAAGATCTGAGGGCAGTCGCTCCATTTCCCGCCGCGACCTATCTGCCCGTTAACTCGTGGGGGCGGTGGTTTTTGGCTGCCACGTGGCGCTTTACTATAGGATCGCGCCCCGCAGTACGAAAACTGCCAAGCCCCAGTAGGCGGTGCGGGGAAACCGCCCGCCGCGCAAAACCGCCATCTTGTACGTCCTCCCACGCGTTAATGTTCGCACGCCTTCCGCTCGCTATCATCGACAGATCTGGCGTGTCAAGATCCGACGGCTCTTGTTGCTCCCGCACGTATGTCTCCTGACAACTTCTTCTAACATGATCTCCGTCGTTCGATTGTTTAATCCTACGACTGAGATTTATCCCCGGTCTGCTCATTCTTTCGCCATGAAACCTTAGCTCCCGATTGCTCTCTGCTGCCCGAAGAAGGATGAAGTCATCAGCTACCTGCTCTCTGCATAGTTAAGGCTTCAACAACCGTAATTAATCAACAGAATGGCCGAAGGACAAACAGGACAACCTCGAGCAGTTCAAGCATTTATCAGGCATGGATTTTAATCCATAAATCATTCCAGCTGCCAGAGAAGGACATCATAATATCAGAAAGGCTGATTTTGTCCATTAAAGTCAGCAGATTGTATTAAAGACCATATCTAAAATTGTAAATGTGGTTGGTGGTCCATTAAGACACCTCCACGCATAGCTCAGCAGAGCAATTTTGTAACCAACCTCTATATATACCCAGAAAAACGATGTAATCAGTTGATGAATGTTAGATGAGTGTTATCTTGTTGTAAGCTTCAACTTCTGGAGACTGTAACTACTGTGAGACCTGTAGCTTCTGGTCTTCATTTCCAACTAATACAAGCTTCTTTTGCTGTCAATTGCTCATTTTTCACTTCTTCTATGTTCCAGGCTATGCCTGTCATGCATTATTTCATGTGCTGTTGATTTTTAGAACTAGAGGGGCTGTCATCCCACCTCTGTGTTAGAATTTAGCTGTTTCATTGAGATTGATTGCAGGTTTCTGTTGTTTTAATGCATAGAGAGTTGTCATCCTGTCTGTGTATTAAATAATAGATTTACAGATCTTTAAGCTGGTTGCAGCCGGCCATCACAGGGTCATGTGCATCTGCTGTTGTGGTCAGTCTTCTCCATTATCAACTTATCCTCAAACTATGAGTAATTGGTGGTTAAAAGCCTTGTAGTCTAGGGGTGTTCACCCATGTTTGGGGTTAAGCATAGTAGGAGTGGTTATCTGGCTTGAATATGCAACATTTCTTTCATTCATCCACCATTTATCCAACATTTTTGTTGAGTTTGTAATGTTCCCGAGCATCACTGATATACAACCTAGGTGAGTTTCTTAGGGTGATAACATTAATTGGTGCCGTTGCCAGGGAGAGGAGAATCAAAGCTCAGCTTCCCTGGGAGACGAATTAGCTTCAAGCTTTGATGATAGACAAGGTTTGAACACATATTTTTGTTGTAATCATCTGTCTGGCGACTCCATTAGAGGAAGACCAACCTTTGGTGACTCCACATTGAAGTTCTGGCGCAGTTGGTGAGGCGTGCTCAGAGAAATCTTTAGAAATCACCAGCTGAACCAGTGCCTAATCCTGAGAAGATTGTTAACCAGAGGAAAACATTGTAGAAGGAGCACTAGGATCAGGTAAGCCTTAAAATTTCCATGTATCTCTGCTAGTGTAGAAATACCTTCAGAGATTCATTCAGCTCCTTGTTATTCATTTCCCTTTTGGACCTCAGTTCAAAAAAGCATCCATGTTGTTCATCATATTCCTCTATTTCTGTCATTCTTTTCATTGATTCATTCCACTCAGTCCAACAGTATCCCTTTCGTATACCTCAGTCATGGCAGGCCAGCAAGCTCTCACAAAGATAGAAAAAATAGTTGCTGCTAGGTATGGACCTTTAGTCTTGCCTACCCCTTTGAATTCCATGCCTGTAGGAGATTATCAAGAATTTATGCCTAGGTTTACTGGTTCAGAAGGAATATTAGCTGAGGATCATTTAGAGGCATTTTATTGCTATGCTGATAATCTGGATATCAATGAAGAGGATGTCTGGATGAGGGTTTTTGTTCAAAGCCTAGATGGGGAAGCTAGAAAATGGTTTAGAGATTTACCCCCTAGGTCCATTGCAGACATCAATGCTTTAGATGATGTATTTTTAAAGCACTGGGGAAATAATAAAGATCTGCTCTATTATCATACTGAATTTGAGAACTTGCAGAGAGAAGATGGTGAGCGGCTGTCTGATTTCAACATCAGATTCAATCATATGTACAATAGCATGCTAGCTAAAATAAGACCAACCCATGCTTCTACCATGCTCACATATGCTAATGCCTTCGATTCTCAGCTCTGCCTGCTATTAAGAGAAAGGAGAAGTGCTTCTTTGGCTGAGATGCAAACTGCAGCCTTTGAAGTAGAAGCAAATATTATTGCTGCAGAAGGACTCGAAGGTGATGCTGAAAGAAGAAGTCAGGGAGGTGAATCCTCATCATCCTCAGAGCCTGAGATAGATGAATTAGCTAGGATGATTGAGTTTTTGGCCTCTGAAGTTTCCAAACTAAAGGCTGAGCAGTACTTTGAGAAAGTAGGAGCTCATTGCTCCTTTTCTCTTCCAAAGCCAAATCCATATAGAGGAGCATAGGAGCATTTGCAGAATTTGCAAAGAAATAGAGATGCAAACGAAGATCAAAGTGTGAAGACCCTTTGTCAAAATATAGTAATGGAAGAAGAGCTGTTTGAAGAAGAGGAGGATGTCCATGTTTTGGAAGGTGCTCCTTTCCTAACAAAAGCTGCATACGAAGAAGCAGTATCCAAGAGCACTGCTTATCAGTTTGTTGAACCTGTAGAACAACAAGCTTATCAGCAGAAGTAGCCAGCAGTAGGTCCCTTCCTCCAAAAATCTGAGCCCGAAGCCAACTCGTCTTCTTATGGCTATGCAGATCTACAAATTAGCCAGCCTGCTATCATCCCCAGTCCAGTGATTGAAAAGGGAGAGGAAATCTCCCCATCATCTTATGTTTCTCTGTCTGCTCAAAAAACAATCCCTCAGAGTTGCCACTTAAACACTGAGGCAGAACAAAATTCAAAGCTCAAGGCTGAAGCTGATCATCTCAGTCTTGATATTTTGAAACCTGCTTGGGTGGCCTCCACAAAGATTGAAAGGGCAGCTTATCAGATGACAGAGGAAGAAGGTGCACAGTCTTGGAATTCCTCCTTGGATGAGGATTGTTCAAACAAAGATGTAGGAGCAGAAATTGTTTCTGTGTCCCCTGCACAAGAATACAATGGTCCATCGTGCATATTAGTTGTGCAGAGCACAAATGACACAGACATGTACACAGCAACCATGGCTATTCATCAGGTGTACATAAGCTCACATAAGGAACATCTAAGGAGGAAAATACACAAAAGGGAAGTGAAATTTGATCCATATCTACCAGACAGGATCAAATGTCCAAAACTTTTTGAGGTAGAGGAGATAAAATTACACACAGCAATATATTCTATTAATCTTGAATGAGGAAATTACACACATATTTTTACAATCAATAGTCTCAAGATAGGAATGCTATCTTAGACGTACAGTAGTGTGGTTGAGAGATTCTCTCAACCACACACTAAACTAGGAGAAACTAAATTCCTATTATGTAGGAACAAACTCCTCAAATGGAGAATTACAACCATAGACAAGTAGGAATTAATTATTTCTAACTCCCCCCCTAATGACTACTTGTCATGATAGTGATTCACAAAGTCTGGTTGTGGTCAAACATAACAAAAAATATGTCGACGTCCATAAAAGAGCAACCATCCACCGGAATGTATGGGTACCAACCGCTGCAACCGCTAGTCCTTGTGCATACATGATTCTATCGACCATTATCACTGCATATATGTACCTACAAATCCACCACCATCGAGGGAATTGCATGTGCAGAACTTCCAAAAACAAAGAGAGATCAGTGCCTTTCTAAGCCAAATATTCATGTCCAATTAAAAAACGCAAACAATTGCGTCGATTGCGCCTTTCGACGCAACTGTCAGATAGAAAAGTGCACCAACCCTCCTATGCTAAGACACACCAATATCTGATACCGTGAGCTAGGTGTTACTGCAATCCACCTGCTCCTACGAGCACAAAGCTCCCGTGTACACGTTAGCCACTCAGGCAATGCCACCACCAGGCAAGTCCGATCTACCACCACAGGCAAATCTGCCAACTTCAATATGACACCACCGGGCAAGTTCGATCTAACACCACCAGGAAAATCCGCCATCTTCAATATGCCACCACCGGGCAAGTCCAATCTGCCACCACCGGGCAAGTCCGATCTGCCACTCCCAGGCGACCTTCGGGCAAATTCTATAGCCACTAAGGCTCTATGGATGGTTTCTGGCTCACCACGAACTAGCCACACATGCAATCCATTACAAAGTGGTTTTAAGATCACCACGAACTTTCAAATACCTTTAAAAGGCTTACATTTCGTTCAACATTTTGGAGTTTATGGGTACATACAATGACCATTATAACAACTAGACTTGTTTATAACATGCTAGAGAGTCTTTCCACAAACCACACTAATTCAAGCAAACATCTACTTTGTTGTCCACCATAAACGTTGTCGCTGCTCCTTTACCTCCTCTGTGAGGGGTCCACTGATAAAGAAACCGGAACATAGGCACTCATAGCCACACGAAGAGAACACAATTTTCCCTTCAAAACAGTAATTCAGGACTCCACGGTCCAATCCTCCATCGCATTTCAGTATCCAATTCTCCTGGCATCGCAACATAATGCCACTTCCCCTACTCACAATATCAAGGCTAGTCACTATTTTCAAGCATACTGCCTCATGCTTGCTAACAATCTGCAACACGATATCAATCATCCTCCAATCTCTGATGTAGCTCTAATTGATGTCGTTTTCACTGTCATGTGTTCACCATTCCCTGCAAATTTGCTTAGTGTTGGAATGACCAGTTCCAACACACTCAGCATTGTGACAATAGTTGGTCATACTAATGTCACTTAAATAATAACATAAAATACCATGACATGAAATACTTATTATGAAAATCAGTAGCATTTACTTCATGGCCAAATAGTAAGAGTAGAAACCGGGTCGCCCTTCCAGAAGCAAAGCCGGAACAGCCAATATCATAGTTGCAAAAGGTGCCATATAAAATACAATATTTATGCTATCAAATTTATATCCATGAAGCAAACTCTCTGCAAGAATTGTTTTTGTTGAAGTAGCAAGGCACCCAAAGAAGGTTGCGCTGAAACCAAAAATATTGAAACTAAGTTCTGTAACAGAAGTAAGAAGAATGCCACCCACTATAGGTACCAGGGACCACCATATACGCGTATCAAAAGCCTTTCTCCACACTAGCCATTGAAGAAATACTGTTGTAGCAGGAGTAAAAGATTTAATTGTCTGCATGAAAGAAACAGGTATGTAACGCAGGCTCACATTCCCCAGCGCAATATTGATGCAAAAGACAAATGACATAGGGAAAATCTGCCTCCAAAGATCAACTGGATCAACTTCAATCAATGGCTTCACCTTAAAAACTTTAATTGCAATATATGACCCCACTGCTGAGCATATGAAGTGTACACATGATACTGACAGAGGAAATTTGAAGTCCAATTTCTGAAAGATCCACTTGTTCGTAATAATGACAGCGACATTGAAGCACCACCATTGCAGCACAGCAAAAAGTGCCCGCGCAACGCTCCGCTTGTCCTCCATCAAGCTGCGAATCCTCCTCGTCCTCGATGTCAGGCCTTCGAATCTCTTCACCACGGGATCTCTTCCTCTGCGGCTCCAAATTGGCAGATGACAGATCCTTACTCTTCTCTTCCCAGTAGAGAGGCACCCTGCTGTCATCCTTGTTGCTGTTGCTGTTGAAAATATCTGGACTCTTGTAATTAGCTGTAGGACTATTGCAATCCTCTGCATTGTTCTTGGGCAAGGCAGAGGGAGGAGATCGATCCATGTTAGGCTTTGACCCAAAAAAATTTACTATTGAAAAGCCCCCCATACAAATCAAAACCAGACCCACTACTCTTCTTCTTTGATTCGGCTTGAAAATTGCCCATGTCGCCCTTCATTATAACAGATTAAAGGTTGTTGAACAGCAATAAAGACAAATGAATTTGAGATGGGGAAACAGAGAAACAGAACCAAAAAAAATGATCTAACTCAACAATATAGAGGTCAGCTTGTGGGTATTGGAGTATAAGCCTGAATCAGATCATTAACCTATTTTCCCAATCAAAATCACAAAATTGAACATTCAAATCTCAACTGATTGTGAAATTAACGTGGAACAGAACTAGGAGAATACAGCGGCCGACCAGATTTTTCCCATTGCTCTCAGCAGCGGCAGCGACGGCAGTGGCCACAGGGCCATGAATTCTCAATGGGGATTGCTCCATCACCGACCTGTCCATCGGGAACATTATTCACAGAATTGAAGGGAGTGACCGAAGAATCCTCAAAACTTCCAGTGCCATCAATCCCCACCGGATTCACTGACACGCCGCATCCCCCTCTGGATTGGTAGGCACAGGAGATGAAGGGGAAACTCGCACAGGGATTGCGATTGCAACTTAGGCTGCTGCTTCAATCACTACGATGGGATCCACGTCCAGCACCAACATACGATCCATGAGCAATAGATCCGAACAATTACGGAACTCACACACTACGCCACCTCAGCAGCTGTAGTCGGCCTACTTGAAGCAACTGCTCTCCTGGATGAACTCCTAGCTCGTGTAAAGGAGGAACATCCACGGTCACTGTCTGGGACTTCTTTTGATGTTGAAGGGCCATCCAGCCCTAAATTCTTGTTTCTATATTGATCTGCTGAACCAATATTGTGAAGATTACCATTACCCCCATTAGATCTTCGATGAGATCCTTCACCTGTTCCAGACTTTCGCTCACGGGCATCCTGCCCGCTGAAATTCTCTCTGAAGCACCAGCCCCTCAATCCAACAACAACCAATGATGAATGCCACAAACCCGCAGCAGATCCACCATGGTCTTCAGGGATTTACCAGTAGATCTTCGATGCTGTTCTAATGGCTTATCTGCTCCACAACATCTGGAAAACCACCCACGATTTCTGCAACTGGAACTCACCTGCCCGACTTCCACTGCTACGTATACCAGTGCCTCTTCTTTTGTCAATTCAGCGCTGATAGCCCTTGATGTTGAAAATCGTTGTAACTAGAGGGAGATCAATGTTATAGGTAACCGCTTTTGAAATCACTTGATCACATGCCACAGTCTCTAGCACGTTTTAAGATTTCTGATCCGCACTGATAGGGCAGTTGGGCGCGAAGCCATCTCAATGAAAAAGGCAAAATGGAACCAGATTTACCGCTATAAAACATAGGATGAGATTCATACTTGTATACGCTCAGCCATGCTCGGATCTGGGACGATCTATGATCCACAGCCTTCAGGCCAGACACCGAGCGCCAAGCTGTCACCGATCGGCTTGCCTGACTATCTTCACTAATCGGCCTTTTCAATCAGGAAACTCACACAGGTCAATAGCTCAACACGGCCACCACGACGTGTCTGCAACTCTACACGAGACTGCTACAATTGCAGACCTCCGACATTACATAGCACCTCATGAGCAGCACCACCCTGCAGACCTCAGATAGCTGGCACTGATCACTGATCGATCCTCCTTAGCCACGTTGCAATACTAGCACCACGACACATAAAACTCGACCAGAACGCAGAATCTCGAGCTCCCACTGCTGCAGATCCACCCAAATTTCTACTTCCATGCCACCTTGAATCTTATCAAACTCCACGGGTCAACCTCCAAATGGAGCAGCGCGATTTTTCCCTTCAAATCCACGCTTATGGCCCGTGCTGATAGAAGGGCGCTGCTCAACGCTACTCGATGGAAAAACAATCTTAAATCTAATATAAATGATTTATTTTCCTATGCCCAGGAAGGGCCAAGCCCACGAGGGGCAAGGCCTTCAGCCTCTGATACCAAGATAAAATTACACACAGCAATATATTCTATTAATCTTGAATGAGGAAATTACACACATATTTGTACAATCAATAGTCTCAAGATAGGAATGCTATCTTAGACGTACAGTAGTGTGGTTGAGAGATTCTCTCAACCACACACTAAACTAGGAGAAACTAAATTCCTATTATGTAGGAACAAACTACTCAAATTGTTTCTGTGTCCCCTGCACAAGAATACAATCGTCCATCGTGCATATTAGTTGTGCAGACCACAAATGACACAGACATGTACACAACAACCATGGCTATTCATCAGGTGTACAAAAGCTCACATAAGGAACATCCAAGGAGGAAAATACACAAAACAGAAGTGAAATTTGATCCATATCTACCAGACAGGATCAAATGTCCAAAACTTTTTGAGGTAGAGGATCAAATCAATCCAATCCTACAGCTCTATGATGAACCGGGTTGAGAGCAGGAGAAACAATTTTGGTGGCCCAACAAATGGGAAATTTTTTGAAGTTTAAGTTTTTAGGCTTTAATGATTGTAATCAAGTTCTTTTACGGTTTCCTATTGTATGCTTAGTTGACTCCATGCCCAATGGATACTAGGCAATGGTTTTTAAAGTTGATTTTGTATGAAGGCATTGGTCTGCAGTTCTTGAGACCTCGCAGGGAGGATCTCATCCCCAGAAGGAGCCAATGTTAGCTATGCTACATGTTTAATTATTTTGAGGGTCACTAATAGCTTGGTAGTGTTGTTGGCGATTAAAGGAGCTCGAAGCAGTCTTTTATCCTTCCTCTCTCGGTTTCCTCACACCCTCTTATCCTCCGCTGTTTCTGTTTCTTCCATGAAAACTTTCATTCACCGCTTTCCTCTATGTTCCTACAAAACCCTTCTCACGCTCGTGCCTCCACTCTTAACCGTTTCCCTGTCATGACAGTGGGAAAACTCTGTGAATAACCCCTGCCTTGTTCTCCACCATCGATCGCCCACGATCGATGGTGTCCGCTTTGTTTTCTATACAGTTAAACCTTGCATACTCCCTTTACCATCCAGCCATCCGTCGTTAAGATCCAACGACAGTCGCTCCGTTTCTCGCCACGACCTGTCCGCCCGTTAACCTGCGGGGCGGTGGTTTTTGGCTGCCACATGGTGCTTTACTACGGGATCGCGCTCCACGGTACGAAAACTGCCGAGCCCTGGTAGGCAGTGCGGGGAAACCTCTCGCCGCGCAAAACCGCCATCTTGTACATCCTCTCGTGCATTAATGTTTGCGCGCCTTCCGCTCGCTATCACCGATGGATCTGGCACGTACAGATCCAACGGCTCTCGTTGCTCCCACACATATGTCTCTCGACAACTTCTTCTAACGTGATCTCCGCCTTCCGATTGTTTAATCTTACGACTGAGATCTATCCCTGGTCTACTCATTCTTCCGCCATGAAACATTAGCTCCCGACTGCTCTCTGATGCCCAAAGAAGGACGAAGTCATCAGATACCTGCTCTCTGCACAGTTAAGGCTTCAACAACCGCAATTAATCAATAGAATGGACGAAGGACAAACAGGACAACCTTGAGCAGTTCAATCATTTATCAGGCATGGATTTTAATCCATAATTCATTCCAGCTGCCAGAGAAGGACATCAGAATATCATAAAGTCTGATTTTGTCCATTAAAGTCAGCAGATTGTATTAAAGACCACATCTAAAATTGTAAATGTGGTTAGTGGTCCATTAAGACACCTCCATGCATAGCTCAGCAGAGAAATTTTGTAACCAACCTCTATATATACCTAGAAAAATGATGTAATTAGTTGATGAATGTTAGATGAGTGTTATCTTGTTGTAAGCTTCAGCTTCTAGAGACTGTAACTACTGTGAGACCTGCAGCTTATAGTCTTCATTTCTAACTAATACAAGCTTCTTTTGTTGTCAATTGCTCATTTTTCACTTCTTCTATGTTCCAGGCTGTGCCTGTCATGCATTATTTCATGTGTTGTTGATTTTTAGCACTAGAGGGGCTGTCATCCTACCTCTGTGTTAGAATTTAGCTGTTTCATTGAGATTGCTTGCAGGTTTTTGTTGTTTTAATGCATAGAGAGCTGTAATCCTGTCTGTGCATTAAATAATAGATTTACAGACCTTTAAGCTGGTTGCAGTCGGCCATCACAGGGTCCTGTGCATCTGCTGGTGTGGTGTTATATACCTAGGGGGGATAATATGGGGTACCAAGGGAGGTACCCAAGGTAATAATATAATAATGGGATGAGCCATAGTAATAAATAAGGTGGTTAACCCATGTCATGTAAGGGACCACAAGTAGTTAATAATAATATAATGGGACCATGGTATTAGTTGATGGTATGAGGGAACCATGGTAATGACCCATGGTATTGTATGTATGAGGCCTATATAGAGGCTAGAGACTCCACATGGGAGATAGAGAAGGATTATTGTATGAACATGCATATGGCTTATGGAGTGTTCTCCCTCCTTAAGGAGTGAATGTATGGTGTTGCCCTACCTTAAGGGTGTTGATCAATAAAGAATCACTTCATATTATTTCTGGGTTTCTTTGCATTATCTTATATTTTCATATCAGATCTATAATATTCTTGGGTTAGATCTACAACAATTGGTATCAGAGCACTTTCTTGGGCAAACCGTGGAGAATTTTTTTTTTAATTTTTTGCAAGGTTTCGGGGGCGACGAGTTTGCAGATCAGATCTGTACATTTTGGTGCAAGATCTGTAAAATATAATTATAGATCTGGATTCTTTGTGCAAAAATAGTCGAATTCAAAAAAAAAAATCAGTTGAATCGGAGTCTGGATGAAGGAGATATCACTGATCTAAAAATCAGTGGGGTTGCAGACACTTTTCAGGGCAGCGAGTTTGCGGTGCAGATCTAGATGTACTGGTACAAGTTCTGCCAACTCTAATTGCAGATCTGGATTCTTTGGGAAAAAATACCCAATTTAAAAAAAAAATCAGTCGAATCGGAGTCCGGACGAGGGAGATATCGCTGATTTAAAATCAGCTCTTTTTGCAGAAATTTTGGTGACGACGGGAGAGTAGCAGCACAGATCTGAAATTTCAAGTGCCTGGATCAAGATTTCTACCACATGGGCAGATGCAGAATGATTGTTCCATTTCTAAAAACAGGTCATATTAGGGATTCTGAGCAATATTGACAGAATTGTGACAATTTCAAATTTTCGCCAAGTGAATTTTTTTCAAAACCCTCTTCATGGCTTCTAGCAAGGTTATGTTATTTACAGGAAAAGATAATGGTCCTACTATTGAAGAATACATAAAAAAACAGAAGTGGTTATGGAACAACAATTGGAAATGGTGGACAGTGCAGAACTTTAGCGATGAGGCAACCACATGGTGGGGATTACTTAACCAAAAGAAGTGTTCCAACCTGCCCGATGAAGAATTTGAAAAATTACTTTTAGACAGATGGTCTCATGCTAGAAAACAAGATAAGGAGAAACATGTGGGGTTATTTCCTACTGGTATATCTTTATTGCAGGTGCATGGATTAATTCAGAAAGAGAAGATCAATTTTTCTATCAATCCTAGTTGTAAACATAATTTTATCAATGTTAATTTGGCAAAAAAATTGCAAGTTCTAGCAAAACAAATTGAAAATACAAAGGTTGATGATGAGGGTGTTCAAATTTAAAAGGATTTGAAGCTTTCTATGGATAAGTATGTGTTGCATGGTGATTTTTATACTTCAGAGATGGATAATATGGATGTTGTTTTGGGATATCCTTGGATGGAATCTGCGGGTACTCTCAATATTAATGTGCAGAAGAAATTCCTAAAGCTCTGGTAGAAAAAGAAGAAAATTACACTACAAGATATTTCCATCAATAAACAGGTAGAATCCATGGAAGTTGACACAGAAGATGTTCCAGGGACTGACATATCAGATGATGAGCAATTGATGGTCGACAACCAAACACAAACAAAGGTTGAAGCCGAAAAGGTTACAGGTGTTGACACATGTGATGAGGGTTCAGTGGTTGAAGTCATATTGGAAAAGAAGACACCACAACAGGCACCACAGCAGGGTGAATTAAAGAAAAAGACATCGTGGGTTAAAACTTCAACATATCATCACCCACATCACCCCGCAAGACAACCATCAAGATGGAAACCATGTAGTCACAAGGACAACAACCCCCGTATGACGGATAGCGAGGAGAGAAGATCCACCTATGACACATCAACACAAAAGAGCTGCCACGGTCAACTTCCATCTCAAGCGAGCGAGGCACCAGCGAGATCGAGGGTTCACCTTTCTCTTGGATGGCTAGATGCGCGTGCATGGTATCAGTGGACTACTCTTTTGAGTAGATCTTATTATTTATGTTCTTCCCATGTTTCGGGGATGAAACATGCTTAGGGGGGTGGAATGTTATATACCTAGGGGGGATAATATGGGGTACCAAGGGAGGTACCCAAGGTAATAATGTAATAATGGGATGGGCCATAGTAATAAATAAGGTGGTTAACCCATGTCATGTAAGGGACCACAAGTAGTTAATAATAATATAATGGGCCCATGGTATTAGTTGATGGTATGAGGGAACCATGGTAATGACCCATGGTATTGTATGTATGAGGCCTATATAGAGGCTAGAGACTCCACATGGGAGATAGAGAAGGATTATTGTATGAACAGGCATATGGCTTGTGGAGTGTTCTCCTTCCTTAAGGAGTGAATGTATGGTGTTGCCCTACCTTAAGGGTGTTGATCAATAAAGAATCATTTCATATTATTTCTAGGTTTCTTTGCATTATCTTATATTTTCATATCAGATCTATAATATTCTTGGGTTAGATCTACAACATGTGGTCAGTCTTCTCCATTATCACCTTATCCTAAAACTGTGAGTAATTGGTGGTTAAAATCCTTGTAGTCTGGGGGTGTTCACCCATGTCTGGGGTTAGGCATAGTAAGAGTGGTTATCTGGCTTGAATATGCAGCATTTCTTTCATTCATCCACCATTTATCCAACATTTTTGTTGAGTTTGTAATGTTCCCGAGCATCACTGATATACAACCTAGGTGAGTTTCTTGGGGTGATAGGGTGATGACACTACCTTCCTTTGTTCCAAGGTTTCGAAATTTCTAGGCTTCGATATTCCAATCTTCTGACGTCCCAAGATTTTGATCATTCAATATTTCTACATTCCCTGGTTCTGAGGTTTTGAAATTCGGGGTTCCGATATTCCAACCTTCTGAGATGTCTACCTTCCCTGGTTTTGAGGTTCCACTATTCTGACATTCCGAGATATCTACCTTCCCTAGTTTTGAGGTTCCAAACCTCTGAGGTTCCAATATTTAGATCTTCCAAGATTTCTACCTTCCCTGGTTCCAAGGTTCTAAGGTTTCAAAATTTGTCATGCTCTTAAGGGCTTCAAGATCCTTACTTTGGTTATCAATAAATTTTGATCTCGACATCCATTTATAGACTTCCACATACTATTGGAATTTTTTTTCAAAGCACTTTCTAATGTAGAAGATCTGATGCAGTCCTTGATCCCATTTGCTACCTAAATAATGGTTGCAAACTTTCTTCCATTCTTTGCACCTTGACTCTTCTTCTTGTGCCTAGAATCTTGGACTCCCCAGCCAACACAATCATTTTTTATGGATTTTCTAATAGGCCTGCTACTATGATGATTCTCTACTAGATAGTACAACAACCATGGCATTCCCCCAGGAACAAACATGCTCACATTAATGCTAACATCTGCTACTTTTTACCTCAATACTAGTTTGGTTGACATCAATGCCAACATACCAAGTGCCACCAATCAATTAGACAATGTCAATTGTCCAACATAAATTACAATGACATGAGGCAAGGAGACATGCCCACCTAGTACGGATATATAATCCTCTTCTTGAGTGTTATATGTGAACCTAAATTTGTTCACATGTTTATTTTTATATCTTTTTTCAGCTAACTAATTAAAATATTATAAATGTGTATATAGGTTGGGTAATTTCCCCCATTGGTCCACTATCTCACCAAGATATTTTTCACCACTATCCACTATTCCCTCATCATTTTCCCTCACTATCATGACATTTCCCCCATTTTGAGCATCAAACTTACCTCTGTCATGGAAATTCCATCATTGCTACAAACCTTGTGGGTTAATTACAACCCACCTCCACCATCTCTTTGACCCCATCCACCCACAAAGGTTGCATCCATAGACCATCTAGTAGTCCCCACACCTTGTTTTCACTAGCATTGTTTCATATTCAATGGTTTCTCCATGCACCCGCAACCATAATCCAATGATTATAGTTCAATGAATGTGATAGTAGATGTTTCTTCTAAGGAAATTGTGTATCAAACTACTTCACCTATTAGTGAATCTTTATCATTCCTAAGAAATTCAGGATGATATCATTCATTGATGAATTTTTTATGTATCATGAATGATATTTAATTTAGGACTTTTTTTGTTTAATTCGATGCTTTGAGTCTTCTAAATATTGCAAGGAAGTATAACAGAGAGGTTGGGTTAATGGAGGTTTTAAACACCCTCAATAATACTTATATCATCTAAGTGAGTTTTGTTGGAATGAATTATAAAGTAAAAGTTTACAGTTTTGATAATTCATTGTGGAAAAAATATTATGAGATTTTTTTCTCTTTGTGTAGTAGAGATGTGACATGCCTAAAAAGAAATGAATGTCAAGCTCCTTCTTTCAGTAAGAGGAAAAAGATCATCTTTCAAGATCCAAAGGATGGTGGTGAGGGTGGAAGTGGCTAATGAGTGACCAATGAGATCCATTATATATATAGGGAATCATATGTTTGTCGTTCATGTTTGCACAAGAGATGGTGTTTGTATATTAAAGGCATTTTCTATATAGGGAAATATATACCATACTTCCATATTTAGGGATGAGGTGTCATATTGTATATTAGAAATGTTATGCATTCTATTTAAAATGTATAGTTGAGACAATTCTGAGAATTTGTGTGTATACACATGGCACATATTGCGTGAATGGAAGTGTTTATTTATTTGATATTGAATTGTTGTACTGTTGGTTTGAATTTTCATGTTTAAAATTTAAAATTTCAAAGTTGAACTTGATTTCCTTATCAAGATTTCAAAATTTTCATCCAAGAATCAATCTCTATTCATGACAAATACAAGATTTTATCCAAAACATTCACTCGTGTATCAAAAGAAAGTGTAAGTATCATAATGAGATCACCACAATATAAGTGTCTACTCAGATATATTAAATTCCTTTCCACATGTTATATGGGCATACAACATTTTAGATGAATGTATCCCAATCAAAGAACTACAACCATTTAAGGCTACATTTGTAGGGGCTATAACATTTATATTAGTATGGATTTCTCTCTAGAGTTGTACTTGTTTTCAATCATGAGACCTCGTCATGCTTAAAGCGCATGAGAGGGAGCCTTACTTGCAACTAAAGTGCATTAATTGCTCATAATATATGAATTTTGATAGCCACCAATGAAAAGATACAAAAGGAGCCAACCAACTAAAACAGTGACAACTTCTAATGCCCAAGGAGAAAAGTTTTAATAACTGCCTAAGTGTTGTTTCTAAAGCCATCACCGAGTTTCTTGGTGAAAAAATGAAGAAATGTTACTGTAAACTCCTATAAAAGACCAAAAAAATTAGTATATTTAATATTGAAAGTTTAGAATTGTGGAAATAAATTAACCAACATAATGACCTCTATCCAAATTTAATTTTAAGAAATGATACTTTTTAGGTTTATTAACCATTTAATTTATATGTTTGAGCTAGTATATATAAAAGAAATAAAATAGTAGTATTCATATTTCTAATTTGAAGTAAAATTAAACCATACAAACTTATTTTTTTAAGCAAATTTGTCAATTATGTTTAGTTTGGGTGGTTGGTTGAAGCATTATCCTTTCCATCTAGGTATGTGACATATTAAGTTCATAATGGGTATTTTTTATAATGGATTTGACCCTTATTGACTAAGAAAATCTTTGAGAATCTAAATATGTATATTCATTATATGATATCTAAAAATATTTCTCATGGAAATATAACCTTTAATCAACTTTATAAAATAATATATATATATATATATATATATATATATATATTCCTTAATTGAGGTGATCCATATGTCATAATATAGAATTGGGATGGGGTCCTCCATCCTATCGCCATGTGTGGATATTAATGGTTGGGGTGGACTGGGATGTGCCCCCCAGGACTTTTGCATGCAGGGGAGCATTCAAGATGATGAGAATTAACTTTGCCCTGCTCAAGATGGCTAAGGAATCAATTGTTTATATAAAGCTTGAAGGTTTTAACTTGCCGAGGAAGGAGGAGGAAAGTGGTCATATTATGCAGCTCTGCAGTGTTGGTTTCTAGTGGATGGTATGACAACATTCTGTTTGGATTATCCTAGGTGCAGTACCAACAAGGAGCCATAATTCTCTCCCTCCTTATTCTCTCCAAATTATTTACATCTCTTGTGCTTGGTGTGTATTAAGTGCCCTCTAGGCTCTTTTTGAATACATGATCAAGTCTAGGGACAAACAACCTGGTGTGAGGTTCATCACATGCTTGCTAAGAATTTCTGAGGGCTTGATGGTAGCCAGGATAAGCGATGAGACTTGGTCTTGCAACCTTCTTCTGTGTATGATTTCCATATATCAGGTAAATACCTCTTCATGGCTATGTTTGTTTCTTGTTGTTGTGTTTGATTTTACTCTAGTATTGTTGAATTCTAAAGTGATAGTTGTGTTATGTAAATGTTTGGTCGTCACTCTTGTGCATTTATTTTGTCACGATATTTTGGCATTCACTCATGTCCAAGTCTTGAGTTTCTTTCTATTGAAGGGAGGGATTTCTCACATATGCAAGGTCTTTTTGTGGTTGTGGAACCCCTATTCATGGTTGCTAGTCAGTGATGGGATTTGTGTTGTGGAAATCCTATTCTTGCAATTGGATTCTTCATGGCTATCTAGTATGATTCGTCTATGTAGGAGGTTTTATTTCCTAGATACGTGTGGGTCATGGGTGTGTGCTCTATTTCTTTGGGTTTGATTTTCTTTATTTGTTTGAATGTATGGTCCACCTCTGAGCTAGAGTGTGTAGGGGTTAAGGGGCTACGAGCCAACCCCACAAGTCATGCGTGGATGTGTAGGATAAGGATGCTACTACAAACTTCCATGCAGGGAATCCCCCTATCATGTGTAAATATATTCAGAAGTGGGAAGCTCAAGTCACTTGGGTGTGGCTCACTCCTTCTAATGCTAAGATGGTGGATGAGGTGTCCTATTGGAATCCTGACCCTGGTCACACCATGGGACAAAGGAACTAGTACCTTCAGTAAGTCAATCTTCAAGTAGCTCAAGACGTTGTTGGGCTGTGTTCTTTGGAAAAAACATGAAGATAATAATTACACCATCCGTTTCTTGAATGAAATTCAGAGAAATAAGTGGAAGATGTAAAGATAGTTTGAACGAGCTATATGCTCATCTTGTTCACTTGGAAAAATAAGTCCAAAGTGAACTTAAGATTCAAGAGGCCCCTAGTGTGAAGGTGGATAATCTGTCTACAATGACTTCTTCAAACTCGTGAACTGCATGCTATATTGTGGTTTTTTGCAAGATGTTTTGATTACTTTTGCTCGTGTTTATGTTAGATTTGTTCTTATTAGTCTTATGGATATATTTTCTTTCAGTCTCCACCTCTCGTTTCCAATATGACAAAGTGGGTCTAATAAGAGAAACAACCATGTAATGTGAATATTTTAGGTAATATAATTTAACTCACAAAAAAATTTGCAATTATTTATTTTGAAATAAATGTATTTTCAATTTTAAAATAAAAATAAAATTATTATGAATACTTTGAATATTTTTAATATTATGTATATGTTTTTAATAAATTATAAGTAATTTAATTCAAATTAATACCTATAATATAATAAATTTGGATTAAGATTTATTTGATAAGCTATGAATGAAATTTTATTTACAAATAATATATAAGAAATATACTGATTTTATTATTGTAATGTAATAATTTATATATATATATATATATAGAGTATTAAAAATTGTTTTAAAAATATATATTTCTTATCAAAATCACTGCAAATTTATATATTAGTTTTGAAATTTTATGTTTAAAATTGAAATTAAAAGAGTATTAAAAATTGTTTTAAAAATATATATTTCTTATCAAAATCACTACAAATTTATATATTAGTTTCGAAATTTTATGTTTAAAATTGAAATTAAATGTTTAAAATTAGTATTATAATAAATATTTAAAATATAAGGTTATGAAAGGTGTTTATATGATCCCTTGTTCATGCGGGACCCCCTATATTGGGGAGACTGGTCGCTCCATCAATCAAAGGATTAGCGAACACGCAGCGGACCTGAAGCATAGGCGAGCTAAGTCTTCCGCTTTAGTTGAACATGCTGAGAAAACCAATCATCATGTTTGTATTGAGGAGGCCAGTGTTATTGCTAAGGTTTCGCATTTCCATCATCGTAAATTTAGGGAAGCGCTTGAGATTGAAAAAAGGCCAAGCAATCTCAATAGGGAGGATGGCTGGAAAATCAGTAGGTGTTGGGTCCCAGCACTCTCTTCCTAGTTGTTTTTCCGCCCTCCTCTTTGGGGTTTTTAGTATATTTTTTATTGTTAGTTTTATTCTATTTATTATTTTAGGTGTTATTATTTTTATTTATTTATTAATAACTAATTTATTTTAGCTGTTTTATATTTATTTAATATTTATTTATTGTTTTATTTATTTATTTGATATTATATATATCTATATATATATATATATATATATATATATATATATATATATATATATTTTGTTAATTTTATTTTATTTATTATTTTAAGTGTTATTATTATTTTATTTATTTATTAATAAATAATTTATTTTAGCCGTTTTATATTTATTTAATATTTATTTATTGATTTATTTATTTACTTTTTATTTATTTATTTGATGTTAATTTTATTTTTTAGTACTTTTGTTCTTTTTTAGCTTAGACTTTTTAACTAATTTTCCAACTAACCTAACATCCTTTTGACATTCTTTATGATTAGGTCTTTTATGTTACTTTCTTTCCTTTTAATTATTAATTATTTTATAAGTTTTAATAATATTATTTTATATATTTCTTAAGCCTTTAATTGTAGATTTTAAGGTTATTTATTTATTTATTTAGTTATTTATTTACTTAGTTAATTTTCTTTATTGTTAATTTTATTTATTTTATTCATTCATTTAATTCATTTATATTATTAACTAATTTATTTTAACCAATTTATTTAATTTTATTTATTGATTTATTTAATTGTTTATTGACTTTTTATTTATTTATGGGTTTATTATTACTTTTTTATTTATTTTAACTTTGACTTTTTAGCTAATCTTCTATCGAACCTAACCTCCTTTTGATTTTCTTTATTAGGTCTTTTTTGTATCTACCTTTGCTTTTAATTATTAATTAATTTATGATTTTTAATAATATTTTTAAATATGATTATTTTTTAAACCTTTAAATTATATTTTAAGGTCCCTTATTTAACTAAATTTCCTTCTATATTATGATTAGCTTTTAATTTTTAATAATATTTTTTAACTAAATAACCTTCAAAAATTTGTTTTATACTTTTTGGTCCTAATTCTTTCTTATTTAACTAATAAAATAATTTTGACCCCGGTCCTAGAGTCAAACTAGCCGTTGGTCAAGTTAGCTGTTGGGTGCTCTGCTCAGATTATTTAACTTGCTTTGCTGGATCTGTTTCTTCAACTTGTCCTGATGATGAACCACACTAGTTGGTTCGAAATGCGTCGACAAATGATATTCCTTGTGATTTTCGCCAAAAAAAATCTCTCTAACTTGATATGGATCACAGAAGCCTGAACTCTATTAATGTTAACATTAGTATTAATGTAAAAATTATGGTAAATAAATCAATAAATGATATTATTAATCTAAAAATTATTTTAGATAAATAATAACAAATAAACATATTATAATAATCTAAAAATAATCTTAGATAAATAATAATAGCCAAACATATTATATTAATTCATTTTTATTAAAAAAAACTAATATAGAAAATTACTTTCTCAAATATAATTATTTAGAAAGAAAATAAGCTATATTTTAATATTAAACATATGAATTATAGTAAAGTATTTAAAAATAATAACTTTTAGTAACAAAGTATTTAAAAAAAATTGCATTTATTATTTAAAACAAATACACAATAATAACTTAAATTTGTAATTTTATTGAAATTTTATATTATTATTATTATTATTATTATTATATTTATATTAAAAAATATAATGGATTGAATTTAGGTTAATAATATATTAAAAAAAATTGAATAAAAATGTGAGTATTTTTTTTCTAACCTATTTAAACGTAAACGATGCAATATTAAATGTATCTCCAACTACTTTGAAAGGCACACAAACTTAAGGAAAAACATAAACATAAACGATGCAATATTAAACATATATCCAAGTCTTCGAAAGGCACACAAACTTAAGAAAAAACATAAATATGTTATTTTTAAGTGACCCTTTAGGTAAACCTAAATCCAAATTTGACTATTCTCATTTTCTGTCAATGTTTGTGGACTATTTTGTTTTCCTTGAGTACCACAAAATGTTCTCCTTTAGAGAAACTGACGACCACAAACTATCTTTATAGATTTGCAGGTCATTTCAATCATTAAAATAAAGACATAAATATTCAGAAATCTTTTTTTTCAAACAGGATAAACATCCTACTTATATTAATAAAAGTAGATATATTTGTAGTCTCAAACTCTGAAAAGTTCTACTTCTGTTGGGATTACGTGACATTAAAATACATAATTCTTTCTAGGGTTGCATACCTTCCATCTCGTGACAGCTGTTGAAAGCATCAAGGTTAGGTTTCATTGCCCAATGGTCTGCACATTTAAGGTGGGTGGAGAATACAAAATATACTTCCATTGTCGACCGAAGCCAGTAAAAATATACAAAATATACTTCCATCGTCGACAGAAGCCAGTAAAAATATTCCACGTGAGTGCGATTAACATTGTCGGTCGCCCGTCGCGACCGGTAGTATTGTGAATGACGGTGACGATGATGGCGCTCAAAAGCATGAAAGCAGTACAGATGCCGAAGCGGATTCCCTAGCTTGTGTCGCATATGTTCAATTTCTTCTCGACGGCACTGCACGAAGATGGCCGCAATCGGGGGGATGATAGCCATGGCCGTCACAATGGACATTCCTTATCAATCAAAGACACAAGAAATTTTAGTTCAGAGGTCCAAAAACCAATGACTACAATAATCTGATCAGATCAAGTCGGTCTCTTCAAACCAGTAGATATGAATGGAAACCAATGGTAATTGCCCGAAATTTCTGCCAAAAAGGCTCTGCGCAGAGTTACGAGGCTTGTGGTTCCGGACCATATATTCAACATATTTGTTGCTAGCACTTTCTTCATGTCGTATTTTGTTACCAGGTAGACCATAATATGTTTAAGGCAGGAGGAAAGATACAAAATTTCACACAAAAAACATCCGAGTTGCTTCTCTTTTTTATTGAAAATGATTACAATGAGGGTATTTATACTTTTGCAACCAAAGAGCCGCTCAAAATCACTTCAACATGCACACACTCTAATTTTGACTTTACTCAAAATAAAAGTGAACTCCAACTCATTCACACTTGACTAAGTTAAATGACATTCTAAATATAGATAACTCCTCATGGAGGATTAATTATCTATCTTTAACATTCCCCTTAATTACAACTACTAAAATAAGACATAGACTCATGAAAATTCAAACATGTTTGCTCATCTAAAACTCAGCTAGGCTTACAATGCCTAAGTTTCCTTTCTGAAACTAGAATACATCTTTTGCTACTGACTTAGTAAACATTTTAGCCAATTGATCATGCTATTTACAAGGCTTCAAATAAACTTCTCCATTGCTCACAACTTCTCTAATGAAATAGTATCATATATCAATATGTTTGCTCCTTTGATGAAACAAACTATGCTAGGATAATGCAAACGCTGAGGTGTTGTCACAATATATTGTTGTTGATCCTCATTGTTTTTACTCAAGTCCATCCAAAACTCTTCGTAACCATACTGCTTGGCATGTCGTTGATGTTGCTGCTATATATTCTTCTTATGGTGATGAAAGTGTCACAATAGACTACTTCTTAGATGACCATGATATCTCACCTGAACCAAGATGAAACAAGTGCTCTTCCTATCATCCCAACTTCCTGCAAATTCACTGTCACTGTATCAAACCAAATCTTTCTTCTTTGTTCTTGCATAAAATAAGCCACAACCTATAGTTCCTACTACGTATCTTAGAATTATTTTGCCTGCTCTCCAATGTGAGTCTTTTGGAGTCTCCATAAGTCTAGAAATAAAACTAACTCCTTTCATAATATCTGATCTTGTACCTATGAGATACATAAGGTTTCCAACCAAACTTTTGAATAGAGTTGGATTGAGATATGATCCTTCATCATCCTTGCTTAACTTTGTACTTGTTGCAACTGGAGTAGGAGCAAGTTTACAATTTTCCATTCTAAATCTTTTCAACAATTCTTTAGCATACTTATTTTGACAAAAACTAATTCATTTCTTAGATTGGTTAACTTCTATGCCAAGAAAATGTTTCATAAGACCAAGATATGTCATTTGAATTTCTTTCTTCATTGATGCTTTAAATTCATTCAATTCAAGTTCACAAGTATAAATCGTGTCATCAACATACAAACAATCAATCAAAATGTGTCCACACACCTTTGTGTACAAGGTAGGCTCAATGATGCTTCTGCAGTCTTGATGATCTGAATTGGATCCATAAAAGACTGTCAAAGAACCATGACTGTATCAGGTCAAGATAAATCTCTAAAAATTCCAAAACAACGATAAAAAACACCATGAACCAGTGGCAATGGCAGTCAGTGTGGAACGATGAGGACCTCGGTCAAAGCTCGCTAACCGAGGCCCAAGGAGACTGCACGGGAGGTCAAAGTAGCCCCTGGGAGCCCCGGATCTGGAAAAGTAGGTGATTTTTTATGCATTGATGGGTGAACAGGGCCATAATGGAGGAAGCCTGAGCACTCGGACACATGGGGAGTTGGAGAACTACGGGCGAAAAGGAAAAAGCACTAAAAGGACAAAGGTGGGACCCGCGCTCTAGAAACCAACGGTATTGATCGGGGCGCCCTCAAACAGTAAGCAGTTTTGGATGGAAGCGGAGCAATCCCACTCACCGATCGACGCGTGGCAGGCGAAGGTGAGAGAAAACCACCGTTGATCGTGTGTTATCGGTTGAGCAAGTCAACCGCGCAAAACATGCGTATGGCATTGGATCTGGGAGACTCAGATTGGACAACTGAGATTGCGCCCGATGGAAGAAGCAGAATCGATGAGGGATAAGCCACGATTTGTAAAGATTTGAGGTCTGTTTGACTGCCACGATGGAGGAGGACTTCATCCACGACATAACTGAAGAAACGAACTGACGAAGCAGGCTGGCGTCATTTAGAGGAGGATATGTGGCCACTCCCTGAGCGCTAATGATGACGCCGAACAGGGAACTCCAAGCGCAGCTGCAGAAGGTGAATCGATAGAGGCAGAAGAGGAGCCGAACGGTCTTGGAACAAATGGCTTAAAAGCCATGAACAAAGACAGAACACCCACAAAGAAGTGGAACAGTGAACCCCTAGAGGAGGACTGAACACAGGAAGACAAAAAACAGAGAGAAGAACACAGTGAAGCAAAAGCAGCAGAATACAGAGGGCTGAGCTGACCAAAAGCAGCATCAAGCACTAGAGAGCTTGAGAGATTTAAGCCATCCCATAGAGGATCCGTCCGGACTGAGCCCCACATTAGGCTCTTTCCACTGTAGACCAAAAGGTCACAGAGCTGGCAAGGCAAACCGAGTATGTGCACTCCAGTGGCTTGGGAAATCCAAGAACCACCTTGCCAGGCAAGCCTGCTTCAGGAGAACTCACATTGAGTCCTTGCATTGTAATTCTCTGCTTAAAGACATAATAAAATAATGCCACCACTGAAAGCTGGACCGGAGATGTAACCCTGGAGAATAGGGTGAACTCCTTATTAAATTTCCTGTGTTCTTGTATTTGCTTAATGTATTTCTCTGTTGTCTTTCCATTTAATTATCTGTGTATTGGCAATCTGATCGATCCGTTGCTTCAATAACACAGAAAACACACCAGCACATGAGTTTGTAATACCTTGTTTAATAAATCTTCAACTGATGTCACTCATAGGGTCATTATCAGATCAAGTGGTATCAGAGCTCTAGGCTGTAAGGTTAGACAAGCTTGTGTTGGTTTAGCTATGAATGCTCACTGGATCAAAGCTCAAATTGGGAGAAGGAGAGTTGGTGGAAACTAATCCTGAAATTGGGAGAGTCTATTCTCGGAAGACAATGTCAGAGGAAGGTTCTGTGGGGCCAGACCCTCAGTTCATAGAAAGTTTCCTAGCTATAAAGTCTATGGTAGAAGAAATGTATAGGGACTTTAGAAAGCATAAGGTTGAAGATTCATCAGGATCCAAACAAGATAAAGAAGAAGATGAGTCTCACTTCCATGATCACTCTAAAGGAAAAGGGAAAGAGGAAAGCTTTCTCACACCTCCCTATAGCCCTGTGCATAATAAGAAAACATCTTTGATTAAGCTAGATGTTAAATTTGATTTGCCTATATATGATGGAGAGCTAAATGCTGAAAAGTTGGACAATTGGATTAGAAAAATTGATGTGTATTACAGAGTACAGAACATAGACTCAGACAAGAGTAAGATTCAGCTAGCAAGCCTATGCCTAGGAGGCACTGCCTTGGTTTAGTGGGAAGGCAGAACCCAAGCTGATATGAAAAGACATGGTAAGACCATCTATGTCTGGAGGAATTTTTTGTTGCAATCAAAAAGCAGTTCTATCCATTGGCCTACATGCAACAAGCCATGATGACTTAGCAAACTCTTCGATAGTTGAAAGGGCAAAGTGTGCAAGGGTATATTCAAGAATTTAGAAAGAGAGCATTGATGTTGGGCATCTCATTAGACTCACTAGAGACTCTTTTGAAATACATTGGTGGTCTACATAGCTACATGAGGCATACCATCCTCATGTTTAATCCCACTAGTATAGATGAGGTATCTGTACAAGCTACTCATCTAGAAGCTAGAGGAAAGAATGGAAATCCAGAAGTTGGGGGACCATCCCAACCCATTGTAAGCAAGAGCAAGGAGAAAAGAAAGCAGAAGGGGAAAGCAAGGAAGGCTAACACTACACAGAAAAGCAAAACTTCATGCACTCACTGTAAAAAGGATGGGCATGATGATGAGCATTGTTGGATTCTGCATTTAGAGCTGAGACCTAACAAGTCCGAGGGCAAGAAGAAGAAGACTGCTGCAGCTATTCAGAAAGATTTGGGATCAGACTCAGGAGATGAAACAACTATAGCAACCATAGGTATAAAAGGTAAGAATTCTGAAGCATCTACTAGTAATTCTGCTCAATCTATTATTGATGAAGAAAATGAGAGAAAAAGACATGAGCTTTTCCATGTTCAAGTTATTTCCAAAAATCAAAAGATTGATACTTTGTTTGGTAGTGGCTCACAAGTAAATCTAATTTCTGAAGCAATTGTAAAGAAATTGGGATTAGCAACTACACCTCACAAGAAACCATACCCATTAGGATGGTTGAATGATAAAGCACAACTACAAGTGACTAGACAATGCAAACTCAAGTTTTCTTTTGGGTCAGCATTCGTAGATGAGGTTGAGTTAGACATAATTCCTTTGAATATATGTGGAATTGTTTTAGGAAGTCCTTACTTGTATGATAGAAAGGCTATTTTATATAGAGTTGAGAACAAGTATCTACTTGTTAAAGATGGAATCGAATACTTTGTAAGAGCTCATAAGCTCAAGAATAATTATACTCTCATAAATTCAGGGCAGATGAAAAGAATGATAAATTCATGCAAACAATTCTTACTGATGGTTGTAAAAGAAAAGAAACCTAATAAAACCAATGTATTTGAGGGCTGTAATGCTGAACAACAAGCTGATATAGAAAAGGTTGTTTCAGAGTATGATGTCTTATTTCAAGAACCTAAAGGTCTGCCACCCAAAAAGGGAATAGTACATGATATTATTTTGTAGCAAGATGTTCCATTGCCTAAATTGGGATGTACAAGTTATTGCTTTAGAGAATGTTGAAATCAAGAAGCAGGCGTAGGAGTTGCTCGAGAAAGGGTTCATCAGACCTAGCACATCACCATGTGGGTCACCAATCGTTTTGGTGAGAAATAAAGATGGCTCGTGGAGAATGTGCATTGATTACCGAGCACTGAATAAGATAACAATAAAAAATTGTTATCCCCTTTTTCGCATAGATGATCTTCTAGATCAATTAAAGGAAGCTGTTTATTTCACCAAGTTGGATTTGCACAGTGGATACCATCAGGTCAGAGTTGCAGAGCAAGATGCATGGAAGACTGCTTTCAAAACAAAGCAGGGATTGTATGAATGGCTAGTTATGCCTTTTGGCTTAACTAATGCTCCTGCTACTTTCATGAGATTAATGAATGATGTACTCAGACCTTTTCTTGGTGATTTTGTTATTGTGTATCTGGATGAAATTATGATTTTTAGTAAAAAGTGGGAAGAACATTTAAAGCATGTTAAGCAAACATTAGATGTTTTGAAAAGAGAAAAACTATATGTTAAACTCTCAAAATATGAATTTGGCAAAACATCTCTAAACTACTTGGGTCATATAGTAGGGGGAGGTGAATTGAAAATAGATCCCTCTAAAGTGGCAGTCATTATGAACTGGCCTAAACCCAGGTCTGCTACAGAAGTGAGAAGCTTCTTAGGAGCATCATAATATTGGAGGAAGTTCATTTCTAACTTCTCCTTGATTGCAGCTCCCTTACATGCTTTAACAGGATTGAATAAGGTGTTTCAGTGGGGAGGCAAACATCAGAAAGCCTTCGACACCTTGAAAGAAAAGATTAGTACAACACCTGTACTAGCACTGACAGATCTACAAAGACCATTTGAGATCCAAACTGATGCCAGTGATTATGCCATGGGAGCAGTGTTGACACAGCACGGTAAACCCATATGTTATCATTCTGAGACTTTTAATCCTGCAGTAGTTAACTATCCTACATATGATAAAGAATTGTATGCATTAGTTCAGAGTGTGAAAAAGTAGAAACATTACTTAATGGGAAAAGAGATAGTAATACATACTGATCATCAACCACTTCAATATTTGCACTCCCAAACTAAGTTGCAGCAATCAAGACATTACAGATGGATGGGTTTTCTACAATAGTTTCATTTAGTCATCAGATATAAAAAGGGCATACATAACAAGGTTGCAGACATGTTATCTAGACCCATTATAAATTCATCTACCATACTTAAGCATAATTCTGTGCTACATGAAAGCTACATAGAACAATATGCTCAGGATATGGACTTTAAAGATGTATATGCAACTTTGAGTCAAGGAAAAAGAGTAGAAGAATTGGACTATCACATGAAGGACTGACTCTTATACCATTGTGGGAAACTCTGCATTCCACAAACTGAGAGAGTAAAGATAATTAGGGAAGCACACACTTCTCTGATATTAGGTCACTTTGGGGTAAGTAAAATAGTTGCACAACAGTAAAGATTCTGCTATTGGCTGAAGATGAATGAGATAGTTTCTAGATATGTAGGAGGGTGTGCTATGTGTGCTAAAAGCAAGCCCAGTAACAGAAAACTAGGCTTGTACACTCCATTGCTAGTTCCTTCTCACCCTTGGGAAAGTGTTTCCATGGATTTTGTTGGAGGACTGCCTAAATCTAGGAAAGGTCATGATTATCTATATGTTGTTGTGGATAGGTTCAACAAAATGTGTATTTTGATACCTTGTAATAAACAGATTACAGCTGAACAGACTGCAAAATTGTTCTTTGAACATGTATGGGTTCATTTTGGATTACCCACTTCCATTGTATCTAATCGAGACACCCTATTTGTGGGGAAGTTTTGGTCGAGTCTGTGGGAACTGATGGACATCAAACTAAAGAAAGGCACAACTTTCCATCCACAAACAGATGGCCAAGCAGAAGTAGTTAATAGTACAATGATCCAATTGCTGAGAGGATATTGCAGTAAACATCCTAAGCTTTGGGATGAACACTTGTGTTATGTGCAGCATGCTTACAACAGAGCAAAACACTCTTCTAAATAGAGATCTCCTTTTGAGAACTGTTTTGGTTTCACACCAAGGTCTCCTTTGGATTTTGTCTTTGGTAAAGATACCATGGTTGATGGACAAAGTGATGTGGACAAGGCAACTAGGTTCATTGAATAGATCTAGGAGATCCACCAGGAAGTACAGGAACAGCTAGAAAAGAGCCAAGCCAAGTACAAGGATAGGCATGATAAGCATCGGATGGAGCATAGTTTTCAATTTGGAGACCAAGTCTGGCTATATATCAGTAGGTATAGGATGCAAGGTGAAGGTAAAAAGATAAAGCCAATTAGGTATGGACCCTTTAAGATACTTGAGAATATTGGTGAAAATGTTTTTCGCCTTGATTTACCAACTTACTTGCACATCTACTCAGTCGTAAATGCAGATTGCTTGAGATTGTTTGAACCTTCAATGATTGAGGACCCTGAAGAGCAGAGTCAATTTCCTTCAATTGATGACCTACTACCTGAATATCTTAATGAGTTGCAGGAAGACACAGTGCTGGACAAGAAGGTGAGGACACCGCGCAGGGGAGATGTGGAGTACCTCAGAATTGGGCTCAAAGATTCAAAGCCGAGCAGTGAAAAGTGGATTGAGATTGGACAAGTGAGAAAGCAATACCCTCACTTAGTCGATGCTTGAAAACCAATTTTTGGTGGTCCAAAAGCTTTTTCAGTGGGAAGGCCGTGATCCGAATTGGATCCATAAAAGACTGTTAAAGAACCATGACTGTATCAGGTCGAGACAAATCTCTAAAAATTCCAAAACAACGATAAAAAACACCCTGAACTAGTTACAATCGCAGTCAGTGTGGAACGACGAGGACCTCGGTCAAAGTGCGTTGACCGAGGCCCATGGAGACTGTGCGGGAGGTCAAAGTAGCCCTTGGGAGCCCCGGATCGGGAAAAGGAGGTGAGTTTTGATGCATGATTAGCGCTAATCGCACATCACTGGGCGAATAGGGCCATAATGGAGGAAGCCCGAGCACTCAGATGCATGGGGAGCTAGAGAACTATGAGCGAAAATGCAAAAGCGTTAAAAGGACAAAGGTGGGACCTGTGCTCTAGAAACTGGCAATATTGATCGGGGTGCCCTCAAACGGTAAGTGGTTTTGGATTGAAGCGGAGCGATCCCACTCACCGATCGACGCATGGCAGGTGGAGGTGAGAGAAAACCACTATTGATCGCGCGCTATCGGTCGAGCAAGTCAACTACGTAAAACATGCATATGGCGTTGGATCTAGGAGACTCAGATCGGACAACTGAGATTGCGCTCGATGGAGGAAGCAGAATCGACGATGGATAAGCTACGATTTGTAAGGATTTGAGGTTTGTTTGATTGCCACGGTGGAGGAGGACTTCATCCATGACATAACTGAAGAAACGAACCGACGAAGCAGGCTGGCGCCGTTTAGAGGAGGACATGTGGCCAGTCCCTGAGTGATGATGACGCCAAATAGGGAACTCCAAGCGCAGCTGCAGAAGGTGAATCGACAGAGGCGGAAGAGGAACCGAACGGTCTTGGAACAAATGGCCTAAAATCCATGAATAGAGACAGAACACCCACAAAGAAGTGGAACAGTGAAGCCCGAGAGGAGGACTGAACACAGGAAGACAAAGAATAGAGAGAAGAAGACAGTGCAGCAAAAGCAGCACAAGACAGAGGGTCGAGCTGTCCAAAGGAAGCATCGAGCACCAGAGAGCTTGAGAGATTCAAGCCATCCCATAGAGGATCCATTCGAACTGAGCCCCACATTAGGCTCTTTCCACTATAGACTAAAAGGTCATAGAGCTGGCAAGGAAAATCGAGTCTGTACACTCGAGTGGCTTGGGAATTCCAAGAACCACCCTGCCAAGCAAACCTGCTTCAGGAGAACTCACATTGAGTCCCTACATTGTAATTCTCTGCTTAAAGACATAATAAAATAAGGCCACCACTGAAAGCTAGACCAGAGATGTAGCCTTGGAGAATAGGGTGAACTCCTTATTAAATTTCTTGTGTTCTTGTTTTGCTTACTGAATTTCTCTGCGCTCTTTCCATTTAATTGTCTATGTATTGGCAATCTGATTGATCCGTTGCTTCAGTAACACATAACACACACCAGCACATGAGTCTGTAATACCTTGTTTAATAAATCTTCAACTGATGTCACTCATAGGGTGATTATCAGATCACTTGATCATGTAACTGTCAATTCAACTATACCAATCTCTTGGCACTTGTATGAGTCCTTAGAGCACTTTCTTCAATCAATAAAATTTAGCTTGTTGACCATCAACTTCATAACCTAGAGGCTAGTGCACATAGATTTCTTCTTCTAGAATTCCATTCAATAAGACTCATTTCACATTCATCTGATACACTTTCCACTTGTTCTGAGCTATTCTTGCTAAGAATTCTCTTACAATATCCAATCTGACGATCACAACAAATATTTCTCCAAAGTCCATTCCAAGTTGCTGCGAGAACCCTTTTGCTAAAAGTCTTTCTTTAAATTTGTTGATTTCTCCTTTCTCATTCAGCTTTGACTTGTACACCAATTTGAAACCAATGATTCTTTTTATCTTTTGGAAAATTAACCAAATCTGAAGTATCATTTTTTTCAATAGCTTCTATTTATTCATCCATAGCTTGCACCAAATTTTCATCTTTGATAGCTTCCATAAATGATGAAGGTTGAAATGAAAACAATGCAAAATTTGAACTAACATCGAAATCATTATAAATATGTTGCAGACTTCTCATTTTTCTCTTACCATTGCATGATTCATCACTTGATTGATTGTTGGGAGAATTATGATCTGTTGATTTGCTTGAAGATGCTTGTTGTTCAGAATATCTTGGAGTTCTTGCTAATGTGACTTTGGTTGGTTTCTTCTCTTATAATTCTTGATACTCTTTTTCTGCAACATCCTCTTCTTCCATGAGTTGTTCTCTTACATAAACTATTTTATCTACAATCCCATTCCATGACTCTCGTTTTTTGAACACAGCATCTCTGCTAATTATGGTCTTCTTTGTGACAAGGTTAATCAATTTATAAGCTTTTGATTTCTCACTATAACCAATAAATATGCATTTTTCACTTTTATTGTCCAACTTTCCTCCTAGGTTTTTAGGTACATGTGCATAGGCTACACACCCAAACACTCTGAGATGAGATACACTAAAATACATACTTGATCATGCTTCTTCTAACACTTTGTTCATCACACTCTTTGTACAAGATTTGTTTATCATATAAATATTGCATGCAAATGCTTTTTCCCAATACTCATTAGAAAAGTTTGTTCCTTTCATCATGATCCTTGAAATGTTCATAAGTCTTATATTCTTTCTCTCAACTACACCATTCTACTGCAGTGTGTATCTAGTTGTAAAATTCCTTCCAATTCCATGTTGTTTATAGTATGCATGGAATACCTTCGAATCATATTGTCCATCACAATTTATTCCCAATACCTTTATCTGATGATCACTCTAGTTCTATACTAAGGCTTTGAATTCTTTGAACGTGGAAAAAAATTTTAGACTCTTGATTTAGGAAATAAACCCATGCCTTTTACTGAAATCATTAATGAAAGTGAGGAAGTAACAACTTCCACCAATCAACTGTGTTCGCATATGTCCACACAGGTCTATATGAACCAGCTCTAGTGGCTACTTTTCTCTTTATGCAACTCCTTTTGAAAAATATTCATCGTGTTTCTTTCCCAAGATGAAACACTCACAAGCACTAGAAGGTTCTTTGATGGGAGGTAATCCTCTAACCATCTCTTTCCGCTACAAAAATCTTAAACTAGAGAAATGCAATTGTCCAAACCAAAAGGGCCATAACCAGCAATCATGAGAACATGAAACCATAAATGATATGACCTGATCTTTGTAATTCATGATTAGAGGAAAGAGACTATTCATTATCATCTGCACCTTTGCTATCAGCTGCTTGCTTGGGGGCTTTTCATATATAACACAATCTCGTCCCTAAAAAATAACATAGTATCCTTTCTGCATCAACTGACCAACACTTATCAGATTATGTTTGAGACCAGGGACATAATATATCTCTAAAATTTCCTTTGCGCCCCCCTACTTGGCCATAATTTTGACCACTCCCTTTCCATCTACACCAAGTGTCTTTTCAGTTCCCAGAATTACCTCTCTCTTCACAAATTGATCCAAATTTGCAACTAGATCCTTGTTGCATATCATGTCGTTACTGTAACCACTCTCTAATAGCCAAACATTATTAGAAGTTTCATGGAGGGTATGACAAGGTAAGAACATGGAGTCAATATTCTTTGTAGTTACAATACTCTTTGATTTCTTTGATCAACTATCCTTTTCCTTCAATCATGAGCATAATGACCAAATTTATTGCAATAATAACATCACACCTTTGATTTATCGACTCTTTTTTTGTTGTTGAATCTTCTTCTATTGCTTCCAATTTCTTGTTCCTTCCATTCTCTACCATCTCCTTGAGAACCATTTCTTCTACTGCATCTTCTACATTTTGATCTACCTCTTCCTCGACCTCTGCTCTTGAGATAGAAACCTGACTTTATAAAGTGGTCTCTAAGGTGGAATCCTTATTTCTATTTATCCTCGCCTCATGGGATAAAAATTATCCCATAAATTCATCATATGTGAGTGTTTTCAAATCCTTGGCTTCTTCTATGGCTACTACTACAAAATAAAATTTAGTAGACAAATATCTAAGGACCTTCTCAACAATTGTTTGATATTATATGTCATCACCATAAATCCTTAACTGGTTTACAATAGTCAGAACCTGATTCATGCATGAATTGATATCCTATGTTTCCTTCATCCACAAACTTTCAAAATATCTCCTATTATTTTACAACTTAACAATATTGAATTTTTCCATACCTTTATAGCTTGTCTTCAAAATTTCCCACATTGTCTTTGTTGAAGACGTAGTCATAATCTCTTGGAACACTGCTTGGTCTACTCCTTGTTGGATAAGTTGCAATCCTTGTGCATTCTTCTTTTTATGTATCTTTAATTTCTCCCTCTCTACATGTGTGAGGGATTGTTCTTCTTTTCCATCTTTAGGTTATGGAAATCCAACTATCACGTACTCCCAAACATCATGAGAAGTTAATGATGTCTCCATCTTAATGGCACACATATCATAGTTCTTCCCTGTAAATGGTGGAAAATTCAATTGGAAACTTGATGAAGCCATATTAAAAAAAATTCTTTTAAAATAAAACCTCCTTGTAACTCCTATTTGTCTAAATAAATACTTTATAATTTTTATTTTTTTTTATAAATTCCTCTTATAAAAATTTATGGAACACTCTCCTAAAAAAACCTTTACAAAACTTAAAAAAAATAGTCTTTTATGATATAGCGACCACAACTTATTACACTGAATAAAATTTTATATCACTTATTATGTTGATTAAAACTCAAAAAAATAACCTCCTTGTGACTCTTTAGCTTCAAAACGTATGCACACCAATAAAATTTTAAGACTTATGTTTAACTTGGTCACTTTAAAATTTTGAACAGATCATCAGACCTTTCGATAGAGGGGATTTGCAATGAATTGCAGTAATTTTGGAATTTGTAAAATCATAAGTTTACCCTAAATCATTGCACCTTTTACACTTCAAACATGTCATGGCGGCACCTTAGATTTCAACAAAGTGTCACACATGTAAGCCTTTAAACTTGCGATGATACCATATTCACGAATTTTTGAAAAATCATAAGTCTTCTTCTTTGTTCTTGGTAGTTTTGCTGGCTCCTCGGATCTTGTAATCCTTCCTCAACTTTGATACCAATTTGTTGGAAAGGTATAGGAGGAAAGGAAAAAAATTCCACACACGCAAAACACACGAGCTGCTACTCTTCTCTCTTAATCACACAAGACATAATGATTACATCGAACCGAGTGATAGGTATTTATACTTCTCAACTAGAATCTCACTCAAAATAATTTCAACATGCACAAACGCTCTAAATTCGACTTTACCCAAAATAGTATTGAACTAGAACTCACTCCCAGTTAACTAAATTAAATAACACTCTAAATTTAGATAACTCTGCATGCAGGAGTAATTAACTATCTTTAACACCATGTTTGAACCCAAACAAGCCAATACCATTTTCTCGTAGACCTCATTTCCTGCACCCCAAAATAAGTTAAACCAGTGACTATAATGTGCATGTGTAGGTTCTCTGTAAAATTATGAAATAAAAACTACACCCTTTACCTATTATGAAAGGCATGGTTTTCCATCTTCGTACTCTCATGGGCTCTTTGTATTTCCTCTTTTCATTACCAACCGGCCATCCAAAGATTCCAAAGGATAAAGTGATGTGATGAATTATAGAAAAAGTATCATGTAAGTCATTACGTCGAGGACATGTTGTTTCGTACAGTTACATAGCTTGCACTCTTATTCTTTGTTTTGCCTGTGACAGTTCTTCTTTGTGCCCTTATCGGTATCGAATGTTTGAGGATTAGTAGTTGATAGATTATTTTCTAATCATTTTCTTCCATTTTTTGCTCTCGTCAGTGTCGAATATTTGAAGATCAAAGTATGATAGCCTTTTGTGATCATTTGCTTCCTTTCTAAGTGTATGGTTATTATATAGGTGACCACTTTTGTTTTACTAATCATATGTGATTCGTCACTTCTTATTTTACTTTTCTTGTCTAGTAACATGTTTTCAAAGTTGATCATGATTTACTTTATACTTTACTCATTTTTTTCTATATAGTTCTCTGTGATGAAGACGTCGTGTTTTGATAGGTTTAATGTGGTGTTTTGTTTTTTTATCCTTTTTAAAAAAATAGTTTTTTTCTTAAACATGGCTATATACTTAAATGATGAGTAAATATTCAATCTATAATAAACATCATGCATATTCACATTTTACATTATAAAAAATATTTAAATTAATTAATTTATAACTCCATTTTAAATTATTATTATTATTATTATAAAAAAATTAATATGTAAGTTAAACATATATATACATTCAATAAAAATATGTAACAATAATTTTAATCATGAAGATCTACTCTTATGTGAAAATAGATATTGAGTGGGCCTAATGGTTAAGAGCATGTGTTTCATCCTAATAGGTCACAGATTCAAAACTAGAGTGGGGTAGAGTATGTATGCCTTCATAAACTTAGCAGTCAAATCGTTGTGTGGATGTTATGTCTGTATAATACTAGTGATTCCCCCATTACTATTGTCATTGTAGCCCTCATTGTTGTTGTTGTGCTCCTATTGTCCCGATATTGTTATTATTGTGCACCATAGAAGCCCATTATTGTTATTGTTGTGCCCTTATATTATTATTATTATGTTGGCTTTGATTATATTGTGACCCCCTAGAATCTTATATATAGAAAGGAGGTTTTTTCATTTTTATCATTGAAGAATTGTTCATTTGTGAATTGTAAAGGAGGTTTCGCCCTCGTAGAAGATGATTTTTAAGACTTTCCGAAAACAACATTTAGAATTCATGAGGGTCATTATGATTTTTTGGTCATTCCTTTTGGCCTTACCAATGCACCTTCTACATTCCAAGGTTTGATGAATTCCATTTTCAAACCCTTCCTTAGAAAATTTGTGTTAATATTTTTTGATGATATACTAATCTACAACAAGTCTTAGAAGGATCATGTTCAACATTTTGACAGGGTTCTCAAACTATTCAATTATATGCAAAAAACTCCGAATGTTTCTTTGGAGTACAAGAGGTGGAATATCTGGGACATATTGTATCTCATGAAGGTGTTAAGATATACCCTAGAAAAGTTAAAGCCATTATTGTATCTCATGAAGGTGTTAAGATATACCCTAGAAAAATTAAAGCCATTAAGGAATGGAAAATCTCCACATCCATAAAGCATCTGTGAGGATTTCTTGAGTTGACAGGGTATTATTGCAAGTTTGTTAAGAATTATGTGAGAATAGCACCACCTCTAACAACATTATTGAAGAAAGATGCATTTTCATGGAATCAAAAGCAATGAAGGCCTTTGAACATCTTAGAGAGGCAATGTGCCAAGCAACTGTCTTAGCTATGCTGAACTTCACAAAAGCTTTTATTATGGAATGTGATGCCTCAGGAAATGGAATTGGTGTTCTTTTAATGAAAGAATAAAGACCCATTACTTTCGAAAGTCATCCAATCAAAAGAAAGTGTTTACACAAATCCATTTGTTATGTTCCTTTCAATTTTACAATTCATACTTATACATGTTGAATCATCCAATACCATGGACCGAAAACCATCGCATCCAAAACCATCGACCAAAAAGCATCATGTCCAAAACCATGGACCAAAAAAGATCGCGTCCAAAACCATGTGCGAAAATCATGCACAAAACCATAGGTGGGTCCGCCCAACCTAACATAGGTTCCAAAACCATGGACCAAAAAACATCGCGTCCAAAACCATGTGCGAAAATCATGCACAAAACCATAGGTGGATCTGCCGAACCTAATATAGGTTCCAAAATCATAGAGGGGGGTTACTTTCACCCCTCAAACCCCCTGTGACCCCCCTACTACACAATCAGTGCAACGAAAGGGGGGCACCGCCCCCCTCTAACCCCTGGTTAACTACGTGGGTTAGTCGTGGAAAGAATATAACACAACCCTACATTATCTCACTTGTTGTTTTCTTTCCACAGGGGGCCACAAGAGAGCTTAGTCATTTATCCATCCCTGCAATGACCATTGTTTCTCTACACCAAAAGAACTTCTCAAAGCTCACAGATTTTGTCAATGCATCTGCAGTATTCTTTAAAGTGTCCACCTTTACCAACAACACCTTTTTTTCTTCTATCATATCCTTCACAAAGTGATACTGAACATCAATGTGCCTTGTCTTTGAATGATATGCAGGCTTCATTGCCAAGAAAATTGCACTTTTGCTGTCACAATCTATCCTTATAGCTCCTTGTACTAACCCCATACTTGAACACAATCTCTGCAACCAAACTGCTTCCTTGCTTGCATGAGTGGCTGCCATGTATTCTGCCTCTATAGTTGATAGTGCCACTATAGATTGTTTCTTACTCATCCAACTGACTGCACCTCCAAATAGGTTAAACACATACCCACTTGTAGATCTTCTCTAATCCAGATCTCCAACCCAGTCTGCATCAACAAAGCCACAAATATTCAACACTCTGTCCAATCCTGGTCTTCCTTGGTAGCACAAACCATAATCACTAGTGCCACGCAAATACCTGAAAACTCGCTTCATTGTTGTCCAGTGCTCCTTCCCTGGTTTTGACATAAACCTACTCAATACTCCCATTGCATGTGCAATGTCTAGTCTAGTACAGACCATTGCATACATCAGGCTACCGACTACACTTACATATGGAACACGGGACATGTCCTCTTCCTCTTCTTGTTTCTTGGGACACTGTTTAGTAGATAGCTTCACACCTACATGAATAGGAACCTTCACTGGTTTACTATTCTACATATTAAACCTCTGTAGTATTGTCTCGACATACTTCCTCTAGTTTAACCAGAGCTTCCTCTTTTCTCGGTCTCTTTTAATTTCCATGCCTAAAATATAGTTTGCAACACCAAGATCTTTCATGTCGAATTTGGAGGACAATTGGGTCTTCAAATCCTGGATAATTTATTTGTCATTTCCAACCAACAACATATCATCCACATACAAGACTAGATAAATAAGACGGTCACCAATTAATTTAAAATACACACAGTGATTTGCTTTGCTTTTGGTGAAGCCAAGTCCCTGTATAAATGTATCAAATTTCTGATACCACATCCTTGGTGACTGTTTTAACCCATACAGAGACTTATTTAACTTGCATACCAGTTCTTTCTTACCCTTCACCGCAAAGCCTTCAGGTTGCTTCATGTAGATTTCCTCTTCTAGATCCCCGTGAAGAAATGTTGTCTTCACATCCATATGTTCTACCTCAAAATCAAAAGTAGCAGCAACATATAAAAGTAATCTAATAGAAGTTACCTTGGAAACAGGAGAAAAAATATCACCAAAATCAATTCTCCGCACCTGGGAATAACCTTTTGCTACTAACCGAGCTTTGTATTTCTCCACCTTTCATTCTGCATTTGTCTTCTTTTTGAACACCCCTTTGCTCCCAATGGGTTTCCTTCTAGCCAGAAACTGCACCAGATCCCAAGCCTCATTTTTGTGCAAAGATGCCATTTCATCAACCATGGCCTCTTTCTAGAGTTTTCCATCCTCTGAATCGATTGCTTCCTTCACAGTTCTGGGATCATCATCAGTAATAGATAAAGCAAAATTTGAACAGAAGGCATATGGACTATACCTTTCCAGCTACCTTCTTTCTCAAACTGATCTTCTCACACCCGGAGTTTGTGGCTCTTCATCTTTTGATTCCTCCTCTATTGTAGAGTTTGATTCTTCCTTCTTAAGCTCAAACTCTATCTTTTCAGGTTCCTTTGGTTGGACTTCATGTTTAATAACATCTTTCACCTCTCTAAACACCACATCTCGGTTGTACACAACCTTCCTTGTTACTAGGTTCCAAAGCTTATAACCCTTTAAACCATCCGTATACCCAATAAAGATGAACTTTTCAGATTTACTATCCAACTTGGTTCTTTTCTCCTTTGGAACATGTACATATGCATCACATCCAAATACCCTCAGATGTGAAAGAGAGGGTTTCTTACCAGTCCATACCTTATGTGTAGTCTTATCCTCCAACGTTGATGAAGGTGATCTATTCACCAGGTAACATGTTGTCTCCACCGCCTCTGCCCAAAATTCCTGTCCTAACTTGACGCCAGTGAGCATGCTTCATTCCCTTTCCATCAACATCTTGTTCATTCTTTCTGCAACTCCATTTTACTCAGGTGTGTATGGAGTAGTCTTATGCCATGCTATACCACACTTCTTACAGAATTATTCAAATTCCTTACTGCAAAACTCTCCACCATTATCCGTCCTCAACACCTTTATCTTCTTCTCTATCTGGTTTTGCACCAGAGCCTTAAATTCTTTAAACCTGTCAAAGAATTCAGATTTTTTCTTAAGGAAATATATCCATGTATTTCTTGAGAAGTCATCTATAAATGATACATAGTACATAGACTTACCCAGTGATGGAACCTTCATAGGTCCAAACACATCACTGTGCACAAGTTCTAATACATGTTTCTCCCTCTTACCACCAGAGGGAAATTCACCTGATTCTTCTTCCCATATACACAATTTTCATAGAAATCAAAATCCAAAGAGCTATTACTCATACCTTCTACCATAACTTTACCATGAAGTATTCGAAGGCCCTTCTCTCCAATATGTCTAAGCCTTTGATGCCACAGCATGGTCTTCTCTCCAGAGACAACTAGATTTTTTGCTCCACTTTCAGGAACCATAGAATTGTTGCACCCATCAATAACAGTGCTATCTTGCAGCTTGTATAGAGTTCCAATCTGAACTCCCCACATCAATGCCAGTGCTCCCCAAACCATTTTGCAGGTATCCTTCTCGAACACTATTTTTAAACCTACATCATACAGCTTGCTTACAGAAATCAGATTTCTAGCCAATGTAGGAATATACAGAACACTCAGAAGTGTTTTAACCCTTCGATCTTGCAACTTCAACTTTAATTTTCCGCGACCAATGATTCTAGACTTCCTGTCACCCCCCAAGAAGACATCACCACCATCATATTTCTCATACTTGCAGAACCACTATCTATGGGGAGTGAAGCGAAAGGATGCACCTGAGTCAATCAACCATGCCTCATGATCTACATGTGTACTTGAAGAAGCCAAGTGCACATCCCCACCTTCATCTGAGGTGGTTTTTACCTCTGCAGAAGGAGCATCATCAGATCCCTTTCCTTTTTCAGGAGCTTTAGATTTACAATCCCTTTTGTAGTGCCCTTCATTTCCGCATTTTTGTCAGGCCAGGGTAACTCCAGAATAAATGAGCGGAAGAAAGAACTGATATATTATTCATTAGCTAACTATTATTTATATACATACATATGACGGATCAGTTCATCTTCTTGATGACTGTCTAGTTCACCCATCCGTTTCGGATTAGGTGTCAACATTCCCCCCCTTAATCTGAAGGGATGTTGGTGAGTCCAAGCATCATTCTGAATCTTTCAAGCTTTTCTCTTCCAAGCGCTTTGGTGAAGATGTCTGCAATTTGCTCGTTTGTGGAACAATGACGGAGATGGATTGTTTTGGCCTCAACATGATGTCGGATCAGATGATATTTAGTATTGATGTGCTTAGTACGATCATGGAACTTTGGGTTCTTGGCCAACTTTATTGCAGAGGTGTTATCAATCATGAGTGGAGTTGATTGTATTTGTTTTACCTGCAAGTCTTCAAGAATTTTCCTGAGCCACACAATTTCTTTCATTGCTTCAGGTTCTGCCACATATTCTGCTTCTGTTGTGGAATCTGCTGGTACTGATTGTTTGCGTGATCTCCAGGAGACAGCTCCTGATCCAAGACTCATAGCATATCCTGAAGTAGATACCCCAGTTTCTTTGTCTCCATCGAAGTCTGAATCAGAGTATCCAATCAAGTTGAAGTCGTCCACCTGTGTATACTTGATTCCAAGGTCTTGAGTTCCCTTCAAGTACCTTAGAACTCTTTTTGCAGCAGACCAATGTCCCTCACAAGGCTTTTGCATAAACCTGGAGAGGATTCCAACAGCAAATGAAATGTCTAGTCTGGTAGTAGTGAGGTAGATGAGACTTCCTACAAGCTGTCTATACTTTGTTGCATCCTCAAATTCCTTTCCTTCAATAGATGTGAGCTTCAAGTTTTGTTCCATTGGAGTAGAAAGAGGATTACACTCTGTCATGCCAAATCTGTTTAACAAATCTCCAATGTATTTCTTTTGAGAAAGAAATATGGACTTTGGATGTTGGGTTACTTCAATGCCAAGATAGTAATGAACATAGCCCAAATCAGTCATTTCAAAAAAATTTCCTAATTCTTTCTTTATGGATGCAATATAGCTTTCATTGTTCCCTATCATTAAAAGATCATCTACATATACCACAAGATATACAACTGTTTTGCCAACTTTCTTGACAAATAAAGTTGCATCATCAAGATCAAAATGATTGAAGTTGAGTTTCAGAAGATGCTCAGTTAGTTTTTCATACCAGGCTCGTGGTGCTTGTTTGAGGCCATACAAGGACTTCACAAGTTTGCATACTTTGTGTTCATGTCCTTTCATAGCAAATCCTTCAGGCTGGGACATAAAAACATTCTCTTTTAGATCTCCATTCAAGAATGCAGTTTTTACATCCATTTGATGGAATTTCCAACCGTTCTGAGCAGCTAGTGCAAAGAGTGTCCAGATGGTGGCCCATTTTGCTGTGGGGGCAAAAGTTTCCTCATAATCGACCCCTTCCTTCTGTGCAAAACCTTTTGCCACAAGCCTAGCTTTGTGCTTGTCAAGTGAGCCATCAGCTTTGTATTTGTTCTTGTAGACCCACTTGCAGCCAATTGGTTTGGTTCCAAATGGAGGATCAACCAGCTTCCAAGTGCCATTCTTTATGAGGGCATCATACTCCTTCTGCATCGCTTCTTTCCATTCATCATGAGAAGCAGCTTCTTTGAAGGAAGTTGGTTCAAAATCTGTAGACAAGTTCAATTCACAATCATAAGTAACATCCATATCAATAGGTGAATTAGAGTTATCTACATCACCTCCATCTTGTCGGTTTGTATTTCTGGTTCCTGTTTTTCCAATTTCATCAGGATGAACACTTTCAAGTGTCTTTGTCAGCCACTTTGGGGGACCTTTCTGAGATGGTCCAGGCTGCTCTGTTGATTGAGTTGGGTCTAAATCAAGATTGAGTCTCCCAATTCTATCAATTACATCACTTAAAGCATCATCCGTTGTTGGAGTGTCATGCAGGGGAGATTGTTCTTCAGAAGAAGATTCCACATGTTGATCTAGTATAGGAATCCCCCCTTCAAGATGTGGAATCTGATTATCAAACTCTTGAAATGATTTCGGTTTTGTGAATCTATCCAAGAGATCAAGTTGCCGCTCAACAACACTGTCAGATTTGGATGATTCAAGAAAAATGACATCTCTAGATAAAACAAACTTTTTATTTACTTCATCATAGAGGTGGTATGCTTTAGATGTGTTTGAATACCCCAGGAAGATACACTTACGACTTCTAGCACCAAGTTTGTTTCTATGTACCTTTGGTATTAAAGCATAACAGGTGGAACCAAAGATCCTGAGATGTTTTACCGAAGGAATATGTCCATACCACAATTCATAAGGAGTCTTGTTTCTTATAGCACTAGATGGACATCTATTCTTTATATATGCAGCACATAGAACAGCATCAGCCCAAAACATTGTCTTTACATTTTTTAAGAAAAGCATGGATCGTACCATATTCAAGATTGTTCTATTCATTCTTTCTGCTACACCATTCTGTTGGGGATTATAAGGTACAGTTGTTTGATGTTTAATCCCATGTTGGCGAAGATAGTGTTCAAATTCATTTGATGTATATTCTTTTCCATTATCAGTGTGAATAGACCCAATATGAGATTGTGCATCATTTTCAATCCACTTATGAAAATTCTTGAATGTTTGAAAAGCATCAGATTTGTTCTTCAATAAATAAACCCAACACATTCTGGTGTAATCATCAATAAATGTCATGATATACTTATTTCCATTTGCAGAAGGAACAGGCATTGGACCACATAAATCTGAATGAATGAGTTCAAGTTTCCTATGTGCTCTTGAATGTGAATCATGAAATGACTGTTTGCTATGCTTTCCTAGAATGCAAGCATCACATTGCTTATGTTTTCTAGGAATTGTAGGCAAACCAGCAACACCATTTTTCTTTAATAAGCGAAGACTGTCATAGTTTAAATGTCCAAATCTAGCATGCCATAATAAACTTGATGGAAGTGTACCTTCTTCATGATGAGAAATATATGAAAAATGTTGTGCATGAGCAGAGGATCCTTGCAGTTTAAGAAGTCTTTCTTCTTCTATACCCCTCATGACAAGTGAGTGGTCAGATGCCTTTCTTACCTCAAGCTTTCCATAAAACATATGAATGGAGTGACCTTGCTGGCGGATGTGGACCAAGGACAACAAGTTTCTCTTGAGCTGTGGGAGATATAGAACATGATCCAGAAGAAAGTCTAGAAGAGCAGGCAGTTTAAGCCTGATTGTGCCAAGCCCTGATGGCTTGATTTTTGACTGATCTGCAAAGTATAATGCTCCATCAACATTATCAGTGAAATCCTCAAAAAAATCTTTCCTATGAGTCATATGACAGGTTGCTCCTGAATCAAGCAACCAGTCATTTTTCGAAGAAGCAAGTGAAGCATTAAACAAATCTTCATTTACTCCAATGTTACATTGTGCCTCAATATAGTGAGCGGATTCAGGTGCTTTACCTTTGTCTGTGTCATCAGTTTTACCTTTCTGCTGATTTCTTCTCTGCTCAATCTTTTCCCATGGTAGCTTGCATGTAGAAGCATCATGTGATCCATTTCGTTTGCAGCGAATGCAATGCAGATCTGCCTTTTCTGCTTGAGAATGTCTGCCCCCCCTGCCTCTGAAATATCTTCCTCTTTCTCTTGAATGCATACTGTAACAAAAATTATTTCTGCTGATAGAAAAATAATTTTGCTGATAAAAATTACTTCTGCTAAAAAAATCCTCACTTTACAGCCTTTAAATCCCTCTAATATTTGCTAAAAGCATCAGCATTTCATTGTACACATCACTGCAATACTACTATGTAAAAATGCGCAATGGATTACTTCAATATATCACTTCATTCTTTTAATATATCACTTCAATATATCAATATATTATGCCATTGAAAAATGCGCAAGGGAATATATCACTTCAATAATCCCCGCAATCTCAAAAACGACGCACAGATCACAAAGAAATGAAGAAATGATATAAAGAACTAATGAAAAAAAATTCTAGTTCCACTTTCACATCCACTATATCATCGCTATAGAATAAGCCTTCTCAAAGACCTAATATTTCAGTACCATTCCGGCCAATTGCATGTCATAAATACTTAGAAAACGCTGCGGTGAGGCCGAGGGTCCGCCGGATTACATTGACGTGCAGGAGCGGAAACGTTTTCAAGGCGAAGAAAGAGAGCAGTTTCTTCAACTAGTGCAATTAGACCAGACCTTAGCAGAGAACGATTTGAATTAAAACCTCCCTCTCTCTTAACTGTTATCAAATCCCCTATTAAACAAACTCTTCCTATTCCTCTCGCAATTTACAAACTGAAAAGGCAACGAATCTGCAACGCACGACCCATCATGACAAAAATGCAACAAAACCATTTAATGTTTTGAGATGGTTGAAACAATTTAGAACGAAGTGATTCATGACAAGTAGACCTGCACGCTCGCGGTTTTCGAATGGTGGCAAACCGGGCACACGTCTACTTTGTTTTCGCAGTCCCTGCACAGGCAAAGATGGCGGCAGGGCAACAACAATATGGACACATCATTCATTGGTATCGAAATGATGTTGGAACATACACACTGAATCTCAGGAGCTCGTGGAAAAATGGGAACAAATCTCAGAAAATCCTCTGCAGAAACTTTATGCCCGCATGATCACAACGGTCCCGTGGAGTAAGGTAGCTACATCAGTTAAACAGCGGCATATGACTAAAGTGAAGAACACCAAACAAGTTTTGGCCTGTGCCAACCAAAACCAATTTACACAAATGATTATACCCGAAAATAGACGGAGCAACGCTGTCATATGGAGGGAGGCGATCATAGATTATGTGAAAAACGGCCTCTGGGAAAAAACGCTGAGATTGTATTATCAAATGCAACGCGCGGGCATCAAACCCGACAAGTTGGTATTTATTTATGTAATCAATTCATGCAGCAGCCTATCAGATCTACAAGCAGGCATGAAGATTCATGAAGACACCATCGCAAGGGGGAATGAAATCAGATGAATTGCTGGAATCTCAAATATAACTCCATGACCCCGAGCTGGACTAAGCATACCTACACAGTGATATTTGCCATACAAATGGGGGAAATGAAATGCGCGGAAAAGTCTGAGAGCAGGCGCGTTTCTCAGAAATTACAAAGAGCGGAAAGTCTGAGAGCAGGCGCTAACGGTAGTCACAATGGCAGTTGAGCAGACCTGAGAGAAGCGTTAGGGCGCAGTTATGGACAGAGGCAGCGCTCAGGAGACTGCAAACGTTCAGAGAGACTAACGTTTCAGGCAGACAATCAATGTCAGAGTAGCGCTCAGGACTGAGCAGCTCTCAGGACAGCAGGAGTTACAACTATTTCTGGGACCTGTGCTCTGATACCATGTCAGGCCAGGGCAACTCCAAAATAAATGAGCGGAAGAAAGAACTGATATATTATTCATTAGCTAACTATTATTTATATACATACATATGACGGATCAGTTCATCTTCTTGATGACTGTCCAGTTCACCCATCCGTTTCGGATTAGGTGTCAACAATTTCCAGCACACCACCTTTACAGGTTTTCCTGGAGATTTAGATCTCCCTCTAGATTTAAAACTCCCAATCGATGACTTATTTTTGTTTTTTTCCTGGAACCGTCCTCATATAAACAACGCATCACCATTCTGGCTCTCCATATTTTTCCGTCTCATCTCCTTCGTCGGCAAGGATGAGACTATTTCATCAAACTGTAAGGCAGTTGCATTGCTAACCAAACTATCCCACGAATCTGGTAGAGAACACAACAAACTGATGCACTTATCTTCATCTGAAATTTTAATATCAATAGATAATAACTTACTTACCATAGTATTAAATACGTGCAGATGTTCTGTCACCGAGTCTCCATCTTTCATCCTCAAGTTATACAGCTTTTTCTGTAGGAACAGTTTATTCACCAGAGACTTAGATTGGTACAAAGTCCCTAACTTGTCCCACAAATCCTTCACCGTAGCTTCCCCTGACACATTCAACAATACTGAATCTAAGACACACAATCGTATTGTGCTCTTAGCCTTCCGATCCAACTTCTTCCATTCTTCATTGGAATCTACCGTGACCCATTGATCTTCATCCACCAACAGATCCTCCATATTTAGTTTCCATAACTCAAAACTCTGACCATTAAATTTCTCGATCTCTATCTTTCCATTGCTCGCCATCTTCTATCACCACCAGAATCGATCCCGCAGATCTCCCACTGAACAGGGTCTACCACAGGCCTAAGCTAAACCCCTCAGCAACAAAGGCATCCCCTTGAAGCCAAAACAACTCTGATACCAAATGTAGGTTTTAATCTCATACAAAAATTACCTGCATATGAATTCTAAAACACAGAAACTAAACAATGCGAGAGCATAACACATAAAACACATATACACAGAGATTTTCCCATGGATTCCAAAATCGGGACTACTAGCTTGATTTTATTCATTATTCTACTTTCATTGTTACAATACATATTTATACATGCTGAAGCATCCAATACCATGGACCAAAAACCATCGCGTCCAAAACCATGTGTGAAAATCATGCACAAAACCATGGGTGGGTCTGCCCAACCTAACACAGGGTCCAAAACCAAAATTTTCTGGGGCGCTGCCTCGAACCCCATATAGGGGGGTTACCTGCACCCCTCAAACCCCCTATGACCCCCCCGCTATGTAATCGGCACAACGGAGGGGGGGCTCTGCCCCCCTTCTAACCCCTTTAGTTAACTACGTGGACTAGTCGTGGAAAGAATATAACACAACCCAACAAGTAAGTCAAGGAAAGGCAGATCCAAGTCTAGATTGGGGATAGTGTGCTGGAAATTCGGGAAGATAGGACACCTGAAGAAAGACTGCAAGTCTCGGAAGGGAAAAGAAGGAGACGCGCAACAAGAAAATAATCATGAAGTGAATGTGACAGGTGAAGTGTTGCAAGATGCTTTGATTCTTTCATTAGAAAATATTATTGATGCCTGGGTGGTAGATTCAGGGGTCTCATTCCATGCCACACCTGATAGGAAACATTTTCATGATTATGTTCAAGGAGATTTTGGACAGGTTCGATTGGGTGATGACAAACCCTTTAAAATCATTGGAATGGGTACAGTCTTCATAAAACAATAGAATGGAAATAAATGGTTATTAAAGGAGATAAGTCATGTTCCATATCTGAAGAAAAATCTGATTTCAACAGGGTAGTTGGGAGGTGAATGTGGTGTAACTACTTTTACAGATAAAACCTGGAAGTTCACTAAAGGAGCCCTGGTAATAGAAAAAGGAGAAAAGGTTGGTACATTGTATTTATGCAATGGTATTTCTAATTCTATTAATGCTTTAACCTCTACAGGAGAAGATATGACATTGTGGCATCATAGGCTTGGGCACATGAGTGAGAAGGGGATGTAGATTCTTCACTCAAGAAATTTGTTGCTAGGTTTGAAGCATGTTGATTTAAAATTATGTGAGAATTGTGTTTATGGAAAACTGAAGAGAGTCTGATTCCTCAGAGTTGGGAAAGAAAAGAAGAGCAAAAAATTAGAGCTTGTGCATACAGATGTATGGGGACTTGCTCAGGTATCATCTCTCGTTGGCTCTCATTATTATGTTACTTTTATTGATGATGCAACTAGAAAAACTTGTTTTTATTATATTCAAAATAAATATGATGTATTTGATACTTTTGAGAAATGGAAATATTTGGTTGAAAATGAGATAGGAAAGAGGTTGAAGTGTCTCAGATCAGACAACAGAGGTGAATATTGCAGCAAAGAGTTTGATAGGTATTGTTCATAGAATGGAATTTGCAGAGAGAAGACAGTTCTAGGAACACCACAACAAAATGGTGTGTCATAAAGGATGAACAGGACAATCATGGAGCATGCAAGGTGTATGAGATTCCATGCAAGATTGCCTTTACAATTTTGGGCAAATGCTATATACTGTGTTGTTTATCTAATAAACAGAGGGCCTTCAAGTTCCTTGGATGGTGGTATTACAGAGGAGACATGCATAGGTAAAAAGGTAAACTACTCATTTTTAGAGACTTTTGGTTATGAATCCTTTGTCCACATTAATAAAGAAAATAGAAAAAAGCTTGAGGCAAAATCAAAGAAATGTACCTTTATTGGATATAGTGTTAATGATTTTGGTTATCAATTTTATGATTATGAAAAACACAAAATCATTAGAAGCAGAGATGTCATATTCAATGAAAAAGGTTTTGTGTAAGGATCAGATGCAGGAAAAGAAATAGGAAAAAGAAAACATAGAATACACAGTGCTTGATGAGATCACAAAAAAAGTGATGGTGCTTGAAAATCATAATGATCAACAACTAGAAAAACAACAATAAGCACCTCAAACACCTAAAAGTGGTGTTAGAAGATCTAACAAGATAAGTAGACCCCCTGAATGATACTCTCCTTCATTATATTATGTATTGTTGACTGATTCTGGTGAACCATAATGTTATGAAGAAGCAAGGTAGGTAGAAACTAGGAAGAATTGGGAGCAAGCCATGAAATAAGAGATGGACTCCTTAGCACATAACCAGACTTAGGACTTAGTTAGGTTGCCTACAGGTAAAACAACATTGTAGAATAAATGGGTTTACAGGTTGAAGGAAGAAGATGCAGGTAGAAAAGGGTATAAAGCTAGACTTATGGTGAAGGGGTTTGCATAGAAAGAGGGTATAGAATTTGATGAGATATTTTCTAATGTTTTTAAAATGACTTCAATCATAACTATTTTATGTCTAGTAGCCACTGAAGATTTGCATCTTGAGCAGTTAGATGTAAAGACAACCTTTCTCCATGGGGATTCGGAGGAAGAGATATATATGCAACAGCCACAAGGATATGAGGTAAAAGGGAAGGAGAAACTAGTGTGTAGGTTGAAGAAGAGCTTGTATGGCTTAAAACATGCTCCAAGGCAGTGGTATCTAAAATTTGACATGTTTATGTCTGAACAAGGTTACGCTAGATGTCACTCTGATCATTGTGTTTATCTCAAAAGGAAAAATGATGGAAGCTATATTATATTGTTATTGTATGTGGATGACATGCTTGTTGTAGGTTCTAACATGTAGGATGCAAATGTTCTCAAAAGAAAAATGGAGAACTCATTTGCAATGAAGGATTTGGGTGCAGAAAAATAAATCCTTGGTATGAGAATAACTAGAGACAGGAAGAATAAAAAATTAACATTGTTCTAGAGTGAGTACATAGAAAAGGTGTTGAAAAGATTTAATATGAAGAATGAAAAGCTAATTTTTATACCTTTGGCTAGCCATTTCAAACTAAGTAAGGAGGTGTGTCCCAAGACTCAGGAAGAAATAACTTATATGTCTAAAGTTCCATATGCATCAGTAGTGGGAAGTTTAATGTATGTAATGGTCTGCACAAGGCCTGATGCTGCACATGCAGTGGGAGTTGTAAGTAGGTACATGAACAATCTAGGAAAAGAATATTGGATGGTGGTGAAGTGGATTCTGAGGTATTTGAGAGGTACCACAAATCAAACATTATGCTTTGGTGGTTCAAACATTGCTCTACAGGGATATTTTGATGCAAATATGGCTGGTGATAGAGATAACAGGAGGAGCACCACAGTGTACGTGTTTACTATAGGTGGAACAATTGTCATTTGGGTCTCAAAACTGCAAAGTGTTGTTGCACTCTCAATAATGAAAGCAGAGTATGTTGCTACTACAGAGGCTAGATAAGAAATGATTTGGTTAAAAATGTTTTTGGATGAATTGGATAAGAAGCAGGAGTTGGGTAGGTTATACGGTGACAGCCAGAGTGCCATGCATCTTGCAAATAACTCTGCATTTCATTCCAAGACTAAACATATACAGCTCAAGTACCATTTCATATGGTCGGCATTGGAAGATGGACAGTTGAAGCTGGAAAAGATACACACTAGCCAGAATCTTGTAGATATGTTAACAAAAGTTGTAACTAGGGAGAAAATGAGATTCTTCTTAGTTTCAATTGGTCTTCAAGTATGATGAAGAATATGAGAAACATCCAAGTCCAAAGTGGATTCATTTTCTAGCAAATGAAGCAGTGGTGGAGTTGCTATAATCTGTCTCCAAGTGGGAGATTGTTGGGTGTGGTGCCTGATTATCTTCTTTATTTTAAGGTATCGCCACATTGGACCCTAGTTCATAATGTGGCAGCAATGTCACCCATAAAATGTATGCTGCAATGGGGGTCCAGCTTGGGGTGACTGTAATCTTTAGGAGCCCCTCCAGCAGGGGATCAGGGGCAGCAGCCTCAAAGCTAAAAATAGATCTAAAATTGCCTTGTAAAATGTTGTAATTTCGTAGTCAATCTAGGCCGTTGATTAGGCGGAGATATGACGGTAGAAGTTATGTTTAATTTAGGGTTTTTTTTCCCTAGAAGGCAACCCCTCGCTATATATGAGGGAATTGTATTGCATCTATGTAGATCTATATTCTGAGTGAGAAAGAGAGAGGATATTGTGTTAGAGCAAAGAGGGAATTACAAAGGATCTGCTGTAGGTTGTATCTCTTTAGTTTGCTAAATAATACAAAAGGAAGGATTGGTTGTTTCTTCGTGGTCGTAGCCCAAATTGGGTGAACCACGTATGTCTGTGTCTCTCTTGTTTTGTGTGTTTTCTGTGTTTATATTTCTGCAATATATTTTATGTGTTCCATTTCTCTGTAATATATAATTTTCTAGCATTATAAATAGTAGTAAGGGAAGGGACCCTATTGTAAGACTCAATTGTCAATTTGTTGAGGTTATAAATGATAAATATGGAGATATGGAAAGAGAGGTTGATATATTGATAAAGGTTGAGGATATTATGGATCTTAGCATTGGGTATGAGTTATTGATTAATTACCACCTTCTTAAAATGCACTCTTGTGCCAAAGAAAAGGGAAGAAGAAGGTCTCCATAAGGATGTTCTTAGCGGCAGAAAACTAAACAACTACTAATGAGTATGGATTGATGTTTTATAAACTATATTATCAAATTTATGTTTTGTTTTAAACTATTGTATAAAAAAAGTTGTCTATAAAATCATATTCCATTATATGTGTGTGTGTGTGTGTGTGTGTTCATACAATTTATATTTTTATTTGTTAAGAAATATTTCATTATATTTCTTTGAAATCGATACATTCATGATTTATCCAATTATTGTCTAACATTAAACAATGCTTGTGTTCATTGATATCTAGTATATATTGATGATACACCTACTAATACCCAACGTAAAACTGGGTTGTTAAGATTTGGACAGTATGATCCAAATCATAATTAAACCATACCAAGGCAAGGATAACAAGAATGAAGAGAACACTACCAACTGAGAAATTTGAAGAGCTAATGAGATTAGAATAATTTGATGACATGCCACCTAGACGTAATGGTGGTGATGATAGTAAAAATGTTATGCATGAAGAAGGATTGAATGGAATTCTTACAGGTTTCTTTTGGGATGGAAACAATGATGATGATAATGATTGTATGGTTGATAGTAACGATGATAGTAGATGAAATTACCACCAACATAATCTTGATGATAACAACCTAAAAGACTCAATTAAGCAAGAAAATAAGACACCCATGTTCAGATTAGGTGTAAGTAGAGCCTCAAAACTTGCATGCAAATTAATATTATTAGAAATCAAGTCACTTTTTGGCTGGTTAGACAAAGGATTCACTACCATGCTAAAGTGAGTTGAAATCTATTTCTTACTTTACATTGTCAATTGGTGTACATAATTCGTAAAAAATCATTAAATTCATTTATATTTATTTAAGGGATTTTAAAACCATATATTGTATATAAATAGTCCTAGAATATATTTACATATTGAACATTTTCATCATAAGTCAAACATTCAATTGATTTAATCTCGGGAAATCTTACAGGGCACTAAAAACTAAAATATTCCCTAAAGAGAATGTGTTGCCATCAACTTGAAGAGAAGCACACTAATTGTTGGTTGAGTTGGGGATTGAATATAAGAAAATTCATTCATTTAAAAATAATTTCATTTTATACATAAATGAATACCAAGACAAGGTAGAATGCCCTGTATGAAAAGAGAAGAGATATTGTATAGATGTACAATGTCAAACATTTCCAAAGAAAGTTTTAAATCACATGCCTATTATATCTAGACTTCAATGAATGATTAAGTCACTTGTATAATTTATGGACTAACATGCAAATAATAGGAGTAAATATGGATTCATGTGAATTACAACTGACTCTAAAGCAATGAAACACATAGAGGGAAAATGGCAAAGAAATTTCAAAGATGAACCCTGTACTATTATGTTTGGTCTTGCAATTGATGGAGTGTGCCCATTCTCTTTCATGAGCTCAAATTATAGTGTTTATACAATCAGATTGATATTATATAATATTACCCCATGGATGAGTGTTATAAAGGAGCACCTTATGCTAACTCTCATCATTCTAGGAAGACATAAAGTAAAAGAAAATAGATGTTTATCTTGCGCCTTTTATTCATGAGATGCAACTTCTATGGAAAGGCATAAGAATGTATGGCATATCATGTCCTCCATAAAATAGGTCCTTCATGTTGTATGGTGTGCCATGTTGGACTATTCATGATTTCCCAGGACTTTGTGCTTGTTTTGGTAAGCTAAAATATTTTATGTATTTAAACTCATAATTTATTTTCATCCCATCTTTCATGTTTACATTTATATTATTATTTTTATGTTATTAACATTACCTATTGAATTGTAGGGCTTCAAACAAAAGATATATTTTCATGTCCAAGATGTGCAGAACAATTTGAAGGGCATTATTCTAAAGATATACATAAATTTATTTATGCAAACAACAAAATTTTTCTACCACCAGATCATAAGTTTAGAAATTGCTAGAAGAATCAATTTGATGGAAAAGTTGAAAATAGAGGCCATCCCACGATTATGGTTCTAGGTGATTGACTTAAGAAGTATGAAGATGTTGAATCAAAAGCTTGGGATGATTTTTTTATCAGGGTGATTCAAATGAAGAACCAGAACAAGTTGTAGTTAACATGCCAAAAGGAATGAAAAGGAAATCTGTGTTTTATGAGCTCCATTAATAGAAGGATTTATTGATAACACACCTATTAGATATGATACACATTTTAAAAAAATGTCCCAGATTCTATATTTCGACATATACCAAGCAAAGAGAAGGACACCTTGTCTTCAAGAAGAGTTGTTTCTCTTTTGTGTACCAACTTTGATAGAAGACATTTGTGGCCAAACAAATAAAATGAAACATATGCACAAGCTCCATGGATTTATAAAAAAGAAGTGTTGGACAACCTAAAAAAAATCATTCGTCCAATGAGGACACCTAATTCCTATGAGTCATAATTTGAAAACAATTTTATAGTTGATAGAGATATGATAGGATTTAAATCACATGATTTTCATAATTTCATGAAGGTATTATCATCATTTAACTTTTATTAGTAACATTGATTAAGTACAAAATATATTTTGATATTTTGTTGTGTGAGAAAAACTACTAATGACCTTTGAGAAATTTGTTTGATAACATATCATACCATTGTCAATTGGGGGGGTTCATGTCTTATCGTTGACTTAAGGAATTCCATAAGTCAATTGTCAACATTTACAAGGTATGTGATATGAGATATTTCTGTGTTAGATACATAGAGATATTATATTTCTTTTCAATTTTTGACTAGAGGTTTATACTAACTTTTTATTCCTATATTAGGTGGGTTACCTCCAAGGAGGTCCGTGAATGTGAAGTTCCAAAATGGAAGAAAGAAATTGTAGAAATTATATGTGTTTTTGAGAAGGAGCTCCATACAAGTTTCATGGAACTACAAGTCCATTTACTTATACACCTAGTCGATGACATTGAATTGGTGGCTGTCATATAAAAAAGGTGGATGTTTTTCTGTGAGAGGTATACGAAAACTCTAAAAAGATATGTCAGACAAAAGGCACATCCATAGGGTTGCATGGATGAAGTGTATGTATTGAATGAAGCATTTTTCGTCCTATGTTAATTCCTTCGTGAGTATTTTCAAGACGGACCACACTTCTACGATGAAGAATGAGCATCAAATATTATTGATGGAGGAAAACCATAATATAATGGTGTTGAAGTAGAAATAGTAGTTAAATTCATGATCACTTTAGTTTTTTTCCTTGCAATCATTAATTTACTCCGTAATGCATTTGTCAAATATATAGCATGGAATTCGGAGTTTGAAATAAACATGTTGACATATAATAGGTGTAGACGTAAGTGTTATATTCAACAAGTTCATTATGTACCACATGGACTTTATGAACAAACATATTGATTTATATCATAAAAAGAGAGAAGAAGTGTTAGAAGAAAGGAGACAATTTAAGAGATTGAACAAAATAAATACTCCACTTCCCATTGATTTGATTTTGGAATGAGGAAAATGCTACACACTACAATGGGTTACTGAACAAATTCAAAATCAAATAGAAGATGCAGGTATAGATTCAAACATAAGAAGAAGATGAAATCAATATGTGTAGAGGATGTGAAAGAAAGGTACAGTTGAAATTTAAAAAAAATGTTCTTTCTTTACAATTTTCACACTACTAATTATTTTAATATTAGTCATTATACTTTTTTCAATGAAATAAATAGTCTTTCACACGTGAGGAAATATCCTGCAATGTTGGCATATGGTTGATATTATCATGTAAAAATTGTGGATGTAAAGAGACGATCCTTTGATTGTGGCATTATGGTTGATTTCAATGAATCCATTCGAGCAAGATCAAAAGATAAGAATATTATTAAAGAGAATCTACAATATGTTGGAAAAATCCAATAAATTATTGAGTTGGATTACCACTCTTTTAAATGTTGTATTTTAAAGTGTAGAGGGTGTGTAACATTTGAGAGGACACAGGGACATGATATCGATACTGGATTGTTTTCTATATATTCCTCAGGTTCCTACTAGAGGATGAGCCTTATTTTTTACCAATCCATTGTGAGAAAGTATTTCTTAACTCAAAAAAGAAGTGGTAGTGATCATTAATCTATTAATTTATAGTTTATTATGAATATTATGTATGTGTGTGTTTATAAAATTGTTATAACATAGGTCTAATATATGTATATCGTTCATGTGCATGTGTTTTTCTACAAAGATATTTTGGACATGTGTGATGTAGGCAAGTTCCCTCTATGGACAGAGGCAAACCCTCTAGGCCTAAAGTGGGTCTAGTCACAGCAAAGACAATACCAAAGCAAACTTCCTTAGATAGTTGATGTCATGAAGTCCTACCTTCAAATCCTTGTTTAATGAAGTTCTCATTGTGTTGCTTCGGCTCTTGTTCTTATGACCCCTTTGCACCTGAAAACAACATAAAAAGAACAACAATGAACATAATAGAATACGACAAAATGATCTGCTTAAAGGGTCAAGGAGCTTCAAGCTATCAATATGTAATTTGACATAAGATATAGGAAATAAGCTATTGATTTGTATTAATATAAACTTAAGTAAAACTTACAACCATGTATTGATGTCGTAAGTCATCTTGAAGGGTCCTATTAGCATGTCTCCACAAGAATTCACTCATGAAGTGTCTCCCAAGAGGATGGATAGCTCTCTCCCCTACCCAAAAGGAAAACTTATGATGCTAGAAAACTCATACAATCAAGAGAAATCCACACAAAGCTATCCCAAGCTAAGTTACATAAGAGGCTACTTCCAAACTCTAACAAAACTCTCTACCTCCACTAACTGAACTCTTGGACTCTAAAGCTAGCTGATCTTAGCCATGGATGACGTATTTATAGGAGGAGGAGCCTCCATAACAGATGGGACAAAGAGATTATCCCTTTGGGAGGTTGCACAGAATGTCAAACAACCATCCCAAGGGAGAGAGGTGAGCTCATCTGATCCAACAACCAACCCCAAGACCATCCATGAAGTTGTTACAGTCCGAAGCTTCAACAATTTGTTTAAAAAACTCGTCGAAAGCCAAGTACAACACAGAGACAAAGTGATGACGTCGCTAGGGCCAGTTCAATCTTGGCCATCTTCGAAGGCAGTATAACTAATTACCCGTGATGACCCAAAAACATAGGTAAAAAAGGGTATGCTCCAAGAGTAATGAGCTGAGGTATTCTTCCTGAGATGACAAGGAAGACATTGGCACATAATTTGCAACATGACACAAGGTGGATGCCAATAATATGGACCGGCAGTGTCTGAAATCAGGGAATGCGGGGTTGGTGACAAATTATTGTGTAACAGAGGGTGAGAATTATTGGAATAAATTATAAAGTAATAGTTTATAGGTTTGATAATTCATTGTAGAGAAAATATTATGAGAATGTTGTTTCTTTGTGTCATCCCCAGAGAGACTAAGCATGCCCAAAATGAAAAAACAATCAAGTTTCTTCTTCGAGTAAGAGGAGAAAGATCAACTTTCAAAATCCAAAGGATGGTGGTGAGGGTGGAAGTGTTCAATGAGTGATTAATGAGATTCATTTTATAGATAGGCCATATTATGTTTGTGTTGGAATTGTAGAGCACCGAGAGAGATGGTGGTGTTTAAAGACTGTTTTTTGTTCTTAGTGGGCATCGAGACAATTTTACTTTCATCTTTCTAGCCTTTAAATAGGCTTCATTGGAGATGAATAACATGGGAAAAAATCATTGATGTTCATATAACTAGAGCCATAACACCACAAATATCTTGACCAAGTCAAGTTTACGTGAACAACCCTAACAACCCCCCCCCCTTAAACTTGACTCTCAGAGATTGACTTGGTCCCATTCATTTTTATTGTATTTCATATAAAAAAGTTTCCATCTACCTCATCACATGGGTAAATAGCTGGTGTATCCATGAGTTATCTAGGATATATTTTTGCGTACATGGTTCAACAACCATCTCACCTGAGATATCACATTCCCCTCATCAATCCAAGATACCAATACACCTATCACTCTCGTATCTCTCCAAGTGGTCCATTCCATAGCTTAATAACTTCATGCGCCACTTGCATTACATGTATGCCTAAGCAAGATCTTAAGGCCTTACGACTATGCGTGCTCCTATGCAACATGTTTGCCTCATTGTCAAGTCTTACAACTTCCTTGGGAAATGTCTTCCTTGGACCAAAAAATTCTTAGGGTGTTCACTCATTACACATTGGATCCTTCATCAAGCTTCAACCCTATTTACTCCATATCCCTTATTTTCATCCATCTCTATTATTTTCTTGCACTCCCTCGGTTTATTTCTTTGGTTGATCCATACTTTGGCTTGATTAAACAATCTCCTAAATTGTTAACTATAACAATATTCACATAATTGGACACACTCTTCCTTCAATACTTGTATGTATAGTTTATTTCTCAATTTCACGTTGCACCAACTTTGAGCTATTCACATGCAACTATAGGGAAAAACATATACCTTTAAATTTACTTACAGTGGTCATTTGCAATGAATTTTTGCAGTTGCACACAACAACAGCTTCACGTTGGTGCAATTCTAACATAACCTCAAGGCTCAAGGTTCATTTTCACTACTAGGAAGCTTTCTATGTAAGTCCTTTGTGCCACAAGTGCCACATGTTTCACTTCTACATCTTTCAGCTCATTCAGCTTAAACACCCTATGTAGTGCACGCATGCCATGACCTTATCTAAATACAGAGCCACCTTTAGTGCCATATTTTTCTTCCTATCCTTCAACACAAAATATGACCATCTATCAGCTCCATAGCTACTACATACTGTGCATCCAAGCTTGAGAAATGAATCCATTGCGCCTTCTATAATCCACATAGCCTTGCATAATTCATGCATTAACCTTAAGCTCACCCAGACTCCCACTCACTTAGCTTACTACATATTCACATATATCAAACAACGCTACCATCCTCCTGCATTCATGTCATAGGATCCATGACTTTATTTTTTACGAGCTTATTCCTAGCATACACACCACTTGTTGCAAGGCGCTCTAGCACTACTCCTTCTACATTCTTCAATTTACACCTGTGACCATGAGCATCTCGGCTGCCTAGGAATCCTCCATTTGCACAACCAAGTGTATTTTCCTCTCGTGTCTAGTAGAGACATGCCTTGACTGCCTGTGTATACCTTTGAAACTCTTTTTACTCCATGGCTACTCGATCATAACACCTTGAAAGTTATGGTCACTGATTCCACACGCAACAAGTCTTCTCATGCAATAATTCTCTTACCACACAACATTGTCTCTATGTCTAGATAATTCATCTATTTCATATTGAGAGAGAATACTTTTGGTCTCCACCTTCAACAAATAGAGAAACTCAGTTCAATTGGGATGAATGAGTTCCCAATTTCTCCATTCCATGCAGTAATTCCCTACTACTTTAATCAGGAATATCAGTAGTCCTACAATACCATGTTCCCATTTATAATTCTTTGGATCATTCATTGAAATTGGTGATGGCTACTCGATCATCCCCACACTTAACTAGATTTTTGATTCCATAGGTGCAACAATTCCCTCTACCATTCTCACAATCTCATTCAACTACATCTACTTCGAGTGCTCCACTTTTTCTCATGGTTGATACTTATATGTTCTTGGCCTTTGGGCACTTTCCTTTTTCTTCCCATCAACTTTCTCCACAATTTTTTCTGCTAGGCTGAATATTCTCATTATTTTTAAACATACTTACTTACCATTGGGCTCATGCCTTTAGCTCTGATACCAGATGTTGGGATCATAAAGCACCGAGAGAGATGGTGGTGTCTAAAGAAACCATTGTTTGTTCTTAGTGGCCACTGAGAGAACCACATTTCATAGTTTTTTTGAATAAATTAAAGTTAGGAATTCCACCTCACCTCACCATTGTTTGCTAGGGTGTAGGTATTTCCATCTCCCTATGGTTCTAGATTAGGATAGTCCATCCTCTTACCACTAACCATGCATCTATATATTTTCTATGTGTAGCTGTACATCCAAGCTACATGAGTAAGATTACCCGTAAAGCCTATATATTCAGGTGGGCACCTCTCTTTCTCAGCAACTTACGGAATGGAGAGACAAATTCAGTCATCATGCCTTTTTATAGAGGTGAGGTAGCGATCGATCTACATTGTTCTGCTCTTTAGCAAAATAGGCAACCCAAAATGGCCTTGGAATTCTTTGCCTGATGTAATGTGATCTACCTTCTGGGTATGATTAGCAATGGCAACTGGCTATTAGCAACTATGACCTTTTGGTGATGATCGACAATGATGTATAGTGGCTATGTGTGTCTCTAGCCAAGGAGAGTAGCCCCAACCTAGTAGTCGGTTCGAGTATCCTAGCCCAGCTATGATTGACAATTATCTGTATGGATATGACAACTCAATATTACCTACCTACCTTTTGGCTATGATTGAATCTGATTGGATAAGATCTATTTCTATGTCGACGATGTTGGGTGCTTAAGCATTAGTATGTGGGGATGTATACTCTTAGTGTGTGATCCTCAAATTGTGAATCGACGTATATAACAAGTTGTGGTAGATGGATATGTGTGTGGGTATAGGTTCAGTTAGTGTAGATCAGTTGGACTTTCATGTGGCCTTGGTAGAGGTTGCTAGATGTGGACTTGGGAAGTTGCTTACGCATACTACGTGTCCCTGTCCCTATATGGCTCTATATGTTTGTATGTTTATGATCTATGGCTCTGACTAGTGCTTATGGTCTCTCTCTGTATGGCATATGGTCTTATTTGAATTTTGAATTAATGTGAGTAAGCATCATAATTTCTCCAGTCAAGATAGTAATGATTGTTTTGTAGGTTGAAGCCTATGGGGTAACTCAATCTCAGGTTAGAATGAATGGGTACAAAACTATGTCTAGAACGAAGGGGGATTTGGAACAAAATATGTACAGAAAGGGAAACGAACGGGGTCTGATTAAAAGGGTAGGTACGTCTCTCATTGTTTGGTGGTAGTGTCATAAAATTTCCTTTCTGGGTTGTCCGTAAGGATAAAGTCTCATCTATTCTGGGTGACTTGATAGTGTAACCATTTGTGGAAAATATTAACCTTTCAAACTGGGTGATGAGAGAATCGATAGCTCCCCATTTTGCAGATATAGATGAGCATCATAGACTACTACCCATTAGCAGAACATAGTAAACTTTCTTATTGGTTGAAGAGAGATTAGGTGGAGATCTATGAACATACCCTAGCTTATTGGGAATCATTGTATGTGATGGGAACAACTTGAATTGCTCCACGTGGGAAGCACCTATCTTATTTGGGAACAATTGGGTGAATATAGAACAATGTTTTTTGGAACTGAGCGATTAGAGAACATGGAACCAATCACATTCTTTATGACTGACATCATTCATTGGCTTGCATTCTTACTAACCTAACTCATCTTCTTACTAGTGGTGCTAGAGTGGTTGGACGAGACAGTTGGGATTTCTTACCACTCTACGACAATAGTGGGCCAAGTTCTTATAGGATAATATATCATACATTTTATCCATCTTTTAGTACCAAATTTACCATCTCTGAGGTCATCACATCTCTTTCGATGACCAACACCCAAGCAAGATTAAGCAACTAATCTCGTAAAATGGTGGCCCCTTGGACGAAATCGAATTACTGTCTCGACTGGGTACCACTATTGCTATTGTTCCGAAAGAACCCTCATTAATTAATTAGAACCAAAAACAAAATTCTAGGAGAAACCTTGCCAAATATCGAAAAGTCAACAAATACGGAAAATATTGAGTCAGCACATCTCGAAGGAAAATACAATAGTGCTTACGCATAAGGTTCCCCAAGCGTGTTCTCCCTATAGACGAATGATCAAGGTGACTAATATTAAGAAGGTATAACAATAAGCCTAGCCTTGACTTAGTGTTTTCACAGGTAGGATAGTGATAACCAACAACCTGGTAAGAAAATATGCCCAATCTTTATTCTCTCTAGTGAGCCTTTCGTTTCCCAGCCAACAAGCAATAAGTAAGAAATCTAAGATAATCAATAAGCATACTGGGATTCATTCATTCTCTCTCCTAGCAAGCAAACAAGTAATGGCAGCAGATCATTTATCTTGTCATACCCATCGTAAGGAAAGAATAGGAAAGCCAAATAAGATAGAATAATAATGGAAGGAAGGATCCCTTGGGCAAGAGAGAGTGCCAGCCAAGATCAATGAGGACAGATAATGGGCGAAGGAGAATAATATAGAGAGGTACAAGGGTGTGATGTCATCTAACTTTGAGAAGAGTGAGTGGATAATAGTGCAAGAGCTTCAAGGAGATGGTAAGCTAAGAGGGAGGATGAGTGTTAAGGTGTGAGCTAGAATCAATAGAGGGGGCTCCTTAAGGTGTGAGCTAGAATCAATAGAGGGGGCTCCTTGAGTTTAAATTTTAATATTTTCAAATTTTAATTTTAATGTTAATTTTCTTTTTTTTTATAATTTAAATTTTATAATATAATTTTTATAATTTATTTATTTTATGTTTTTTATTTTGTTTTATTTAAATTTATTTTTTGGTAATTATTTATTTATTTTTAAATGATGTTTTTATTTTTTAATTTTTATTCTAAACTTTAAAAAGTGGTTTTTTTTTTTAAATTGTATATATATATTTTTTTTGTTTTTAATTTTTTTTTTTTTATGAATTATCTGCATGCCACCCCTAGCCGGTTGGGCCTCAAGGTGGTCAAATATATCTATATATATATATATATATATAATGTTGTATTTTATTTTTGTAACTTTTAAATTTTTATTTTTTTCGTTTTTATTTTACTTTACTCTTTTTTTTTCTTTTTTTTCCCCGAAATCGGCCTGTCAGCCCCTGGTAGGGGTTGGCCGTGGGCGCATGGGTGGAGGTGGGTTGCGTGCACCCACCTCCCCACCAACGCTCGCGGCCAACCCCACCCATGGGTGGCTAGATTTTTTTTTTTTTTCGTTTAGCTTTCTTTTGTTAAATTTTAAATTTATATTTTTTAATTGTTTTATTTTGATGTTTTTTATTCAATTGTTTTTTTATTTTTATTTTTTTTTATTTTTTTATCTTAATTTTTAAATTGTTTTATTTTTATTTTAATTTTTAAATATTTTGATTTGATTTTTATTTTAATTATTTTTTTATATTTTTAAATTTTTTTTTTTTTTTTTAATTTAAATTAATTTTTTAAGTTATGTTTTTATTTTATTTTTTGGTTAATTTAATTTTTTTTGCTAAATTATGTTTATTTTTAATTATTTTATGATTTTTTTAGTTTAATATTTTATATTTATAAGTTAATTTAATTTAATTTTTTCATTTTTTTTTTGTTTTTTTTTCTTGTCCTTTTTTTTACTTTTGATTTTTTTGTCATGTTTTAAAGTTTTTTTTAATGCTTTGTTTCTTGTTGTTATTATTATTATTATTATTATTATTATTATTATTATTATTATTATTTGTTTCTATATTTGAATTTTTGGTGTCTTTTGCATTATTTTTGTGTTTTTCTCACTTTTTTTATTTTTTATAATATTTTATTTATTTATTTATTTAATTTTTTTTTCCCTTGTATTGTTTTTTGGTGTTTTTTTTATTTTTTTTTTCAATATTTGATTTTTTTGTATTGTTTTTGGTATTTCTTTTTATTGTTTTTATTTTCTTTTCAATATTTAAATTTTGTTTTCTTTTTATTATTTTTTGTGTTTTTTTCATTTCTTTTCTTTTTATCGATATTAAAAATTTTGTTTCTTTTGTATAATTTTTTGTGTTTTTTTTTTATTGTTTTTATTTTTTTTCAATATTTGAATTTTTGTTTTCTTTTGTATTTTTCATTTTTATTTCTTTATACATTTACTTTGGTTTTTGGTTTTTATTTTTATTGTTTTTCTACAGGGCCCTTGTCAATGCTCGTCTAGCAACCCGATCCCATTATGGGCAATTTGATAGTTGATTTTAAAATTTTCGTTATAATAAATCGAGTCTGCCCCCACAATGCATCAATTTCATTGTTGGTCTTTAAGTTTTTGTTACAACAGGTCGAGTTCACATACACCGCGTGTCAATTTGATGATTGTTTTTTAATTTTTTTTGCAATTTATCAAGTTGTCTTAGGCTAAGATTTTAAAATCACTATATATTTAGCATTTAAAGAATAAATTACTCTTGGGCGTTCATTTTTAAAGTTTTTTGTCATAAAATTTTTCGATAATGTCATGCTTTGAATATTTTGAAAACTTGAGATTTTTTTGTAATCATAATCTTTGGTTTTAATTGCATGGTTGAAAACTTATCAAGATTTTAATGTTTTTCTAAGTCATGATATTTTATCTTTAATGCTATGGTTGAATACAATTACAATTCGAGGGTTTTTTAGAGTCAAGATATTTTATCTTTAACAACATGGATTGATGTAGGAGCATTCAGGCCTAGTCAGTAATGTGATTGCATTTTCACATGTTGTGACTAACAAGGGGTTGGAAGACAAAAGTTTAGTTAATTTTATTTATTTAAATGTATGAGAGTGTTTATTTATTGTAAATATGAGAAAAGGGCATAGTGGCTGATTGATACTCCCTGCGTGGAGATCAGGTCAAACAGTTAGATTTATTTGGGTTGAATAGAATATGAGGAATTTGAAAGCTTGATTTAGCGCTTTTTTTAGAAAAGAGTGGAGTTGAAGAGACTTTTTAGGAGAGAGTGATAGATTTTTGGTTCTGAACTAGAATTGGTTCATGAATCCACTTTTGTATAAATTGTGATCTTTTTGTATAATTTAGAGGTTGGATAGGTTAGCGAGGGAGAGGCTAGAGAGGATAGATAGGTTAGCTAGAGGTTGAGAGAAACCTGAGAGGAGAGAGAGAGGATTTCAAGATTGAAACAGGGCCTTTTTATTGATGTAATCAGTCCAGAGGGCTGAAACTCTATAAATTCATTATATTGAATAAATGATTTTGGGTGTGTGAGAATGGCCATTTCTATTGAAGTCCTTCGCTTGTCTCTATATTGTTTGGTTGTGGATTAACTGAAGCATTCTTCTCTGTTTTTACGCCTCAAGCATAAATAACAGCATCCAAAACCGTATTATGGTCCATAGTGTAAATAATAGTGTTTGAACCGCTTTTAAAACCATCGTCGATCCAAGAGTAAACAGAGGAACCATTGAAGAAACAATGTGAAAACACAAAGGAAGAGGCAGAGGAAAGGATAAAGTGAAGACACAGTGGTCGTTAGATCTCTAAGATCAATGGACCAGATGAAGTCGCGAGGAGCAGAGGAATTAACATCGTGTCGGTGGTTTTATAAACCCATAAGTGGATTTCGCCCATAGGAGAAACCGTAAATGGTAATTTTCCATTGGGCCCGATTCCATACACATCGTGACACATAGCAGTGAGAATAGAGAGGGAAACTGCTTTTTCGGGTAGGTATTCCCCCTGCTTGTTGTCCACCCGAAATCTTTGTGGACCGTTGGATCTACTAAGCGTAGATCTACGGTGGAGGACTATCGGCAAGTTTGTTGATCGCGAAAGATAATGACTGTTGGATTGGAGCCAAGATCAACGGTTGCGATCTAATTGTAAATTGGAAGTCGAAGGTGTCAAGGGACAACAGACATACAATTGCAATGTTGTGATGGTCGATATGCTGATAGCGATAAACGCTGATCGGTGATTGGAGATCGGGTGTATCGGAGATCAGGGATTATAGAGAACTAGCGCAGCGGAAGGACTGAAGCGGAGCATGGACCCGAAAGTTTATAGAGGTGGACTCAATTCCATTTGAGTTCCGGCCTTAAGCTTTTGAACAGGTTCTCATGTGTTTCCTATGTAATGCGAAGATCGGAGGAAATGTGATAAGGCATATGGACGAGTGGACTCGATGATAAATATAAATGCGGGTATATAGATTTTGAGTTCTGGTGTATGTGTTCAGGTCGGGGTTTTATCGTGTTTCCTTTGTATTATGATAAAGTTGTTTAGCACTAGTTTTTAAAGGAAAAACAAGGAAATGCTTCCAATAGAAATGTGTGGGCATAACACTAAGTTCCAGGTCCGATAAGATTTGAAAAAGAGAGGAATTTGCCTTGAATGCGGGTTGCTACGTCATTTGTGGAATCAGATCTAGATTAATTCTTTGTGAAGATTGGTTTGGAGACTGAATTTTAACTCCAGCATATGTATAATTGCACTGAAGTGAATTTGATATAGATGGGAATCAGATTACAAAGAACATTGATATTAGAATGGAGGAAGCAGTGAATCTCTGATGGAGGTCTGGTAAGAATGTTTATGTTTATGATTTTACAAAGATGTGTTTTGAATGTCTAAAGAACAACAAGGGATTGAAATTTCAATGGAGAATATGTTTTCCTTTCAGGAAAATGAAATTTTTGTGTAAGTTGATTGCATGATTGATTTGACTGAGATGAAAGGTTTAGAAGTTAAAGCTGAATAGAAGAGTGGTTTGCTACGGCATTGAAGTCATTTAAATGATTTGAGGAATTTTGTGAAAACTGAGAATGATTGAGGATCGCTTAAAGTATTGTTGAAGGCATTGATATTGATGATTAAGAGAACAAAGATTGGGTTTGGTAGGCCAGAAAGGAGAACCACTATAATGAATTAATTTTGGGAATTTGTAGAAACAAAATAGGATTTGCTTATAAACAGGTTATCAGAAGAAATTGATAGTGTCTGCCATGAATTGGTAAATATAATTGGAATTTAGATCTAATCTTAACTGATCTTGAAAGCTGAAGAGTCCATTATGAAAAGTAAAATGGGAAATAATTGTTGGCTGTATGGAGTCTTCTGAAAGGAAAGTTTAAATGAAATAGTGAACAGATGAATCTTTTGGCAAAGATTTAACTGATGGAATGGGAATTAGTTTTAAGACAACTTTGAAGGAAATATTAGAGGTTTGAAAGGCACTTTGATGTATCCTGAGATAAGATTGTGCAGGTCAGTAGAAGTAGTGGAATTGTTGAAAGATAGAATGAACTGTACCATCATCATAGCATATGAGCTATGTTAAAGAAGATAGAGCAAGAAGAACTCTCAGATGAGTAAAGGTGACAGTACCCGACAGTAAATGAAATTACTGAATGAAAGAAGGAAGTGAGCAATTGAAGATGTAGAGTCTAGAGTAAGGAGTGTTCAAGAGGAGATGAGAATGACTTCCAACTATGGTTGGGTAGAAGTTGTTGAGGAAGCTCCACAATTGTGATTGTGGGTAGAGTTGTCTTAAAGATAACAATTCCAGCAAGAGGAGTGCTGGGCAGAATTGTTAGTTAGTGAAAGGTTCGGGGAAAGAACCAATAGGTGCCAAAAGGTTGAACTCGAGAAAGTTTGGTGAGGCATGAAGGAGACTTGTTATAGGTGAAATGGAAAAGGCTAGTTGCAGCTCACTAGTGAACAAGGAAAGTTCATCAGAGGAAGAAATGGGATTGACTATTGATAGTTATGACAGGGGTACAGAAGAAATTCAGAGACAGAGGAAAAAGAGTGCTGAAGCAGCTGGGCTCAAAGGAATGAGTAAAGGAGAAAGGGACATAGAGTTGGCTGAGATGAAGGCAGAACTCAGTCATTTGAAGAAGCTGGTATTGAAAGGGAATAGAGAAAAATGGAAAAAAGGATTTTATGTGGGGAAAAGAGTTAAATTGCCTGTCAAAGAATTGTTTTCTGAGAAATTAATACTCTGAACAGTTGAGGATGAAGGAGTAGAATACATCTGTGAACCAGAGAAAGGATCTCTCCTTGGGGAAGGAGACAGTGATGACAGTGATGAAGAACTGATCTATGCAGATTAGAATTAGAGGAATGTGCTGGTAGCATCCTCATAGACAAGAGGATCTCATATTTTTGGAATTAATTATTTCAGTGAATGTAAAATTGCAGGTATGCAGCCGAATAAATTTGAACCTGTGTATGAAAAGGTGAAAGAGGCAGAGGTAAGAAAACCACAAAAGGAGATGCATAAGGACTCTCAAGACTTTAATTGGTGGAGGAAATTAATGTTGGAAATAATACTGAGAGGGGGGGGGTGAACAAATATTAGCAAATCAATAACTTTTTCATTTCCATAATCAGATTCATATACGCTACTTCAGTTAAGGGAACTCGCGTGTACATGCAACTGTGTTTAATGCAACTAGCGTATATCTAGCAAACTTATGATTCAGTTAATTCATCATATGTTGATCTTTAATCAGTGCATCAGAACATCATTAACCATATAAACAGTAACCAGGTGTAGTAAAAATAGAACAAAACATCACACATAAGAGACACACATGAACACCATGATATAAGGTGGAAACCCAATGCGGGACAAAAACCACCTGCTGCTGTTTTCTTTAAGATAAGAAAAACCTGTTTACAATCTTGTACTAGCGCAGACTCATACCAGTACACAGGCACCCACCTGTAGAAGGATACAACCTTCTCTCATTCTCCAGCTTCTACTGGAAGGGAGCTACAACCCCCTAGCTCTTGTACTAGATGATATATTTACAAGTACGTAGGCGCAGGCCTACAAAAGGCTACGACCTTCTCTCTTCTTCTAGGGACCACGTTTCATAAATTTTCAGACTAGATCTATCAATACAAAACAATCACCACTACAATACAACCATCAACTATATCTGCATCATCAATATCTGAATCAACCAACAACCGAATCACTGAAACCTTGTCATCAAAACACAGTCACCAGAACACAGAGTAGAACCCAAAACTCCGCAACAACCATTAGAACCAACAGCAACCTCAAATATCAAATCTCATACTGTATACGCTACTTGATTGTGTTGAACCAATGTGTATATGCCCTTTCACCAAAGGGAACCAGCGTACAGATCTGAAAATAATTACTTATACCTTCACTGCAATTTTCTACTTCACGTATACCCAGATCATCAGATATAAAGGACACGACATGCGTCAGTATTCAGATCTGAACTATTCATGATCATACTATATAATGATAATGCATTTTAGTCTTCATGATCCCAGACCATCAACCTTCATTAGATACATAGGTGAATCCTTAGCAAAGCATCACATACCCATAACCTGCATACTAGATCTCACACTTCATCAAATATTGATCACTTGCACACTTGCACCTTGGCCTAATGATCTTCTTCTCCTTATATCAGTTTAGGAATTTCTCAATACCACGGTCCAAAACCACGTAGGACCGATAACTTGGACCCAATACCTAGGGTCAATACCTCGGACCAAATACCATGGACAAAATACCACGGACCAAAACTTAGTTTTCCAACATGTACGCGCCTTTTCTTCTGTGAAAGTGTGTGTCTACATTATACGCGCCTTTGTATATAGTGAACCTACGTCTATACGTGGCTTGGTCAATGGTGAGCCTGTGTATACCTTTCTTTCTTCATTATTTGTTATTTACCTGCTATACTGTGATCTTTCATCTGAGAGATTTTCCATCAAGGACAACACTTGTGTCATACCTGTATCATAATGCCAACAATCTCCCCCTTTGACATCAAGGGAAAACGACAGACCAAGATATTTTGTCCCTTGATATACATTCTGTTGTCCATACTCCCCCTGAGTACATGTTGAAATCTTTGATTGAGCTCCCCCTCTGTACATGCTAAGATGTATCAATCCATCCATGCTCCCCCTGAGCACACATCGAGTCTGCAAAAATATTTTTCAAAAGAATAACATGACTCTACAACTCAACTAAGTGAGTATGACCTTCCTATACATCAATCTCCCAACTAAGTGGGGATACACCATTTTGACTCATCCCCCAACCAAGTGGGGGTATACCAAATGTTTATACATGACTGAAAATAGAAATTATCATCCTTCCCATGCATAGTGGGGGTACAAATTAGGTCTTTGTAATACCTTTACACCAAATGATATTCATGACTTTTATAACAAAAACCAACAATCTAGTCATCAGCAACTATCATACACCATATATGATCTGCACCATAAGCATTTGTCACCAGCATCCAGACCTGTAACCTGCAATACCATTCTCTTGACCAACCAACAATAAGTAGCAAGATGTATCATTTAGCCACATAAGCATCATCACCAAAGACTTCTAACCATAATGCCAACAATGAATTATTTGAAGCATATGCTCCCCCTAAACCTATGCCAACCAACACATACCATGACTGACCCATATCAGACTTCTTTCCCTGAGTCTGTCGTGCTACTTTTTCTTTAGAGCACCATATACACAACTGTGTAGCCTCTAACTTGCGTATATACGCGACTTCTCTTCATAATAGCTCCGTATGCAAATTGGAATACTGAAGGTTTACACTTTTAGCTTCCCCTGGGTCTGTTATATTTGCTAACTGAGTTATGCCACATCTTTCTGACAATAATTCTGTCTTCTTCAATACCTGGGATTGAGATGATGTATGCTCCTTTTGCTTTAGTGTCCAAGTTTTGCTCCTGGAATGTGATGATCTTTCTGTGTGGTGGTCTTGAACCATTCTACTTCTGCATCTGGCTGCAACATGTCCAAGATTATGACATTCATAATATTCAACATTATTCATCGGAGGAAATAACCGTCTATCACTTCCACAGTTAGGAGAAAAAGATTTTCTTTGAATAATTTCTTTCCTTGGTTGTTGCTAGGGTTGACCTCTTAGCTCCTTGTTGAGAATTTCAGGTTTTGCATTAGAGTTCCTTGCCTCACCTTGTGAGCTAGATTCACCTTCAACAGTTTCATAAAAACCAAGAACAGTTTTGATAGCAGGGGATCTTTGACTACTAAGAATATCATCCAAAATCTTAGCACTGTCTTGAAATTGTAAGAGTTTATCCTTTTCTTCTAATTTACCTTTTAAGATATTTACCTTAACCTGATGTTGTTCTTCCTTTTCTAGATATTGCTTCTTCATGTTTTCTTTAGCTTTTTGAAGAATTCTTCAGCGAAAATCACATGGAGAAATTTCTGTCGACGCATTTCGAACCAACCAGTGTGGTTCATCGTCAGGACAAGTTGAATGAGCAGATCAGGCTATGCACTTTAAATAGACAGGGCAGAATATCCAATGACTCAGATTCCTCGATAAGGTCACAGCTGAAAAGACACCAGCTAAATTTGACCTGATAACGGCTAGTTTGACCATGATAGGGTATTACTTTATATTATTTATTTTAAAATATGAGTTAATTAATATATAATAAAATAAAATAAATTAATTTTAAATAAACCTAAATTAATTTGAAATTGTTAGAAATGTATACACGAAACTCATAAATAAATAATTTCAAAAATCATAATTATTAAGAATAAGAATCAAATTAATTCTAAAAATATTAGTTAGTTATAACGGCTAGTTTGACCATGATTATTTATTTATTATTATTATAAATATATATAAATAAATATCGTATCTAGAAAATTTGGTTATTAATATAGATTAAATTAATATAATTAATTTCAAATATATATACATATACTATATTAGAAATATATAATAGCATAAGTAAAAATTAATAAAAATAAATCATTTGAAGGAGAGTTCTATGAGCAAACTTGTGGGGTTGCCATGGGCTCACCCCTATCCCCTGTGGTTGCTAATCTGTTTATGGAGGATTTTGAATCTAAGGCTCTGAACTCAGCTCGTCTCCTTCCCAAACTTTGGAAAAGGTATGTAGATGACACTAATGTCATCTGGTCTCACGGCCAAGAGGAGTTAAATCTCTTCTTCGATCATCTCAATAATCAATCCTCGGCTATTAAGTTCACTATGGAACAAGAAGTTAATGGTTGCCTCCCGTTCCTTGATATTCTTATCTCTAAGAATGAGGATGGTTCCCTCTCCCACCGAGTGTTTCGCAAGAAAACTCATACTGAGCAGTATCTTCATGCTAGTTCCCACCATTTCCCGGCCCAGAAGTTGGGGGTTCTCAACACCCTTGCAACTCGTGCCTTAAGGATCTCTGATGATAAGAGCTTCGAGGAAGAGAAGTCCCACCTCCTTAATGTCTTTGTTGATAACGGTTATAGTAGACACTTGGGACATAAGGCTTTCCTCAAAGCAGCTAAGAATTCGTTAACCAAAAGAGGGCCTAAAGAGCGGATTCCTGGTGTCCATCTTCCGTATGTTCAGGGGACCACGGATAAGATTGCGAGGGTCCTTAAGAGGCATAATGTCCCTGCAACTTTTAGACCGCTCAGCACCATTCGTAAATCCCTCAGATCGGTGAAGGATCCCATCGACCCTAAGGACATGAAAGGGGTTTATATTATTCCTTGTTCTTGTGGGACCCCCTATATTGGTGAGACTGGTCGCTCCATTAATCAAAGGATTAGTGAGCACGCAGCTGACCTCAAACATATGAGAACAAAGTCTTCCGCTTTAGCAGAGCATGTGGAGAAAACTAACCATCATGTCTGCATCGAGGAGGCTAGTGTGATTGCTAGAGTGTCGCAATTCCATCACCGGAAATTCAGGGAAGCCCTGGAGATTGAAAAAAGACTGAACAATCTCAATAGAGAGGATGGCTGGAAGATCAGCAGTTGCTGGATCCCAACCCTCTCCTCCTAGTCGTTTTCTTTCTTTTTCTCCTTGTTTCATCAATTTTGAATTTGGTAATTTATTTATTTATTTTATTATTTATTTTTTATTTTTTTAAGACTCTTTGACTATTAATTTAAACTTAATTTATCTACAAAAATTAATTTAATTAATTAATTTAAACTATTAATTAATTTTATGATTATTATTTATTTATTATTATTATTATTATTATTATTTTTTTTTTTTTTTTTTTTTACTATGAATTAAGTTTTATAGTTCTCTCATTTTTGAAGAATTTATATTACTAACTAGTAGTTTTATCGAGCAATTTAAATTAATTTTTTTCTTATTAATTAATTTATTTGAAATGATTTATTTTTATTAATTTTTACTTATGCTATTATATATTTCTAATATAGTATATGTATATATATTTGAAATTAATTATATTAATTTAATCTATATTAATAACTGAATTTTCTAGATACAATATTTATTTATATATATTTATAATAATAATAAATAAATAATCATGGTCAAACTAGCAATTATAACTAACTAATATTTTTAGAATTAATTTGATTCTTATTCTTAATAATTATGATTTTTGAAATTATTTATTTATGGGTTTCGTGTATACATTTCTAACAATTTCAAATTAATTTAGGTTTATTTAAAACTAATTTATTTTATTTTATTATATATTAATTAACTCATATTTTAAAATAAATAATATAAAGTAATACCCTATCATGGTCAAACTAGCCGTTATCAGGTCAAATTTAGCTGGTGTCTTTTCAGCTGTGACCTTATCGAGGAATCTGAGTCATTGGATATTCTGCCCTGTCTATTTAAAGTGCATAGCCTGATCTGCTCATTCAACTTGTCCTGACGATGAACCACACTGGTTGGTTCGAAACGCGTCGACAGTAATTTCTCCATGTGATTTTCACCGAAGAATTCTTCAAAAAATTGATATGGATCACAGAAGTCTCAATTCAATAATTAATTCTTTAGCTTTTCTTCCTTTTTCCACTTGTTGCCTTAATTTGAGCACTTCATGTTCTTGTTCTTCAAGAGCTTCTTCATTCTGCTTCTTTGATTCTTCAAGATCTTCTTTTAGAGAGAGGATCTTAGATTCAAGTCTCTAGATTGTTATGCTCTGATCTTTTACTACATCCTGCAGCTGCTCCCTTACTCTGGTTACTATCTCCAGTTGAACTTTTAATCTGGTAACTTCTTCTTTTTCTACATCATTATTTTCATATGCCATGAGAAGTTTAATTTCTTGATTATCTTCATCACTATTGGATAAGTCATCACTATGAGTATAATAACTTCTATTACCTTCTTCAGACATCTTTCCTTTGTTATGAGGGCATCTAGCAGTGTGATGACCAACTCTACCACAAGAAAAACACTTGAAAGGTAGCTTACCTTTGAACCTTCCAGATCCCTGTTGAAGCTTCTTGACAAAATTTACCTCATATTCTTCTTTTGAAATGTATCCTAATTCATTGAGTTTTTCTTTTCCCTTTGTTGATACTTTAAATGCGGCTTCTCTCATATCTGATGGTCCTCCTTTTCTCATTTCAAAAGCAGTTAAGATTCTGTGAAGCTGTGTCATAGTGATATTCTGTAGATCCTTCTTTTCTTCTATGACAGACACTTTGGGTTCAAATTTAGCAGACAAGGATCTCAAAACTTTCTCAACTAAGACAACTTCCTTAATTTCTTCACCTAGATTCTTCATGCAATTGACAACCTCATCTATACGTAGGAAGTAACTAGCTATGCTTTCATCACTATGCATCTTAAGAGTTTCATACTGTATTCTAAGAGTTTGAAGCTTAGCAAATTTTACCTGAGAGTATCCTTCGTAGCTCAGAATGATTTTGTCCCATATTTCTTTGGCTGATTTGAGCTGCATGACCTTGACAAACTTCCCAATAAGATAGTAATAGCTTTGGCATTGATTTCATATTGCTTTCAACCTACAGTATCTGTATGAATTGGTGATGGAAATGTATATCCTCCTTCCACGATTTCCCAAACATCCATTCCAAGCGATTGTAGATAGGCTGTGGTTCTTATCTTCTAGTAAACAAAATTGCTCCCATCAAAGATTGGTGGTCTAATGGATCCCTCTCTTTCTTGATTACTCATGATGATGGATCTTCCTTCAAGCGATCAAGCTTCTTCTAAAGGACCTGCTCTGATACCAATTGTTGGAAATAATACTGAGAGGGGGGGTGAATCAATATTAGCAAATCAATAACTTTTTCATTTCCATAATCAGATTCATATATGCTACTTCAGTTAAGGGAACTCGCGTGTACACGCAACTGTGTTTAATGCAACTAGCGTATATCCAACAAACTTATGATTCAGTTAATTCATCATATGTTGATCTTTAATCAGTGCATTAGAACATCATTAACCATATAAATAGTAACCAGGTGCAGTAAAAACAAAACAGAATATCACACATAACAGACACACATGAACACCATGATATAAGGTGGAAACCCAATGCGGGACAAAAACCACCTACTGCTGTTGATCTGAAATCAGCCGTAAATTACCTCAAAGAAATAATGAAGGTATTACAGACTCAAGTGCTGGGGCGTGCCTATATTATTTTATGCAACAGATCGATAAGATTGCGAAATACATAGACACAGAAACAGTAAGAGAACACAGTAAGCAAACACATAAACACAACAAATTTAATAAGGAGTTCACCCAATCCTCCTGGGCTATGTCTCCCGGTCCATCCTTCAGTGGTGGCCTTTCTATTGTGTCTTAAAGTAGAGTTTTTACAATAAGGAGCTCAATTTGAGTCTAACTTAACAGATGATGATCAGTAGGATTATACTTGGATTCCCCAAGTCTCTAGAGTACACAAACTCCTCTTACTGAATCTCGACCTCAATTGGTCTCAGTGGTATGAGTCCAATTTGGTACTCAATACCTAACAGGTATACACAGAAGAGTTGCTTGAACCTATCAAACCTTCTCTGGAGTTCACAAACTCTTAGACTCTCTCTGTCTCTGTCTGCTCGATGTTGCCTTTACTCTACAGGTCAGCTCGGCTTCTCTGTTCTCTGTAGTTCACTTCTTTCTTACCTTTCAGCTTTTTGCTTCTCTTCCTGCTCCCCTTTGCTCTCTATCTGTTCATGTATTAAAGCCAATTTGCTCCCTGACTGTTCGTTTCCGCTTCCCTGCTCTCTGGATCTCCTACCTCTGTCCACTTGAATTCCCATGCTCTGTGTCATCATCACTATGTAACACTTCATAGAGAGGTGGCCACTTGTTTTCTCACGAACTGAGTTTCAGTTCTCTTTGAATGGTCATTATTTCCGTTGCTCCAAGATTGCCCACAAAATTGATTCCTCTGCCAACTCATTGGTCATGCTGGACCTCAAATCTTATATGACTCAGCCTATTTCCCCATCGAATCCAGTCATCCATCAGATCATTTCTCCGTCGTTGATCTGGAGCCTCCAGATCCTACGGTCTCCGTCCATATCGCATGGTTAAGTAGCATTACCTTTACCCACGCGATGTGAGCGGTTTTCTCTCTCATCCGCTAGACACGTGTCACCTAGTGTATGGCATCAAGCGAGACTCAGTCGAACCCGCTTACCACTTGAAGCCCTTCAGATATGCTGCTAGTTTTAGTGCAGGACCCGCCTTTTGATGAAATCGGCGATTTCCATATGGTTTTATGATTTTCCTCGTGACTGAGCACTTGGGGGCTTTCCTTCACTGAGGGGGACACCTTGCGATACGCAATTAATGCTTTAGCGCTAATCGCGTATCAAAAAACTGCCTTTGTTTTTGGATTTGATCTTCCGTTTGTCAATTTGTGCCAGTGCATGGTCACCATGGGCCAACGGTCTGTGCGCTTTGACAGAGGGTCCCCAATGTTCCGTGCTGACCACAAATTGCCATTGTTCAGAGGTTATTTCTAATAAGCTCGATATCCATAAGATTTTGAAGCTTGACATAATTTGAAACAATCATGAAAACTTAGAGAATGTTTAAGGATCCAATTTGAATCACAACCTTCCCACTGAAAAAGCTTTTGGACCACCAGAAGTTGGTTTTCAAGCATCGACTAAGTGAGGGTATAGCTATCTTACTTGTCCAATCTCTATCCACTTTGCACTGCTTGGCTTTGAACCCTTGAGTCCAATCCTGAGGTACTCAACATCTCCCCTGCTTGTCATCCTCACCTTTCTGTCCAGAACTGTGTCTTCCTGCAATTCATTGAGATATTCAGGTAACAGATCATCAATAGAAGGAAATTGACTCTACTCTTCGGGATATTCAATTAATGAGGGTTCAAATAGTCTCAAGCTGTCTACATTAATGACTGAGTAGATGTGCATGTAAGCTGGTAAATCAAGGCGAAAAGCATTCTCACCAATTTTCTCAAGTATCTTGAAAGGTCCATACCTTATTGGCTTTATCTTTTTACCTTCACCGTGCATTCTATCTTTGCTGAGATACAGCCAGACTTGATCACCAACTTGGAAACTATGCTCCATCTGATGCTTGTCATGCCTTTCCTTGTACTTGGCTTGGCTCTTTTCCAGCTGTTCCTGTACTGCCTGGTGAATCTCTTGGATTTGTTCAATGAACTTGGTTGCCTTGTCCACATTACTGTGTCCATCAACTGCTATGTCTTTACTAAAGACAAAATCCAAGGGAGACCTTGGTGTGAAACCAAAACAGGTCTGAAAAGGAGATCTCTATGTAGAAGAATGTTTTGTTTGGTTGTAAGCATGCTGCACATAACACAAATGTTCATCCCAAATTTTTGGATGCTTGCTGCAATAGCCTCTGAGCAACTGGATCACTGTCCTAATGACCACTTCTATCTGGCCATCTATTTGTGGATGAAAGGCTGTGCTCTTCTTTGGTTTGGTGTCCATTAGTTCCCACAGACTCGACCAAAACTTCCCAACAAATCGGGAATCTCGATCAAATGTAATGGAAATGGGTAATCCAAAATAAACCCATACATGCTGAAAGAACAACTTTGCAATTTGTTCAGCTGTAATCTGTTTATTACAAGGTATCAAAATACACATTTTATTGAACCTATCCACAACAACATATAAATAGTCAAGACCTTTCCTAGATTTAGGCAGTCCTCTAGCAAAGTCCATGGAAACACTTTCCCAAGGATGAGAAGGAACTGGTAGTGGAGTGTACAAGCCTAGTTTTCTATTGTTGGGCTTGCTTTTAGCACACATGGTACACCCTCTTACATATCTAGAAACTGTCTCATTCATTTTTGGCTAATAACAAAAACTTTGCATCTGGGCAATCGTTTTACTTACCCCAAAGTGACCTGATATTAGAGAAGTGTGTGCTTCTCGAGTTATCTTTATTCTTTCAGTTTGTGGAATGCATAGCTTCCCAAAATGATAGAAGAGTTGGTCCTTAATGTGATAATCCAATTCTTATGCTCGTTTTCCTTGACCTAAAGTTGCATATACATCTTTAAAATCTATATCTTGAGCATATTGTTCAATGTAGCTCTCATGCAATACTGAGTTATGCTTAAGTATAGTAGATGTGTTTATAATTGGTCTAGATAACATATCTGCAACTTTATTGTGTATGCCCTTTTTATATCTGATGACTAAATGAAATTGTTGTAGAAAACCCATCCATCTATAGTGTCTTGATTGCTGCAACTTAGTTTGGGAGTGTAGATATTGGAGTGGTTGATGATCAATATGTATAACTGTCTCTTTGCCCATTAAGTAATGTTTCCACTTTTTCACACTCTGTACTAATGCATACAATTCTTTATCATATGTGGGATAGTTAACTACTGTAGAATTAAATGTCTCAGAATGATAACATATGGGTTTACCGTGCTGTATCAACACTGCTCCCATGGCATAGTCACTGGCATCCGTTTGGATCTCAAATGGTCTTTGAAGATTGGGCAGTGCTAGTACTGGTGTTGTACTAATCTTTTCTTTCAAGGTGTCGAAGGCTTTTTGCTATTTGCCTCCCCACTGAAACATCTTGTTCAATGCTGTTAAAGCATGTAAGGGAGCTGCAATTAAGGAAAATTTAGAAATGAACTTTCTCCAATATTGTGCTGCTCCTAAGAAGCTTCTAACTTTTGTAGCAGATTTGGGTGTAGGCCTGTTTACAATGACTGCCACCTTAGAGGGATCTATCTTCAATTCACCACCCCCTACTATATGTCCCAAATAATTCAAAGATGTTTTGCCAAATTCACATTTTGAGAGTTTAATATAAAGTTTTTCTCTTTTCAAAACATCTACTGTCTGCTTAACATGCTTTAAATGTTCTTCCCACGTTTTGCTAAATATAAGAATGTCATCGAGATATACAATAACAAATTCATCAAGAAAAGTTCTGAGTACATCATTCATTACTCTCATGAAAGTAGCAAGAGCATTAGTTAAGCCAGAAGGCATAACCAGCCACTCATACAATCCCTGCTTTGTTTTGAAAGCATTCTTCCATGCATCTTCTTCTGCAACTCTGACCTGATGATATCCACTATGCAAGTCTAACTTGGAAAAATAAACAGCTTCCTTTAACTAATCTAATAGATCATCTATGCGAGGAAGGGGATAACGATTTTTTATTGTTATCTTATTTAGTGCTTTGTAATCAATGTACATTCTCCACAAGCCATCTTTCTTTTTCACCAAAACGATTGGAGACCCACATGGTGATGTGCTAGGTCTGATGAACCCTTTCTCAAGCAACTCCTGCACCTACTTCTTGATTTCTGCATTCTCTAAAGCAGACAACCTGTACATTCTGATGTTAGGCAATAGAGCATCTTGCTACAAACTAATATCATGCACTATTTCCTTTTTGGGTGGTAGACCTTTAGGTTCTTAAAACAAGATATCATATTCTGAAACAACTTTTTCTAAATCAGCTCGCTATTTAGCGTCACAACCCTCAAATACATTGGTTTTATCAGGTTTCCTTTCCTTTACAACCATCAATAAAAATTGTTTGCATGAATTTACAATTCGTTTCATCTACCCTGAGTTTATGAGAGTATAATTATTCTTGAGCTTATGAGGTCTTACAATATATTCGATTCCATCTTTAACGAGGAGATACTTGTTCTTAGTTCTATAGAAAATAGCTTTTCTATCATACAAGTAGGGACTTCCCAAAATAATTCCTCATATGTCCAAAGGAACTATATCTAACTCAACCTCATCTACAAATGTTGACCCAAAAGAAAACTTATGTTTACATTATCTAGTCACTTGTAGTTGTGCTTTATCACTTAAACAACCTAATGGGTATGGTTTCTTGTGAGGTGTAGTCAGTAATCCCAACATCTTTACAATTGCTTTAGAAATTAAATTTACTTGTGAGCCACTATCAAACAAAGTATAAATCTTTTGATGCTTGGAAATAACTCGAATATGGAAAAGCTCATGTGTTTTTCTCTCATTTTCTTCATTATTAGTAGATTGTGTAGAATTACTAGTAGATGCTTTAGAATTTTTACCTTTTATACCTGTGGCTGCAATGGTTGTTTCATCTCCTGAGGCCGACCCCAAATCTTTCTGAATAGTTGCAGAAGTCTTATTCTTCTTTCCTTCGAACTTCTTAGGTCTCAGCTCCGGATGCAGGATCCAACAGTGCTCATCATCATGCCCATCCTTCTTATAGTGAGTGCGTGAAGACTTGCTTTTCTGTGCAGTGTTGGCCTTCCTCTCTTTCCATTTCTATTTTCTTTTCTCCTTATTCTTGCTTGCAATGGGCTTGGATGATCTCCCAACGTTTGGGTTCCCATTCTTTCCTCTAGCTTCTAGATACGTAGCTTCAACAGATACCTCATCTATACTAGTGGGATTAAACATGAGGATAGTGTGCCTGATGTAGTTGTGTAGACCACCTATGTACTTCAACAGAGTCTTAGGTGAGTCTAATGAAATTCCTAGAATCAAAGCTCTTTTCCTAAATTCTTGGGTGTAACCTTGTACACTTTGCCCTTTCAATTGGCAAGGAGTTTGCCAGCTCATCATGGCTTGCTGCATGTAAGCTAGTGGATAAAGCTGCTTTTTGATTGTAGAAACAAATTCACTCCATACGGAAAGAATCTAACCATGTTTCTTCATGTTAGCTTGTGTCCTGCCTTCCCACCATACCAAGGCAGTGCCTTCGAGGCATAAGCTAGCCAGCTAAATCTTACTCTTGTTTGAGTCGATACTCTGCACTCTGCAATAAACATCAATCTGTCTGATCCAATTATATAGCTTCTCTGAATTCAAATCTCTATCATATATTGGTAAATCAAATTTAACATCTAATTTAATCAAAGATGTCTTCTTTTTATGTTCAGGGCTATTAGGAGATGTGAGAAATTTTTCTTCTTTCCCTTTGCCTTTTGAGTGGTCATGGAGGAGAGACTCTTCTTCTCCTTTATCTTGTTTGGAGCCTGATGAATATTCATCTTTATGTTTCCTAAAGTCCCTATACATTTCCTCTACCATGGACCTCATGGCCAGGAAACTATCTATAAATTGGGGGTCTGGTACCAAGGGACTTTCTTCTGACATTTTCTTCTGAGGATATACTCTTCCAATTTCTGAGTTAGTTTCGACCAACTCTCCTTCTCCTAATTTAAGCTTTGATCTAGTTAGCATTCAGCAACAAAAATCCAGCACAAGCTTGTCTAGCCTTAAAAACCATGAGCTCTGATACTACTTGATCTAAAATCACTCGTAAATGACCTCAGAGAAATAATGAAGGTATTATAGACTCAAGTGCTGTGGTGTGCCTATGTTATTTTATTCAACGGATTGATAAGATTGCGAAATACACAGACACTGAAACAGTAAGAGAACAAAGTAAGCAAACACATAAACACAACAAATTTAATAAGGAGTTCACCCAATCATCCTGGGCTACATCTCCCGGTCCAGCCTTCAGTGGTGGCCTTTCTATTATGTCTTAAAGCAGAGTTTTTACAATAAGGAGCTCAATTTGAGTCTCACTTAACAGATGATGATCAGTAGGATTGTACTTGGATTCCCCAAGTCTCTAGAGTACATAGACTCCCCTTACTGAATCTCGACCTCAACTGGTTTGAGTGGTATGAGTCCAATTTGGTACTCAATACTTGACAAGTATACACAAAAGAGTTGCTTGAACCTCTCCAGCCTTCTCTGGAGTTCACATACTCTTGGACTCTCTCTGTCTATGTCTGCTCGATGCTGCCTTTGCTCTACAGGTCAGCTTGACTTCTCTATTCTCTGCAGTTCACTTCTTTCTTGCCTTTTAGCTTTCTACTTCTCTTCCTATGCTTCTCTTCCTACTCCCCTTTGCTCTCTGTTTCTTCATGGCTTAAAGCCAATCTGCTCCCTAACTGTTCGTTTCCACTTCCCGTCTCTCTGGATCTCCTGCCTCTGTCTGCTTGAATTCTCCTGCTCTGCATCATCATCACTGTGTAATGCTTCATAGAGAAGTGGCCACTTATTTTCTCACGAAATGAGTGTCAGTTCTCTTTGAACGGTTGTTATTTCCATTGCTCCAAGATTACCTGCGAAATTGATTCCTCTGCCAACTCATCGGTCATGTTGAACCTCAAATCTTATATGACTTAGCCTATTTCCCCATCAAATCTAGTCATCCATCAGATCATTTCTCTGTGGTTGATCTAGAGCCCCCAGATCCTACCGTCTCCATCCATATCGCACGGTTAAGTAGCATGACCTTTACCCGCACAATGTGAGCGGTTTTCTCTCTCATTTGCTGGACGCATGTCACCCAGTGTATGGCATCGGGCGGGACTTGGTCGAACCTACTTACCACTTGAAGCCCTTCCGATATCCTGCCATTTTTAGCGCGGGACCCGCCTTCTGATGGAATCAGCGATTTCTATATGGTTTTATTATTTTCCTTGTGACCGAGAGCTTGGGGGCTTTCCTTCACTGAGGGGGGCACCCTGCGATACGCGATTAGCGCTTTACCGCTAATCGCGTATCAGAAATTGCTTCTGTTTTTGGATTTGACCTCCTGTTTGTCAATTTGTGCCAGTGCACGGTCACCATGGGTGAACGGTCTGCACGCTTTGATCGAGGGTCCTCGTTGTTCCGTGCTGACCACAAATTACCATTGTTCAGAGGTTATTTCTGATAAGCTCGATATCCATAAGATTTTGAAGCTTGACATAATTTGAAACAGTCATGAAAACTTAGAGAATGTTTAAGGATCCAATTCAGATCAGCTGTTTTCTTTAAGATAAGAAAAACATGTTTACAATCTTGTACTGGCACAGACTCATACCGGTACGCAAGCACCCACCTGCAGAAGGCTACAACCTTCTCTCATTCTCCAAATTCTACTGGAAGGGAGCTACAACCCCCTAGCTCTTGTACTAGCCGATATATTTATAAGTACGTAGGCACCGGCTTACAGAAGGCTACGACCTTCTCTCTTCTTCCAGGGACCACGTTTCATAAATTTTTAGACTGGATCCATCAATACAAAACAATCACCACTGCAATACAACCATCAACTATATCTGCATCATCAATCTCTAAATCACCCAACAACTGAATCACTGAAACCCTGTCATCAAAACATAGTCACCAAAACACAGAGCATAACCCAGAACTCTACAACAACCACTAGAACCAACAACAACCTCAAATATCAAATCTCATAATGTATATGCTACTTGGCTGTGTGGAACCAGCGTGTATACGCCCTTTCACCAAAGGGAACCAGCGTACAAATCTAAAAATAATTACTTATACCTTCACTACAATTTTCTACTTTAGATATACCCAGATCATTAGATATAAAGGATAAGACATGCGTCAGTATTCAGATTTGAACTATTCATGATCATACCATATAATGATAATGCATTTTAGTCTTCATGATCCTAGTCCATCAACCTTCATTAGCCACATAGGTGCATCCTTAGCAAAGCATCACATACCCATAACCTACATACTAGATCTCACACTTCATCAGATATTCATCAATTACACACTTGCACCTTTGCCTAATGATATTCTTCTCCTTATATAGGTTTAGGCCTTTCTCAATACCATGGTCCAAAACCATGTAGGACCGATACCTTGGACCCAATACCTGGGGTCAATACCTCGGACCAAATACCATGGACCAAATACCACGGACCAAAACTTAGTTTTCCATCATGTACGCACCTTTCCTTTTGTGAAAGTGCGTGTGTACATTATACGCGCCTTTGTATATAGTGAACCTACGTGTATACATGGCTTGGTCAATGGTGAACCTACGTAGACCTTTCTTTCTTCATTCTTTGTTGTTTACCTTCTATACTGTGATCTTTCATCTGAGAGAGTTGCCATCAAGGACAACACTTGTGTCATACCTGTATCATAATGCCAAAAATTAAAAGGTATGGCTAAATGGTTGTGTCTTCTCTTAGTGAAAACTTATTGGATCATATTTGAAGGAATTTTAGCACGGATAGAAGACCAATGGGAAATGGAAATAAGAAAGGAAACAAATGCATTGCAAATTTGTGAAGTGAAGAGGAGGAAATCTAACACAGAGAACTTAGCTGAAGATGTTAATTCAAGAAAATATTTGAAAAATCAAAGTCTTATCAGAGAAGAGGAGGAGACATTGTTGTCTTATTTGGATAAACTGAGTGTTGGAGGAGATTGTGTAGAATAGAAAGATATTCTACAAACCTATGATGAAGTTGCTAAGCATAGTCAAGAAGATGCAGTCCCAGAAGTTTTCTTTGATGAGGAAGAAATCAGAGATATTGAGGGGGAATTTCTCAATAACTTAGTGAACTATCAGAATAGTTCAGAGAAGCATGAGGAACTGATCACTGAGGCTTCAAATGAAGAGCCTTGTATTTTTGAAACTGACATGTTGTGTATGTTTTCAGGTTTGACAAGTGATGAACAACAATTGGACAATGTGCTTATGCATGTTGATGAATAAGTAAGATTACTGGAAGAGATGGCTGAAACAGAAAGATATTTTGAGCATGTATTTAATAATTTTGTGAATGATGGTATTGACAGGGAAATTGTCATGATTAAAGAAGTTGAAGATAAGCAAATGAAAGTTTGTGATGATAACCAGATCGAAATATCTTCAGTAGAGAATCAAAATGAAAGTACTATGGAAATTATAAAGGAATATAAGATGATGTTGATAGATATAGAAGTTCAGGAATTTTGTGATTTTAAAGTGGATTATTTTTATAAATCTGTAAACCATGAAGAAGCTTTAGAAAAAAAAAAAATGTTTCTGTTGTAGGAAAAGATAAAACAACATCATGTTGTTGCAATGGTATAAGCATAGAAGATGAAAGGACACTTCATAATGATATGCTCCAAGAAAATATAGCTATTGAATTGTTGAATGATAGTCTTGTGTTGGAACAAGAAATACTATATAGTGTAGAGGAAAGTATTGGAATGAGAATTGATGACAGTCTCATAACTTTTGCAGAAGGATAGTATAAATATTTGATGGCAGAATTACCTATGAAGATCGAAACCCATAGTTATTTTGAATCTGACAATTGTGATGGAAATTTTGTTTTATACAAGAAGGAGGAGTCATATGAAAATGACATACTTACTGAATATGAAGGAATTTGTATTTTTCTAGAAAGGTTATTAGATGAACCTGATAACATAGAGGAAAGGTTATCTTTAATGATAATGGAAGGGAAGTTGTAGAATACAAACAATAGTTTGTAAATGACAGAGGCAAAGAAGATTTGGACAGAAATTTTATAATTTATATGGTAAAAGAGAATGTACAGCATGTAGATGTTAGTGGAGTTCAGTTGAGAACAAGTTGTAAAGAGGAAGTTGAGAAATTATGGAAAATGAAATTAGTCAAGAAGAGGGACAACAAGGAAGAGAAATTAACAAAAGGAATTTGTATCACCAAGGAAAGAGGATAGCAGCAAAATAAGATTTGTAATCCTAGAAGAACAGAAGTGGCAGTGGCAGAAGAAATGAACCAGTAGCATGATGAAAGTGATGACCAGTTACAAAGTAAAGTTTGGGATATTGGATGGAAAAAAGAAGAAACACATGACCAGGAGGTCATGGAAACTTTGAACTTTGGGAGTCTGATGCAGGAGGATTCAGGCATAGTCAGTAATGTGATGGCATCATCACATGTTGTGACTAACAAGGGGTTGGAAGACAATAGTTTAGTTAATTTTATTTATTTAAATGTATGAGAGTGTTTATTTATTGTAAATATGAGAAAAGAGCATAATGCCTGATTGATACTCCCTGTGTGGAGATCAGGCCAAATAGTTAGATTTATTTGGGTTGAATAGAATATGAGGAATTTGAAGGCTTGATTTAGTGTTTGTTTAGAGAAGAGTGGAGTTGAAGAGACTTTTTAGGAGAGGGTGAAAGATTTTTGGTTCTGAACCAGAATTTGTTCATGAATCCACTTTTGAATAATTGTAATCTTTTGGTATAATTTAGAGGTTTGATAGGTTAGCAAGAGAGAGGCTAGAGAGGATAGATAGGTTAGCTAGAGGTTTGAGAGAAACCATAGAGGAGAGAGAGAGGATTTCAAGATTGAAACAGGGCCTTTTTATTGATGTAATCAGGCCAGAGGGCCAAAACTTTGTAAACTCATTATATTGAATAAATGATTTGTGTGTGTGAGTGGCCATTTCTATTGAAGTCCTTTGCTTGTCTCTACATTGTTTGGTTGCCAATTAACTGAAGCATTCTTCTTTGTTTTAATGCCTCAAGCATAAATAGCAACATCCAAAGTCGTATTATGGTCCATAGTGTAAATAACAGTGTTTGAACTGCTTTTAAAACCGTCATCGATCCAAGAGTAAATAGAGGAACCATTGAAGAAACAACGTGAAAAGACAAAGGAAGAGGTGGAGGAAAGGATAAAGTGAAGACACAGTGCCTGTTAGATCTCTAAGATCAACGGACTAGATGAAGTCACGAGGACTAGAGGAATTAACATCGCATTGGCAGTTTTATAAACCCACAAGTGGATTTCGGCCGGAGGAGAAACCGTAAATGGTAATTTTAAATTGGACCTGATTCCATACACATCGTGACACATAGCAATGAGGAGAGAGAGGGAAACTGCTTTTTTGGGTGGGTATTCCCCCTGCTTGTTGTCCACCCAAAATCTCTATGGACCGTTGGATCTACTAAGTGTAGATCTATGGTAGAGGACTATCGGCAAGATTGTTGATCGGGAAAGATAATGACTGTCGGATTGAAGCCAGGATCGACGGTTGTTATCTAATCGCAAATCGGAAGTCGGAGATATCAAGGGACAGTGGCCATAGAATTGCGATGTTTGGATGGCCGATATGCCGATAGTGATAAACTTCGATCGGCGATCGGAGATCGGGTGTATTGGAGATCGGGGATTATAGAGAAGCAGTGTAGCAGAAGGACTAAAGTGCAGCGTAGACCCAAAATTTTATAGAGGCGGACTCAATTCCTTTTGAGTTCTGGCCTTAAGCTTTTGAGTAGGTTCCCGTGTGTTTCCTGTGTAATGCAGAGATCGGAGGAAATACAATAAGGCATATGGATGAGTGGATCCGACGATAAATATAAATGCGGGTATATAGGTTTTGAGTTCCGGCTTATGTGTTTAGGTTGGGGTTTTTCCGTGTTTCCTTTGTATTATGATAAAGTTTTTTAGCACGAGTTTTTAAAGGAAAAGCAAGGAAATGCTTCTGATAGAAATGTGTGGGCATAACACCAAGTTCCAGGTCCGATAAGATTTGAAAAAGAGAGGAATTTGCCTTGAATGCAGCTTCCTACTTCATGGATGGAAAATTGTTGGAATTATCAGGATTTGAGATATGATATTTTATATTTAACATCATGTCCGAGAATTGTTGGAATTTTACAGTTTTTCAAAGTCCGGATATTTTATCTTTAATTCCATTGCTAAAAAATGTCAAAATTGTAACCTGATTTTTTGTTTTGTTATTCCAAAATCAACACTTATTTTTTTAAGGGTGTTTTTTTCCTCCATTTTGCAAAAAAAATATGGTTTTTACTTCCATTTAAAAAAATGTTGAAATTTTACCCTAAAAAAACATCATTCTAGAATACACAATTTTCATTTTTGGGTATTTTTTTCATGTTTTTTGGGGGTTTTTGGGCTAGAGTACCCATTTTGAGGTAATAGTTCTCGTTTGATCGGTAATTATGTTTCATTAGATGAATATGATTGTATTGATTGGTTGAGCGAAGGACATGAAAAAAAATACGCTCATGATCTTCATTGGGTTAACAAATATTCAAAGGTATGCTTTCAATGCAACAAAGGACAGGAATCAACAATTTTGATTTAAAATAGATATATTACATTGCCTCCTTAGTAACATGGATTTTCAATGTTATGGTACATGCATGAATTTAATGGAGACGATGCAAACATTATTACATTGATGATAAAACTATTGATGCTTTTCCATAATATGCCATGTATGCTATTAGTTCCATAGCTAACTTCATGATGAATAGTGAAGAGTTATGTGAATATAATGTTTTACTTTAAAAAATATAAGTGGTTAAGATATCATATATATGTTGTAGCTTATTACATATTCTTAGTAATACTAGCACAACCAAATTAGTAAATGTGGTTGATATACACCAATAGGGTTTAGGTTTAGCCTAACGACATATATCAACCATAATTATTAATGTGGTTGTGCTAGTATGCAATATAATGGGAGTTTGATATTTTCAAAAAAAAAAATTGTTGATAAAAAAAAATTCATTATTATTTTAGAAAGATATAACATACATGTTAACACAAGAAAATCGTAATCTACTAGACTGAAAATCACAAAGGTATCAGCTCAAGCTCCTACCTGTCTATGATAGCATGAATCCCGGATATATAGGCTAACCGCAACGGTAAGAAACACTCTAGGAAATCTCTCTGACCTCCACAACTCAACAATGCAAATGATTAATATCTGAGCCCCACAGCCCTATCTATTGCCCTATTTGCCATCTCTGGGGGAACATTGCGGAAGCCTGAGATCTCCATTGACAAAACCAAAAGAGACATGAGGATCAATCCTATAGCATCTTCATCGTGTAACCCTCCATTCCCATAAACATGAAAAGTCATTTTTTAGACCTACCGCACATGTTAGGTTCTTCTCCAACTCTCTAAGTCCATAACATTCATTACATATTTATGTCTTGAAGGATGCTTTCACTTCAGGTTTTGGTTGTATTCATTGCAGGAATATCACACATGGTGAGCTTCAACTAGCACCTCGATAAGTGAAAAAAGAGCAGACATCATTCTCCACTCAACATGATAGGGTTCCCCCTAAAAAGATTTGCATATCCTAACATCATTTATCCAAAATGCGCCATAAGGTCCAACATCTCGACCATGTTTATCACCATCTCACACTTGTACATGATAAGCATTCATGTCAGTCAATAGAAATCTACCCCCCATGGCTTCCTTCATCATTATTGATCGTTCTTCGCACAAAGGAACCATGACCACTGACTCCAACCTAAGAGACATCTCACATACATATCTAAACGTTTAGCCTCATTATGCTACATTCATTTACACATTCACCCCGTTCTCCCAAGCCCCCGTAAAAATACTAACGGATGCACCTCCACATCCTACATTTGGCTTATCATTCATCTGCATCACATACCCCATTTGTACCACCTCACCCACCCACCTAACACGGAGACCAACCAATGGGGCCTCCACCTTCAGTAGATACATTACATCTTCGCATAGGTTACTATCATCATGGGGCACCTGTCTTTGTGGTTGTACATCCAACCCAAACCCTATTCTTTTGGCAAGTGTACAAAGATTTTTTCAATAAAAAAATCTCCCATCCACATTTGATTTTTACAATCCATGGCCCTTTCCCACCTATAGTCTCAGATCACCTTTGGTAACAACTCATCGCAAATCACACCCATTTTTCACATCCATAAAAAATCACTTACACCCATCCTGGAAAATCATACTGACTCCAGGATCATCAGAAAGCATGTTTTGACCACTGCCATTTGCATCACGAGCTATGACCTCATAAGAGCCATATGTATCCTCCAATATCAATAGCCCTTTCTATCATGACTATTTGACCCAAGTTATTACAATTTGTTCATATCTATTTCCCGACTCACCATGTTAGGTGGATGGCACCCCTTTCTTGTCACCTTCAACAAATGTATTCCAGGAAAGAGGTAGTACCTTAGATACTCCCTCCCTTAATAGGGATATCCTCGGGTGACACATTGGGAACCATTATTTCCCAATGATTTCATGGGTTCCCTTGAAATTTGACGTCAACTCAAAACATTCATGTCAAGGTTTTCTTGGACATAGTTAGTGTTGCATCCCATTCACATAGTCGAAGACCCCCGCTTCTCTAAGCACTTCATTTAGCATTGCTTATATTATGAGGTGGGGGAGTTACCTGCCACCAAATATTTGTGCATGCCATAGCACCCATCAACAAAGTGCTGCACCAAGATATGCATAGGAAAATAATATTTTTCCTATTTGACTGAAAAGTTCCCCTGTGGGCGTTAACAATGTTCATCGTCAGCTATCAGTAGGTCAACAAGCAATAAGTTGAATGAACAAAAGTCAGTTGTTGTCCAATTGTAATAAGTTCCTACTAACCATCATAATGAGCATGGGACATTTGCACCTGGTATAAAACACACCATTAATGAAGTTTTTCCACCGGAACATGGGTATCATTTATACTCATTCAAGGATTTTTTTCTAGTCATCTCCGAAACAATCTATCCTCTCTCTCAAATAGATAATCAGATTCCCCAAGTAAAAGGAAAACATGATGTACTTTTGCTATACGTGTTCTCATAACCTCATACATCAGGGGGCAAATGTTAGCACCATAAAATCATACGCCTACTAAGAAAATCCAGAAGACGTTAAAAGTGTCTCGCATAATGCACAAGTGGACATTTTTCCAGTCGAATACATTAGAAAGATTCAAAAAATAAAAGGTTCTCCTAAGGTCCAAAGTTTATAAATAAAATCAATTAAGGTTGCACATAGATTTCTTCGATAAACACGCTCACGACATATCATCAAAAAGCCACACGGTTGCAGAAAAGGTAACTCAGCAGTCTGGGACCACTCTACACACTTGGAGCTAATTTCTTGATACAAGGTCGGCCTAGTACAACCGAATTCAAGTCGCCTTGGAGAAGTGCAACCTCAATGGAATCCTCTTGTCCTACTCATGTTTCTTTACCATACATCTACCAAGAGAGGGAAGAGGGGTTCAAAAAACTCTATATAAACAGGCCATGGGAGATCCAAAAGAAGAGACATTGTTATGCTGGCCAAATTGCTTGTAAGAAAACCATCATTTCATTGTTGAACAAAGGAAGTGAAGAGCACTAGCATGTTAGTCAAATTTATTCTAATCTACCCAACATCTTAGTGAGTGAAGAGAAATCCACCCTTTGGAGAGTCTTCACACTTCTTTTAGAGAGAGGAGAAACTTGCAAAGAGATTGAGGAGAAGAAACATCCTTGCTGAGGATTTTTTAGCTCCCTAGCTCAAGCATGGAAAATTTTAGGGGCTAATGTTCGCCCAGTGGGCTAATTTTCCATGATTTTTCCAAAAAAAGATTCGCCAATTTCCAATTTTTATAAAAGATGATTCGCCCAAATTTTAGAATATAAAATTATTTTACCTTAAAAATCGCCAACATTATATAGAGACCATATATAAAATCATTATAAATTTGAATAATTTTACAAATATATCATTAAAAAATTTATAGTTTGCATATTAGGGATTAGTGAGATTCGCCAATGTTTTTAAACTTCAAGAAAATTTTCCATCCTTAAAATTTTCCTTGAGCTCAAGTGTTTTAGTATTCTGATTGTATTCAACCTCTACCACCAACAATCAATAAAGGCAAATCTTTCCATATATTATTGATGTGTTTGCTCCATTTGATCATTGTTATGTTCATGCACCTCTTTGTTTAAGTTTATGTTTTTTTATGCATTGTATCCATTATTTACAATGATGTGTTTATTTAGGTCTGCCCACTACCAACAGCAATTTTGACTGTGATCCTTTGAAAGTAACAATCCACTTCTAAGGGGGTGTTTTTTGGTACACCTATGCTCCGAAACCACTACATCAATACATTCTAAAGGCCTTCTACTCTCCCCACTTCACTTTGAACAGATTTGATAGCTAAGATATCAGTGCAAAAAAAGTGAAGATATTTCCATCTCTTACGTGAATCCCAAAAGAAAAATGACCATATATCCCAAAATACAAATAGACCCAAAAGACGACCAACAGATTCCATATCAAGGGAGAGGATTTAGAGCATTACCATCACCTGGGGCCATAGGAGGGCCATGCTCTTTGTGAACATGATATTCAATATGCACTTGTCACAGCTAAATCTCATCCAATCTCTCACCATTGCGGCACTGGTTATGTCTCACAGAAGCTAGGTGCTCCAGAATTTCTTCCTGATTGTATTGAACATCATTGATATAGGCAATAGTCTCATTTTGGTCATCATACCTTTCTTGGTGGATAACATCAAGGTTGGTTTGAAAATCCCGCAACTGATTAGCTATTGAAGCCAATAAAGGTGGTTGCTCAACCTGGCCCAGAGATTGGTCTCGAACATGAGCCATCTCACCCTCCACATCCACTTCACCCACCACATCCTTGTTCAATGCCTCTGACCAGTAGGTATGTTCCTCAGGTTGGTCGTGAGGGCCAACACCCCATCGGGCATGCCCATGCTGACACAGCATGTCCACCACCAACAAGAATTTATTGAAGCACCCAGTCTTCAAAACAAGGGAGCCACACCACCCTCTCTATAAATTCCACTTGTACCCACCTTAGTGAGGGTGTTTAGCCAACCAACCTTATAAGTAGATGCCTTGGACATTTCTGGCACACCACCAATGGGCCAAATTAACATAGTTACCTGAGGGAAGTCCCTATGTAGAGGCTTCAAAGAAGGTAATTTTCCCAATGTTGTCTCTGTTGGAAATAATACTGAGAGGGGGGGGTGAATCAGTATTATCTAATTCTTTTAATCAATCTTCCTTATTTGTTCTCTGAATTATTTTTGCATGTCAGTACCATAAAATAATGAGCATGAACAAAGAAAAATAGATAGTCACACCAAAGAACACAAGATGTAAGGTGGAAACCCAATGTGGGTGAAAACCACCTGCTGCAATATGTCTCTATCTTCTTTCAACTTAGAAACTTCTTTTACAATGGTTTTGTACTGGTGTAGTCCTTTACCAGTACGCAGGCTGCAACCTGCAGAGAGCTACAACTCTCTCTCTCTCGTTTTCCAGTCTCTCCTGGAAGGGAGCTACAACCCCCTACTTCTTTTCATAAAGCATCAAATGATCATCAAGTACATAAAGGTTACAGTCCACTACAGTTATCAGATCAGCAATAACAGAACTAACCCAGAACACCTTATCAACAGAAAATTTCAGTCAACAGAACATTTTAATACAGATACGCAATTTTCCCTTCTGTGGCCTGCGTCACTACGCTATTCACCTTCTGCTTTCCTGCGTATACCCGCAGGAATCCTTCTGCCGAACTGCGTGCCCACGCACTGTACCTTGAACTGCGCTGCGTATTATTACTGCAGGGACGCACCCAGAGACATTATCGCGCCGCGTACTGTTACTGTAGGGACGCACCCAAAAATACTATCGCGCCGCGTACGGACGCACCTGGAAATACTATCGTGCCGCGTACTTTTACTGCACGGACGCACCTGAACCTTAGTCGCTCTGCGTACCCACGCAGGTCTCCTTCTTATGCTCTGCGTACCGACGCAGGTCTCTTGTTTCTGCTCTGCGTCCCCACGCAGATCTCCTGTTTCTGCACTGCGTACCCACGCAGCTCTTCTGTTAAACACCTGCGTCCTTCTGATTAGGGCCGAATAGGTAGTCCACCAGAGTGGCACAGTTGCTCAGATCTGATCATGCGCTCGAGAGATCACCCTTCACAGATTCGCCTTCAACTTCCCTTTCATATAGATCAAGCTTTTAAGACCATAACCCAATATTTCAGATCTAAAGATATTCAATTGTAAAGATGCTTAGCCAAGTGATCTCCTTTGCTTTATATAGGCAAGCTCCTCCTCAAATCATGGAACAATACCACAAGCCGACACCATAATAACACAATACCGTCAGCTAGATACCAAGAGTAAAACATAAGAAACCCCCACGTGTGCTTTTCTCTGCCTTGAAATGTGTGCACTGGGGGTACGCACCTCCTGAATGGCTGGCCTGCGTATCTGGACGTGGTCCCTGCATGGTGTACCTGCATGTACGCACCTTTTGAACTGCTTTCCTGCGTACTTATTAATTTTCAACAAATTGAGAGCCTTGCCACGGGAGTTGCCATCAAGTAAAACATCTGTAACATATAGCCATACCAGAAACATAATGCCAACAATCTCCCCCTTTGGACTTGATGGCAACCTCACAAACTTCAGCTCCATTCTCCCCCTTTGACATCAAGGGCAAAGGGGTATGCTCCCCCTTAGATCATGCTCCCCCTGAGAAATGAACCAGATCTACAACAAAGAACCATAATCCACCATGAAAGAGATAGAGACATATTGCAGCTATTTCCAAGATCTCCTTCTGACCATCCTCCATAATGCCAACAATGCATTATATGCTCCCCCTGAACCTGTACCATCAATCAGAAAAGGTTCAACAATAAGATGATGCATCAACAACTCCTAGCTTTTGCCTGAGGTATTCAAAAGTGTCCCTGGGCAATGGTTTGGTGAGAATATCAGCAACTTGTTCCTTAGAAGGAACATACTCCAACTTGACCTTCTGCTCAAGTACTTGTTCCCGGAGAAAATGGTACTTGATTGGTATGTGCTTGGTTTTTGAATGCATAACCGGATTCTTTGAGATGCTGATTGCACTTGTGTTATCACATAAGATGGGGATAGGTGGAGTACAAGTGATTTGAAAATCCTGCAAAGTCTGCATCATCCAAAGGAGTTGAGTGCAACAAGATGTAGCAGCAACATATTCCGCTTCAGCTGTAGACAAGGCAATTGAACTTTGTTTCTTGCTGAACCAAGATACCAGTCTGGAACCCATAAAGAACGCACCACCACTTGTGCTTTTCCTGTCATCCACGCTTCTGGCCCAATCTGCATCTGTATAAGCATGAAGTGTAAGATCTGTATCTCTAGGATACCATAAGCCATAATTTTGAGTCCCTTGAAGATATTTGAAAATTCTCTTCACTGCCTGAAGATGAGTCTCCTTCGGATTTGCCTGAAATCTTCCAACTATTCCAACTGCATGCATGATGTCCGGTCGGGTACCTGTCAAATAAAGTAAGCTTCCAATCATAGATCTGTAGGTTGGTTGATGTACTGCTGTAGATTCATCATTTGCACTGAGGCTACATCCTGTGACCATGGGTGTACATACTGGTTTTGCATCTTCCATACCATATTTCTTCAAAATCTGTTTGAGATACTTGGTTTGAGATAAAAGAATTCCTCCTTCTTTTTGTTGGATTTGCAAACCAAGGAAATATGTCAGTTCTCCTAGCAAAGACATTTCAAATTCTTTCTGCATTACCGAGGCAAAGCTTTGACTCATAGCTTCTTCATTGCTCCCAAAAATAATGTCATCTACATACACAACCAGTATTAGCAATTTGTCATTTTCAACTTTTATATAAAGATTGCTATCTACTGATCCTTTTGAAAAACCTTGTTGATGAAGATATTTGTCCAAACGGTAGTACCAAGCCCTTGGAGCTTGTTTGAGACCATAGAGAGCCTTTTTCAATCTGCCTACAAGATTTGGATCATTTCCAAGAATGAACCCATCTGGCTGTTCAATGTACACTTCTTCTTCCAGGTCTCCATTCAGAAAGGCTGATTTCACGTCCATTTGAAATACTTTGAAGTTTTGAAAACTTGAGAGAGCAAGGAACATTCGGATGGCCTCAAGTCTTGCAACCGGAGCAAAGGTTTCTTCAAAGTCTATTCCTTCTTGCTGCGCATACCCTTTACAAACAAGTCTGGCTTTGTTTCTAATTACTTCTCCATTTTCATTCAATTTGTTTTTGAAGACCCATTTTGTTCCAATAACATTCTTATCCTTTGGTCTAGGAACCAGCTCCCAAGTGTTATTCTTTTCGATTTGCTCAAGTTCTTCATCCATTGCTTTCACCCAACATTCATCTTTACATGCCTCTTTCACACTTTGTGGTTCAGTAGAGGAGAGTAATGCCAAATAGCTTGAAGCTTCTGCAACTGTTCTTCTTGTTTGTACACCTGCTTCTTTCTGCCCCATAATCTGAGATTCTGGATGATTCTTCTGAACATATCTGGATGGAGTCTTTTCTTCTATTCTTGTCTGCTCCTCTAGTTCTTCTTGAAGTTCTTCTTGAGGTTCTTCTTCTTCACCATTCTGTCTTTGAGGGTAGCCTTCATCTTCTTCGATGTCTTCATGATGTACTTGCCTGGGAATGTATCCCTTCTCATCAACCACTACGTCAATGTTGTCAACAATTCTGCCAAGTCTTTTATTGTAGCATTTGTATGCTTTGCTATGTGGAGAGTAACCAAGAAGAATGCCTTCATCTGCTCTAGGTTCAAGTTTGCCAAGCTGCTCATCAGTATTCTTGATATAGCATTTGCTCCCAAAGATTTTGAAGTGCTTTACCGAAGGAGTCTTACCACTCCAGAGCTCATGAGGAGTTTGAGTGCTGTTCACCCGGACATTTGTTTTGTTAAGAATAACAACTGCAGCATGTGCAGCTTCACCCCAGAAAGTTGCGGGAGTTCCTGATTCATCAAGCATAGCACGAGCCATTTGTTGGACTGTTCTGTTCATTCTTTCCACAACTCCATTTTGCTAAGGAGTTCTAGCTGTAGATAATTCTCTTCTTATCCCATGTTCTTCACAGAAATCAAAAAATTCATTTGAGGTAAACTCCCCACCTCTGTCGGATCTGAGGCACTTAATTTTGTGACCTGATTCATTTTCAACCAAGGCTTTGAAGGACTTGAATTTTTCGAATGCTTCATCTTTGTGCTTCATAAGTCCTAGCCAAACAAACCTGGAGAAATCGTCAATGAATAGTATCAAGTATTCTTCTCCTCTAGGTGTTCTTTTCCTGAATGGACCACATGTATCTGTATGTACTAGCTCGAGAGGCATGCTAGCTGATCCTTCCTTTTCTGGAAAGTTAGTTCTGGTTTGTTTTCCAAACTGACATGATTTGCATATGGTGTTGTCAGGAATTTTGATATCTGGAAGATCGCGAACTGCCTGATATTTGCATGCTTTCCTTATTTGTGAAAAGCTTAGATGCCCCAACCTCCGATGCCATAACCAGTGCTCATCATCCTTGCTTAGATAGCATTGTTGTTGTCCTTCTTCAAATATGTACAGATTATTTGGAGTTCTTTTGCCTTTGATCACTGTTTTACCTGTATCAAGATCACGAACAAGACATCCATTTGATCTGAATATAACCTCGGTTCTTTGATCACACATCTGGCTGACACTTAGAAGATTATGCTTCAATCCATCAACATACAAAACATTTCCAGCCTTGACTTTTTCTTTTAACTGAGCAATGCCCTTTCCTTTTATAGTTGCAGGAGTATCATTTCCAAAAGAGACTTTCTTTCCCTTTTCTAGAGCAGAATAAGACTCGAGTTTTTCTTTATCACCTGTCATATGCTTCGAACATCCACTGTCAATGTACCATAGATTTTCCTGTCCCTCTACATAAAATGCTATCCCACATCTTTCTGTTTGAGGTTCCTTTATTCTCCATGTTTTGGTGCTTGAGGCTTGTTCCTTTTTCTGCTGAAACCTGCTCCTGCATTCAGAGTCTTCATGACCAAAGTTATTGCAAATAGAACATTCAACTTCATTTTCAAGAACCGAAAAGTTCTTATAGGTCCTTTTTGTAATCCCTGTCATACTTCTTTGTTTTTGAGCTTCCCTAGTCATGATCGTTTTATATGCAACACATTGAGCTGCTTTGTGACCAAAGTTATGGCAAGAAAAACATTGTCCATTGAAGAAACTTCTTCGGTTATTGAATCTACCAGCCAACTGATTGTAATTTCTATTTTCATCTATTCTTGAACCAAATTGAGAAGATTTTACCTATGGCTGGTTGTAGCTTTCATTCACCCTTAAGATGGATTGCCCTTGATAGTTTCTGTTTGTAATTCGTTCCTGCTTTACCTGTTGATCTTCATTGTTCTTTTGCTCATTTCTTCTTGCTGCATCAAGATAACTTTTTGAGGTGGATGCTTGAGAAGTTTCTCCATTATAGCCCAGACCTGTCTTGTTTAGAGGAGACCGCTGCACATTGATAATCTCATCCAAAGTTTCAGATCCTTTGACAAACTTGAGATTAATAGCTTTTGTTTTCTCAATCTCTTTTCTAAGACCAACAATTTCACCTTCTAATTTTTCAAGATGTTTTTCCTTTTCATCAATTTGAAATTGTAGAGTATCAATGATCATGTTCTTTTCTTCTATACATCTCTTGAGTCTAGTAATTTCATCATAAAGGTTATCCACATCTACAGCATCCATATAATCATCATCTTCAAATGCCATTAACAACTTATATTCATTACCTTGTTCATCTTCATCACTGTTTGATAGACCATCACTATCTTCATGAGTGTAGTAGCTTTTCTTATTTGCATTCTGTTTCTTGTTCCATCTAGCAGGTTCCTTTCCTTTATCCTTATAAGGACATTTTGCAGCATAATGACCTACTCTTCCACAAGCAAAGCATTTAAAAGGTAACTTACCTCTGAACCTTCCAGAACCCCTTTGAAGATTTCTGACAAAATTTGATTCTTCTTCCTCTTCTTCTGGGACGTGGCTTGCTTCATAATAATCTCCTTTGCCTGATGCCTTGAAAGCAGCTTCTCTTCTGTCTGATGGACCTCCCTTTCTCATTTCATAAGCAGTTAGAATTCCATGTAGCTGAGACATAGTAAGAATTCGTAGATTTTCCTTTTCTTCTATTGCAGATACTTTAGATTCAAACTTGGGGGACAATGATCTTAGAACCTTTTCAACCACAATAGCCTCTTTTATTTCTTCACCCAAATTTTTCATACAATTAACAACCTCATCTACCCGAAGAAAATAGTTAGCCACACTTTCATCATTATACATTTTGAGAGTCTCATACTGAATTCTGAGAGTTTGAAGTTTAGCACGCTTTACCTGTTCATCTCCTTCATAGCTCGTGACAATTTTGTCCCATATCTCTTTTGCGGATTTATAGTGCATTACCTTCATGAATTCTGATTGAGATATACATCCCAATAGAGTACTGACTGCTTTCGCATTTGTTTCATACTTCTTTTTCTCGGCTGCATCTGTAGGAGTAGCTGAAGGAAAAGCATAGCCTGTCTCTACGATGTCCCAAACTTCTGTACCAAGAGATTGAAGATAGGCAGTAACTCTTACCTTCCAATAATTGAAGTTTGTCCCATCAAAAACCGGTGGCCTAATTGATGCTTCTCTCTCGTAGTTGCTCATGATGAACGATCTACCTTCAAGCGATCAAGCTTCTCTGAAGGACCTGCTCTGATACCAATTGTTGGAAATAATACTGAGAGGGGGGGGTGAATCAGTATTATCTAATTCTTTTAATCAATCTTCCTTATTTGTTCTTTGAATTATTTTTGCATGTCAGTACCATAAAATAATGAGCATGAACAAAGAAAAACAGATAGTCACACCAAAGAACACAAGATGTAAGGTGGAAACCCAATGTGGGTGAAAACCACCTGCTGCAATATGTCTCTATCTTCTTTCAACTTAGAAACTTCTTTTACAATGGTTTTGTATTGGTGCAGTCCTTTACCAGTACGCAGGCTGCAACCTGCAGAGAGCTACAACTCTCTCTCTCTCGTTTTCCAGTCTCTCCTGGAAGGGAGCTACAACCCCCTACTTCTTTTCATAAAGCATCAAATGATCATCAAGTACATAAAGGTTACAGTCCACTACAGTTATCAGATCAGCAATAACAGAACTAACCCAGAACACCTTATCAACAGAAAATTTCAGTCAACAGAACATTTTAATACAGATACGCAATTTTCCCTTCTGTGGCCTGCGTCGCTACGCTGTTCACCTTCTGCTTTCCTGCGTATACCCGCAGGAATCCTTCTGCCGAACTGCGTGCCTACGCACTGTACCTTGAACCGCGCTGCGTATTATTACTGCAGGGACGCACCCAGAGACATTATCGCGCCGCGTACTGTTACTGCAGGGACGCACCCAAAAATACTATCGCGCCGCGTACGGACGCACCTGGAAATACTATCGCGCCGCGTACTTTTACTGCACGGACGCACCTGAACCTTAGTCGCTCTGCATACCCACGCAGGTCTCCTTCTTCTGCTCTGCGTACCGACGCAGGTCTCCTGTTTCTGCTCTGCGTCCCCATGCAGATCTCCTGTTTCTGCACTGCGTACCCACGCAGCTCTTCTGTTAAACACCTGCGTCCTTCTGATTAGGGCCGAATAGGCAGTCCACCAGAGTGGCACAGTTGCTCAGATCTGATCATGCGCTCGAGAGATCACCCTTCACAGATTCGCCTTCAACTTCCCTTTCATATAGATCAAGCTTTTAAGACCATAACCCAATATTTCAGATCTAAAGATATTCAATTGTAAAGATGCTTAGCCAAGTGATCTCCTTTGCTTTATATAGGCAAGCTCCTCCTCAAATCATGGAACAATACCACGAGCCGACACCATAATAACACAATACCGTCGGCTAGATACCAAGAGTAAAACATAAGAAACCCCCACGTGTGCTTTTCTCTGCCTTGAAATGTGTGCACTGGGGGTACGCACCTCCTGAACGGCTGGCCTGCGTATCTGGACGCGGTCCCTGCATGGTGTACCTGCGTGTACGCACCTTTTGAACTGCTTTCCTGCGTACTTCTTAATTTTCAACAAATTGAGAGCCTTGCCACGGGAGTTGCCATCAAGTACAACATCTGTAACATATAGCCATACCAGAAACATAATGCCAACAGTCTCCCTAAAGCTCTGTAGCAAGGACTAGCTTCAAAATAACACCCTCCCAAGGGAAGAAACAAGCCTAGATGACCAAATATTGACAAGTTTACAAAAAAAAGTGCAATTGTCACACAATGGAGGCCACCCACTTATTGAATTACCTTCACAAGCGTAATAGCTTCGCCCAAGGCTGAGTTGTCCTTTGAAAATGCCACAAAAAATGTTTAATTGAGGCATCCACACATACTCTAGTCCCCTCTCTTGCCAGCCCCTACCTAGACATGCACTATTGAATTGAAACATGGGGTGCCCTAAAAGCACGAGAACCTCGACCACTCTTGGTAGAAAATGTTTACTGTCACAACTACAAGTAAGACCAAAGAACCAAATAAAATCTACTTGCCCGTGCCACCCACCAGAGGACCATGCCGCCAAAAGCCATTGCTCACATTATCTAATAATCCACACCACTAGAGCATACACTGTAAACAATGTAATAGGGAGGAGTATCTAAATTACCTGAGAAGCACCTTTAAACCCTTCACTGATGACCATCATGCGACTATGCCTGGGTCTCGGTCTTACCTTCTCAGTGGTTGAGCCAAAGAAAATACCCTTTCTACTAGAAGGAACCAACTCCCATGCACGGGCTGACCTAGGGTCCCATATTACTGCTTGATCTACTACTACATATGGAATGACTTCATAAGGCCAGACTGCAATCATAGTCGTTCTTATCCACTAGTCGAAACCCCAGCTTAGCTCTTTAGAGAGGCCCCCTGAATGAACCAATCAGGCATTTCCGTCCAAAATCAAAACTTACATCTCTCGATTATTTCTTCTACTTGCAAATTCCATCACTAGTGAAATAATAACCCATGTTATTTTAAGAACCTTCACCTGTAGAACAACATTCCATTTGTACTCTACATGTCTAATATTCATTACTGAAGTATGGGAGGGCGAGAAATGTCCTGGTCCGACGTACTTTCCAAGCCCATCATATCCATCAGGGAATAATTATCAATATCTACCATATGTTCTAAGGTTTCTAGGTCCTGTGTAGCCAAATTTGGAGGTCAATGAGAGGTGAACTCTTGATTTGATTTCATGAGTCCCCAATTAGCAAGTCATTCTACCAATGTATTACCTTTTCTCTTGGTATGAGAAGTTATTACATATGGAAAGGATATGAATATCTATCTAATTCAATTAACCTCGGTCTCTAATCTCTAACTCTTGATCACTTTGGAAGTGGGGGTACCATTTGACATTTTTTGGGTTTCCTAAGTCACCATGTTTGAGTCCCTTGTGATCTGGATCACTGTGATTTCCAATGTACGAGCAAGCACTAATTTTTTTTTCTAGAGTTGTGAATTTAGTGAAATTACTAGTTGTCAAGCTACAATAACCTACATAGACACCTAGAGGCCTACCCGTCAAATCTCTAAGAAACCCTCCATACTGTGTTGGTCTTGGATTTCCTTTAGAGCTCCATTGGAATTGATTTTCACAAATCCTTCTGGAGGGGGAACAAATTTTGAGGAGGGATTGAGATGATCACATGGGACTCGTTTCCTTTGCGGTCCTAACAACGATGGTTCTAGGCTTAAGCGGGTCATAATCTCAACTTCCTCCTTCTTTTCATTCTAGTCTTCTTCTCTCCAACTATCCACTAGTATTAATTCCCGGATGTTGCCTTTCATAGTGTTCCAAATTACATGTGATGGAGTTCTCTGTTGCTTGAAGATATTCCTATTATGACCTTTCCAAATATTCCAGAGGAGAAATCCTAGGACCAGAACCCAAGCTCGATTAACAATGGGGTTTTTGAATAGGGTCATCCTCCATTTTTCAATTGTTTCAATAATTTTGTTCCTTGATATATCTAGGTATCCAAAGGTATTTTCAATGCACTTCCACATGGTTTCTACTTCAGAGCATGAGTTCAACAAGTGTTCCAAATATTCCTCTTGTATCTAGCATACCATACCTTTATATGGACCGATATATCCCTTTTGCATGAGGTCATACCAAGTTAAAATATGTCTTCTCCCCACTAGCCAGAGGAAATGGGATACCATCGTCCATAGCTTAGAAGTCAATATTTTCTACTATATTGGTTCTAAATTGATATTTACATACCAAAGTATATGCTTCTTTCGTCAAACACATACCTTTACACATATATCCACATCTCAATATGTCCTCTCCTCTCACGATTGAGATTTGACGATCCCAAAGTGAATTGTTGTAGATTATCTAGTTTTGAATTCCTTCTGCCGCTTGTCAATATGCCTTAGACTTGTAGCTTTTGCACTCCTCTTTTGGGTTGGGATTTTTCCAATACTCTACCATCGTTTGGGCATTTTGAGTTCCAATAAAGTATTTTATTGTATTAAGATCATCCTTTGATTCCAATTTAGAGAGTTGTTTCCATGACTCTTCCTAAAATCATGTTGTAGTCCCATCTCATATCTCCTAGAATAAGTTCTCTTTGATAAGGTTTGTATTCCTCTTTAGCAAATTCTATAGGGACAACCCTATGGGAAAGTTCTTGGATATGATCTTTTCCACCTGTGTTTAGTCTTCTCCATATTTCTTTTCTTCGATTCTTTTCCAAGGTTTTGGCCAACCCTAGAGCCAACGTCATCATAATTTGGCTCCCATCACATTATTGAGGATTTTTGGGTCACGAACCCCTAGGCCTCCACAAATTTTAGGCGAGAAAAGCTTATCCTATGATACTAAGTCCCATTTCTTATTGGACTAGTCCCTTGCCAAAGGAATTTGTGAAATCTTGCCACAATTTCATAATATATTTTTTTGGGAATTGAGAATACTAACAACTGATATATTGGAATTGCTTCAACGACTGCATTTAGTAAAGTTGCATGTCATGGGAAATTTAAAGTTTGAAAGGTCCTATTTGAGACTCTCTTCAAGAGCTTACTGCATACTTCCTTCCAATGTGAGATCCTTAGGGGATTGGCCATGACTGAATGCTATGGGGTAAAATGCACGGTGTATGGAGAATGAAAACTACCCTCAAAGGCCTTCCCAAGACCTTTGATAGACTGTAATATTATCTACAAAAGCTATGAAGTTATACATGTGTTCATCCATCAAATATCAGTTAACAAAGTATGGAAAGAGGATTACCTCAAGTCTCCTTCTAGATTTGTTTGGAGATCGCAATGCAGCCAAGAAGAACTCCCTCAAAGCCGGCTCCAAATCAATTCCTACACAAAGGAAAGGCAAACACAATCACAACATGCAATATTGAAAACTAATATAAGAATGCATAATGAACACCTATTTGCATACAACTAGACCACTCATTTAAACAAGTATCAAATGAAAAACTCAATAAACAAAGGTTACCAACACCATGGAGTAGGGAACACAACTGCAGTTCTGTATTAATAACAGAAGAGTGATTACAACCATCCATTGTATCAGTCTTCCTTTGCCCCTTCCGCTTCTCTCTCTTTCTCTCTTCTAGCTCACTTCTTCAAGTATGTGACAGTTCACAATAGCTTAGTAGGCTATCCTTTCAAATGTTTTGACCTCTTTCACAATAACTCTCACCTTGCTTATATAGAAATTGAGTTAGGGTTGCTAAGTTCCTCATAGAGTTCACTAGGGAAAAAGCAATGAACTTGCTCTGCTTTTCAACTCTTTCCCATTTTCCTTCTTTTCTTAGATTAGAAATCCTTCAAATATCTTGATTTTGGATGTTTCCTTGCTTTTCTTGAGTAAATTTAGGGATAAATATCTAGATATTTGTGAGTCAATTCGTTGGCTTGGCCCATTGAACTTCCCTTAGTTTCACTAACGCTGCCCCTGGTCTAACAACTTGAGTTAGTAGGGTCACTAATGCACCCTTAGGCTTGGTAACAAGCTTTATAAAGTAGGTTTTCAATGTGTAACCATCGTTAGTGTGGAATCAAGGCCTGCAATTGTTGTCTTTGCTTCAGTCATCATGTCTTTCACCTCTGAGTTGATGAGGAGGTCATTTTGCTGTATAATAGATGCCCCCTAAAGTATGAGATCAGAGATAAAGATGATGGTCGAAATACTTTACTAAAACTACAATTTTTCCTATCAAAGTGTAGAGAGAGAGAAAAGCTTCGGGTGGCAAGCAAAACCTGATACAACACATGTATATGAAACTGCTAAAATCATGTCCTGAGTTGGGCATTCCCATGCTCAGTAGCTATGTCAGAGTAATTTTCTCCAAAGAGATATAACAAGGCTAGCCGCCGATAAGCACAATGTGGATCCAGTGTCATAATAGAATCATCCTGAAACAACTGTCTCCAAAAAGCAATATCTGCAGCTTGGGAGAGGAAACAAGGCTGAATGATGCAAGCCTCTACCCAAGGTCTTGATTTCCGCTTCACCGAATGGCATAGATCAATACAAGTGAAAATATGCGTTGAAGTTAAACATGCACGAAATCATCTGATTACCAGTCAATAATGGAGACCATTAATAAATGCGAGGAAGGCTATCGATAATGGTGATGGTCTCCAAGATTCACAGTACAAACTAACGAGTGTGAAAGATGTCTTTGTCGTCAAACACCTGTAGAATCTCTTAACCAGGAGCCAATAATGAGAACCCCTAATCAAACACGAGGTAACCTGCCACTAATGTCTGCAAGTACCAAGGTACTAAATGTGTTTCTGGGTTATCTTCCTAGATAGAGTGTTGAAGTCGATAGGAGGAAACTTGTCGAAAGGTAGGCAATAATGTGTCCTACATCAATCGACACGAAACGAGACAAGAATGATTTTTTTTTTGAGGAATCTTTTAAGAATTTGGGTCTAAAAAATGGAGGGCACGATGAAAGGATATGTTTGATCAGTTGATGGAGGAAACAAATGGGTAACCCTTGAACAATAGAAGGCATGACAACGGTTTTAACTAGACAGCACTAGACTCATGAACATTACATAGTGTTAGGATACAGAGATGCAATTACATTAGGGTATATAGGCTAAAACTCATAGGATGGTAGGGTTCATATTGAGAGGCCATCAAAAGGAGGTTTATCTGAGGGAGTGCCATGTTCAAGGGAACGACTACTGCCAAACCACGCTTTCAAATACAGAATACAGTTGTATTGTCCACTTTCCCCGTTTGATTAATTTTATGAGTCCAGATGGAAAAACTCATCAATCTTTTCATTTTTAAAGAGTTTGAAAAGGACCGCAAAAAGAACAACTCTTTGCCCTGTCTGATTAGTTTAATGAGTCCAGATAGGCAAACTCGTCGATTTTTTCATGTTTTAAGAGTCTGAAAAGTATCGTAAAAAGAACGACTCAATATCTTGTTTGTGTAATGTAAAGAGTCCAGACTAGACAACTCGGTGGTCTTTTCATATTTAGAGATTCTAAAAAGATCATAAAGTGCAACTCCATGGTGGTCCCTTTGTCATAGTTGTTAACCGAGTGCGACAAAAGGTTAATAGTATACCCGAATCGGTTACTTTTCCGTTAGTTAATCTATTGAACCCGGATAAAGAGAAACCTATTTTCAATAGATGTTGACCTCATTTTGTTAGGAGTATGAGGCAACGGACTAAACTCATTTTTCATCGTGAATTTTTAATGAGTCACGCGACGACCAACTCAATACCTTCATCAAAATTTTTAATGAGTCAAAATGAAGAAAACTCAAGGTATCTTTTTCAGTTTAGTGAGTGATAAAAAGATGGAAAAGAATGGCTCATCCCTTCTTCATAGTTTTACGAGCTCGAAGGAGGGGAAAAACTCGGGGATTTTTCAATTTAAGAGCGAGAAATGGTCCCAAAAAAGAACATGCTCTGGCTGCGGTCGTATGTTTTTAACGAGCCCAGTAACAAAAACTCAGGATTTTTCAATTTAACGAGCGAGAAAAGTACCTAAAAGAATGCTTGGGTCATTTTTATCAATTTTAACAAGCCTAAAGCCAAAGCTCGGGATTTTTTCAGTTTAAAGAGTGAGAAAAAAGCGCCTAAAAAGATTGCTCCCTTGGTCTTTTTCAGTTTAATGAGCTAGAAAAAGATCAAAAAAGAGTTGCTTAGAGCATCATTGTATGGATTTAACGAGCGCAATGATGAAAACTCGGAGATGTTTATATTTTTTAAAGAGCAATAAAATATCACAAAAAGTGCTCTAACTATCGTCGCATAGATTTAACACGCTCAATGATAAAAGCTTGGAGATGTTTATATTTTTTAAAGAGCAATAAAATATCTCAAAAAGTGCTCTATTCTATTCTTCATTGTAGTAGTTTAACGAGCCCAAAGAAGGAGACTCGAGGTTTTTCGGATTAACGAGCAAGAAAAATACCATAAAAAGAATGCTCAATCTTCTTCATGGTAGTTTAACGAGCCTGAAGAAGGAGACACGAGGATTTTTTGGATTAACAAGCAAGAAGAATACCATAAAAAGAACGCTCGACCTTCCTTGATCTCATGCTTGACAATAGAAGTGTCTATGCCATGCATTTCCTCATAAGACTAAGGAAAAACATCGCAGAAGTCCCTAAACGGGTAGGTGAAGCTCACAATTTCCTCAGGATTACGATTGGCTCCAATCTGTATGTTTTCCATGATGCCTGTCATGACAAAAATATCGAGGAACAATGTTTTTGAAATATTGCCCCTGTTTCCTTCCGAGTCCAAAGGTTGGATAGTCATATATGGTGAGGAAATGATTTCCTATGCATCAGATGGCAGGATTTGAAGAGGCATCATGTCTGAATCAGATATTGAAACATGATTGTGTGAATCCTCCCAAGGTTGCTCTTCTAAAATCGTGATCTCCCTAATAGCTTTGTCCATATGTAGGACTTGATTGAGTGGATCAAAAGAAGGAGCGATTATGGGAGGGGCAGTGGTACCATTGGCCGAAACCAAAGTGACTGGAGATTCAGATACAATTTCAATGGCTTCACAAGCAAATTCAGCTAGTGACAGCGACATTTGTTCTCCGTAAGTGTCAATGTCTGAAGGAGCCGGTAGGATCCATGGATCAGTCTATTCATGAGGAATAGATGAAAGCATATTGACCATCTGTGAAACCTTCGGTGACTAAAGAGGAAAACAACCCATGAGGGAAGAAGCCTTCAGTAGACCGGTACCTAAACTGACATAAGAGTCAGTTCCACCTCCTACTAGGGGTACGAAGCCACTTGGTAATGGTGAATAATCAGGGGTGCAGAAAGACAACTGATCTACTGTAACTACCTTTCCATCCAATGGGAATTGGATGATGCGAAAGACAGTAGATACGACGACTGTCATGGCATATGTCCAACTGTGACCTAGCAAGAGATTATAGTCGAGCTTTTTGTCTATGACTTCTACGTCCACCATTATGGTTTTCCCACACAAAGTGATGGGGAAACTGGCTAGGTAGATGGGGAAACTGGCTAGGTAGCCTTTTGGGATAAAGGTGTGGCCGTCGAAAGCTTTAAGGGAGTTTGATGGCGAGGATAGGGTTGGGGAACCCAGGGTGAGCCAACATGAAGCCGACATGATGCAGGTAGAAGCACCTTCGTCGATGACAGTTCTGTGTATACCTTTAGCTTTCAAAGTTATATGCACCTGGAATGCAAGCTAGTGAGAAAGGGGAGGTTTACACTTGTCCATGTCGAAAATAGCAAGCGTGGAATCCATTGGGCCAATACCTCCAATAGCCGAAAGCAAAGCTTTCCATTGTGTCGGGCATGTTTGTAATACTTCAAGCACCGACATAGCCGACGGTGCTTGCGCCAAATCCTCTACAATGTTGTAGTGTTGGGCGACATGTGCAGATGTATTGTGCGTTGTGCATCGAAGTGCCCCTTTTGGGGGTTGAATTACAAGGTCCTCAATTGACCTTTCGATATGCAAATCATTAGGCGGCGGTGGGTTTTGACCTGAGGATGGTTCTGCTGTAGGAGTGACAGGAGCTCCATAAGATTTGGCTCTTGTGGCGAGTTCTACTGTTTCAAATGTGTAAACGATAGAAGATCCTTCACCAGCCAAAGGATTTTGCGAACCATCATTGCCCCCTTGTGGGGGTTGCGGTTGGTTTACAATAAGATTTTTCTGTTGTTGAGTGGGAAAAGGATTCCTAAGGACAACAGGGGCCTTACCAGTATCCTTTTTGGCAAGGTATTCAGTGCATTATTGAAGTCGTGGACATCGCCAAGTCGTGTGGTCTTAAGCACAGAGTTTGCATGAATATCTGGTGGTTTTTTCCTTTTCCTCGTCAGTAGGCGCAGCGGCCTTTTGTTTTAGGTTGGGCTACTTTATTGACTACTCTTCAGAAGGAGCGATCTTTTTATTATTCTTCTTTTTCTTACCACCGAGATTTTGTGTAGACTACATAGAGTTTATCTCAGTGGTAGGAAGAGTAGTCGATTTGGTAGTAGTGGAAGCATTGGGGTTGCTAGGGGCATTGGAGATTATGTCGTAAAGAGTGCCAGGCTATGAATATATCAAATCTAAGTGCTGGGCACGATGTATGGATTGGTCTTCTGTGACCGCACCACCTAGAGCGACATCTCTAGCGATTTGCGGAAGTAAGGACCTACAGAACCAGTCCGTTAAGAGAAAGTCTGGGAGGGGAGCTTTGACTAACCTCTGCCTACGTCTCCATTGATGTATATGATCGGAGATGTGGGTGGCGGTATCCTAACGAAATGAAGTGAGGAACTCTGTCCTAGTCTCATAGCGGATGGGTAGCTAGAAGTGCTTTAGGAATTCCATCGCTAAAGCGTCAAAGGTGTTTACTGACGTGCGTGGTAACTCAATATACCATTTCGCCACGTTGCTAGTGAGGGTGTGGGGAAAAAGACGTAACCGGACACTATCATCCACCATAGAGTTTGAAACACACTAGAGATGGCAGGTGGTGATATGGGTGCCTAGATCCTCCCCTTTTTTTCCATTGAACTTTGGGATGTCCATTGGTATTTTATGCAGGATTGGTGGCCATTGTAAGTTGTGATAGATGGGGTCATTTGTCCACTTGTATGAGTTGGGTATATCCAACGTTGCCAAGAAAGGCAAAGAGTTAAGTGCCCCTAACTCGGACCATGGTGATGATGGATGACTTGAGGAGCTTTGCACTCCTCCCATCATTTGGTTCCCCATATTATACATGGGTTGCATGGTGTAGTAGTTGCTTTTAGGTATGGTGTTGTAGAGTGGATTTCCATGAGGATTTTGATACTGGGGTATGTAATTGCCCCCAGGATAAGTGGTGCCCCCTTGACTCATTTGAGTATGTGAGTAGGGTGCCCCCATGGACTGGTTGGGAACCCCTTGAGGATTCTCGCCCAACATTGAACTAGCCATTTGTCCTTGATTGACAGAGAGAATGCTCATGTCAATTAGTGACTGACCATGCATGCCTGAGAACGGAGGGGGAACTGTTACATTCCCTACCGGCATGTGCATATTGGGAACCCCCCTAGGTATATGAATCTGGGGGTTTGAACTGTACATTGGTGGCCGACCATGTTGTTGGTAAATGGGAACCGCGCCCATAGTGCCGCATTGAGTGTTATATGGAGCACTATATGTGGCACTTGTTGAAGGTATGCAGTTTGGCACCATAGGGGTGGAACCTGTCATTTGCTAGGTTCCATTCAAATATGGTTTCACGTGAGTGGTTGTACCTGGGACAAATGGTATAGTGGGATTCACCATTACTGGTGTTGTGGTGACTGTCGACTGGGGAAGTGGTGGAGGACTGAAAGTGTCCACAAAGTTCCACAACCCATTAGTCGTCGACTGGATAGATGGAAATGTTCCAACTACCGAAGTAGGAAGTACAGGTACCGCGGGAGCCAAGACGAGTTCCAACAGATTTTTGAGCGGACTGTTAAAGGAAGGAAGGAGTCCTTCAGTAAAGAAATCCTCCAACAAACTTGAATCATCGGTAGTCCAAACTGATCCCATGTGAGATCTAGGAGACTGATCCCCCGAACATGGGGAATCCAGTTTAGTGGAACTTGGCAGATCCTCCACAATGAGTGGAGGAAGTCCTAACAATCGTCTGGAGTGACAACGAGGGCCGGATGTAGCCACGGTGACTGTTAATTTTTATCAATAAATTTTTATTGTGATATTCTTTTAAAGTCTCAAAATGATAGCACTCAGGTACCTAAAAAATATATAAAAAATACACTAAATGGATCAATCAGCAAACAGAGGGAAATTACCTCGTCTGATAAGCACCGATCACCAGAGATGAAACCCGGTATCTCAATGAATAATAGAGAAGGATGGCCAAATGTACAATTACGGTTACTTTAGAGCTTTGCCTAAACATCAAATTGAGGGGCCAAGTACTCTCGTGAAGATGAGCACCCTCCCAAAAACTGAAGACAGAGTAGATCCGTTCGTGTTAGGTACCAGGACAGCCCATCCCAGTCACCTTGTGTAAGTCCCTATAAGTTTGGCCACTAGAGATACCTCAGATCATAGACATCACTAGGGGGGGACATAGTCGTAGATAGCACACTGTGTGGGCAGGATACCTAAGTCCCCGACTCAGTTCCGAAATCCCCGAAGGGACCCCCAGTACACAGAATGCCCAAAGGATTTGTAAGAGAAGGAAAGCTACCTTCAATTACAGTATGATGTTGTCTCGTATTTCGCTCCGTTTTTAGTGGAGTGGTCCCAGTAATAAGAGTGTAGAAGGAATTTTTCGCTTGTTAACGACACTAGTTTTGGTTTTCAACCTTGGGTAGTTCACTCACATGCTTATCCCAAGATGCTAGCCTAGCTAATGTTGGTTTGCTCAAAAGAGTAACTGATTGATTTTAATGTAAATTTTATGTGTACTTGATTATTTGTCTTTGGTAGGGGTGTTGACGTATGAAATATGGTGAGACTCTTGACTCAATAAATCATGCAAAGCAATACTCTGAATTTTTTTCTTTCAATTTGATTCAAACAAGCTTTATTCTACATATTCATATTTTTCACATATTCATAGTTTCATTTGTGCATCTATAGTCTTTCAACACATGCATAACCAAAAGATTCTTTTCCAATGTTTCCTAACAACTACTAAAAACCAAAATGAATCAACTCACAACTGTTTAAACAAAAGGATGAATACAAATTATCAGTTTTTCTTTCAGAAAAGATGTTTTTTAAGAGAGAAAAAACAAAACTTTTTCCTAAAAATAAATTTCTAGGGTCCACCAATTTTGCTGACATAATACAATTACAGATCTTATTTCATCCCATGAGAAGATTTTCCATCCCTTTTGGTCCACAGACACTACTGGAAATCAAGACAAAGGGAGACTAATGCTCTATAACATTGGTTACAAAGAGTTAGTAGGGTCACTAACGCTCCTTGTACACAGGCACGGTGCTTTATAATGCTCTATGTAGCCTGGTAACCTGCGTTAGTATGGGAAATATTTCACAACAAGGGTTTCCAAGATCAGTTTCTGAGATGAATGTATACTAGTAGGATGCAGCAAGATATTTGGTGGATCAGAAAAAGGATTGCTGAAGAATAGGGAGCTCTTGGAAGGAAGAGAGAATAAAGAAGAGTTAGGGTAAACCGAGAACTAGATCTATAGTCCCCAGTCGAGTCACCAATTCTGCTATGGGGTAAAATTCACGGTGTATGGAGAATGAAAACTACCCTCAAAGGCCTTCCCGAGACCTTTGACAGACTGTAAGATTATCTGCAGAAGCTACCAAGTTATACACATGTTCATTTATCAAATATCAGTTAACAAAGTATGGAAAGAGGATTACCTCAAGTCTCCTTCTAGATTTGTTTGGAGATCGTAATGCAACCAAGAAGAACTCCCTCAAAGACGACTCCAAATCAATTCCTGCACAAAGGAAAGGCAAACACAATCACAACATACAATATTGAAAACTAATATAAGAATGCACAATGAACACCTATTTGCATACAACTAAACCACTCATCTAAACAAGTATCGAATGAACAACTTAATGAACAAAGGTTACCAACACCATGGAGTAGGGAACACAACTGTAATTATGTATTAATAACGAAAGAGTGATTGCAACCATCCATTGTATCAGTCTTCCTTTGCCGCTTTCGCTTCTCTCTCTCTCTCTTCTAGCTCACTTCTTCAAGTATGTGACAATTCACAATAGCTTAGTAGGCTATCCTTTCAAATGTTTTGACCTCTTTCACAATAACCCTCAACTTGCTTATATACCCATTGAGTTAGGGTTGCCAAGTTCCTCATAGAGTTCACTAGGGCGAAAACAATGAACTTGCTCTGCTTTTCAGCTCTTTCCCATTTGCCTTCTTTTCTTAGATTAGAAATCCTCCAAATATCTTGATTTTGGATGTTTCCTTTCTTTTCTTGAGCAAATTTAGGGATAAATATCTAGATATTTGTGGGTTAATTCATTGGCTTGACCCAATGAACTTCCCTTAGTTTCACTAATGCTGCCCTTGGTCTAACAACTTGAGTTAGTAGGGTCACTAACGCACCCTTAGGCTTGGTAACACGCTTTATAAAGCAAGTTTTCAGTGTAACCAGCGTTAGTGTGGAATCAAGGCCTGCAATTGTGGTCTTTGCTTCAATCATCATGTCTTTCACCTCTAAGTTGATGAGGAGGTCATTTTGTTGTATAACAGTGAAACCTCTAGGTACTTGGTTGGCATAGAGTCAATTTGGAATCCAATCAAGTAGGCCAAATGCATTTGAATCGGAACAAGGGTGTTAAATAAATATAAATTATATTTTTCTTTATTAACCAACATACCTTATGCCTCTTGGAAGTCTTCTAGGATCGAGATAATAGCTCTTGATGCATCGATGGCTCCTCAAAGAGCATATTATCATCTACAAATCATTAATGTGTTGTTGCTAGATCTAAGTTAGGGACCTTCAAACCTATGATTTGACTTGATTGAGTCACTACATAGATGGATCACCCCAATATTTCTCCCACTATGATGAACACGAAAGGTGAGATAGAATATCCTTGACACAATCCACTGGAGGCTCTAAAAGTGCTCGTTGGAGATGCATTGAGAAGGATAGAGAAGAATGTCATGGAAATCAATGGTTTAATCCATCCTATACATGTTCTTGAGAACCTAAAAATTTCCAATTTTCAAGTGAGGAAGTCCCAATTTAGTCTTCCATAGGATTTGGATAGTTCAAATTTCACCAGCATACCTGATTTTTTCTTACTCTTGAAGGAGTGAATAATATCATGCATTGTTATCATTCCATCCAAGATTTTTCTTCCTTTGCCAAATATGGATTGTTTTGGGTTGATGATATGTTGAAGCAAAGGTTTTAGCCATAAAACTATGATTGTAGAGATGATATTATAGATCACGTTGAATAGTGAAATGGGCCTATACCCACAAGGACTGCCAACAACATTATATTTTAGGATCAATGTGATGAAGGTTGCATTAAGCCTAGACTAGATCTACTACCTCTTCCAAGATTCCTCTACTAGCTCTAAAATATCCCTACCAAGGAAGTGCTAACTGGCCCTAATTCATAAGTAAATCGGTCTAGGCCCGGATATTTATTATTTTGAATTTATTTGACCACCTTCTTGGCTTTTTCATAAGATATACCCCTTAGAAGTTCCTCATTTTTCTCTTATGATATCAAGCAAATGATATGCATTATCACCCAATCTATGGCTTTATTTCAATCCTGATCCCCTTCCGATAGAATGCCCAAGAAGAAAGAAATAAGCTCGTCCTCCATTTCCTTATGGTTCACCAACTGATCTTTGTTCAAGGATGTGAGAGAGAATATTTGATTTTGATATCTATTATTAAGCATGGATCGATGGAAAAAATGGTTTTTCCTCAGCCCCCTTCTCAACCATTAAATACGAGACTTCTGTCTCTAGAGTACTTCCTCTTTTTTTTGCCTCTCCTCTATCTCTAGGGTGAACTTTCCTTCCTCTTCAAAAAGTGCTTCTGATATCCCTTCTAATATGATTTGGCCTTGTATCGCTTCCATTTTTTCCTCTAGTCTTTTTCTTCCATAAGAATATCTCTAACTTATTACTTATTCCATGTTTTAATTTTGAGCTTCATCCCCTTTAATTTTTGCTAGAAAGTTTGCATCCAACTTTCTCTGTGCACTGTGATCTCCTGCCACCAATGTTCCAAAATGTCTACAAAATCTGGGTGGTGAAGGTAGAAGCTATCAAAGTGAAACGGTCTATTCGTGGGAGCAAATTTCATATCTATTTCCAAGTGAAGAGCTCAATGGTCTTGCCCTAAGCTTGGAAGAATCATGGCCTCAACATTTACATCCTAAACCTAAACCTCATCTCATATGAGGAATTGATCCAGTTGACTTGCGATGTGTTGGCTTCCCCCACTTTGGTTGCTTCATGCGTGAATACCATTTTGGGTTTCTACATCAGCAAGCCTCAGATCCTAGATAGTGTCATTGAATAGGACCGATGATGGATCTGGTATTCTCATCCCCCATTCCTTCTCATCTAGATTTCATATCATATTGAAATCACCCCTACTATCTAGCATGCATCTTTCAGGGATTCCTTCGAATTCCTCAGATCCTCCAGGAACTTCTCTTTTTAGCTCAGGATGGGGGGTCCATAGCCCACTGTCAGGCTAGTACACTCCTCTAGTCCTAGACACTAAAATCTACCTGTCAAACTATATTCTATTGCCTCCCAATCTTGGGAGATCACCAAATCTGGGTCCGACATTACTACAATTCCTCTAGTTGTGCCACGAGCATTTATTTCCATTGCTTCATTGCCCCTCCAACATTTTTAGATTATTCCTTCTAACTTGAAAACATTCACCTTTTCCTCTTGTAACAGAATGATCTCTATTTTTTTTATTAATCTTAGACTTTAGACAACGAAGCTTACCTTGGCTATCTAAGCCCTATATATTCCATGAGATGATTTTCATTGAGGAAGTTGTAGAGTTTGGGGATAGTACTCCATGAGTTATCTCATTTCACCAGAGTTCAAAAAATGTTTCCATGCCTCCTTTAGCACTTCCTTAGACTATTTCCACCCCATCTTTCCTTTTTCGACCAACAAAGGGTCCGCCTAGGAGGGGCTTGATTTTTCACTGTCTTTACTTTGTTTGGTAATCCTCCGTTCTTCCTCTGACTTAGCCAGTCTTACACACCATTGATCGAAAAGGTTCTGGAAGTGCACAAGTTAATTGAAGGGCATGTCCTTGACGTCAACCTTGACCTAGACACAGAAGAATTGGAACATGGTTTTCTCATCGACACTTAGTCTATTATGTTTCTCCTCTAATTTAAGTATTTTGTTGGTATGGAGTAAGACCCCTTAAGCTTCCTATCTTCCTCCAAGTCCAATGATTTTCATTTTGACTTCACCTTTTCGACCTCTTTGTGTTTTTATTGATCAATATCCATGATTTGAAAAGCCATACTCTTTGCTCAGTTGTCTACGTTGTCTATGTTGTCTAGGTTCTCCAAGGCCATGAAAGGGTTGAAACTTGGGTCTTATGCTTTTGTGCTTGATTTGACTGTTGTCCCATCTATGTCCTTGGGGTTTGTATGGCTCAATTTTCCTGTTGGTTATGTTTTTTGTAAGCAGATCAACCCCTCTTTGGTCTAACTATTTGAAATCCCTCTTCATCGTTTATTTCCTTGTGTTTTTTCTCTTTGGCCATTGTCAGTGGGCACTCATGGAAGAGGTGTCATATTCATGGAAACATTGACATTTAAATGACACGTGCTCATAATCTAATGGTTGTTTTCAGATAGTGTCATGGTAGTCTAAATAAATGGATTCAAGAAATGGTTGGTTTATTTTCATATGAACATAGATCCTAACATAGGCCGCATGTCAAGTCCTCTTTTTTATTTCATGGATCTTCATAAATTTTCCAATGGAATTTTCAATTCCTTCTAGGATATCTGATTCCCAGAATTCTTCTAGGAGGGAGAAGAGATGGACCAATACTAGAGAAGCCAAATATTGTTCTTTCTCCATATTGTAAAATTCCTCCCATAACCAAATGAAAAAACCTACATTGTTCATGAAATATGGCCCATTTTCAAAGACCCATTTTTTATCTATGAAATCTACAAATATGACTATAAAAAGTAGTTTGGCGCGTAGTCATATCTCAACTATCCCCTTGGGGTTCCATTTCTCTTATATCCATTGTATGATCTCTTATTTTTTCATCCATATGCCCATAAATTTGTAAATGAGTGCATGCTCTTTCATAAACTATTGGGTTTTCTTAATTCTATTATTAGGGATCACAAATTTGAATTTTGGGAGGCCTTCGACAAGCATCTACCACATGATCTGAGTTGCCATTGGGCTCTTGTCACTAGTGACTCTTCTGAATCCTATCTCTTGTATTTTGATCCAACATTCCCTCCCACTGACTTTTAGATCCATTAACCACATTTTTATAGGAGAAGGACCCTCTGCCATACCCCCCTCCCACCCGATCCTCAATGGGCCACTCATTGGCCACTTAGTATGCCTAACTTCTCAATCTTCGATCACCAATAAATTCACTTCTAATATAGGTATTCTTACCATTTGCAACCTGTTGCTGTGCACCCCCGAAACCCTCGATATTTTCAAAACTATTTTAATAAATATTATGTAATTAATTTACTAAATGTTTGTATGTCAGGTTTTTGTGATATTTTTATATCAAATATAAAATATAGTATTTTTTTAGTTATTTTAAAAGTACATAAATTTAATTTAAGTAGTATATTGAATATTGGAAGTTTTGAATCTTGGAAATAAACAAACCAATATAAAAATCATTATCCAAATTTATTTTAGAAAATGATTCTTATTTATATTTACGAGCCATTTAATTTATAAGTTTGTGTTGGTATATATAAAAGAGATAAAATAGTAGTATTCATATTTCTATTTTGCATTAAAAATAAACCATACAAGCTTACCTTCCTAGGCAATTCTATCAATTATGTATGATTTGTGTGGTCGGTAAAAGTGTTATCCTTTCCATCTATGTATGTGACATATTGGGTTCATAATGAGTATTTTTTATAATGGCTTCGAGCCTTATTGACTAAGAAAACCTTTGAGTATCTAAACATGTATATTCCTCATATGAGATTTAAAAATATTTCTCATTGAAAGATAACCTTTAATAAACTCTATAAAATAACACTTAAAATTAGATATATATATATATATATATATATATATATATATATATATATATATATATATAGATATATATATATATATATATATATATATATATATATATAGATATATATAGATATATATATATATATATATATATATATATATATATATATATATATATATATCAAATTTTGTAATTTTTCCTCGATTGGGATGATCCACACATCATAATACGACATTGGGAACGGGGTCCTTCATCTTACTATTATCTATGGATATTAATGGTTGGGGGTGGTGTGGGTTGTGCCCCCTAGTACAATTGCAAGCATTAGAGATTTCATCCCACACTCAAGATGTTGAGCATTCATTTTCCACTACTCAAGATGGCTAAGGCATCAAGCGTTTATTTAAAGCTTGGAGGATTTAGCTCAGTGAGGAATGAGGGGTAAACTGGCCATATTGTGTAGCTCTGTAGTGTCTTTTTTTGGTGGATGAGATGGCAACATTATGTTTGGGTTATCCTCAGTGTAGTGCTAATAAGGAGTCAAAATTATTTCCCTCCTTATTCTTTGTAAATTATCTACATCTATAGTGCTTGGTGTGTATTAAGTGCCCTCTGGGCTCTTGTTGAAGATGTGGTCAAGTCTATAGATAGATAACCTAGTGTGAAGTTCATCACATGCGTGTTGAGAATTCGTGAGGACCTAGTGCCAGTAGGGATAAGAAGCGAGACTTGGTCTTCAGATCTTCTTCTGTGCAGGATCTTTGTATCTCAACTAATTAACCATTCATGGTTATTTCTGTTTAATGTTCCTACGTTGAGTTTTACTCGAGCATTATTGAAGTCTAAGGCAATAGTTGTGTTAAGTGAATTCCTGGTCATACCTCTTGCGTGTTTATTTTTTTGGGGTACTTTGGCATTCACTCTTAGCCATGTCTTGAGTTTCTCTCTTATAAGGAGAAATTTCTCACCTATGCAAGCTCTTTCTATGGTTTTGGAACCCCTATTCGTGGTTGTTAGTCAGTGTGGGGAGTTGAGTTATACTATTGTTGAGGAGGGTGGGTGCAATTGGATTCTTCCTAGTTATCTAAGTTGATTCATCTATGAAGAAGGAGGCTTTATTTCCCAGGTACCCATGGGGTTGTGGATGTGTGCTCTTTCACTTTGGGTTTGATTTTGTTCATTTGAATGTATGGCCCAACTTTGAGCTAATGTGTGTTGGGGTGAAGGGGGTTCGAGCCAACCCCGCAAGCCACCCCTGAAGGCACATGATAAGGAGGCCACTGCAACCTATCATGTGGAAACCCCCTATCATGCGTAAAAATATTCAAAAGTGGGAAGCCCAAGTCACTCAGGAGTGGCTCACTCATTTTGATGCTAGGGTGGTGGATGAGGTATCCCACTAGCTTCTTGACCTTGGTCACAACATGGGATGAAGGAAATAATACCTTCAGTTAGAAACTCTCCATTAGCATCTTAAGGCGTTGTTAGGTTGTGTTCTTTGGGAAAACATGAAGATAGAAATTACACAATCTCTTTCTTGAACGGAATTTAAAGTAATAAATGGAATATGTGCGGCATTTTGAGCAATATAGATGCTCATCTTACTCACACGGAAAAACATGTCCACTATGATTTTAAGTTTTAAGAGGCTCCTCGTGTGAACATGCATAATCTGGCTACAATGACTTCTTTGAACTCATGGACTGGATGTTATGTAGTGGCTTTTTCTAGGATGTTTTGATTACTATTTCTCCTATTAGGATGATTATAGTTTTGTTCATATTAATCTCATGGACATATTTTTTTCCAGTCTTCACTTCTTGTTTTCATTATGACAAAATGAGATTAGTATGGTTTGGAAGAGAAACAACCCTATAATGTAAATATTTTAAGCAATACAACTTAATTTACAAAAAAATTCAATTATTCATTTAGAAATATTAAATTATTGTAAAAAAATATTTTCGATTATATATTTAATAAATTATCTAGTTCAAATTAATACCTACAATATATTTGGATTAGGATTTATTTAATAAAATATCAAGGAAATTTTATTTACAAATAATGATGTTATTATTATAATGTAATAATAAAAAACCATAATAATTTTTTTTTTAATGTTGTTCTATTATATTGATGAATTCAATATAAAGTATTAAAAATCATTTGACAATTTTTCGTATCCTTTATTTAAATGATTAAATTTTCCTATATTAGTTGAAAAAAAATATTATTTTTAACTTTTTATGTTTAAAATTATAATAGGTATTATAATAACTATGAAATATAAAAAAAATATTATGTTTATGTAAAAACTATCATAAATAAAATAATAAATAATTATATTAATTTAACGATTATGTTAGATAAATCGATAACAACTAAACATGTTATATTAATTCATTTCGATTAAAATATAATAAAAATAAAAAATCATTAATACATAGACAAATATTTTTTTAAATAAAATTATTTAGTAATCAAACAAGTTATATTATATAATACATTTTAACAATTAAACATATTATATAATACATTTTAACAATTAAACATTTGAATTAAAGTGTTTAAAAAAGAATTAAATAATTTAAAAAAATATCTTTATACTGAGAATTATTAATTTATAAAAATTATTTAATGGAATCTCTTTTATTTTATTCGAGTTTTATATAAGTATTTATTCGAGTTTTATATAAGTATTATTTTGTAATATTTTAATAGGAAAATTATTTAATAGAATATTTAAAAGGAAATGGTTTTCCAGAAGAAGAAAAAAAAAATTACTAATTTAAAAGGAATACATCGTAGTAACTTAATTAGTCATTTTATTAGAATTTGATATAGTTATTTTATTTTTTAATTATAATGGAAAGATATTGGTATTAAGTAAAAATGATAATAAATGAAATCAAATTTTGATTAATAATATATATTGAATAAAATTTTATAAAATATTTTTAAGTTAACTCATTTAACCAAAACCATGTAAGATTAAATATATATCTACTTATTTTTAAAATTAAAAGACTTTAATATATATAAATTTTTAAGTGATGCTTTCAGTAAGCTTAATTCCAAATTGACCATTTTCATTTTCTCTCGATCTTTGTGGATTATTTCATATTAATTGAGTATTACATAAATCGATGACTCTATTTGAAACATGTTACATTTGTCTTACATAATATAGTTTAAGTATTGATTATATTTTAAGTGGTTCATGTAAATATTACATAGAAGAATAATTTATTAGTTAAAAAGAAGATACCATAGAGAGTTGGATGATGAAGTAATTAATTTCTAAAGGTATCATAAATAATTAGAAAACTTAAGAAAATAAACAGGAAATGTCTCGGCCTTGTTAGGGGGAGAAGACATGCTAAAAAGTCTAGTCAGCCAAGGGCTGGTGTGGCCCAGGCTAGCTGCTATCACGGGATGACTTTGATGGCTTAGATTCCTATGGGTAGCGACTCCTCAAGCCACAGGTCAAGCTTGGAGGATCACAGACAACTTACAAAAAAAACGATACTTCTCAAACTTATTGCAATCAAAACAAATTAAACTAAGACAACATCCAAATATTTCTCACACAAACAAAATTTTATTTAATTATAAAGTTCAAGACATTTTTCTTAACCTAACATATGCATTACATCCATATTTATTATGGAGAAAAGAAAAATTTCCAAATTCTAAGAAATAATTTCTCTTATAAATTTGGAATATGTTGAAAGGAATCCTCCCAAACTTAAAAACCTATCTTACCTACATCCTAAAAACACATACAATTAATTTTAATTACATATATTTATTTTAAATTAATTATTTCTAAACCGTTCTTATACCTAAGAAAATAATTATATACATATCTATTTTTAATAGCTCCGGCATAACAATCTCAAAATGTATTTACATAGTCTTAATTCAAGCTAAAGTCTAAGTATGTGTATAGAAAAATGGAAACAGTTAAAAAAAACATAAAACATAAGAAATAAAATAAATTCCTTGATAAGAAAGACTACAACATAATTAAAATGCCCATAACATAAATTTATAACGATCTTAAAATCAATATTCGTATATGAAGAATTAAGGTAATGGGGATGGCTTACTGGAGCTCGAAAATAAAAATATAACCATGCACACTATCCATATATTAGATAATCGATACTCACCATCACATAAAGCTAAGATTCTTGGTTATTATTTCATAGTGTTGGTTATCATTTTATAGTGATACTCACCATCACATAAAGCTAAGATTCTTGGTTGGTTATACTTCCCACATATTATTAAGTTGAGTGTTTTTTTTTTTTTTAATCTAGGATAATCAATAACTGGTGAGAGCTATCCTGAACAGACCCAAGATCAAATCCAATTGGCTGCCACTATAAACCTAGGCTAGGTGCAACAGCCTGCAAGCCGCACACAATAGCAATTAATTTATGCCTCAACAAGAACTGAAGCGTTCGCTCTGGGGTCGCCTACTCTTCTAGCCAAGACACAACAAGCCATATACTCAATGAGATTTGAACCTTCATCTCGTGGGTTTCACCCAGCGAAACTTACCGTTAAACCCCAAATTCAAAGTAGTGTGAAGTTAAATGTTGAGGTATGAAAATAAGAAGGGAGAGGTATCTTCGCATTAGTTATATTTATATACGGAAGGTGTTTTCTGTGGGTTTTGTTTGGGCAGATTTTACCAATTAGATCTTTCAATTTTCGTTTTCTTCTATTGAATCATTTTTTACCATGTGGTAAGATTTGATGACTTAATTTATTTTGAGTTTAAATTTGTGTTTTTTTGTGGGGAAAGGGTTTTTATGGTTTTTTAGATGGTAATTTCTATAATAAGTTGTTGAATAGGGACGTGATGGTTATCTGTTTCATAACAAAACAAGTCGTTGATAAGTATGTTGCACATTATAAAAGAGGTATTCGATGTCGTCTCCTGTAAAGGTTTACTAGATTCCATAAGATCACTTTGGTTTGGACAATTTAGCCGAACAGAGAGACAATATTCCAAGGGTCCATTCAAGTAATTCCTGTGAAGTGCCAAATTAATGTTGCTCGATTCAATTTCAAATTTAAGGCTTTCAAAACACGCATGTCTAAGAAACGCTCTTGGTAGGAAAATATGTACTCTAGATGGATTTACATATCAATTGTATCATTGTTTAGCTACATTATTGATTTTACCAACTATCATAAGTGTTGTCAAATTTCTGAGTTTGAAGTTGTTGTTTGGGATAAACTGCTTCCCTATAACCATATTACATTTCAAACATAAAATTCACCTTAATTCTCAGAAAAATCATTCCATTCTGGTTTGCTAATAACTTGGCAATTAGACTCCACTCACTGACTCTCATAATCGCAAAACAAAAGCTAGTGTTGAATAGATAGGATGTTGATCAATTCTAGAGCCTAGTACAAATGTGTAAATCATTCTCAATCTATTGAAAATTTACTAAATTTACTAAATCACAAGATTAGTAGGACACTACAATATTCAATGATGAATGTAGAGATTTACATCACATTCTTATGTTGGTTGTAGGACTTTCTATATTTGGTTGTTGGAAGCAAATTTTTTATACCCACATTTGGGTATAAAAACAATTTACTAATATTTTCAAATTTCTTTAAGTCTTTAGATATAGATTAGTTTGCAACATTCCATTTGAAATTGTTGATTCAAATCCTTTGTTAACTCTTTTTGTCGAGAAAGAATTCTTTAATATGTTGGATGTTATAATGATTTTTATAAAAATTGATTTGTATCACATGAGTAAAAACCCAACTTCATTGATTCAGAACTTCAAAGTTTTAACAAATTAAATGTACAATAAAATAAATATATTCATTCACTTAAAAAAACAAAGTACATGATTGATGTTAGAGGATTCCCAAATGCAAAGGTTGTCACTTTTGTGAAAATTGTAAGACCTTTAGGTGCCTAAATGAAACTAAGATATTTTCTTGATAATGATATCCAAAAAAAAAAAGAAAAAATATTCCCCGTATCAAATAATTTATTTATTGTTGATTTGAAGTAAGTATTAATTTGTATCAGATAGTTTTCCTTTAATCAACAAAGAATATACTCTCAAATATATTATATTGAAATTGTAGTTTGAAATTACAGTGATTCTTTGGATGATCCTATTATGTTCTAAGAAATTGGTTTAGACTTACATTATGCTTCCTTCTAACCAACTCGTTAAATTTTACATTATGCTTCCTCATAAGGATATATTAGACATGATTTTAAATTAAATAAGATAAATGGGAAAATAATTCTGATTAAAGCAAGGTAAAATATTTATGGATTTTTAAATTTAATATCCCAAGCCATTCTATAAAATACCCTTCATTTTTGTCAAGTAAGAAAGCATATATTCAAATAAATATTAAAGGAATATATAAAATATTCAAGTTTAATTATGAGGCCCTTTGTTAATGCATTGTTGTATGTTGAGGTTCTATATGGTAATGGAATGCAAAGCTCTTGTTTAGTAATTTATTCTCATTTTATTGTCATTTATTTAAACAAAATGAAGTATTTAAATCATATTTGTCATATTGCGAAAGAAGAGAAGGGATTGTGCACTATGATTGCTTTAATTGATGGGTTTAAAATTTGTAAAAAACTTTGTATACTAATTTAAATTAGTATAAAAGATGGATATCAACACACACTTTTGTATGAAAATATATAAAATTAGAGATAAAAGAATGAAGAAGGAAAGAAAAATATATAAAATTAAAATAATTTAATAATTTTTTTATAGAATAAAGATAACTTATCAATGAAGTTATAAGGATATAAGATTTTCTTCTCATTTCTACTTACTTTTCTATATTTCTCTATGTGAGGGGCCCTAGATATGGAGATTGATTCGGTAGATTATGTTATATTGATGACATATGATAGGATGTAGATTTCGTCTACTCTGTGTTACCATGTTGGTTCCTCATTGAAAGTCTCTTTAGTACACACATCCCTTCCCTTATCAGACAATGGTGTCTCAAAGGAATTAATGAATCATTGGTCTCTATCACGAGTGGGATTACTCATTAATGTGTCCAAAAACATAAATGTATTCAGATTCTTATCATCTACCTCTTGAAGGATTGGCTGAGGTGAACTTTGCTCTGACAGCTTCTTTTTAGGTTGCTTGTCCATTCTCAACAATTTTATAGAGCAAGCAGAATGAACTAAATGTAACAAGGAGGAAAAATGGAGTTATGGTGGAGTTTAGTAGTTCAAGGCTTATTAAGAATTATGAAACAAGACAATTATTAAAATTCAGACTCAGATGAAGGATAATAACTATAAAAAAGAAGTGGTTGCATGCATGGTGACACTGGCATGAATTATGGATAAACTCTATTTAAGTTCAAATGACCTATATTTAGTTATGGTGGTGTCGTTATTAAACAAAATATTAAGGCTAACCATTTTAACAATCATTCCCTAAGATTAACCCTAACTTGCATCATGGGAGTAAGGCCATGTTCATGTAATATGTTATAAGAAGGTCGCGACGATACAAATCAATGTTTTTTGTTTAACCATAGAATTTTAGAATCTATGTACAAAGAATATGACGAGTTGTCAAACACTGATGTGGCATAATGTGACACATGGAAGTATATGATAAGGTTGTGTGTAGAGCATTCCATGTAGAAACAATGGTCATGTCATCCCACGAAGGATTTCTCGAGCAAAACTTAGGTCTCAACATTTAAAAAGGGTTTGAAAGACAAAATGTTTCAAGAGATTTGTTAGAAATTTTTTGGTCCCACTCCAGGGCTTCATGTAAGGTAAAACACTTGAGAAGTGATCGGGTCAGGGTGAGATTGACATAAAATTTTCTGAAAAAATATCCATAATTTGTCAAGAAAATGTTTGTCATGTCGCGGGATGATTAAGAAGTTAACGTGGAAGGGTCAACTTGAGAAACGCGAGCCAGGATCGGAACAAAGATTTTTAATTGAAGAACAAGATTGTGTCACACCTTGGGGTTTTGCCAAAAGTGTTCCAATAAAAGAGAGCGCAGTCTAAGATATTCATATTTAGAGAGATGGGAAAAGGAACTGTTAATCGATGAAACGCTTAAAAACTTAGGCATTTTTTTATTTTTTTGAAGATTTTATAAGTTATTTGTCTATGAAATATGTACAAGGTGGAAATCTATCACAATTTTATAGAGAGAAAATTATATATATAAGTAGGATATGAAAATTTAAAAGGGTCCCCATTTTTTATGGATTAAGTACAAAATGGAGGGTTGTTGTTTTACTATAACACAACTCTAAACTAAAGTATTAATCTCTTTATCTATCTATGTACTATTCTTACGCAATGAGGACCACTATTACTAGACCAACAAAATATGTATTTAATAAATATAGTACTACTACATGTATGTTGTTATGTATACTAGTATAAATATAAACATAATATGTGAGTATATATATTGGTATATATGCCGACATAATATGTTGTTATATATAATATGTGATATCTATATAATATTAGTTTGGTGTATATCTATTAGTATATATACTTGTACATATATTGGTATATATATGCTGACATATATATGAACATAATATCAATATATCTATGGGTATATTTACATACACATATACCTAATTTTGCATGATGACTTGTAAAATTCTCAAGTATGGATGAAACATTGGGCTTTCATTTTGAGGCCTTTACTACTATCAAAAGTGTGAGAATTTCCTTTTCTACTCCCCCTTGTAGCTGATTATCATTCCTATGTTTTCACAACTACTTGCATAATGGTCATCACATGTTGATGAAGTGTGATGTTGTTAAATTCAATGCTCTTTCCTTATTTTTAATGAGTTATTTGAGCTAGATCTTGTCTTTTCAAATATTGGTATCAGATATTATAACCCTAGTAACGATCTAGTAACCAAAATCATTAGTTGTCATATATATGCACCCCAGGGTGAAATATTTCACATGGCTTTCATTGTTATGTGACTTGAGATAGATAAATGTTGGTTGGATTGCTCCTATTTTACACAAGGAATACACCAACTCACAATTAATGCTCCAGTCAAACGCAGGGTGGTAATGCATACATCACAACAACAGTTGAATAATTAATCAATTTTGAAGTTTTGGAAAGTGGCATGGATATTTTCATGCATTCCATGTCATGAAAATATCCTACGCCAAAATACAAGCAATTACCCATGTTAGCGAGAGCTATGTTTGTTAATGCCATTATGCCCTACTCTTTTTTTGGGATGCAAAAAGATAACAAGTATGTGTGTCCTCAGGAGTTATTCATGGTTCAATACACCCTCCCTATATTATATAACATCTATAATAAGTAAAGGTCAAAGGTCAATGTTTGTAATATTAAAGGATTAATCAAGAAAGTAGTTAATCTATGTATTATAAAAATTGTTCAAATGGTCCAATATGAAGGTCATATGTTGGTGTATATTATAGTTTGATGACAAGGCATATGTGGATCCATGATAAGTCTATGAAGATTGTCTTTACGATTGTAATGTGAACTTGTGCAATCCTTTTTTAATATAAGTGATGTTATTATGAGTTTTATTTCATAGAAAATTACTTATACTATAGTTTTCCTTCGTAGTGCAAGTTAGTAGGTAGGCTCCCTACCTAATGTGCGTTGCAAATTCATTGATTTCTTAGTTAGATTAGGTAATTAGATAAATTTGTATTTTTATTTATGTTATGTAGATTAATATTTTAATTCTATGTAATTTTAGTTCTTGAACTTTCAAATGTTCTTCACTGCAAAGGTGTGGATTCCCTATAGAGGTTAGGCACTGAACACCAAAGAATGAAAGTGTTTTTTTAAGGAATTGCAAAAATATTTGATGCCTATACAAAAACAAGTACTATGATCAAAGCTCATAAAATGCTTTTGTAAACATAATCTCTATGATCATGCCAACCTGTAGCATTTTACTTTCTTCCTAATTAGATTTTATCTTTTAAGTGTAAAGTGTGGATTCCCCCTATAAAATTGAGGCATTAAAGGTTGAAGAATGAAAGTGCTTCTTAAGGAAACATAGAATGATTTAATTCCTAAATTCCAAATAAAGTGCTACTGAAAACATAAACTCAGTGATCCAACAAAACTCTCTAGACCTTTAATATTTAGTTTGATAGAATTTTATTTCCAGTGCATGGCTTAGAGCACTAGATCGTAAAATTTCTTTCCTAATTTGGGAATCATTCATGTACTAGTTCCACACATACAATGTTGGTGTTTATAAGTTGACCACAAATTGACAATTGAATATAATGGAATTTAAGTAAGTAAATTTCTAAGTAAATGAGGTTGTATACAATCAGTTTTGCACAACCTCCTCAAATCAAAATAGGATACTATAATGTGAGGTTCCTCAAATTTATTGTGGATAAACTCTTCAAAATTAAGGAAACGTCTCTAAATTTAAGAATAGGAGGTGGCACAAAATCTATTTTAAATATCCTTCTCAAAAATCAATTTTGAACGACCTCCTCAAACAGATTTTATGTGGATAAACTTTTGAAAATCTAGGAAACCCTTCAAATTTAAGGATAAAATCTTAGTAGGAAACATGCCTATGATAACAAACACCTTTTAATTGAAAAAAAGGTACAAAAAGACTCATTCTTCCTAGCCATCTTAAAAACTCTCAACAACTTCAAATAATCTTCTCAAAATTGAGGAACACTTCTATAGTATACCTACTATATATTATTAGATATATTATCATAATGTAATAAAAAAATGTCATGTAATAATTGTCCTATATTTTGGATTGCAGGTTTCTGTGGAGTGGTTTTTGAGAGTTTGAATTCGGATCATCCACAGTGTTCATCTTTTTCTGTCGACGTTTCGAGTCTAGAGCAAGACTCATAAACAAAAGTGACCATTGGTGAAGAACATGTATTTCTTCCTAAGAAGTAAAACGCTTACATCTAAAGAGGTTTTCCAACAAAGCTATGAAAGACGTATATTTTTTTCATTTTTTAAATTAAATAGAGTTATATTCTTAAACTTAAGTGTATAATGTTTACATATTTAAAATAGTGAATAATATCTGTCTATATTTAAATATTAATATTATCAATGGATTTGTTAGAAAATTTTGAAAATAGTTGATATACTCTCCATGATAAAATAGTTTCAATATTCACTAGTATAGATTCATTTTAACCTCGAATCTATCAACTTTGGAGGGATTAAATCCTTTAGGTGGTAATTTCTTTTAGAGTGTAGTAAAAAGAAATTAATTTTTTAAATTGCATTTTTAATGTATAAATAGATTCAACACCTTGAAAATCTCCTTGAGTTGAAGACTACACAACTTAAACTTACAATTCCAATAAATCTTTACTAGATTTCAAATGACCCAAAAATATATGCCAAAGGAACCAAAGTGTATAATAGTAAGATTAATTAAAACATTATAACTATTTTTTTATTCAATTTTTTTTATTTATAACCCATTTTTAATTTATTATTAATATATTTTAAATGCCATTAATATATTTTAAATACCACATATTAATTTTATATTAAAAAATTTTAAGTATTTTTTATTATTTTTATAGGAAATAATTGATTTTTTTACTTTGAATTATTTATTCACTTTGTGCATTTAAATATCTTACGGAAATCCCCTATTGTGATATATTTTTACCACATCTTTTGGGTTGTAATGTCAATAATAAATCAGGTGAGAGTAAGTTTATTGATATTTTACCAGCGCAGCGCAGATCCATCTTAACTCTGGATCTACCAAGTGTCAAGAGAGATCAAATCCCTTTTTGCTCTAAGAGAGGTTTGCACATTAGGAGAAATCTCTTTTCGCTCTAAGAGAGGTTTGCAAATTAAGAGGTTTGCAAATTAAGAGATTTGATCCCTGATCAAATCTCTTTTTGCCCTAAGAGAGGTTTGCATATTAGGAGATTTGATACCTCTTGACACGATCAAAAGTTAAGGTGGATCTACATTGGTTTAATTTCCTCCTCTAAATAGGCTATTTTCCACATGAATACCATAGATTAATGCCATGAGCCATTTTTTATTTTTATTTTATTTTTATAAGGTTATTTTTATTTCTATTTTTTTATTTTTATTTATCCCAGCTAAAATGTTTACATTACATTATATTAATCTTTTTATTTTTATGTAATTTGACTTAGTGAAAATGTTAAAATTACAACATCTTTGCGGCCTAGCTCAATAATGTTTTTAATTAAATCTAAATATAAATATAAATATATATATATATATATATATATATATATATATATATATGTTTTTAAATGTAGTAGACATTGTTTTTTATTTTAAAAATATTATTTTTATTCTAAAAAGTATAAGTGTGTAGAATGTACCTCTTTATGCCTAACTTTTTTTTACTCTAAATTACTTTTATCACTTTTAAAATTAATATAAAATTATAGTATTTCATATTAACATTCAAATATTTTATTAGAATGAGAGTAAGAATTCTTACTACATCTTCTAATTGTTATCTTTTTTAATTAAAACTAACTGCTAATTAAATAAATATATTTTTCTTTATTTTTAATTACCATCAATATTTTTTATTCAGAAAATATCCTTTATAGTCCACTCTAACTTGAACATTGGATCCATCGCATATTTACCCCATAATCACATGGATATGAGAAATTGAGAAAAAAATCCAATTTTATGAAAATTCAATATGAGAAATACTATTATTTTTTAAATTTAAAAATATTTATGAATTAAAAATATATATATAGTCTAAGACAATTATTAAAACCAACGAACGAGAATTTTAATATCAATTAAATTTATAAATAATACTAACCTTTCCATAAATCTAAACCAATCATTTTATAAATTTTAAATAAAAAATTCTAGCGATTAAAAATAAATTGACTGAGCACCATTTCGCTGTGTTTCTGCTCACAGGCTAGGATCCGTGGGGGGACTGTGTAGCGCAGTCGGTTTAATTGAATTCCATATCTCGACTCTCGAGCTCCCCAGTAGACCAGGCGGAGACAACGACAGATTGTTGATGTACGTACCACATTTATACATGATAAGACTGCAAAAGAAGTTGTTTTTAGTGCAATTTTTTGTTGGCCGAAAAAATTGAGGTTATATTTTGATTTGTATTATTTAAAATGATTTTTTAACTGCATATTTGGATTCAGCACTCTAGAAAATCCCTGGGACGCTTTGATTATGCAAAAATTAACTATCAAATTTGAGATTCCAATAAATTGCTATCGCTGGAAACATCCACAAAAAAGCTTCCAAAAAATCTCTTTAAAAACAACTCCCTGACAACTCCCTTCAGAAGTTTGCGGACCGTAAACAATTACGGAAGGTCAACAGACGGAGATGGAGAAGTGGGCCAAACAACCACGTAAGTAAGTGATGAGAATCCGCAATTGGGATCATGGTTGCCGTTAGATCATATGGGCAAGTTGTTGTTTGTTTTTTATGTATTAGGCCATATTGAAACCAGCCACTTGACTCTAGCGAAGCTGTTGTTTATTTTTCATTTTCTTAAACCTACAACACACATTGATTTACATTGTTTATTTTTCATTTTCATTTTCAAAATGGATTTACATTGTTTAATATTGCATGTAGGTTTCAGAAAGAAAGATAATGAAATTAGAGTTGATTTTTCCATTTATATAGAATCTACATTTTCCCAATTACTACGACTTTAATATAGATGCACGCTCATTCCTCACTATCATTTATGAGTTTTCATCGGTAACTACTTCCTACTTCCTATTCATGGAGTGAAAAAATTCATTGGTTAAATATAATGTAACATTTGCCCAAGTAAGTAGTGTCTGCGTGACTACACCTTGATGTCAAGTATTTGTCCCAACTGGTCACTAACAATTCACCAATTGTGGGTTAATAGCTTTCTATTGCTAATTGCTACGGGTCAATGATAAGCTAAAGGATTGTTAATCTTTAGCTGTAAAGTCCCACAAAATTGTCTTTTAACTACACGAGTCCATCCAAGAGGAAATAGGTTACAGGTAAAACAACAATTTGTCTTAATAAGCAAAATTTTATATTTTTAAAGGATATTTGGTATTAACTTTCCCTGTTTCTTTGTTTTTGGAGTCTGCTCTTTTTCGCAGCTGAGTAATTATTCGTCAATGGAGGGGATTGCCATCATCATTATCATCATCATTATTCGTCAATGGAGGGGATTGCCATCATCATCATTATCATCTATGTTAGACTGAGTTGCCAAACACCATGAGGAAGACACAAATCAATACCATCATCATTATCATCTATGTTAGACTGAGTTCCTCCGCTCTACTCTCCTTGGGTAGAGGCATTTTAATTGTAAACTAGAACACTGAAGTTTTCAATGTAATATAGCTGTCAATCAAGATGATTTTAGTGGTTATTGCTTGAGACCATTGTGGGGCCTGGGGAATAAGTCATTCGGCTCTAGGACCTGGGCGAAGATCGATCTTGGGACTAGCGTCACTGTGTGGCAGAAAAAAGTGTGACACACTTGGGGCAACACTTTCTGCTCATGCACAGGTTGTGAGCAGTGACTTTGCCTTGTGGCATTTGCATTGGAGAATTTGACTAACGGCATGCCAATGTTGCCTCATGCCAATGCATTCAACAATAGACTTTGTTTATGGCAAGATGATCTTCCCAAATCTTATATTCCTTCAATATACCTATAAACCTTAAAAACAATTGCTAATTATAATATAATAAACTTACCTTATTACTAACCTTACACCTTTTTAATTCCTTAAAACTTTTTTAATGTTGGGAATTGGATAATCCAACGCTCCCGTTAATGGTGGTGTAGAAAGATAATTCAACGCTCCCTGTGTGTTTCGTGGCATGTGCTTAACACTAGCGATGTGTCTGTGTAACAGCAATTGTGACTCCAATAAGTGGTATCACAGCCAAAGGTCTCGAGTTCGAAACACACCTAGCCAAAGGTCTCGAGTTCGAAACACACCTAGCTCGCGTTGGGGGGAGATTGTTGGGAATTGGATAATCCAACGCTCCCGCTAATGGCGGTGTAGAAAGATAATTCAACGCCCCCTGTGTTTCGTGGCATCAACGCCCCCCTGTGTTTCATGACATGTGCTTAACACCAGCGATGTGTTTGTTTACTGACACCTTTAACACTAGCGATATCTCTGTTTACTAACACCTGCGGATTTTGACAGTGTCGTTTATTTTTCCATTAAATAAATATAAAAATTACTTTTTCTAAATATTAATTAGATCGGAAGGAGGAAAGTAGTTACAAAATACACCCGACTCCAGCCACTCCCAAAGTATCTTAAATACGATTTGAACGTTATTTTAATCATTAAAGTAAAAACTTAAATATACAGAATTCTTTCTACGGCTGCATGCATTCCATCTCATGACAGCTGGTGGAAGCATCTGGGTTAACGTTCATTGCCCGAGGGTCTGCACATTTATACCAGCGGGCGCAGACTACAAAATATATCAAGTTCAGCGCTTCCATAGTCGACAAAAGCCAGTAAAAATATTCCAGATGGCCGCGGTTTAGATTGTCGTCTAGCCAATCCAGTCGCCCGTCGCGGCCGGTAGTATTGTGAACGACGGTGACAATCGTGGCGCTCAAATAATGCCCCATCGCGGCTGTACACGAAGACATCGCTATGGCCGTGCTGCGCATCGTGGCCGGAAACTGATCGTAAAAGAACTCCAGGTTACCGACCGTATGGAACGCTTCTGCAAGACCGGCGATGCAAAACTGGGGAACAAGCCACAGCGCAGAGATAGGAACGATGGCCGACGGCTGGTCCGCGAGGCCATGGCTTAGCGCAGTACTCCTTCTTTTCGCTTCGACTAAACCGGCGACGAGCATAGATAGTGCTGAAATGAAGAATCCGATCCCCATTCTCTGAAACATGGTGACCCCCCTATTATCTTTTGTAACGCGCCTGGCCATGGGTACTACTACCCTGTCGTAGAATGGCAGCCATGCGATGAGAACCAGCAGGGAGAAGACCGAGAACGACCCCGCGGGGATTTGAAAGCCCTTGGAGCCGAGCCGTCGGTCCATGCTTAAAGCCTGCAAAACAGAGAACGTGTGTTGCTGCGAGTTTGTGATTTGATTTGCGATTCCGCAGGAGAATATGGGTACGGTTCTCATAATGGATTTCAGTTCCTCGATCTGTTGGACGGAACAGACTCTCCAGCTGCTTACTGGGGAGGAGCCATCCGGCCGAATGTCGCTTTCAGTGATGATGGCGGCTCTGTTTAAGAATCTGGTGATCACATGAACTCTAAAAATTAGAACCTCGGCCTTTCCAAAAATCAGGCAATGGGCTAAAATCAGATATCACAATAAAGTAAATAAGTAGTGTTCATCAACCTGAACTGGTTCGTAGGTCTCGGCTTCAAACCGGTTTGCTCGCCATGGTAAAGCTGTGAAGAATCGGAGGGGGCCAGTAGGCTGCGCTTTCTTATGGATGCCACAATCACCTGGGCGAAGCCAGTAAAAGCGCTGCCCCGGGGAACTTCATGGCGATAAGTCCGCCGGCCGAGAAGAAAGAAGCCGGTTGATATAACCATGAAAGCAGTACATATGCCGAACCCGATACCCCAGCTGACATTACTTTGAATATACACAATAACAGTGAGGGACACGATGAGGGCCAGAGAGCTGGAGAAGTAATACCAGTTGAAAAAGCTTTGCACGCGTTTCTTTCCCTTCTCTCCTTCCTGCTCGAACTGATCAGCCCCGAAGGCCATGTTAGAGGGTTTTACCCCGGCAGAACCGATGGCCTTGAATGCGAAAACTAAAACCAGGAGCAGAAATTGCCCGGCAGAAGCTCTCTCACATCTCTTCAATTTCTTCTCGACGGCGCTGCAGGCAGATGGCCGTAATCGAGGGATCACAGCCGTGGCCGTTAGAATGGACATTCCCTATCAATCAAAGACACACAAGAAAATTTAGTTCAGAGATCCAAAACCGAATGAATGCAATAATTTGATCAGATCAAGCCGGTCGCTTCAAACCAGTAGATATGAAAAGCAACCGATGGTAATCGCCCAAAATCTGCCGAGGTACGAATCTGCCAAAAAGGCGCCGGGCAGAGTTGCGAGGCTCGTGGTTCCGGACCATATATTCAACATATTCGTAGCTGCCACTTTCTTCATGTTGTATTTCGTTACCAGGTAGACCACCATGTTCGAACCCAAACCGGCCACTGCCAGTTTCTCGCAGGCCTCGTTTCCTGCATCCCAAAACAAGTTAAACCGGCGACTGTAAAATGCACCTACAGCTTTTCTGTAAACAATGAAATAGGAACTACAGCTTTTACCTATTATGAAAGGCATGGCTTTCCATCCTCCTGTCGTCCTCGGCTCTTCGTCTTTCTGCGTCTTTTCGTCTGCAGCTTCCGCCTTCTCATTGCCGGCGGCCCGTCCAAATGTTGCAAAGCACAAATTGAAGTGATGAATTATTGCAAAACTATCATGCCGTTCATTCCGTCGACGGCGGGGTGATTCGTACAGTTGCAGAGCTTGGGCTCCTGTTCTCTGTTCTGCCATTGCCATGGCTGGCCACTACTCATGTGAACGTACCCACGTGGATTTATAGTCTGGAAAGCAGAAAAGTTCGGTCTGCGTCAGCAAACACCCGCCCACTGTTCTGCTTTGTGCCCCTCTAGATATCGAATATTTGATGAATAATGGATGATAGAGCCTTTTCTGATCATTTGCTTCTGTTTTGTGCTCTCGCCAGTATCGAATATTTGAGGATCAGTGGATGATAGAGCTTTTTGTATTGCTTCCTTTTTAGGGGTATAGGTGACCACTATTGTTTTACTGATCATCTGTCATTCGTCAATTCTTGTTTTACTTTTCTTCTCCGCATGTGGTCAAACTTCAATTCTTATTTTACTTTTCTTGTCTGCGTGTGGTCAAAGTTGATTTTGATTTACTTTTGTCCAGCGAGATTTTTTTGAGTATTTTTAGTTTAATTTTTCTAAAATTTGAGGGAATTTATTAAAATTATAAGCTTGATGAGTAACCCATGCACAATCAAAGTGCCTCTAAATCCATCTAAATGGAAATGAAATGAAATGATATTTTAAGGTCCACGAGACTAAAAATAGTCTATGAGGCCATTAGTTCGTTGTTTTCAGTTTTTTGCAATTCAAACATTTTCGGCTTCAAATTGATGATGAGCTGACCCAACGTTCTAACAATCTCCTTGCTAAAAAAACTGCCAAGAAACCCATGCTAACATGTTCTCATAACTTTCTCTGATGTCTTTGAATGTATCACATTCCAAAATGAAATGTTTTTCCGATTCCACTGCACACACCCGTTCCTCCCAAGCTTCTTTAGGCCTTTTCCACGGTCTTGTTTCACATTGAAGTTGATGCGAGCTGGTCTTAATTGAGCAATAAGAACTTTTGCCCTCCACGAAATGCTAGCTCCTATGAACTCTTTTTGTTATAGATCATAGGTAGGGTTGAATTCCTTAATGTAGTACTTCTTCTTTCTACCCAACTCTTTTCCCTATACCTTTTTACCAAACTTCTCCATAACAAAATTCTTTAACTCCTTGTTATTTGTGGGACAAGCATTGAGGTAGAAATTCCATTTTTGCATCCATGTGTAGTTTTGTTTCATCATATTTTCTTTCTTTCACTCATGCCTTCATTGAAGGTAACATTAGGCCATCTACCTACTCCCATTTGTTCAATTCTTTTTAGATATCTTATGAGCCGCACCATAGCAATTGCTTTGATGGGAGTTTCTCCTGTTTCAGTCATCATTATCGCATAAGATACTAAACTTTTTATTTTAAACTTGCTCGTGATCAAGGTTTTTTGAATTTTCTCAATTTGTTTCCATTTTGAGACGAGGGCACTGCTAGCCCGCAATTCACACCCATATAGCATCACTGGACAAACTAGGAGTCCAAAAAGCACATTAATCGTTTTCCAATCCCATAACTCTGCCTCTCTACATCTGTTTTGAAGATCATATAATGCTTTCCACCCTCCTAAACTTCTCCTCTTTCTGCAGTCCTTTGTTGTTGAAATCAATCCCGAGGTACTTGTACTCATTTACTTCTTCAAGAATGTTGTCTTCAAAGAAGAAAGTATGTTGGCTCTGCTTCCTTTTATTAGAGAAAATCATTATTTTGGTCTTGCTAGTATTGACTTGCATCTCCACTGCTTTACACAAACGCTGTTTATAAGTCCATTTGCAATCCATGGACCGATTTAGAAATCAATACAATATCATCAGTGTATAAAAGAAGCTTTATCACAAACTCCCCCAACCGAACACCATCTCCACCTTGTAGATTTAGCCACTCTTCCAATTTACCAATATATAAACCAAAAAGAGTAGGGGATAAACGGATGTCACTTCTAAAGCTTTTTGAAATACGTGCCGAGGTTATAATTTTGACTTTTACCTCTTCATAAAGTCTATGGACAACAGCTCTATAATGCACAAGAATTTCAATTTCTTCCATTCTACATAAAAACTTATCTCTAGGGACTCTGTCAAATGCTTTTTTGACGTCAACAAAGCAACAAAATACTTGTTCTTTGTCCTCCCAAACCTTTTCAACAATGTGTCTCAACGTGATACTGTGATCCACTATAGAATGCTTTGGCCTAAAAGCTTGTCCTCTTGCCCTTTTTTCTTTTACTTCTGCCTACTTACTGATTCTATTTTCTACCATGCTGCTAAAAAACTTTGCAAACAAAGAATTGATCATAATTTTCTATAGTTGATGTATTATTAATGTGTCCACTTTTAAAAAAGGTATTGCTAGGCTAGTTGTCGAGTCCCTTGGGAATCCTTGTTGAATGATGTTGTTGAATATTTCTATGATGTGCGGTGTAAGGATGTTCATTCCCCATTTTAGATATTTTGTTTGAAGTTCAACCAAGTCCTTTGTCTTTCCTATTTTCGACTTCTTAATTCCATTCTCCACCTCTTGTAACATGAAGAGATTTGAAGTTGTGTTGATCCTAGGGGGGGTTCCGCCTTAGATTATTTCTCAGAGGTACATCGCATATTCAAACAGTTGATTGGCTATAATATTATTTGCAATTTTATTCTTCCTTGTTTACAATTCTTGCCAGAAAAGCTTTGGATTATTCTTGCTAAATATATTAACTCTTCTCTCCTTGTTTGCATGAACTCGTCGTTTTTCCTTTTTAGTATCTCCTTATATAACTTACATTCATCTCTCCTTTCCTGCCTTTTTCAAGGTTCTCCTTGCCATTTTGCATTCCTCATCAAACCAAGTATTTACACGAAAACAATTTGATTCTGATTTCCTATTTTTTTTCTCTTTTTCGCTTCTCAAGTGCCCTTTGAATTATATTTGTTAACTCATGACTCTTGAAGCTTTGGAAACGAGTTTTCTCCTTCTGAATTAATCTCTCTAACATTGTCTTGAAGATAATACATTTTTCTTGTGGTAGATGAATTTTGCCTCTACATTTTTCTTGTGGTAGATGAATTTTGCCCCTTGATAGTGATAGTCAAAAAACAAGTTTAAATAACACAAATCAAAATTTCACTTCAATTTTTTCCGCCACCTAAAAATCCAAAAATAACACTAAAAACAACTCTTATATTTCTATATGGAGAAAGTTGATCCTATTAATTTACTTATTATTTTTTTACTATATACTTCTTCCCAAAAGAATATTTTCGGACATTTAATGAATAATTATCCAATTCAAACTCGCATACTAATTCTCAACCGAAAAAATTCCATTGTATAAAATTCAATACCCATAAAATTCGAGAATACGGGGTTCTTTACCAATACCGGTAAAAATTCAATACTTTACTCATTTGTTTGATTTGTTTGCTATGTAGTTCTTCTTGATGAAGACGTAGTGTTGTGAGAGGTTTAATGATCATCTGTGATTTGCCACTTCTTATTTTACTGTTCTGTCCTCATGTTGTCAAAGTCTATTCTGATTTACGTTGATTTTGATTTACTTTATAATTTACTGATTTGTTTGTTATGTAGTTATTCCTGATGAATACGTGGTGTTGTGAGAGGTATAATATGATTTAAAAAAATGGATTTTGACAGGAAATTTTAATATGATTTAAAAAAATGGATTTTGACAGGAAATTTTTTTAAGAATATATATCTTGCAAAATTTAATATATATATTTTGAAAAAATTAAAATAAATAATAATTTTATTTGAAATTTCAAAAAAAAATTATTAAATATTTTTCTCACATTTTTTTTACTTGAGTCTAATATTAATGCTTGTCTATTTAAGATGATCCAAAAATAATAAGAGACAAAATGCATCAAATTTATTTGTATTATAGATTGGAAAAATAAATAAATAATATTTAATAATATGAATTACAAAATTGAATGCTTGAGTTCAATGTAAATAATAGAATATTATATATTAAAAGTAGACTTTAAGTAACTTCCACATACCAAGAAATTTATGCACCAATCACTATCTCTATGAGGTTGAGATTTATTCTAGAATAAGTGTGTGCATATTAACCTTTGTGGTGAACCACAGATTCCACGTTACTAATCCTTATTTTAATAGAAAATTTTTATAAAAATTTTAATTTTAAAATAACTATTTTTTAATCTTCTTTTTTTCTATAACTCGTAATTATAATTATGAAGATCCTCTCCTATTAAAATAAATCTGAATTCTCTATCCCATACTACCACTAAAAAGCTTCCATGATTATCCTAGTTCTATTGGTTTGGTGAACAATTTGCTTTCAACATGGGTTCAAGTGTCCATAAACATGTTGTACACTTGGTAGGTGTGGGTAAGGTGTTATTCCGCCCATATATATATATATATATATATATATATATATATATATATATATATATATATATATATATATATATATATATATATAGATATATATATATATATCATTCTTATTATTATCAACTTAAATACATTTTAATACTGGATCTATCAAGCTATCAAGTGTTGAGAATGATCAAATCTCTAGAAGTGAACTCGTTTCTCAAGTTTTGTGCTCTAAAAGAGGTTTGCACTTATATATATGAGATCACTCTCGACATTTGATAGTTATGGGGTTAATATATATCTAGACTTGTTTTAGTGATAGGTGGTTACACAAAATTTATAGAGATCAACATTATGTATATGTACATATCTAGCATTAATATAATCACTGAAAATTTCTTCTTTTCCCTGTGTTTATTGAAGATATAGAGTGTAATACGAGGAATGTCAATGTTAACATATCTTCTTTAGTATTTATTATAGTGAAACAATTTGTAGATGATGTGCTATTTGAAGTGTATACATTGTTGAGAATATGCTTACAGTTGCAACCCTTGTAGGAGCTAAGAGAAATAATGGGCTCTTCTTATGAAAAACTTAGTTACAAGATATTTTTTCATAGATCCAATCAAATATGGCTTTCATGTACATGTAGTTTCTTAGATTATCATATATAGTGGACGAAATCCTAATTTAAAATGGCCAAGGATAATATCAAATGTTATTTTTTTCTTAATCCCCATACATTAAAATAAATAAGGAATTGCATGCTGGTTAGTAATAATGAACTTTGAATATTTCCTATGAGATATAAAATATATAATATGGTTGCTCCATCCAAAAAAAATATTGTTCCAATTATGCATTACATTATGATTCTTATGTCCAAGCATATCAAACTGATTGCAATATATAGATTTATTTTTATGAAAACCACGTATAATTTCTCACTCATTATCATACACTGAAATTAGTGCATCTAGTTAGATTGATCAATAAAGAAATTAATGAATATCGTGTTGGAAATAATACTAAGAGGGGGGGGGGGGGGTGTGAATCAGTATTATCAAATTCTTTTCAATATATCTTCCAGATTTATACTTTAATTTATTCTTCAGATATTGATCATTAGTTTGTATGTCAGTACCATATAATAATGAGCAAGAACATGAAAAACAGATAATCACACCAAAGAACACCAGATATAAGGTAGAAACCCAATGTGGGTGAAAACCACCTACTGCAATATGTCTCTATCTTCTTTGAATTAGAAACTTCTTTTACAATGATTTTGTACTGGTGCAGTCCTTTACCAGTACGCAGGCTGCAACCTGCAGAGAGCTACAACCCTCTCTTGTTTTCCAGTTTCTCCTGGAAGGGAGCTACAACCCCCTTAGCTCTTCTACTTCTTTAAGGACCAAGTTTCATTAATTTTCAGACTGGATCCAAGAAAATCAAATAATCATCAAGTACATGTGAATCAACCAATCTCCTTATACAATCAACCAATGAATCACCCAACTTCTTAGAATGCTGTAAACAGAAAGGCAATACTAGTAATCTAAACCCAGAACTCTGCAGCAATAGATAAAAGGCAACCAATAATTATTTCAAAAGGGGTCTACAACTTCACCAGTAGAAGCCTGCGAATATTCGCAGTTCCTCTGTGTCTAGACTGCGCAGATCCACACCTGATCCTTCTTCTGCTCTGCGTACCTCCGCACCTAGCCCTTCTGCTGAGCTGCGTACCTCTGCCTAGATCCACACCTGCATTGTCTGCCCGACAGCGCACCTCCACACCTATCCTTCTGTTTCTCTGCGTATCCCCGCACTGTACCTTCTGCTGCACTACGTACCTTTGCACCTGCACCTTCTGCTGCGCTGCGTACCTCCACACCTGCGCCTTCTACTACGCTGCGTGCCTCCGCACCTGCGCCTTCTGCTGCGCTGCGTACCTCCGCACCTGAGCTGTGGATTGCCTGCGAACCTCCAAATAGAGCCAAATTAATAGTCCTCCAATGTGCCACAGATTGTCAGATCCACAGATCTGATCACTCGCCCAAGAGATCACGACCTATCACCAGATCCACCTTACACTTTACAGATTTCACCTTGATTTCGATCTAGCTTTTTAAACCGATTACCCAAACTTTCAGATCTTAAGATATTCAAATTTCACAAGTGTCTAGCCAAGTGATCTCCTTTCCTTTTTATAGGCAAGCCCTTATTCAAACCATGGGAAAAAACCATCGAAAACCAATACAAGGGATCCAAACCGGGGTTCAATAATTTAGATCCTATACCACGGATCAAAACCATAGGATCATGAACGACGGGCTAAATACCAAGGGCCAAACATAAGAAATCCCACATGTGCGTGCTTCTCTGCATTGGAGTGAGTGAACTGGGGTCTGCACCTTCTGAACGGAGCACCTGCGGGTATGTCCGCACTTCTTGGTCGGCGTACCTGCGGGTCCGCAGCTTCTCTTAGGATCACCTACGGGTATCTCATTTTCTGAAATTTTAAGAGCTTGAACAAAGATTTGCCACTTGAGTGAGTTTCCATCAAGTACAACACTTGTGCCATAGTTCCAAACCAGAATCATAATGCCAACAATTTCCCCCTTTGGACTTGATGGCAACCTCAAGATCCTCAACGTCATTCTCCCCCTTTGACATCAAGGGCAAAGGGTTATGCTCCCCCTGAGAACATGCTTAAGTCTTTTCTTTGCTGATCATGCTCCCCCTGACTATAGACCAGATCTGCAAAACAAAAATTCTTCAAGAAGAACCATAATCCGTCATACACCATCAATGATCTTGAAAAATGAGATAGAGACATATTAGCAGCAAAATTCAGATCAGCATCCATGTTCCCCTTCTGTACTTTCTCCTCCAAGATCTTCTACCATAATGCCAACAATGCATTATTATAAGAATATATACTCCCCCTGAACCTGTGTCATTCGATCTTCAACCAATCCATAAACTAGCAAATGTACGCGTATACCCCATATGAAACTCGCGTACAACCAACAATCTCTTAAACAGATAAGATTCAACAACAAGATGATGCATCAACTACCCCCAGCTTTTGCCTGAGGTATTCAAAGGTCTCCCTGGGCAATGGTTTGGTGACTATATCAGCAACTTGTTCCTTAGAAGGAACATACTCCAACTTGACCTTTTGTTCAAGCACTTGTTCCCGAAGAAAATGATATTTGATAGGTATATGCTTAGTCTTTGAATGCATGACTGGGTTCTTTGAAATGCTGATAGCACTTATATTATCACATAGAATGGAGATGGGTGGTGTACAAGTGATTTGAAAATCCTGCAAGGTCTACATCATCCAAAGGAGTTTAGTACAGCAAGATGCAGCAGCCACATATTCCGCTTCAGCTGTAGATAAAGTAATCGAACTCTATTTCTTGCTGAACCAAGATACTAATTTGGAACCCATAAAGAATGCACCACCACTTGTGCTCTTCCTGTCATCCACGCTTCCGGCCCAATCTGCATCTGTATAAGCATGAAGTGTGAGATCTGTATCTCTAGGATACCATAAGCCATAGTTTTGAGTTCCTTGAAGGTACTTGAAGATTCTCTTAACTGCCTGAAGATGAGTTTCCTTGGGATTTGCTTGAAATCTTCTAACTATTCCCACTACATGCATGATGTCTGGTCGGGTACCTGTCAAATAAAGTAGACTTCCAATCATGGATCTATAGGTTGGTTGATGCATTGCTGCTGATTCATCATTTGCACTGAGGCTGCATCTTGTAACCATGGGGGTACATACTGGTTTTGCATCTTCCATGCCATATTTCTTCAAGATCTGCTTGAGATACTTGGTTTGAGACAAAAAGATACCCGTCTTCATTTTGTTGGATTTTCAAACCAAGAAAATATGTCAGTTCTCCAAGCAAAGACATTTCGAATTCTTTCTGCATCACCAAGGCAAAGTTTTGACTCATAGCTTCTTCATTGCTGCCAAAGATAATATCATCTACATACACAACAAGTATTAGCAATTTGTCATTTTCAATTTTTATGTAAAGATTGCTATATGCTGATCCTTTTGAAAAACCTTGTTGATGAAGATATTTGTCCAAATGGTAGTACCAAGCCCTTGGAGCCTCTTTAAGACCATAGAGAGCCTTTTTCAATCTGCATACAAGATTTCGATCATTCCCAAGAATGAAACCATCTGGCTGCTCAATGTATACTTCTTCTTCTAAGTCTCCATTCAGAAAGGCTGATTTCACGTCCATTTGAAATACTTTGAACTTCTGAAAGCTTGAGAGAGCAAGGAACATTCGGATGGCCTCAAGTCTTGCAACAGGAGCAAAAGTTTCTTCAAAGTCTATTCCTTCTTGTTGAGCATACCCTTTACAAACAAGTCTGGCCTTGTTTCTAATTACTTCCCCATTTTCATTCAACTTATTTTTGAAGACCCATTTTGTCCCTGTGACATTCTTATCTTTTGGTCTAGGAACCAACTCCCAAGTGTTGTTCTTTTAGATCTGCTCATGTTCTTCATCCATTGCGTTGACCCAGCATTCATCTTTTCATGCTTCTCTTACATTTTGTGGTTCAGTGGAGGAGAGTAATGCCAAATAGCTTGAGGCTTCTGCAATTGTTCTTCTTGTTTGTACGCCTGCCTCCTTTTGCCCCAAGATTTGAGATTCTGGATGATTCTTTTGAACATACCTGGATGGAGTCTTCTCTTCTATCCTTGTCTATTCCTCTGGTGCCTCTTGAGGTTCTTCTTCATCTTCAGTCTGATTTGGAGGGTAGTCTTCATCCTCTTCGATATTTTCATAATTTACTTGCCTAGGAATGTTTCCTTTTTCATCAACCACCACATCAATGCTGTCAACAATTCTTCCAAGTCTTTTATTGTAACACTTATATGCTTTGCTGTGGGGAGAATAACCAAGGAGAATGCCTTCATCTGCTCTAGGTTCAAGTTTGCCAAGTTGTTCATCATTATTCTTAATATAGCATTTTCTTCCAAAAATTTTGAAATTCTTTACCGAAGGAGTCTCACCATACCATAGCTCATGAGGAGTTTGAGTGCTGTTCACTCAGACGTTTGTTTTGTTGAGAATAACAACCGCAACAAATGTAGCTTCACCCCAGAAGGTTGCGGGAGTTCCAGACTCATCAAGCACAACACGAGCCATTTGTTGAACCGTTCTGTTCATCCTTTCCACCACTCCATTTTGCTGAGGAGTCCTAGTTGTAGATAATTCCCTTCTTATTCCATGTTCTTCACAGAAATTGAAAAATTCATTTGAGGTAAACTCCCCACCTTTGTCAGACCTAAGGCACTTAATTTTGTGATCTGATTCGCTTTTAGCCAAGGCTTTGAAGGATTTGAATTTTTTGAATGCTTCGTCTTTGTGTTTCATAAGTCCTAACCAATCCATCCTGGAGAAGTCGTCAATGAATAATATAAAGTATTCTTCTCCTCGAGGTGACCTTGTCCTAAATGGACCACATACATTTGTATGGACTAGTTCAAGAGGCCTGCTGGCTAATCCTTCCTTCTCAGGGAAGTTAGTTCTGGTTTGCTTACCAAACTGACATGATTTGCATATGGTGTTGTTTGGAATTTTGATATCTGGAAGACCACGAGTTGCCTGGTATTTGCATGCTTTCCTTATTTGTGAAAAGCTTAGATGCCCCAACCTCCGGTGCCATAACCAGTGTTCATCATCCTTGCTCAAATAGCATTGTTGTTGTCCTTCTTCAAATATGTATAGATTATTTGGAGTTCTTCTGCCTTTGATCACTGTTTTTCCTATATCAATATCACGAACACTACATCCATTTGATCGAAATATTACCTCGGTTCCTTGATCGCACATCTGACTGACACTCAGTAGATTATGCTTCAAGCCATCAACATACAAAACATTTCCAGCTTTGACCTTTTCTTTCAACTGAGCAGTGCCTCTTCCTTTTATGACTGTAGGGGTATCATTTCCAAAAGAAAATTTCTTTCCCTTTTCTAAAGCACTATATGATTCAAGTTTTTCTTTATCACCTGTCATTTGCTTCGAACATCTGCTGTCGATGTACCATTGATTTTCCTGTCCTTCTGCATAAAAAGCTATCCCACATCTTTCTGGTTGTGGTTCCTTTATTCTCCATGTTCTGGTACTTGAGGCTTGTTCCTTTGTCTGCCAAAACCTGCTCCTGCATTCAGAATCTTCATGACCAAAGTTATTACAAATAGAACATTCAATTTCATTTTCAAGGGCGGAAAGTTGTTATAGGTCCTTTTTGTGATCCCAGTCATACTTCTTTGTTTTTGAGCTTCTTTAGTCATGATTGTTTTATAGGCAACACATTGAGCTGCTTTGTGGCCAAAGTTATGGCAAGAGAAACATTGGCCATTGAAGAAACTTCTGCGATTATCAAATCTACCTGCCAAATGATTATAGTTCCTATTGTCATCCATTCTTGAGGCAAATTGAGAAGATTTTACCTGTGGCTGGTTGTAGCTTTTGTTCATCCTTAAGGTGGATTGCCCCTAATTTACCTGGTAGTCTTTGTTTATTCTTGATGTAATTCGTCCCTGTTTTACCTGGTGATCTCCATTGGGCTTTTTCTCATCCCTCCTTGCTGCATTGAGATAACTCTTTGAGGTGGATGCTTGAGATGCTTCTCCATTATACCCCAGACCTATCTTGATTAGTGGAGAACGCTGTACATTGATAATCTCATCCAGAGTTTCAGAACCTTTAACAAATTTAAGATTAAGAGCCTTTGTTTTCTCAATTTATTTCTAAGGCCAACAATTTCACATTCTAACTTCTCAAGAAATTTTTCTTTTTCATCAAGTTGGAATTGCAGAGTATCAATGATCACATTCTTTTCTTCTAAACATGTTTTGAGTCTAGAAATCTCTTCATAAAAGCCATCCACATCTATAGCATCCATGTAATCATCATCTTCAAAAGCCATTAAAAGTTTATAGTTATTACCTCGTTCATCTTCATCACTATTTGAAAGACCATCACTATCTTCATGAGTGTAGTAACTTTTCTTAGTTACATTTTGTTTCTTGTTCCATCTAACAGGTTCCTTCCCTTTGTCAGTTTTATCCTTATGAGGACATTTGGCAGCATAGTGACCGACTCTCCCACAAGTGAAACATTTGAAAGGTAACTTACCTCTGAATCTTCCAGTACCCCGTTGAAGGTTTTTGACAAAATTTGATTCTTCTTCCTCTTTTGATGCATGTCCTAACTCATAGTAGTCTCCTTTGCCTAAAGCCTTGAAGGCTGCTTCTCTCCTGTCTGATGGTCCTCCTTTCCTCATTTCATAAGCGGTTAGAATCCCGTGTAGCTGTGACATGGTAAGGTTTCATAGATTCTCCTTTTCTTCTATTACAGAAACTTTAGATTCAAACTTAGGGGACAAAGATCTTAGAACCTTTTCAACCACAACAGCCTCTTTTATTTCTTCACCCAAATTTTTCATACAATTAACAATCTCATCTACACAAAGGAAATAGTTAGCCACACTTTCATCGTTGTGAATTTTGAGATTTTCATACTGAATTCTGAGGGTTTGAAGTTTTGCTCATTTTACCTGATCATCTCCTTCATAGCTCAGAACAACCTTGTCCCATATTTCTTTTGCGGATTTATACTGCATAATCTTCACGAATTCTGATTGAGATAGACATCCTAGAAGAGTATTGACAACCTTTGCATTTGTTTCATATTTCTTCTTCTCAGCTGGATCTGTAGGAGTTGCTGATGGAAAAGTGTACCCTGTATCTATGATATCCCAAACTTCTGTACCAAGAGATTGAAGATAGGCAGTAACTCTTACCTTCCAATATACGAAGTTTGTCCCATCAAAAATCGGTGGCCTGATTGATGCTTCCCTCTCGTAGTTCCTCATGATGATGGATCTTCCTTCAAGCGATCAAGCTTCTTCAGAAGAACCTGCTCTGATACCAATTGTTGGAAATAATACTGAGAGGGGGGGGTGAATCAGTATTATCAAATTCTTTTCAATATATCTTCCAAATTTATACTTTAATTTATTCTTCAGATATTGATCATTAGTTTGTATGTCAGTACCATATAATAATGAGCAAGGACATGAAAAACAGATAATCACACCAAAGAACACCAGATATAAGGTGGAAACCCAATGTGGGTGAAAACCACCTGCTGCAATATGTCTCTATCTTCTTTCAATTAGAAACTTCTTTTACAATGATTTTGTACTGGTGTAGTCCTTTACCAGTACACAGGCTGCAACCTGCAGAGAGCTACAACCCTCTCTCGTTTTCCAATTTCTCCTGGAAGGGAGCTACAACCCCCTTAGCTCTTCTACTTCTTTAAGGACCACGTTTCATTAATTTTCAGACTGGATCCAAGAACATCAAATAATCATCAAGTACATGTGAATCAACCAATCTCCTTTAACAATCAACCATGAATCATCCAACTTCTCAGAATGCTGTAAACAGAAAGGTAGTACCAGTAATCTAAACCCAGAACTCTGCAGCAATAGATAAAAGGCAGCCAATAATTATTTCAAAAGGGGTCCGCAACTTCACCAATAGAAGCCTGCGAATATCTGCACTTCCTCTGTGTATAGACTGCGCAGATACACACCTGATCCTTCTTCTGCTCTGCGTACCTCCGCACCTAGCCCTTCTGCTGAGCTGCGTACCTCTACCCAGATCCGCACCTGCACTGTCTGCTCGACAGCGCACCTCCGCACCTGATCCTTCTGTTTCTCTGCATACCCCCACACTGTGCCTTCTGCTACGCTGCGTACCTCCGCACTTGTGCCTTTTGCTGCACTGTGTACCTCCGCACCTACGCCTTCTGCTGCGTTGCGTACCTCTGCACCTGTGCCTTCTGCTGCACTGCGTACCTCCGCACCTGAGCTGTGGATCACCTGCGGACCTCCAAATAGAGCCAAATTAACAGTCCTCCAATGTGCCACAGATTGTCAGATCCACAGATCTGATCACTGCCCAAGAGATCATGACCTATCACCAGATCCACCTTACACTTTACAGATTTCACCTTGATTTCGATCTAGCTTTTTAAACTGATTACCCAAAATTTCAGATCTTACGATATTCAAATTTCACAAGTGTCTAGCCAAGTGATCTCCTTTCCTTTTTATAGGCAAGCCCTTATTCAAACCATGGGACAAAACCATCGAAAACCAATACAAGGGATCAAAACCGGGGTTCAATAATTTAGATCCTATACCACGGATCAAAACCATAGGATCATGAACGACAAGCTAAATACCAAGGGCCAAACATAAGAAATCCCACGTGTGCACGCTTCTCTGCATTGGAGTGAGTGAACTGGGGTCCGCACCTTCTGAACTGAGCACCTGCCGGTATGTCCGCACTTCTTGGTCGGCGTACCTGCGGGTCCGCAGCTTCTCTTAGGATCACCTGCGGGTATCTCATTTTCTGAAATTTTGAGAGCCTGAACAGAGATCTGCCACTTGAGTTGCCATCAAGTACAACACCTGTGCCATAGTGCCAAACCAGAATCATAATGCCAACATATCATTCACAATATATTAACCTACATGATAAATTTGTCCCTATACAATCCATAGATGATCTTCCACTCATTCTCATACACTAAAATCAATGCATTAATTATTTAACATGTAACTTTTAGTACAGCTCCAAAATTCCTTTCTCATTTATTGAGAGTAATGCATCAAAGGAATATAGCTTCAAATATGTAAGATACATGCACCTTACTCAAAATAATATTTCCTAATTATCCTAGGAAATGAAGCATGAACTATCAATAGATAAAGGTTTCAAAGTCTATCTAACTTCACAACAAAATTGACCCTTTTCTTCTTTCTAGCTTAGTGCTTAAGAATTTTTGTATTGTACATGTCTAGTAGGATGGTTGAGTTGAGTAATGCACTCTACCTATTTGTATTCCACTTAGCCATATCAACTGAAAAAACCACTTAACTATATCAATTGCAAATTCAATTATTGGGGCATCATCACAATATTGTCCTCCATTGAACCATGCTAATAGAATCTTAGTTACTCAAGCATTATTTGTCACCTTAAATGCCTCCAAATTATTATAATTTCATTTTACTGATCATAACTGATTTACTTCTACCTTAACTTAATTTAAACTTATAATTTACTTTCCTTCATATTGCAATTGCAAGTTATTATCTTCAAAGTGTTTCACCCTATATTCACTTTACCACATTGACCACCTATGTGAACATATGTCATTATTCTTCATTGTTTCTTTCATAAAGATATGGTGTTATTCTTCAATTATTTTTTTCAAAGTTTATTACTTGCCACTATTAAAAAATCATGAAATCTAAATACTCTAATTCGGTAATTTACTTCGACGCTTTTAGTAAACATTATTTCAATTTACAAGTACTCCATTGATGTAATATCATGTAGATTTAAAAACACTTCTCAAACTTGTACAAAACATAAACACATCCATGTATTAAATACTCTATATTTTTTTCAAAGAAAACTTGCATATAATGACAATTGTGTATCTTTCGGAATTGCACTCACCATCCCCTTGTACTTAGTTCTACTAATGATTGAGTATGAAAGAACAAGACACATATGTTATCATCTAGATTGTGATGGGTATTGATATTTGTCAATAACAACATTAAATGTTTATGTTAATGGATGATTTGGTGATTATTAGATGATAATTATCCTTATTAGTCCTTGATAGTACATTTGATACTATATGAACTTATTGTTTAATACACATATTGATGTGTTTATGATTTGGATATTAATTCTAATATTTAACGAAGCATTAGTATTCTTAATGATGTCTATGAAGTATTAATGACCTTCAATGTTAATTTAATATGATATGTTCTTGTTATGATATGACTAATGGTGTGTGTGTGTGTTATACACTAAAATTCACACTAGAGCTAGAATTTTCCTTTGCATGAGTAGGGGAAATAAATAAACTATTATGAGGAGGGTTTTAGTTAATTTTACATTATTAAATGAATTTCCTACATAATGTTAGGGTTTTGGATCATCAGTAATTTTCTTTAGTCTCATCCCTGTGGAGACTAAAAAGGAGGAAAAAGGTAAGAGGAGGCTCATTCTTCATGTGTAGAGTTGGAGAAGAGTAGAGGAGGAGAGGAGAAGAAAAGAAGAGAAGATGAATGACATTTTGCTAAAGTATGGTTCAATTTACAAAAAGGAGAAGTAAAGTACAGACACAAATCCCACAGTTGAGACAATGGCACAAAACCTGAGAAGGTATAGACAACTAGAATGCATTTTCTAAGGCTTCTCTTATGAAAATTTTGAGGGAAGTACATCCCCAATAATGAAGGAGAAGTCAAGTCTATTAGCATGCATTACAAGGAAAAAATTGCAGATCTATCAAGAACAAAATTTGAGAAGGAGTTTCAAGTCTAAAAGCATGAATTTTAAGGTAGAAATTGTAGATATGTTGCCTGAATTCAGAGGAGGAAAAATTTTGTGAGTGGCACAAATTTCTAGGGTCTATAGGAGTGATGGAAGTGAGCTTATTTATGACACTATGGGTTTATTTTCTGGATCGTCACATGTTATCATCACAGGGACAATTCCATGCACATTTTTAGTGAATGGGGAAGGAATTCCGAAAAGAAACACCAAAAATTCCAAGTTATTTTTAATGTTTTAACTATTTCATGATGTCTATCTCAAACATAAATCATCTAGATTATTATTTTCAAACTAATGATCATATCCTTTTTCATGTAGGAAATAACTAGTTTATAAACACATGAATGACAAATCATTGTTGTTTTTTGGGCCCACCATATGCAGAAGGTGGAATTCCCAAAAGTACAACCCAAAGAAAGAGCTTATGGAGTATCTTGAAGGTATATTTGGAGTATATACCTTTAATAAAAGCACGGTCACCTCCGCAGTTGACAAATTATATATATATGTGTGTGTGTGTGTGTGTGTGTGTACATACATACACACACACACACATAGATATATATATATGTGTGTGTGTGTGTGTGTGTGTGTGTGTGTAAGACATGTATAGTGGTCACTTGGAAAAGTACTCTAGGAATGAGCGTCCAGCCATGATTCCTATGAGAGAATGGAAGACCCTCATTACCAACGTAGATGAGAAGTAAATGAGAAAAGAATGAAAACCACCACCTGGTACACTAAGGTAAATCACATTTTCAATTCAGTACTTTTAATTTTATTTAGTTTTAAATAAAATACAGTATATAACATACTTGAAACTTTTCATAGTCTCCCTTATAGGCCCTAGAAATCTATACCACTGATAGTCTAGAGAACAACCGAGTCCATAATGCTTGCACACCACAAAAATTCCTAGGAATGCTTCCCATCCTTCCAACTAACCACAAGATGATCTAACTTCCCCACAAGAAATAGAGAATATAAACTAAGAATCACCTTAAAAGATATCTACTCTACCCCATCAATCCTAGTCAAACTAGGAAAAAATAACCCATAATTAACCAATGAAAAAAACACTTCCAATATTATAGGTTTGTCTTGGTATTAATTACCCACATTATCATCTTTATTGATCCCCAAGACTCTAATTCTGATATGATAGTAGGTTACTCCTCAAGAGAAATTCCACTGCTTATCTCACTTTCATTTATCCACCTAACCTCACCCAGGACCTTATGCAGTTTGTGATTCTCAAGGCTAGTTCTTCTCAGGAATATCCCCTCCTCCTATGGATTGAGAGTGAAGGCCTTCCTCCCAGAGCTCCTCTCAAGCCTCGATGCATAAATGAAAAACAAAACCCCTCAATTTCCTTCCTAGTATACTCGCATGTTTGATTCATTATGGGACAATCCATTACTTGCTCCACTGGTAAAACATGCCAAGGAACACATAAACTGACGTTAATTCCATTAACAACCAACCTGAAGTGGCTTAAGAGTACACTCCCTCACGCATGTTTTCCATCTGTTGTGACAGGACTTACTAAATGTCAATCGATATTGTGGGGTGGTGAGTCCCTACCCCATTCACTAAATCACTCCGATTTTCCACCCCCATCGGGGAACTATTATTATTATTATTATTAGTAGTAGTAGTAGTAGTAGTAGCAGTATAAGCTTAAACTTATTCTAACCATTCATTTATCAAGCTATCAAGTGATATGAATTATCAAATATCTAGTGGTGTAACTCTTTCCCCAAGTTTTATTCTCTAAAGGAGGTTTTCCCTTATAGAAATTTGATCCCTTTTAGTATTTGATAGATTTGTGGTTAACATGGATCTAGAATGGTTTTAGTGATGGGTGGTTACTCAAAATTTTTAGGTGATCAACATTATGTATATTTGTATATCTAATATTACTCTAATCATTGAAAATTTCTTCACTTTCCTAAGTTGATTGAAGATATAGAGTGTATTATGAGGAATGGTCAATATTAACATATATTCTTTAGTTGTTATTATAGTAACATAATGTGTAGATGGTTTGTTATTTATTTGATTATTGGTATTTGAAGTGCATATGTTGCGACAAATATGTTGTAAGTTGCAACCTTTGTAGGAGCTAAAAGAAGTAATGGACTCTTCTTATGAAGAGACTTAGTGTCAACGGATTTTTTCATAGATCCAATCAAATATGACTTTTGTTTACTTCTATCTTCTTAGGTTATCATACATAATGGATGAACCCATAATCTATAATGTCCAAGGATAATATCAAATGTTCTTATTTTCTTAACACCCAGACATTCAAATGAATAAGACATTGCATATTGGTTAATAAGAATGAACATTGACTTTTTTCTTCTGAGCTATGAAATGTATAAAATAATAATTTCATCCAAAATAGGTTTATTCCAATTATGCATAACATCATGATCCTTATGTCCAATCTATACATTTATTTTTATACAAATCATAAGGGAATTTTCACTCATTCTTGTAAATTGAAATCAATGCGTTTAATTAGATTTTCAACTTAGAAATTAATGAATCTACTTCATAATATATTAACCTACATAGTAAATTTATTCTTATAAAATCCATAAATGACGTTCATCTCATTCTTCTATACTAAAATCAATGTATTAATGAGTTAACATGTACCTCTTAGTCCAACCCCAAAAATTCTATCTCATTTACAAAGAATAATTCATCACAAATTCATAGCTTCAATTATGTATGAAACATGCACCTTAGTAAAAATAATATTTCCCAATTCACCTCAACAACAAAGCAGGGACTATCTGTATACAAAGGTTTGAAATCCTCTTTAGCCTCACAGAGCAGGGGGGGGGGGGGGGGGTGGGGGAACTAGAGAGAGAGAGAGAGAGAGAGAGAGAGAGAGAGAGGGGAGAGAGAGGGGGAGTGAGTGAGCGAGCGAGCGAGCGAGCGAGAGAGAGAGAGAGAGAGAGAGAGAGAGAGAGAGAGAGAGAGAGAGAGAGAGAGAGAGAGAGAGAGAGAGAGAGTGAGTGAGAGGGGGAGAGAGGGAGAGAGAGAGAGAGAGAGAGAGAGAGAGAGGGAGAGGGAAAGTGGGAGGGAGAGGGAGAGGGGTTGAGAGAGAGAGAGAGAGGGAGAGAGAGAGGGAGAGGGAGAGGGGGAGAGAGGGGTGGGGAGAGGGGGGGGAGCGGGGGAGAGAGAGAGAGAGAGGGGGGAGCGGGGGAGAGAAAGGGGGGGAGAGAGAGAGAGTATTTTGTGTTTATATGTTGTTTTCAGCTGCTATGCATTGATAGAAATCCCTCCACCTTAGAAAATGCATCAATGCTAATTACTACCACATCAAAGTTGATCGTGCATTTGGTGTACTAAAACATTGCTTATTGTGACTTAAAATGATCTATCTTTACAAAATAATTCATATCCTTTCATTTCATATTATAGATGCTTTTAATTTGGCTATACTTGATCCAAAATGGATCCAGTTCTGCCTCCAGATCAAAGTCTTCAAATATAGATGAAAATGGGATCAAGTCGCAGTGCTCGTTGATATGATTCCAATGGTGTGAACGTCGCATAAATCCGAGCCTGAATGGAGAAGTTAGAGCTAGTCAAAGTTTGTGGAAAACTAGGGCAAAAAAAGTCAAAAGTCAAAGGTCAACAGTCAACCAGGTCAATGGTCAACCAAGTCAATGCCTATGTCAGCAGGGACATGTGTCAACTCGAGAATGAGCCACGGGTCCTGGATGATGTCAGTAGAGGAGGTGACATGGCAGATTCTGATTGGTTCATACAGGCCAATCCAGTGCTAACATGTGACAGCCCAGATTTTTTCCCAATTTGGCCTCATTTCAAAAATTTTGGGGATCAGGGAGGATCGAAACCCTGACCTCCAGGAGTGGCAACAACTTCGTCAGAACTAACTCACCGGTTGAGCTATCGCAGGCCTTCGTAACGGAAGCAGTGAGTTTGTATTTATGTTGTGTTGTGATTCTCACTGGAAAAAGGCCGGATGGTCAGGGTCAACCCCACGACCGCCGGACCTTTGAAGTTATGGTTATCATTATATTTTGAAACATATGCAATATCCCACATTCACAGCAAATAGCAACCATATATGGTATATTAATACCATACAAATAATGTATAACCAACGAAATAGTGGAGCCAACACATAATATATTGCATATCCAATGTATAACGTAACCAATGGTAGAATGGTTAGGTGGGGGTTTCGAACCCTCGACCTTCCCAAATTATATATATGCATTACTTTAACACACCTCTGCTAACCAACATATCAGCAGTTCGGGCTTGAAACAAAACCAAACCAATTTTTAAATAAACTGTTGCAGGTTCCGAACCCGCCATACCACCAATGCACTGATCGAGGTGGTTTTATATAGGCCATAGGTGTTTTTTCCAAACAGAGGGTGGTTTTGCAGGGATAGAGGTGGTTTTGGACCATTCTAGGGGGTCTGCAGGTCATAGTGGCTAAATATGGTCAATTTTATACTCGTTTGACTCGAAATTTTAAGTTGAATGCAGTGGTGAGGTCCATTTTCTTATTTGAGACTCTGTTTTCGAGCTCATACATGTAACAAAAATTTGAAGGCAAATAAAGAGGTCAGCACTCGAAGCAAAAGGACCAGGAGACATAGCCAGAAAGTCTGGTGAACTCCTTTATTAAATTTTGTTGTGTTGGTGTGTTTGAATGTGTTTTCAACTTATTTATGTGTTTATGTTATTTGCAATCTTTTCGATCCGTTGCACTAAGTAACATAAACAAATTCACATAAAGGATGTAATACCTTTTTCATTAACGGATCCAGTGGTATCCGAGCAGCAAGGTTTTTAAGGTTTGAGAAGTTTGTGTGAATATTTGAATGCTTACTATGTTGAGGCTCGGATGAGGTGAAGGTGAACTTGTTGAGGTGAATCCGGAGATTAGAAGGGTCTTTTCACAAAAAAGGATGGCAGAAGAAACTCCACTTGGATCAGAATCTCAATTCTTGGATAGTTTCATGACGACACGTGCAATGGTGGAAGAGATGTATCGCGAGTTTAAGAAGAACAAAGATGAAGGCACTTCATCACCTAAAGATCAAGAAGATAAGGGAAAGGGAGGAATTCTTCCTCCACCATCTCCTCCATCCTCACCATCATCATCATCATCATCCTCTTCTTCTCATAAATCTAGTCCTTCTAAGGAGAAAAATAAGAAATCCTCTTTGATCAAGTTAGATGTAAAATTTGATTTGCCAATTCATGATGGAGAACTTAATGCTGGAAAGCTTGATAATTGGATAAGACAAGTTGAAGTATATTGTGTTAGGTCCTATACCAATAGAAGTCATAATTTTTGAATAACTGTGATTAAACCTGTAATATATACATACCTTTGCTTTCTGCAAATGTTTTCCATATTCAAAAAAAAAAATGTAAAGAGGGTATGTCCTAAAAAAATAATCAAAGGACAAAAAGAACAAAAAGGTTAAAAAAGATGAAAAATATGAACCCCAAGAAAAGAAAAGACCATGAAAGTGTGCAAGTCAAAATGCCACTACTATTTACTTTTTGTGCAAAATAAATGATTGTGTGCAACTTGTAATCTTTGCCACAATCCATGATAGTCAAAATGTTTAAGCTTGGTTATTTCGTGTTTCAATTTCATGTCCATAGATAGAGAATAAAATCTGACCAAACTGTTTAATCTTGGAAGATAAGTAGATAGGTAGAGTAAATAAAAGGAGCTCAACTGTTTAATCTGAGCCCTTGGATGTAATAAGGTTAGATTTAGTTAGTTTACTATTGTAAAGAAAAGGAAAATGTTTGATAAGGGTTTGCTAGCTCAAATGCACCCTAATAAAGAGAAGTAAAAATGGTAGGATGAGTAGGTGGGTAAGTAGTAGAAAGTTTGTAGAATTTTGATGATTAGACAAAAGCATGTGTATCATCTTTTTCATCATAAAATTTCCGAATGTGAATGGGCACTCAAGCATGCGGATGGATATCAAAGTCAATTAATTAATTTCCCTCATTCATTTTACCTTTTACTTAACTAATTTCCCACAATAAAGATCAAAATACTTTAAAAACCTAAGTCAAAGAGGCTCAGAGCATTTCTCTAAGTTTGGAGGGACCGGACCCTCAACTCAATGACTTATAGGCAATAAGTACTAAACCCCCCTCATAAACATCCATTCCCCCTTTAGTTCATTCATTTTTCCTAATAATACTCTTTTCCTAAGGTTAAATCACTTTTACCTAGAAAAAGTATTTGTTCCCCCACATAACTCATTTTCATATAAAAAACCCATAAAAACACTATATCCTAAGTCTTTATGTGATTATCGGAAAGCAATAAAACATGAAAATCATATGCTTAGGGTATGGTGCCCCTTCCACTCATTTGACTAAATTATTGAATTATTTATTAAATCCCTAATAAAAACCCTTTTCCATATATATATTAACTCTCGCAATATTAATTAATCCCACCCCCATTTAATTGTATAAACTAAAGTTTCTATCCCTGGACCCACTAACTAATTGATCCTCAATTAAGTTAGTTAAAAAACCCAATTAAATCCCTCCTGATACCTTAATCCCTGCCTTAATACCTCATTAAACCAAAACTACTGCACCCCCCATTACCTTCCATGCAACTCCATCCGACCACTACATGATCTCTCCCCTCCCCATCTGACGGCCCCTGTTGATTTCGGAAGGGCCCGAAATCTGAACATTACCCGCCCGAAATGGCTTGTTTTCCGCTGGGCCCCCGAGGCGACGTGGTGCTCAATGAATGGAATCGGGCGACCTCCCCCCAATACCGCCCAACGTTCAAAAGCTGTGCGAAACAAACCACTTACCGCCAACCCGCTACATGCCAAAACAACCACTATTCACCCCGATACATGACAAATGGTGACTGTTCACCCGTACCCCCCAAATTGATTTTTTGTGCATAAATCCAAAAAAGCCCCAAATTATTGTTTTTATTGTTTTTTTCAATTGAAAACTTGCATGCAGGCACCTGTGAACATTGAAAGCCTTCAACCCACATACAATTGCACTCTGAAGATGCCATAAAGCTCCCAAATTGCCTTCCAGCCTGATTGAAGCTTTTTCAACCATTCAGAATTGCCAGTTACCCAGTTCAGACCCATTTTACTCCAAATTCTAGGTATTTAAGCCAGAATCCATTGAAAACCCTGTAAATTTCCAAACTAGTCACTAAGTTTTCTTAATTGAAATTAAAGGAAAACTTTGATAACATAAAACCCACCTGAATTGAACCACCTTTTCCCTAAAAGACTGACAATTTACCTCCCCCATTCTCAAATCCAAAAGAACTGAGAATGGCAGCCCTAGTAACCATGGATGTTAGAGCCATTTCTACTCCTCACCTAGACCTCGACCACCTTCCCCTTGCTGATAAATATTTCAAAATCAAGGACACCTTTGTCCATGAATTCCCTCAAATTATATTGCCAATACAGAGACCAATACCTAAACCATGTTGATAGAATAGATCTTTGGGAGTCTAATTTTCCCAAGTATGAGGTCCACATCTTTCCAAAAATTGTCCATTATTGCCATGCAAACTACATCCCCAGTCAAAGAGTAGTGATGTCCCCTGACCAAACCATACTTTTCACCATCACTGCTGAGTCAATCAACGAAATGCTACAACTACAACTAGGGCAAAACCTAACCCCAATTTCTATTGGAGACCTATTGGACCGATTCCCCAAGCTAACCACTATAAATCTTGCTGAAATGTTCCAAACTTTTATTATAGAAGTGAAACATATTCCAGAAGATCGTCCCCCATATGTATATACCATATTTTCCAAATTTGGCCAAGATATTGTAGTAATGATATCTAGTATCCTAGGCTATACCACTAGTGAGTATATAGATGAAATCATCTTAGCCTTCATGTCTATTTTCACTCCAGGACAACCTCCTACTATCATGTATGATTATGCCAAGTTCATAGCTGATAGGAAGCATGACCAATTTCCTAGGATGAGTAATGAGAGAGTATTCATGTATTTCTCAATTTTGTACCACCTTTTCCTATATTACCAAGCTAACAAGTTCCCATTTACTCTCCAAAAACTTGGTACTAAAGGTCATCCTAGGTTAGTGATTTTCTGGACTCTTTTGATCCATAAGTATGACTCCCCATATCCTTATACAGACTTCATAGATCTTTTTTTACATCCTATAGTGACAATGCTGATAGGTATCCCTCCTCCAAGAATCAGTTCAGATATTAGGAGGATTCTGCAGCTTTCAAAACAACACAAAGTGGGATATTGGTACTTGTACCAAAATCACACTGAAATTAGGATCTATGGCTGTGAGTTGGCGCCATATAAACTGCCCATATACCTCCCAATGCGGTTATTTGCTCTGGAGTACTACAGGCAGATAATCAATTCAAATGAGGTGCATGTTTTTAATGCCAAAAAGAAGGCTCAACTCAGAATCAAAGATCAACTAGGCGCCTTTGTGTGTAATAGTCTAGAACCTGGAAAAGAACCAGAGCAAATCCTTCAGAGACTTAAACTAAAATAAAGCTTCATGTGGAGATATGATCCCTTTGACTTCATTTGTAATAGAAGACATAAAAACAAGATGGCTCCCTACATTCACCACCGAATCCCTGAAATAGAAAAATATGCAAATCAATTGGAATGGGTGGAGAATACTTCAGTGGACAGAGATAGCACTGAAGTTGATTTTGAAAATACTCTAATTGATCTAGAGAAGCAGCTTGATGAGGGTTCTTTCCTGTAGGTGCCAGGAGGATCTCAGGTCCAAGAATAATCTTAGGCCCAAGAAGAATCACAAGCACAAGGAGAATCTCAAGCACAAAGTGAATCACATATAGAAGAAGAATCTCAGGTGCAAGAAGAGTCAGAAGAACTAGACTTATCAAAAGAGTTAACTCAAACAGGTATACCAAAGCCCATCATGAGTACTCCCCAAATCTAGCAAACTCCTCTAAATGAGGAGAAAAACCTCAAAAGAAACAGGGAAGAGGCCACAACTTCAGGTAGAGCAACCTCACAGGCATATGCAAAGACCACCCTAGTTAAAAGGCAAAGGATAAATCCTGTCTCTAAACAGGAATTCACAGAAGAAACAATTGGGGCCACTAGCACAGAAAGAGAATGAATGAGGCATGCCACTCCCTCTGGGGGCACACTAGAACCTTCCCCATCACACACTCAGATGTTGGAAAGTTTGTAGAGTGTTGAAGTGTCCTCATTCAGGATGCCAGTTGACAGAGACCAAGACATCAGAGAAAGGTACAAGGATATAAAAGCCAGGAATGAGAGGCTAAAAGCCCAAACCTATGCACAGTACTTAAAGATGGCACCCACTAATCAGACAAGGCTTATGTCAGCCTATGATGTAAAAGAAGGAAAAATGCAAATGAAATTCATGAAGCCTACTACTCAGCAACCAAGAATAATAGTAGACTTCAAAAAGATAGACTTTGAAGTACTGACAAAAGACATCCATCCTATTGACCAGATCGAGCTTCACAAGTAGACAGGGGAGATGATTTACTCCACCTTGATAGGGAAAGCCATCGCAGCCCACCAATTGCAGAATTCCTTGAATAACATATCAGCTCAGTTCCAATTGGAGAAGGCCTCTTCACAGGCCAAAGATACCAGAATTAAGTCCTTAGAGGACTTAATCATTGAGTTGGGACATGATCCCAATGATGTAAAGGCCACTGAAAAATTGATAAAGAAGAAGAATGATAACATAGCTACTTTGAAGAAGCAACTCAAGATCCCACCATTATATCACCCACAAATAGCAGAAGTCTTGGAAACACAAAAAGGACAAGAAGAGCTTATGGACTTGTTCCTAAAGCTAAATGACCAATTGAAAGAAATGTAGATAGAATTGGACACATTGATTCAGTACAAACAAAGTGACTTGGCCAGCACTTCTAGGACTGCCATTCCCACTGTTTCTACTGCGGCCCCATCAACATTGGCAACATCATTAGCACCAACAATTCCCCCTGCCATAGCACTGCCAGTCACAATTGAGTTTACAGTAGCAGGTACATCTACAGAGAAAACAACAGAGTTAGTAAATGGAGGAAATGTACATCTAGGCAACAAAGCTCAAAAGGCTAAAGGAGAAAGTGGCAAGCTTAGAAACTGACTGTAAGCTTGCCCAAATTTAGCAAAGAGAATAAACACAGAAAGCCCTAAGGATGGGTGAGAAGATCAAGGTCTTAAAAAAAGATCTAACACTGCAAAAGCCACTAGGACACACCAAAGAGATGCTTTGGGCCAATATCATTGACTTTGTCAATGATATTTGACCATCAATTCAAGTCATATTTGAGAAAAAAGAACTGTTAAAGGTAGTTACTGGAGCTATCCAAAAAGTAAAGGAAGAATTGGGTGAAATGCCGAAGGATGCCAATCGACTCATCCAATTCTTGAACAACAAGAACAAACATGAGCTAAATGAGCTTGGTATAGAGGATATGACTGAAGCCATCCTGGAAGTAAAAAAGGTTCTTTCCAAAAGGAACCTTATGGTCAACTTAGAAGAAAAATGCCATAACATGTAGGTAGCCATTGATAGATTCATGGCCAAATTTCAAATTTTGAGGGACAAAGGCCTTCCCAGTCCTATTGTCATCCATGACAAAATTATGACCCAATTGGAATACACTAACAGACTAAGGAAGTTGGCCAAGGAGCAAGCAAGTACTTCAGGTATCAAGGCCTTTCCTATAGGGAAAGTACTATATGACACTTTTGAAAACTTGTTCTTTTTAGAGCATGAGGTGAAACATTTATTTGTCACCAAGCTTAATTTTTCTAAGTATACAGAAGCAGATGAAATATACAGAAGAATGATAAAAGAAAAAATACCTGAGGATGAATGGTGGGCAAAAATGAGAGATTCACTATAAGTTACCACAGTAAATCTAAAGGCAGCCAGATGAATAAGGTAAAAGTGGTAAGTCTTTCAATCGTACTTGGAGAGGTGCAGCACCACCGAACACTTTCTTTTCACCAACACTTATGTTCATGGACTACGCCTAACCACTTGTCCTACTTAGTTTGTGTTTCTCAACCAAGTAATTATTATGTTTCCTTTATACCAATGAACACCCATACACATTCATTATCATCAGCAATTATACAAGAGAACACAATTGCACAGCATAAAGGGAGGGGAAACTCTCTGCAATATGAGTATGCCCGAATCAATATATTATATAGTTTTACAATATTTACAAAGCTTTACAAGTATACTTGGAAACACCAAGTTTCATACTTAGCCAATTTTACAACATGCCACACCTTTGTGTGTCAACCAAAGTTTCTTGCCCGAGTTGGGCGGGCGCGCCCTCACACGAGCTGCCAACCTTACTCCTCAACTGAACTTCGTTTACCATTGCACGACGGGCGGGCGACCTCACCCGAGTCACTCCGCATTTCCTCTTGCACGATGGGTGGATGACCTACCCAAGTCACCCTTCGCACTTTCGCATGGTGGGCGGAATACCTCACCCGAGTCCCCGTTCACCACCACCACATTTCGCTTTACACGCCAGGCGGGTGACTCACCTGAGTCACCACCCATGCTCTTTGTTTGAATGACGGGCGCCTTCACCCGCGTCCTCACCCTAGAACCGAGATCTGTGCATTATCTTCGTGTGGCCTTGCCCAAGGATGGGCGTATAAGAGCTGCGCCTCACCTTGCTGCGGCTTCACCTCTATCTCGCACTTCTCCTTGCTTGAGTTGTGATGTTCGAATTCGTTGGTGCCAAATGAACCAACATCGCATATAATATATATGCTTGCTTGTGCGGTTATGCCACCCCTTGGCCGACCTTTGTTTATGTTTAACCGACGCCTTCGTTTGCCTTGTTGGGTGTTCAGCCCATCAACCAACGCCCCAACTAACTATCCTTCCACCATCGGCCCATTTAAGTGAACGCCCTTGCTCGTCCACTATATGTACATGGCTCGCTCTCATACTTTCACACACATGCTAAGTGTTTTCTCTCTGCCATGTTTCGTTAGCTCATGCACTCTTTTGCTTTGGCAAACCTTCACACATCGTGTGGTGGTCGTGCCTTGGACCGCAGGTCCTTACATCCTCCCCCACTTGAAATCATTGTCATCCTTGACAATCATGCCACCTTGGTAACCATCCTGTTATCAAGATTTTCATATCTGAATAGTCTTATCCATGATATCAACTCTTCCACATACTGCAAACATCCCTGCAACATATGTAGAACTACCATCTCCATCATGTCTTGTCCCGGCAACCATCTGTCACCAAGCTATCCATACAAAGGTATTCACCCCATCGGTATGTCATACATCGGAAATCATCTCAATCCATGATCATCAACCATCTCGTTGCAATCTCCACATGCTGCTCTCCATCGTGGAAGGCTGGCCCCTCCATCTCAGCTACATGCCCACGCAACATCTCGTGTCGACCTCATCATGTGTCATCCTCGTGTGAACTGCTACCATGATACTCCAACATAATGCTAACACATCTTTGCACATTGAGCTCCCTCATGTTTGAACTAATCGGGTGATCAGTCCAACTATCATGCTCAAACCATGAGAATGCACATCCTCATGCCACCATTAGTCGTTTCTGAAAACATCCTATCACATCCTCAACTCGATCAAGAATCCATCTTTGTATAAGTATAAGCCATGCTCAGGTCCATGAAGTAGTCTCCATCTCATCTGCAACATGCTGTCCGTGATGTTTGGTGTCAATGTGCTGCATGAAGTCAGTCGCATCTTTCCCAACATCATCCATTTGCAAAACATCCATCTCCTCAAGGTGAAGATATCATCTCATCAAACTCCGACTCTCGATGTGCCACATCCAGGTCCATGAAGCAACCTCCACCATATATGTATGTGCCATCCCTCAAGTCTACCATAGAAACAAGTATACACCTGCCTCATGTATCCATGTGCTGCCCATGATCATAGATCAATCAGCTCCCATGTGTCAAAAGTGGTTGAGTCTCGGCTCAACCCATGCCCAAGTGTTGCCAGCCAGGCATCATCATTGTCATAACTCCATCACTCCAAAGTGTCTCATATCGATTCTTCACATCAAGTCACTCTTTCAAGTCACACCCATACATGTACTCGAAATTATGCATCCCATCCCGCATCAAAGTCTCTGACCTCAGCTCCTCAATGCATCAGATCCTCCAAGTCCACCATATATGAATTCCCCAAAAGTCACAACAATCTCATGTCATCATGAGCTCCATGAATCATCTCCAACCAACATCCAACAAACATACAAGTCTCGGCCCAAAGGTCTCTACAATATGCCTTAGCTCTCCATGTAGTAGGAATGCTCCATAGTCTACTCACAACTCCATCCAAGTCCATGGCCTTGTTGTACAAAAGTGCACAACCTCTCCATCAGCTCATAAGTAAAACATCTCCATGTCACATCAACAAATCCACCTGCACAACATCCCTACCTTGGCACTCCTCATTGGATGCCCATAAGTGACACCTCTACAAGTGCTCCTGCATAATGTCCCTACATAAGACTGCCATGCTCCATGTCTCCAACCTGATGTCCATGACTAATTTTCCGATTTGTCCAACTAAGTAGACCCATCACAACAATCGGTGATCCCCATCCAAGTCTGCAAATCTGGTCTAGTGAACTTGGTCACCCAACCATATCATCATCATCACGAGTCCCTTCCACCATAGCTCCCCCACTAAAGGTTCCACCAAGACTTGCTCTTGGTCTCGGCCATGAGAAGTCCACCCAAGCATCTCAAGTGTGTGCCCTCCTCCCATCTATCCATGAGTCATGTTGGGCACTTAGCCAATTCTCCATATGGCTAAAGCATGACCCAATCTTCCGCGATAATCATCATGTTCCTCCCTTGTCACGGGCCCTTGTACCTTCTATCATAAGGTCACAAACAACCCCAACAAGTTCTGAAATAGTCAACAATCCTTGCTTCTCCATACAAGGTCTCATCATAGACATCCACGGTAAGATGCTCCCTTGCAACGGCAAACTGACTTTGCTCTTCCCTGCATACGGTTCATCTACCAAATGCTCAACTGAAACACAAGTATAAATACTACTTACATCGTCATCATGAGGCTCCTCCATGTGAGTATCCTCATTCATCCATGTCTGCAAACTACACGATCATGGTCCAACTTGATCAATCTCAAGTTCATCCTCCATCGTTGTCACATCTGCAACATCCTCAATTATCACGGCTTCCTCTTCCTTGTTAGCACAATCTGCAACTTCATCCTGCTCCATTGTCCAACCAAGTTGAAGAAGTTCGTCTTCAACATTCCTTTCCAATACTTCAAGTTCCTTTCGAATCGGGGGATTCTCTTCTTTCATCCGCTTCAACCTGTATAAGATAAGCAAGAGCTTCCCTTCACATTCTTCCAAACCTACCATGCCTTGTTGTTCTGCTTGGCCTAAGCACAAAGCTTCACCTCTGCTAAGCCTGTTTCATTATTCACCTAAACTTCATCACGAGCAACCCTGCTCTAATACCAACTGTCATGCCCCCAGGCCTACAGTAGTATTTCAACCATACTTGGTGAGGTGCGGCACCACCGAACACTTTCTTTTCACCAATACTTATGTTCATGGACTACGCCTAACCACTTGTCCTACTTGGTTTGTGTTTCTCAACCAAGTAATTATTATGTTTCTTTTATACCAATGAACACCCATACACATTCATTATCATCAGCAATTATACAAGAGAACACAATTGCATAGTATAAAGGGAGGGGCAACTCCCTGCAATATGAGTCCGCCCGAATCAATATATTATACAATTTTACAATATTTACAAAGCTTTACAAGTATACTTGGAAACATCAAGTTTCATACTTAGCCAATTTTACAACATGCCACACCTTTGTGTGTCAACCAAAGTTCCTTGCCCGAGTTGCGTAGGCGGGCCTTCGCACGAGCTGCCAACCTTACTCCTCAACCGAACTTCGTTCACGCTGCACGATGGGCGGGCAACCTCACCCGAGTCACCCCGCATTTCCCCTTGCACAACGGGCGGGCAACCTAACCAAGTCACCTTTCACACTTTCGCACGGCGAGCGGGCGACCTCACCTGAGTCCCCATTCAACACCACTGCGTTTCGCTTTGCATGCCAGGCGGGCGACTCACCCGAGTCACCACCCGCGCTCTTCATCCGAACGACAGGCGAAAGCAACCAAGGGCGTAGCATACTTATGCAGATGAGTTGGGAGTCTTGTGTGTTTATATGGGCGAGTTGGGGAAGCTTGCACCAAAAGCCAACTGAGGAGCAAAAGGCAAATGGAGGACGAGTTGGTGGGCGGTCCCACGCCATGGGCGGCCAAACCACACAAAGGCGATACAATGTTTGCAAAGACGCAGCAGTTGGAGATGGATGAAGGGTCAGCCGAGGGCGCAACCTTCACACGAAGGCATCGTATATATATGCGATGGAGTTCTCCATTTGGGGCATCACATTCGGTCTTCAATCATCGAACAAGAGGTGCAAGGAAGGTGGTAAAGCTGCAGTGAAGGCACAGGGTATGCGGCTGCTTGCCGGGTAGGTTAGCATGAGTTTGCATGAAGTGGAGTTCGGTTGAAGGCGCGGGTGGTGGGTGTGTGAGGGCGCCCACCTGCTAGAAGTCTCGAACGAGTTTTCGGTTTGGATTTGGGCGGTGGGTCATGCACGGGAGCGCCTGCCTGAGTTGACAAAAGAACTCGTGTCTGTTGTATGTTGAACGGTTGGAGGGCGAGACCACCATGCGGTCGTGCACGGGTGGGTGCCTACCTAAGTTGTAATGCTGGTCGAGCCTAGCTCCTGGTCATTTAAAATTTCTCATACTTATATAATAAAAGATTGTTGTTACATATGAATGTGTTCTCCTGCTATTCTATATTGTTGATGTTATAATGTTAATGGATTCCGCACATTAATGTTATGTTATTCATGAATGAAGATGAATGTTAAGGGGTAGTTCGTAAAGTAAGATAACAATGGAACATGTTAATTACTTAGGCGGTGCCGCACCCAGCGAATTTAATGAAAAAGGAATTGGGGGTGTGACAGGTGGTATTAGAGCAGGTTCATAGGTAGTGAAGCCAGTGTATGATGACAGATGCAGAGAAAAGACATGTATGCAGGGAAAAGTTATGGAGAAATTGTGGATGAACAGTCTGGGTTTCATGGACTTGATGGTTCATGGCAAGACCATTCAAGCTCTAGTGGACACGGGGGCCACTCATAACTTCATGACGACACGGTTAGAAAAATAGGTTGGACTGATGATCTTCCCATCAAATGTGGAAGTCAAGGTAGTGAACTCCAGAGCTAAAGTGGCAGGTTTGGCACATGAAGTGCCTGTGCAGATAAAAGACTGGAAGGGTTAGTTGGACTTCACTGTGATGGAGATGAATGACTTCGATATGATATTGGGGCAAGATTTCTTGAAGGGAAACAAGGAAATTGTTGTCCCCTTCTGTGATGAAGTGGTGCTGGTTGGACAGTCACAAACTTGGAATTTTCCCACTCATAGGCAAAGAAGGGATGTCAAGGTGCAGCATGTTTCTGCACTAAGTTTGGAGAAGGCTATGAAGGAGTCATATATGGAGACATATGCGGTGATGTTCAGGGGAGTTGAAGGTGATGGAGTGGGGATGCCTGTTCCAGCCAAGATTTATGAGGTATTGGCCAAATATGCAGATTTGATGCCTGATGAGATACCAAAGAAGCTTCCACCAAGGCATGTAGTGGACCATATAATTGAGCTTGAGCCAGGAAAGCAACCCTCGGCTAAAGCACATTATTGATTGTCAGGACCTGAGTTGGAGGAATTGAAACAATAGTTAAAGGAGTTAGCTGATGCAGGTTTCATCAGACCTTCGAGGTCCCCTTATGGAGCTCCGGTATTGTTCCAGCGGAAGAAGGATTCAAATGAGCTACGAATGTGCTGTGATTACCGTGCATTGAACAAGCAGACGGTAAGGAATAGGTATCCTTTGCCATTGGCTGCTGATTGCTTTGACAAGCTTGCAAAAGCCCGAGTGTTTTCCAAGTTGGACTTGAGGCATGGGTATTATCAGGTGCGGATAGCTGAAGGAGACGATAAGAAGACCGCGATAGTAACAAGGTATGGTAGCTTTGAATTCCTTGTTATGCCATTCGGGTTGTGCAATGCTCCTGTTAAGTTTTGCACTTTGATGAATGATGTCCTACGACCATACTTGGATTCGTTCGTAGTAGTGTACTTGGAAGATATAGTGGTGTATAGTGACAACATGGAGGATCATAAGAAGCACTTGGCGATGGTGTCCGAGGCACTGAGGGAAAATCAGTTGTACTTGAAGAAGTCTAAGTGTGTGTTCGCTGAGATCGAGATTCCGTTCCTTGGGCATATAGTTGGTCAAGGGTACATACGGATGGAGCCGAGTAGCGTGAAGGCAATTGAGGACTGGGTTGAACCAAAGAATTTCCATGAGATGAGGGTGTTTTTGGGCATGACCAACTACCAACAGAAGTTTGTATAGGGGTACTCCAAGGTAAGATCATCACTGACAGACCTATTGAAGAAAGACAAGAGATGGAGTTGAACGGATAAATGTCAAGCGACATTTGATGACTTGAAGAAGAGGATGCTTACAACACCGATACTAAAGTTGCCTGACTTCGAGAGACCATTTGAGGTACACGCAGATGCTTTTGATTTTGCCATAGGAGGGGTTCTTGTGCAGGATGGGCATTCGGTGGCGTATGAGAGTTGGAAGTTGCAGGATAGAGAACGAAGGTATCTGGTCCATGAGAAGGAGATGACTACAATCATTCACTATCTTCAGGTGTGGAGGCATTACCTGATTGGGAAGCCGTTTGTTGTCAAGACGGACAATGTTGCAGCAAGGTATTTTTGCATCACAACCGAAGCTTTCTGCGAAGCAAGCTCGTTGGCAGGACTTCTTAGCAGAATTCGACATGACTATCGAGTATAGACTGGGAAGGCACAATGTGGTAGCAGATGCCCTTAGCAGGAAGGGACAACTTGCAGCATTGGAAGGAAAAGACCCGGCAGAAAGGAGTAGGAGTCAAATTCAGATGTTGGAAGAGATGTAGAATAAGCTCAAGGAAAGTGTTGAGACTGATACTCAGGCGCAGAATATAGTGAAGCAGATAAATGAGGGAAAGACACGAAAGTTCTTTTTACGAGATAGATTCTTGTTCTTTGGAAACCTAATCTATGTTCCAAAGTCATATGGACTCAGGAGACACCTTTTGAATGAGTATCATGACTCACCGTGGGCTGGCCACTCAGGGTAGCGTCGTTCTTTGGCATTGTTGGAGAGAGTATTCTTTTGGGAGAAGATGTGGGAGGATATAGAGGAATATGTACATATGTGCATCATTTGTCAGCAGGACAAATCGGATACTTAGAGGCAAGGAGGTCTGTTGTAGCCTCTACCGATTCTTGAGAGACCATGGATGAGTGTCTCGATGGACTTCATCACTCAATTGCCACAGGTTCAGGGGTATAATGGGATTATTGTCGTGTTTGACCATTTTTCCAAGTATGTTGTCTTTGTTCCAACAAAGATGCCTTGTGGAGCCAAGAAATCTCCGGAGTTGTTCTTTAAGAACATAGTGAAGTATTGGGGGATGCCATTAAACATCGTGTTGGACCGAGATCCGCGATTTATAGGCATATTTTGGACCACATTGTTCAAGTTAGTCGGGACAGAGTTGTTGATGAATTCGAGTTACCATACACAGACAGATGGATAGATCGAGAGGATCAATGTATTGCTGGAGGATTACTTGAGACATTATGTGACGGCTGATCGAAAGAATTGGCTTGAACTCTTGGATGTTGCTCAGTTCAGCTACAACATTCAAAAGAGTTCTGCGACGGGGTACAGTCCATTTGAGTTGGTGAATGGATAGATGCCAGTTACACCACATACCGTAGTGACAAGAGGTTTTTTGAGAAGTCCTCATGCGAAGAAGTTCATGAAGGCTTGGGATGAGACCTTGGAGCTGGCATGGTTGCGCTTGCATGAAGCTACAAGGAGAAAGAAGAAATGGGCAGATAGAGGGAGACGGGATGCACACTTCAGTGTGGGAGATATGGTGTTTCTCAGGATTACCGAGGAGTAGTTTCATCCACCTAAGGGGACTACAAGTAAACAGACACGGAAGTATGAGGGACCATTTTGAGTAAAGAAGAGAGTGGGGGAAGTTGCTTATGAGATGGAGCTTCCACAACATATGCACATGAAGCATCCGGTTGTTCACATGAGTCAGTTGAAGAGATGCAGACTTGATGCTAATCATCCAGAGAGAGCTGACCCACCGAGAGGACCAGCCGAGATTGTGGACAAGCCAGACTTGGAGTTGGAGAAGATTTTGAGCTTCAAAACTATAGGAATTAGTTGCCACATGAAATGGGAATTTCTTGTGATATGGAAGAATGCACCGAAGGAGGAAAGTTGGGAAACGGAGGACTCACTTTGGAGATGGAAGAAGAAGATTGAGAAGTATGACAGGAAGCTACTGACGAGGTCAGAATTGTCGAGGGTGACAATGATTTCAAGTGGGGGAGGATGTAACGCCCTGCGGTTGGCGAGTCAACCAGGTGCGCCCTCTCACCGTGCGAAGTAGCAAAGTCATGTGAAGAACATAAGGCAACCAAGGGCGTGGCATTCTTATGTGGATGAGTTGGGAGTCTTGTGTGTTTATATGGGTGAGTTTGGGAAGCTCACACCACAAGCTGATCGAGGAGCGAAAGGAAACCAGAGGATGAGTTGGTGGGTGGTCCCGTGCCATGGGCGGGCTGACCACACAAAGGCGATACAATGTTTGCGAAGATGCAGTGGTTGGATATGGATGAAGGGTCGGCCGAGGGCGCGACCTCCACACGAAGGCATCGTATATATATGCGATGGAGTTTTCCATTTGGGGCATCGCATTCGGTCTTCAATCATCGAACAAGAGGTGCGAGGAAGGTGGTAAAGCCGTACCAAAGGCGTAGGCTATGCGCCCACTCGCCGGGCGGGTTAACACGAGTTTACATGAAGTGGAGTTTAGTTGAAGGCGCGGGTGGTGGGCGTGTGAGGGCGCTCGCCCGCTAGAAGTCTCGAACGAGTTTTTGGTTGGGAGTTGGGCAGTGGGTCATGCATGAGCATGCTCGCCCAACTTGACAAAAGAACTCGTGTGTGTTGTATGTTGAATGGTTGGAGGGCGAGACCACCGTGTGGTCGTGCATGGGTGGGCGCCCGACTTGGTTGTAATGTTGGTTGAGCCTAGCTCCCAGTCATTGTAAAATTTCTCATACTTATATAATAAAATATTGCTGTTACATATGAATGTGTTCTCCTGCTATTCTATATTGTTGATGTTATAATGTTAATGGATTCCGCACCTTAATGTTATGTTATTCATGAATTAAGATGAATGTTAAGGCGTAGTTCGTAAAGTAAGATAACAATGGAACATGTTAATTACTTAGGCGGTGCCGCACCCGGCCAATTTAACGAAGAAAGAATTGGGGGCGTGACAGGTGGTATTAGAGCAGGTTCACAGGTAGTGAAGCTGGTGTATGATGACGGATGCCAAGAACAGACATGTATGCAGGGAAAAGTTATGGAGAAATAAAGGATGAACAGTCTGGGTTTCGGGGACTTGATGGTTCATGGCAAGACCATTCAAGCTCTGGCGGACACGGGGGCCACTCATAACTTCATGACGACACGGTTAGCAAAAGAGGTTGGACTGATGATCTTCCCGTTGAATGTGGAAGTCAAGGCAGTGAACTCTAGAGCTAAAGTGGCAGGTTTGGCACACGAAGTGCCTATGCAGATAAAAGACTAGAAGGGTCAGTTGGACTTCACTGTGATGGAGATGAATGACTTTGATATGATATTGGGGAAAGATTTCTTGAAGGGAAACAAGGCAATTGTTGTCCCCTTCTGTGATGAGGTGGTGTTGGTTGGACAGTCACAAACTTGGACTTTGCCCACTCATAGGCAAAGAAGGGAAGTCAAGGTGCAGCATGTTTCTGCATTAAGTTTGGAGAAGGCCATGAAGACTAAGTTTGGAGAAGGCTATGAAGGAGTCAGATATGGAGACATATGCGATGATGTTCAAGGGAGTCGAAGGTGATGGAGTGGGGACGCTTGTTCCAGCTAAGATTTCTGAGGTATTGGCCAAATATGTAGATTTGATGCCTGATGAGCTACCAAAGAAGCTTCCACCAAGGCATGCAGTGGACCATAGCATTGAGCTTGAGCCAGGAAAGCAACCCCCGGCTAAAGCACCTTATCGATTGTCAGGACCTAAGTTGGAGGAACTGAAATTCTAGTTAAAGGAGTTAGCTGATGCAGGTTTCATCAGACCTTCAAGGTCCCCCTATGGAGCTTCGGTATTGTTCCAGCGGAAGAAGGATTCGAATGAGCTATGGATGTGCTGTGATTACCGTGCATTGAACAAGCAGATGGTAAGGAACATGTATCCTTTGCCATTGGTTGTTGATTGCTTGGATAATCTTGCGAAAGCTCGAGTGTTTTCCAAGCTGGACTTGAGGCATGGGTATTATCAGGTGCGGATAGCTGAAGGAGATGAAAAGAACACCGCGATAGTAACAAGGTATGGTAGCTTTGAATTCCTTGTTATGCCATTCGGGTTGTGCAATGGTCCTGCTACGTTTTGCACTTTGATGAATGATGTCCTACGACCATACTTGGATTCGTTCGTAGTAGTGCACTTGGATGATATAGTGGTGTACAGTGACAACATGGAGGATCATAAGAAGCACTTGGCGATGGTGTTCGAGGCACTGAGGGAAAATCAGTGTACTTGAAGAAGTCTAAGTGTGTGTTCACTTAGACCGAGATTCCATTCCTTGGGCATATAGTTGGTCAAGGGTACATATGGATGGAGCCGAGCAGAGTGAAGGCGATCGATGACTGGGTTGAACTGAAGAATGTCCATGAGATGAGGGTGTTTTTGGGCATGACCAACTACAACGGGAGTTTGTAGAGGAGTACTCCAAGGTAATATCATCACTGACAGACCTATTGAAGAAAGATAAGAGATGGAGTTGGATGGATAAACGTCAAGCGACATTTGATGACTTGAAGAAGAGGATGCTTACAGCATCGATACTGAAGTTGCCTGACTTCGAGAGACCGTTTGAGGTACAGAAAGATGCTTCGGATTTTGCCATTAGAGGGGTTCTTATGTAGGATGGGCATCCAGTGGCATATGAGATTCGGAAGTTGCAGGATAGAGAATGAAGGTATCTGGTCCATGAGAAGGAGATGACTGCAATCATTCACTGTCTTCATGTGTGGAGGCATTACTTGATTGGGAAGCTGTTTGTTGTCAATACGGACAATGTTGTAGCAAGTTATTTTGCATCAAAACTAAAGCTTTTTGTGAAGCAAGCTCGTTGGCAGGACTTCTTGGCAGAATTCGACATGACTATCGAGTATAGACTAGGAAGGCACAATGCGGTAGAAGATGCCCTTAGCAAGAAGGGACAACTTGCAGCATTGGAAGGAGAAGACTGGGCAGAAAGGAGTAGGAGTCGAATTCAGATGTTGGAAGAGATGCAGAATAAGCTCACGGAAAGTGTTGAGACCAATACTCAGGCGCAAAATATAGTGAAGTAGATAAAGGAGGGAAAGACATGAAAGTTCTTTTTACGAGATGGATTCTTGTTCTTTGGAGACCGAATCTATGTTCCAAAGTCATCTGGACTCAGGAGACACCTTTTGAAGGAGTGCATGACTCACTGTGGGCTGGCCACCCAGGGTAGCGTCGTTCTTGGGCATTGTTGGAGAGAGGATTCTTTTGGGAGAAGATGCGGGAGGATGTAGAGGAATATGTACATACGTGCATAATTTGTCAGCAGGAAAAATCAGATACTTAGAGGCAAGGAGGTTTGTTGCAGCCTTTACCAATTCTTGAGAGGCCATGGATGAGTGTCTCGATGGACTTCATCACTTAGTTGCCATAGGTTCAGGGGTATAATGGGATTATGGCTGTGTTTGATCGTTTTTCCAAGTATGTTGTCTTTGTTCCAACAAAGATGCCTTGTGGAGCCGAGCAGACTGCGGAGTTGTTCTTTAAGAACATAGTGAAGTATTGGGGATGCCATTAAACATCGTGTTGGACCGAGATCCACGATTTATAGGCAGATTTTGGACCACATTCTTCAAGTTAGTCAAGACAGAGTTGTTGATGAATTTGAGTTACCATCCACAGCCAGATGGATAGACCGAGAGGATCAACGCATTGCTGGAGGATTACTTGAGACATTATGTGACAGCTGATCATAAGAATTGGCCTGAACTCTTGGATGTTGCTCAATTCAGCTACAACATTCAAAAGAGTTCTGAGACGGGGTACAGTCCATTTGAGTTGGTGAATGGACAGATATCGGTTACACCGCATACCACAGTGACAAGAGGTTTTTTGAGAAGTCCTCATGCGAAGAAGTTCATGAAGGCTTGGGATGAGACCTTGGAGCTGGCATGGTTGCGCTTGCACAAAGCTGCAAGGAGAATGAAGAAATGGGTAGATAGAGGGAGATAGGATGCACACTTCAGTGTGGGAGATATGGTGTTTCTCAGGATTACCGAGGAGCAGTTTCAGCCACTTAAGGGGATTGCAAGTAAACTAACATGGAAGTATGAGGGACCATTTCGAGTAAAGAAGAGAGTGGGGGAAGTTGCTTATGAGCTGGAGCTTCCGCACTATATGCACATGAAGCATCTGGTTTTTCACATGAGTTAGTTGAAGAGATGTAGACTTGATGCTAATCATCCAGAGAGAGTTGAACCACCGAGAGGACCAGTCGAGATTGTGGACAAGCCAGACTTGGAGTTGGAGAAGATTTTCAGCTCCAGAAATAAAGGAATTGGTTGCCACATGAAACGGGAATTTCTTGTCAGATGGAAGAATGCACCAGAGGAGGAAATCTGGGAAATGGAGGACTCACTTTGGAGATGGAAGAAGAAGATTGAGAAGTATGACAGGAAGCTACTGAGGAGGTCGGGATTATCGAGGGCGACAACGATTTCGAGTGGGGGAGGATGTAATGCCCTGCGGTTGGCGAGTCAATCGGGTGCGCCCTCTCACCGTGTGAAGTAGCGAAGTCATGCGAAGAACATAAGGCAACCAAGGGCATGGCATACTTATGCGGATGAGTTAGGAGTCTTGTGTGTTTATATGGGCGAGTTGGGGAAGCTCACACCACAAGCCAACCGAGGAGCGAAATGAAAACAGACAACAAGTTGGTGGGCGGTCTCACGCCATGGGAGAGCTGACGACACAAAGGTGATACAATGTTTGTGAAGATGCAGTGGTTGGAGATGGATGAAGGGTCGGCTGAGGGCGCGACCTCCACACGAAGGCATCATATATATGCGATGGAGTTTGCCATTTGGGGCATCACATTCGGTCTTCAATCATCGAACAAGAGGTGCAAGGAAGGTGATAAAGCTGTAGCGAAGGCGCAGGCTATGCGCCCATTCGCTGGGCGGGTTAACATGAGTTTGCAAGAAGTGGAGTTCGATTGAAGGCGTGGGTGGTGGGCATGTGAGGGTGCCCACTCGCTAGAAGTCTCGAATGAGTTTTCGGTTGGGAGTTGGGTGGTGGGTCGTGCATGGGCGTGCTTGCCCCACTCGACAAAAGAACTCATGTGCGTTGTATGTTGAATGGTTGGAGGGTGAGACCATCGTGCGGTCGTGCACGGGTGGGCGCCCGACTTGGTTGTAACGCCGGTTGACCCTAGCTCTCGGTCATTGTAAAACTTCTCATACTTATATAATAAAAGATTGATGTTACATATGAATGTGTTCTCCTACTGTTATATATTGTTGATGTTATAATGTTAATGGATTCCGCACATTAATGCTATGTTATTCATGAATGAAGATGAATGTTAAGGTGTAGTTTGTAAAGTAAGATAACAATGGAACATGTTAATTACTTAGGTGGTGCCGCGCCCGACCAATTTAACGAAAAAAGAATTGGAGATGTGACAGGTGGTATCAGAGCAGGTTCACAGGTAGTGAAGCTGGTGTATGATGACAGATGCAAAGAACAGACATGTACTCAGGGAAAAGTTATGGAGAAATCGTGGATGAACAGTCTGGGTTTCATGGACTTGATGGTTCATGGCAAGACCATTCAAGCTCTGGTGGACACGGGGGCCACTCATAACTTCATGACGACACGGTTAGCAAAAGAGGTTGGACTAATGATCTTCCCATCGAATGTGGAAGTCAAGGCAGTGAACTCTAGAGCTAAAGTGGTGGGTTTGGCACACGAAGTCCCTATGCAGATAAAAGACTGGAAGGGTTAGTTGGACTTCACTGTGATGGAGATGAAGGACTTCGATATGATATTGGGGTAAGATTTCTTGAAGGGCAAGAAGGCAATTGTTGTCCCCTTCTGTGATGAGGTGGTGCTGGTTGGACAACCACAAACTTGGACTTTGCCCACTCATAGGCAAAGAAGGGAAGTCAAGGTGCAGCATGTTTCTGCACTAAGTTTGGAGAAGGCTATGAAGGAGTCAGATATGGAGACATATGTGATGATGTTCAAGGGAGTCAGAGGTGATGGAGTGGGGATGCCTATTCCAGCCGAAATTTCTGAGGTATTGGCCAAATATGCAGATTTGATGCCGAATGAGCTACCAAAGAAGCTTCCACCAAGGTGTGCAGTGGACCATAGCATTGAACTTGAGCCAGGAAAGTAACCCCCGGTTAAAGCACCTTATCGATTGTCAGGACTTGAGTTGGAGGAATTGAAACGGCGGTTAAAGGAGTTAGCTTATGTAGGTTTCATCAGACCTTCGAAGTCCCCCTATAGAGCTCTGGTATTGTTCCAGCGGAAGAAGGATTTGAATGAGCTATGGATGTGCTGTGATTACCGTGCATTGAACAAGCAGATGGTAAGGAACAGGTATCCCTTGCCATTGGCTGCTGATTGCTTTGACAAACTTGTGAAAGCCTGAGTGTTTTCCAAGCTAGACTTGAGGCATGGGTATTATCAGGTGTGGATAGCTGAAGGAGATGAGAAGAAGACCGTGATAGTAACAAGGTATGGTAGCTTTGAATTCCTTGTTATGCCATTTGGGTTGTGCAATGCTCGTGCTACGTTTTTCACTTTGATGAATGATGTCCTACAACTATACTTAGATTCGTTCGTAGTAGTGTACTTGGACAATATAGTGGTGTACAGTGACAACATGGAGGATCATAAGAAGCACTTGGCGATGGTGTTCGAGGCACTGAGGGCAAATCAGTTGTACTTGAAGAAGTCTAAGTGTGTGTTCACTCAGACTGAGATTCCGTTCCTTGGGCATATAGTTGGTCAAGGGTACATATGGATGGAGCCAAGCAGAGTGAAGGCGATCGAGCACTGGGTTGAACTGAAGAATGTCCATGAGATGAGGGTGTTTTTGGGCATGACCAACTACCAACGGAAGTTTGAAGAGGGGCACTCCAAGGAAACATCATCACTGGCAGACCTATTGAAGAAAGACAAGAGATGGAGTTGGATCGATAAATGTCAGGCGGAAATTGATGACTTGAAGAAGAGGATGGTTACAACACCAATATTGAAGTTTCCTGACTTCGAGAGACCATTTGAGGTACACACAGATGCTTCAGATTTTTCCATAGGAGGGGTTCTTATGCAGGATGGGCATCCAGTGGCGTATGAGAGTTGGAAGTTGCAGGATAGAGAACAAAGGTATCCCGTCCATGAGAAGGAGTTGACTGAAATCATTCACTATCTTCATGTGTGGAGGCATTACCTGATTGGGAAGCCGTTTGTTGTCAAGACGGACAACGTTGCAGCAAGATATTTTGCATCACAACCAAAGCTTTCTGCGAAGCAAGCTCGTTGGCAGGACTTCTTTGCAGAATTTTACATGACTATCGAGTATAGACCAGGAAGGCACAATGTAGTAGCAGATGCCCTTAGCAGGAAGGGACAACTTGCAATATTAGAAGGAGAAGACCAGGTAGAAAAGAGTAGGAGGCGAATTTAGATGTCAGAAGAGATGCAAAATAAGCTCAAGGAAATTGTTGAGACCGATACTCAAGCGAAGATTATAGTGAAGCAGATAAAGGAGGGAAAGACACGAAAGTTCTTTCTACGAGATGGATTCTTGTTCTTTGGAAATTGACTCTATGTTCCAAAGTCATATGGACTCAGGAGACACCTTTTGAAGGAGTTCCACAACTCACCGTGGGCTGGCCACCCAGGGCAACGTCGTTCTTTGGCATTGTTGGAGAGAGGATTCTTTTGGAAGAAGATACGGGAGGATGTAGAGGAATATGTACATACGTGCATCATTTGTCAGCGAGACAAATTGGATACTTAGAGGCAAGGAGGTCTGTTGTAGCCTTTACCGATTCCTGAGAGACCATGGATGAATGTCTCGATGGACTTCATCACTCAGTTGCCACAGGTTCAGGGGTATAATGGGATTATGGTCGTGGTTGATCATTTTTCCAAGTATGTTGTCTTTGTTCCAACAAAGATGCCTTGCGGAGACAAGTGGACCGCAGAGTTGTTCTTTAAGAACATAGTGAAGTATTGGGGGATTCCATTAAGCATCATGTTGGACTAAGATCCACGATTTACAGGTAGATTTTGGACCACATTGTTCAAGTTAGTCGGGACAGAGTTGTTGATGAGTTCGAGTTACCATCCATAGACAGATGGACAGACTGAGAGGATCAACGCATTGCTGGAGGATTACTTGAGACATTATGTGATGGCTGATCAGAAGAATTGGCCTGAACTCTTGGATGTTGCTTAGTTCAGCTACAACATTGAAAAGAGTTCTGCGACGGGGTACAGTCCATTTGTGTTGGTGAATGGATAGATGCTGGTTACACTACATACCGTAGTGACAGGAGGTTTTTTGAGAAGTCCTCATGCGAAGAAGTTCATGAAGGCTTGGGATGAGACCTTGGAGCTGGCATGGTTGCGCTTGCACGAAGCTGCAAGGAGAATGAAGAAATGGGCAGATAGAGGGAGACGGGATGCACACTTCAGTGTGGGAGATATGGTGTTCCTCAGGATTACTGGGGAGCAGTTTCAGCCACCTAAGGGGACTGTGAGTAAACTAACACGAAAGTATGAGGGACCATTTCGAGTAAAGAAGAGAGTGGGGGAAGTTGATTATGAGCTGGAGCTTGCGCACCATATGCACATGAAGCATCCATTTTTTCACATGAGTTAGTTGAAGAGATGCAGACTTGATGCTAATCATCCAGAGAGAACTAAACTGCTGAGAGGACTAGCCAGGATTATGGACAAGCCAGACATGGAGTTGGAGAAGATTTTGAGCTTCAGAACTACAGGAATTGGTTGCCACATGAAATGGGAATTTCTCGTCAGATGGAAGAATGCACTTGAGGAGGAAAGCTGGGAAACGGAGGAATCACTTTGGAGATGGAAGAAGAAGATTGAGAAGTATGACAGGAAGCTACTGAGGAGATCAGGATTGTTGAGGGCGACAACGATTTTGAGTGGGGGAGGATGTAACGCCCTATTGTTGGTGAGTCAACCGGGTGCGCCCTCTCACCGTGCAAAGTAGCGAAGTCATGCGAAGAACATAAGGCAACCAAGGGCGTGGCATACTTATGCAAATGAGTTGGGAGTCTTGTGTGTTTATGTGGGCGAGTTGTGGAAGATCGCACCAAAAGCTGACTGAGGAGCGAAAGGAAAATGGAGGATGAGTTGGTGGGCAGTCCCGCACCATTGGTGGGCTGCCCACACAAAGGCGATACAATGTTTGCAAAGACGCAGTGGTTGGAGACGGATGAACGGTCGGTCGAGGGCACGACCTCCACATGAAGGCATTGTATATATATGTGATGGAGTTAGCCATTTGGGGCATCGCATTCGGTCTTCAATCATTGAACAAGAGGTGCGAGGAAGGTGGTAAAGCTGCAGCGAAGGCGCAGGCTATGCGCCCGCTCGCCGGGTAGGTTAACATGAGTTTGCACAAAGTGGAGTTTGGTTGAAGGCACAGGTGGTGGGCATGTGAGGGTGCCCGCCCGCTAGAAGTCTCGAATGAGTTTTCGGTTGGGAGTTGGGCGGTGGGTCGTGCATGGGCGCACCCTCCTGACTTGACAAAATAACTCGTGTGCGTTGTATGTTGAACGGTTGGAGGGCGAGACCACCGTGTAGTCATGCACGGGTGGGCGCTCGACTCGGTTGTAACGCTAGTCGAGCCTAGCTCCTTGTCATTGTAAAATTTCTCATACTTATATAATAAAAGATTGTTGTTACATATGAATGTGTTCTCCTGCTGTTCTATATTGTTGATGTTATAATTTTAATGGATTCTGCACATTAATATTATGTTATTCATAAATGAAGATGAATTTAAGGCGTAGTTCGTAAATAAGATAATGATGGAACATATTAATTACTTAGGCGGTGCCACACCCGGCCAATTTAACGAAAAAAGAGTTAGGGGTTTGACAGGTGGTATTGAAGCTGATTCAGGGTCGAAGAAGCTTGACAGTTGATGACAGTGGAAGCAGGTACTTGCAGGTGAAGGAAGCTGGTTTCACATACAAGTGGAACAAAGGCTGGTTTATGATTGCAGGAAACTTGGTAAACTGAATCAAGGAGCTGATTCTACAAAGACCGAAGACTTGAAAGGGAGTTCAATTTTTGTAGGTGACAGGTGAAATATTAGAGTGATTCAGGTGAATGATGAAATAGGTTTAGCAGAGGTGAAGCTTTGTGCTTGGGCCAAACTGAATGACAAGGCATGGTAGGTTTGGAAGAATGTGAAGGGAAGCTCTTGCTTACCTTATACAAGTTGAAGTGGATGAAAGAAGAGAATCCTCGTATTCGAAAGGAACTTGAAGTCTTCGAAATGAATGTTGAAGACGAACTTCTTCAACTTGGTTGGACAATGGAGTAGGATGAAGTTGCAGATTGTTCTAACAAGGAAGAAGAAGCCGTGATAATTTAGGATGTTGCAGATGTGACAACAATGGAGGATGAACTTGAGATTGATCAAGTTGGACCAGGATCGTGCAGTTTGCAGACATGGATGAATGAGGATACTTACATGGAGGACCCTCATGATGATGATGTAAGTACTATTGATACTTGTGTTTTAGTTGAGCATTTGGTAGATGAACCGTATGGTAGATGAACTGTATGCAAGGACGAGAAAAGTCAGTTTGCCGATGCAGGGGAGCATCTTGCCATGGATGTCTATGATGAGACCTTGTATGGAGAAGCAAGGATTGTTGACTGTTGCAGGACTTGTTGGGGTTGTTTGTGACCTTATGATAGAAGGTACAAGGGCCCGTGACAAGGGAGGAACATGATGATCGTTGCGGAAGATTGCATCATGCTTTAGCCATATGGAGAATTAGCTAAGTGCCCGTCATGACTCATGGATAGATGGTAGGAGGGCACACACTTGAGATGCTTGGGTGGACTTCTCATGGCCGAGACCAAGAGAAAGTCTTGGTGGAACCTTTAGTGGGGGAGCTATGATGGAGAGACTCATGTGATTATGATATGGTTGGGTGACTGAGTTCACTAGACCAAAGATTGCAGACTTGGATGGGGACGATCAATTGTTGTGATGGGTCTACTTAGTTGGACACAAGGGCAAATTAGTCATGGACATCAGGTTGGAGACATGGAGCATGGCAGTCTCATGCAAGAGCACTTGTAGAGGTGTCATTTATGGGCATCCAATGAGGAGTGTCAAGGTAGGGATGTTGTGCAGGTGGATTTGCTGATGTGACATGGAGATGTTTTACTTATGAGCCGATGGAGAGGTTGTGAACTTTTGTAGAACAAGGCCATGGACTTGGATGGAGTTGTGAGCAAACTATGGAGCATTCCTACTACATGGAGAGTTGAGGCATCTTGCAGAGACCTTTGGGCTGAGACTTGTATGATTGCTGGATGTTGGTTGGAGATGACTCATGGAGCTCATGATGACATGAGATTGTTGTGACTTTTGGGGACTTCATATATGGTGGACATGGAGGATATGATGTATTGAGGAGTTGAGGTCAGAGAATTTGATACAGGATGGGATGCATACTTTCGAGTACATGTATGGGTGTGACTTGAAAGAGTGACTTGATGTGAAGGATCGATATGAGACACTTTGGAGTGATGGAGTTACGACAATGATGATGCCTTGGTGGCAACACTTTGGCATGGGTTGAGCCGAGACTCAACCACTTTTGACACATGGGAGCTGATTGATCTATGATCATGGGCAGCACATCGATAGATGAGGTAGGTGTATACTGGTTTCTATGGCAGACTTGAGGGATGGCACATACAAATATGATGGAGGTTGCTTCATGGACCTAGATGTGGCACATAGAGAGTTGGAGTTTGATGAGATGATCTCTTCACCTTGAGGAGATGGATGTTTTGTAGATGGATGATGTTGGGATAGATGCAGCTGACTTCATGCCGCACATTGACACCAAACATCATGGACACCATGTTGTAGATGAGATGGAGACTACTTCATGGACCTGAGCGTGGCTTACACTTATATGGAGATGGATTCTTGATCGAGTTAAGGATGTGACGAGATGCTCTGAGAAATGATTGATGGTGGCATGAGGATGTGCATTCTCATGGTTTGAGCATGATAGTTGGACTGATAACCCGACTAGTTCAGACATGAGGGAGCTCAATGTGCAGAGATGTGTTAGCATTGTGTTGGAGTATCATGGCAGCAGTTCACATGAGGATGACACATGATGAGGTCGACATGATATGTTGCATGAAGCATGTAGCTGAGATGGAGGGGCTAGCCTTCCACGATGGAAAGCAACATGTGGAGATTGTGATAGGGTGGTTGATGATCATGGAATGAGATGATTTCCGATATATGACATACCGATGGGGTGTATGCCTTGGTATGGATAATTTGGTGACAGATGGTTGCTGGGACAAGGCATGATGGAAATGGTAGTTCTACATATGTTGCAGGGATGTTTGCAGTATGTGGAAGAGTTGATATCATGGATAAGATTGTTCAGATATGAAAATATTGATAACAGGATGGTTTCCAAGGTGGCATGATTGTCGAGGATGACAATGATTTCAAGTGGGGGAGGATGTAAGGACCTGCGGTCCAAGGCATGACCACCACACGATGTGCAAAGGTTTGACGAAGCAAAAGAGTGCATGAGCTAACGAAACATGGCAGAGCGAAAACACTTAGAATGCATGTGAAAGTGTGAGAGCGAGCCATGTACATATAGTGGACAAGCGAGGGCATTCACTTAAATGGGCTGATGGTGGAAGGATTGTTAGTTGGGGCATTGGTTGATGGACTGACCAACCAACAAGGCAAATGAAGGCATTGGTTAAACATAAAGGAAGGTCAGCCAAGGGGTGGCACGATCGCACAAGCAAGCATATATATTATATGTGATGTTGGTTCATTTGGCACCAACGAATTTGAACATCACAACTCGAGCAAGGAGAAGTGCGAGATAGAGGTGAAGCCGCAGCAAGGTGAGGCAAAGCTCTCATGCGCCCATCCTTGGGATAGGCCGCATGAAGATAACACACAGGTCTTGGTTCCTGGGTGAGGGTGTGGGTTAAGGCGCCCGTCGTTCGGATGAAGAGCACAGGTGGTGACTCAGGTGAGTCGCCCGCTCGGTGTGCAAAGTGAAACACGGTGGTGGTGAATGGGGACTCGGGTGTGGTCGGCTGCCCACTGTGCAAATGTGCGAAGGGTGACTTGGGTAGGTCGCCTGCCCATCGTACAAGAGGAAACGTGGGGCGACTCAGGTGAGGTCACCTGCCCCGATGTGTAGCGGTAAACGAAGTTTGGTTGAGGAGTAAGGTTGGTAGCTCGTGTGAGGGCGCACCCTCCCAACTCAAGCAAGGAACTTTGGTTGACACACAAAGGTGTGGTATGTTGTAAAATTGGCTAAGTATGAAACTTGGTGTTTCCAAGTATACTTGTAAATGTTTGTAAATATTGTAAAATTGTATAATATATTGATTCGGGCAGACTCATATTGCACGGAGTTGCCCCTCCCTTTATACTGTGGAATTTTGTTCTCTTGTATAATTGCTGATGATAATGAATGTGTATGGGTGTTCATTAGTATAAAGGAAACATAATAATTACTTGCTTGAGAAACACAAACTAAGTAGGACAAGTGCTTAGGCGTAGTCTATGAACATAATTATTGGTGAAAAGAAAGTGTTCGGTGGTGCCGCACCTCGCCAAGTACGGTTGAAATACTACCGTAGGCCTGGGGGTGTGATAGTTGGTATCAGAGCCAGTCTGAAGACTTGGATAAGTCTTGCAGGAAGTTGGGTGAAGCAAGTGTGTAAGCAGGTACTTGCAGGTGAAGGAAGCTGGTTTCACATACAAGTGGAACAAGAGCTGGTTCATGGTTGCAGGGAACTTGGTGAAGTTGGTGGATGGTCTATACTAGATCACAATGGAGGAAGCTGAATGACAAGGCATGGCAGGTCTGGAAGAATGCGAAGGGAAGCTCTTGCTTACCTTATACAGGTTGAAGTGGATGAAAGAAGAGAATCCCCAGATTCGAAAGGAACTTGAAGTCTTGGAAAGGAATGTTGAAGACGAACTTCTTCAACTTGGTAGACAATGGAGTAGGATGAAGTTGCAGATTGTGCTAACAAGGAAGAGGAAGCCGTGATAATTGAGGATGTTGCAGATGTGACAATGATGGAGGATGAACTTGAGATTGATCAAGTTGGACCAGGATCGTGCAGTTTGCAGACATGGATGAATGAGGATACTCACATGGAGGAAACTCATGATGATGATGTAAGTACTATTGATACTTGTGTTTCAGTTGAGCATTTGGTAGATGAACCGTATGCAGGGAAGAGCAAAGTTAGTTTGCCAATGCAGGGGAGCATCTTAACATGGATGTCTATGATGAGACCTTGTATGGAGAAGCAAGGATTGTTGACTGTTGCAGGACTTGTTGGGGTTGTTTGTGACCTTATGATAGATGGTACAAGGTCCCGTGACAAGGGAGGAACATTATGATCTTTGCGGAAGATTGGGTCATGCTTTAGCCATATGGAGAATTGGCTAAGTTCCTAACATGACTCATGGATAGATGGGAGGAGGGCACACACTTGAGTTGCTTGGGTGGACTTCTTATGGCCAAGACCAAGAGAAAGTCTTGGTGGAACCTTTAGTGGGGGAGCTATGATGGAGAGACTCATGTGATGATGATATGGTTGGGTGACTGAGTTCACTAGATCGAAGATTGTAAACTTGGATGGGAATGACCAATTGTTGTGATGGGTCTACTTAGTTGGACACATGGGAAAATTAGTCATGGACGTCAAGTTGGAGACATGGAGCATGGCAGTATTATGTAGGGACATTATGCAGGAGCACTTGTAGAGGTGTCATTTATGGGCATCTAATGAGGAGTGCCAAGGCAGGGATGTTGTGCAGGTGGATTTGCTGATGTGACATGGAGATGTTTTACTTATGAGCCGATGGAGAGGTTGTGCACTTTTGTACAACAAGGCCACGAACTTGGATGGAGTTGTGAGAAGACTATGGAGCATTCCTACTACATCGAGAGCTGAGGCATCTTGTAGAGACCTTTGGGTCAAGACTTGTATGCTTGCTAGAGTGTTGGTTGGAGATGACTCATGGAGCTCATGATGACATGAGATTGTTGTGACTTTTGGGGACTTCATATATGGTGGACTTAGAAGATATGATGCATTGAGGAGCTAAGGTCAGAGACTTTGATGTAGAATGGGATGCATATTTTTGAGTACATGTATGGGTGTGGCTTAAAAGAGTGACTTGATGTGGAGGATCGATATGAGACACTTTGGAGTGATGGAGTTACGATGATGATGATGCCTTGGTGGCAACACTTGGGCATGGGTTGAGCCGAGACTTAACCACTTTTGACACATGGGAGCTGATTGATCTATGATCATGGGCAGCACATGGATAGATGAGGTAGGTGTATAGTTGTTTCTATGGCAGACTTGAAGGATGGCACATACAGATATGATGGAGGTTTCTTCATGGACCTGGATGTGGCACATAGAGAGTCGAAGTTTGATGAGATGATCTCTTCACCTTAAGGAAATGGATGTTTTGTAGATGGATGATGTTAGGATAGATGCGACTGACTTCATGCAGCACACTGACACCAAACATCATGGACAAGCATGTTGCAAATGAGATGGAGACTACTTCATGGACCTGAGCATGGCTTACACTTATATGGAGATGGATTCTTGATCAAGTTGAGGATGTGACAGGATGTTCTGAGAAACGACTGATGGTGGCATGAGGATGTGCATTCTCATGGTTTAAGCATGATAGTTGGACTAATCACCCGACTAGTTCAAACATGAGGGAGCTCAATGTGTAGAGATGTGTTAGTATTATGTTGGAGTATCATGGCAGAAGTTCACTCGAGGATGACACATGATGAGGTCGACATGATATGTTTCATGAAGCACGTAGCTGAGATGGAGGGGCCAGCCTTCCACGATGGAAAGCAGCATGTGGAGATTGTGACAGGGTGGTTGATGATCATGGATTGAGATGATTTCTAATATATGACATACCGATGGGGTGTATGCCTTGGTATGGATAGTTTGGTGACAGATGGTTGCTGGGATGAGACATGATGGAAATGGTAGTTCTACATATGTTGCAGGGATGTTTGCAGTATGTGGAAGAGTTGATATCATGCATAAGACTGTTCGGATATGAAAATATTGATAACAGGATGGTTACCAAGGTGGCATGATTGTCAAGGACGACAATGATTTCAAGTGGGGGGGGATGTAAGGACCTGCAGTCCAAGGCATGACCACCACGCGATGTGCGAAGGTTTGGCAAAGCAAAAGAGCACATGAGCTAACGAAACATGGCAGAGCGAAAACACTTAGCATGCGTGCAAAAGTATGAGAGCGAGCCATGTACATATAGTGGACGAGCGAGGGCATTCACTTAAACGGGCCGGCGTTGGTTGATGGGCCGACCAACCAACAAGGCAAATGAAGGCGTCGGTTAAACGTAAATGAAGGTCGACCAAGGGGTGGCACGACCACACAAGCAAGCATATATATTATATGCGATGTTGGTTCATTTGGCACCAACGAATTCAAACATCACAGCTTGAGCAAGGAGAAGTGCAAGATAGAGGTGAAGCCACAATAAGGTGAGGTGCAGCTCTCATGCACCCATCCTTGGGCAAGGCTGCACGAAGATAACACACAGGTCTCGGTTCTTGGGTGAGGGCACGGGTGAAGGCACCCATCGTTCGGACGAAGAGCGTGGGTGGTGACTCGGGTAAGTTGCCTGCCCGGCATGCAAAGAAAAATGCTGTGGTGGTGAATTGGGACTCGAGTGAGGTTGCCCGCCCACCGTGCGAAAGTGCGAAGGGTGACTTGGGTAGGTCACCCGCCCGTCGTGCAAGAGGAAACGTGGGGTGACTCGGGTGAGGTCGCCCACCCATCGTGCAATGGTAAACGAGGTTTGGTTGAGGAGTAAGGTTGGCAGCTCGTGTGAGGGCGCCCCTGCCCAACTTGGGCAAGGAACTTTTGTTGACACACGAAGGTGTGGCATGTTGTAAAATTGGCTAAGTATGAAACTTGATGTTTCCAAGTATACTTGTAAAGCTTTGTAAATATTGTAAAACTGTATAATATATTGATTCGGGTAGACTCATATTACAGGGAGTTGCCCCTCCCTTTATACTATGCAATTGTGTTCTCTTGTATAATTGTTGATGATAATGAATGTGTATTAGTGTTCATTGGTATAAAGGAAACATAATAATTACTTGGTTGAGAAACACAAACTAAGTAGGACAAGTGGTTAGGCGTAGTCCATGAACATAAGTATTGGTGAAAAGAAAGTGTTCGGTGGTGCTGCACCTTGCCAAGTACAGTTGAAAGACTACTGTAGGCCTGGGGGCGTGACAGGACCAGCTTTGATACCACCTTGGAGAAGGCTGAAAGGAAAAGATGGTGGATGAACCTACGACAGGTGAATCTAGCCATAATGCAGGTGAAGTCTTCTGGTACACAATGTTGGAACAAATGGGTTGATGGAGTTCTAACTAGGTTTCGATGAAGGCTGAGAACATGAAGATTCGGGAAGGCTGTTCGGAACTAAGGAAGGAACTTGAAGAACTCAAAAGCCAGTTCGGAAGTACGATGGATGAAGAACTCAGGGAACTTGATGAGGAGATCTGACAAAGTGGTCTTGGTCTTCAAGAGCTCTTGGATGAAAGAGCCCGGTTAAGGAAGAAAAGTGCCATGGTGGAAGCCGAAGTCAAGCAAACTGAGGAGGAGATAAAGAAGAAGCTTATTGGGAAGAAGTTTGTTGTAATTAAGCAGGAAGAGCTCGACTACATTGACAGGCTAGGAACTCACTATCGTGACAATCCAGAGGATGTTCGGAAGCTTAGTTCTATGAAGGTAGTCGATGGACACTTGGTTGGTGCACTTGAGCAGAATGCGATGGAGGACAAGCTTGAAGGAAGTCAAGCTAGACCAAGATTGAATTGCTTAGAGGAGCCAAGCAGGGAAGTGAGGTACCTTAGGAGGAATGTCAAGTTGGAGCACAAGCCAATTGACACTTCTGAGGCCAAATTCTTGAAGAAAGTTGCTGATGTAAGACACAAAATAAAGCCGACGGAGGGAGGTGATGCCTTGAAGTTGAGTTTTGTGCAGGTGACCATGAAAGGCAAGAGATTTGCAGCTTTGGTGGATATGGTAGCTACTCATAGCTTCTTAAGCAGGAAAGTAGCAAAGTCTTTTGGGAAGAAAGCAAAAATGGAGAGGGAATGGAGTGCTTTCAAAGCAGTCAACTCTACCATGAAAACTATTACTGGTGTGATGGAAAACACTCAGGTGAGAGTGGGATCATTGTTTGGAAAGTTGGACTTGAGGATTGTGGACATGGATGATCATTTTATCGTTCTGGGGCAAGATTTTGTGAGACTTGCACAAGCCATACCAATGGTGGACCAGGACATTCTCTTGATCACAGCTAAAGGAAGAACCATGTTGGCTCCGATGAATAGAAGGAGTTGCTTGGGGTGTAGACCAAGGATGAATTCTATGACTTTGTATCCCAAAGATCCGAATGTGAAGCATGAGGATGTGGAGCAAAGAGGACTTGGGAGTATGACTCAAACAATGAAGGAAGGGAAGTTAATTGACTTCGTTGCAAGAGCGAGGAAGAATGAAGTAAGTGGGAGATCAACCTTATGAACCTTGGAGCACTTGACAGAGACATCTTCTACTAATGATCTTCACAATGGAGTTGCAAAAGAAGGGAGTCCGAGTACTACTTCAGAAGCAGTGGTTGGAGAGGATTATGAAGGTAGAGATCTAGCTGGTATAGTGGATTTTTGCAGGTATGCTATGGGCATATATGACTTTTAGTTGACAAAAGCCAAGCTTGGGAAGCTTGGATGTACATGTGAGGAGATTGAGGCTGTGCACAGATACTTGAGGAGATGTAAGGACCTGTGGTCCAAGGCATGACCTAACCATCTCAAAATGCCTCGACTCCTTATGTGACCTTTTATTCGTGCGCTCTTTGTCTTAACCAACCTTCGCCCGAATCACCCGAGTCACTCGAGTCACCACCTCACCCGACAACCCCACATGAGTAACAACAATCTTTTATTATATCTCTTTGACCCCATCCACCCACAAAGGTTGCATCCATAGACCATCTAGTAGTCCCCACACCTTGTTGTCACTACCATTGTTTCATCTTCAATGGTTTCTCCATGCACCCGCAACCATAATCCAATGATTATAGTTCAATGAATGTGATAGTAGATGTTTCCTCTAAGGAAATTGTGAATCAAACTACTTCACCTATTAGTGAATCTTTATCATTCCTAAGAAATTCAGGATGATATCATTCATTGATGAATTTTTTATGCATCATGAATGATATTTAATTTAGGAATTTTTTTGTTTAATTCGATTCTTTGATTCTTCTAAATATTGCAAGGAAGTATAACAAAGTGGTTGGGTTAATGGAGGTTTTAAACACCCTCAAGAATACTTATATCATCTAACTGAGTTTTATTGGAATGAATTATAAAGTAAAAGTTTACAGATTTGATAATTCATTGTGGGAAAAATATTATCAGATTTTTGTTTCTTTGTGTAGTAGAGATGTGGCATGCCTAAAAAGAAAGGAATGCCAAGCTCCTTCTTTCAGTAAGAGGAGAAATATCATCTTTCAAGATCCAAGGGATGGTGGTGAGGGTGGAAGTGGCTAATGAGTGACCAATGAGATCCATTATATATATAGGGAATCATATGTTTGTCATTCATGTTTGCACAAGAGATGGTGTTTGTATATTAAAGCCATTTTCTATATAGGGAAATATATACCATACTTCCATATTTAGGCATGAGGTGTCATATTGTATATTAGAAATGTTATGCATTCTGTTTAAAATGTATAGTTGAGACAATTATGAGCACGTGTGTGTGTACACATGGCACATATTGTGTGAATTGAAGTGTTTATTTATTTGATATTGAATTGTTGTACTGTTGGTTTGAATTTTCATGTTTGAAATTTAAAATTTCAAAGTTGAACTTGATTTTCTTATCAATATTTCAAAATGTTCATCCAAGAATCAATCTCTATTCATGACAAATACAAGATTTTATCCAAAACATTCACTCGTGTATCAAGAGAAAGTGTAAGTATCATAATGAGATCACCACAATATAAGTGTCTACTCAGATATATTAAATTCCTTTCCACATGTTATATGGGCATACAACATTTTAGATGAATGTATCCCAATCAAAGAACTGCAACCATTTAAGGCTACCTTTGTAAGGGATATAACATTTATATTAGTATGGATTCCTCTCTAGAGTTGTACTTATTTTCAATCATGAGACCTTATCATGCTTAAAGCACATGAGAGGGAGCCTTACTTGCAACTAAAGTGCATTAATTTCTCATAATATATGAATTTTGATAGCCACCAATGAAAAGATACAAAAGGAGCCAACCAACTAAAATAGTGACAACTTCTGATGCCCAAGGAGAAAAGTTTTAATAACCACATAAGTGTTGTTTCTGAAGCCATCACCAAGTTTCTTGGCCAAAAAATGAAGAAATTTTACTGTAAACTCCTATAAAAGACCAAAAACTTTAGTATATTGAATATTGAAAGTTTAGAATTGTGGAAATAAATTAACCAACATAACGACCTTTATCCAAATTTAATTTTAAGAAATGATACCTTTTATGTTTATTAACCATTTAATTTATATGTTTGAGCTAGTATATATAAAAGAAATAAAATAGTAGTATCCATATTTCTAATTTGAAGTAAAATTAAGCCATACAAACTTATTTTTTTAAGCAAATTTGCCAATTATGTTTAGTTTGGGTGGTTGGTTGAAGCATTATCCTTTCCATCTAGGTATGTGACATATTAAGTTCATAATGGGTATTTTTTTATAATGGATTTGATCCTTATTGACTAAGAAAATCTTTGAGAATCTAAATATGTATATTCATTATATGATATCTAAAAATATTTCTCATGGAAATATAACCTTTAATCAACTTTATAAAATAATACTTTATATCTTTATATATATATATATATATATATATATATATATATATATATATATATATATATATATATATATATATATAATTATTCCTTAATTAAGGTGATCCATATGTCATAATACAGAATTGGGATGGGGTCCTCCATCCTATCACCATGTGTGGATATTAATGGTTGGGGTGGACTAGGATGTGCCCCCCAGGACTTTTGCATGCAGGGGAGCATTCAAGATGATGAGAATTAACTTTCCCCTGCTCAAGATGGCTAAGGAATTAAGTGTTTAAATAAAGCTTGAAGGTTTTAACTTGCCGAGGAAGGAGGAAAGTGGTCATATTATGCAGCTCTGCAGTGTTGGTTTCTAGTGGATGGTATGACAACATTCTGTTCGGATTATCCTAGGTGTAGTACCAACAAGGAGCCATAATTCTCTCCCTCCTTATTCTCTCCAAATTATTTACATCTCTTGTGCTTGGTGTGTATTAAGTGCCCTCTAGGCTCTTTTTCAATACACGATCAAGTATGGGGACCAACAACCTAGTGTGAGGTTCATAACATGCTTGCTAAGAATTTCTGAGGGCTTGATGGTAGCCAGGATAAGCGACGAGACTTGGTCTTGCAACCTTCTTCTGTGTATGACTTCCACATATCAGGCAAATACCTCTTCATGGCTATGTTTGTTTCTTGTTGTTGTGTTTGATTTTACTCTAGTATTGTTGAATTCTAAAGTGATAGTTGTGTTATGTAAATGTCTGGTCGTCACTCTTGTGCATTTATTTTGTCACAATATTTTGGCATTCGCTCATGTCCAAGTCTTGAGTTTCTTTCTATTGAAGGGAGGGATTTCTCACATATGTAAGGTCTTTTTGTGGTTGTGGAACCCCTATTCATGGTTGCTAGTCAGTGATGGGATTTCGGTTGTGGAAATCCTATTCTTGCAATTAGATTCTTCATGGTTATCTAGTATGATTCATCTATGTAGGAGGTTTTATTTCCCAGATGCCTATGGATCATGGGTGTGTGCTCTATTTCTTTGGGTTTGATTTTCTTTATTTGTTTGAATATATGGTCCACCTTTGAGCTGGAGTGTGTAGGGGTGAAGGGGCTACGAGCCAACCCCACAAGTCATGCATGGATGTGTAGGATAAGGATGCTACTACAAACTTCCATTGCTGGGAATCCCCCTATCACGTGTAAATATATTCAGAAGTGGGAAGCTCAAGTCACTTGGGTGTGGCTCACTCCTTCTGATGCTAAGATGGTGGATGAGGTGTCCTACTGGAATCCTGACCCTAGTCACACCATGGGACAAAGGAACTGGTACCTTTAGTAAGTCAATCTTCAAGTAGTCGAAGACGTTGTTGGGCTATGTTCTTCGGAAAAAACACGAAGATAACAATTACACCATCTCTTTCTTGAATGAAATTCAGAGAAATAAGTGGAAGATGTAAAGATAGTTTGAACGAGCTATATGCTCATCTTGTTCACATGGAAAAACAAGTCCAATGTGAATTTAAGATTCAAGAGGCCCCTAGTGTGAAGGTGGATAATTTGTCTACAATGACTTCTTCAAACTCGTGAACTGTATGCTATATTGTGGTTTTTTGCAAGATGTTTTGATTACTTTTGCTCCTGTTTATGTTAGGCTTGTTCTTATTAGTCTTATGGGCATATTTTCTTTTAGTCTCCACCTCTCGTTTCCAATATGACAAAGTGGGTCTAATAAGAATATGAGGAGAAACAACCATGTAATGTGCATATTTTAAGGTAATATAATTTAACTCACAAAAAAATTTGCAATTATTTATTTTGAAATAAATGTATTTTCAATTTTAAAATAAAAAAAAAAATTTATTATGAATACTTTGAATATTTTTAATATTATATATATGTTATTAATAAATTATAAGTAATTTAATTCAAATTAATACCTGTAATATAATAAATTTGGATTAAGATTTATTTGATAAGCTATGAATGAAATTTTATTTACAAATTATATATAAGAAATATATTGATTTTATTATTGTAATGTAATAATTAATGTATATAAATGTAATTATATATATATATATATATATATATATATATATATATATATATATATAAAAAGTATTAAAAGTTGTTTTAAAAATATATATTTCTTATTAAAATGATTACAAATTTATATATTAGTTTTGAAATTTTAGGTTTAAAATTGAAATTAAATGTTTAAAATTAATATTATAATAAATATTAAAATATAAATAATGCTAACATTAATATTAATGTAAAAATGATCGTAAATAAATCAATAAATGATATTATTAATCTAAAAATTATTTTAGATAAATAATAACAGCTAAACATATTATAATAATCTAAAAATGATCTTAGATAAATAATAATAGCCAAACATATTATATTAATTCATTTTTATTAAAAAAATTATATAGAAAATTACTTTCTCAAATATAATTATTTAGAAAGAAAATAAGTTATATTTTAATATTAAACATATGAATTATAGTAAAGTATTTAAAAATAATAATTGTTAGTAACAAAGTATTTAAAAAAAATAAATTTACATTTATTATTTAAAACAAATACATAATAATAACTTAAATTTGTCATTTTATTGAAATTTTATATTATTATATTTATATTAAAAAAATATAATGGATTGAATTTAGGTTAATAATATATTAAAAAAATAATTGAGTAAAAATGTAAGGAGAATTTTTTTTCTAACCTATTTGAATGTAAACGATACAAAATTAAATATATCTCCAAGTGCTTTGAAAGGCACACAAACTTAAGAGAAAACATAAACATAAACGATGCAATATTAAATATATATCCAAGTCTTTGAAAGGCACACAAACTTAAGAAAAAACATAAATATGTTATTTTTAAGTGACCCTTTAGGTAAACCTAAATCCAAATTTGACTATTCCCATTTTCTGTCAATGTTCGTGGACTATTTTGTTTTCCTTGAGTACCACAAAATGTTCTCCTTTAGAGAAATTGACGACCACAAACTATCTTTATAGATTTGCAGGTCATTTCAATCATTAAAATAAAGATATAAACATTCAGAAATCATTTTTTTCAAAGAGGATAAACATCATACTTTTATTAATAAAAGTAGATACATTTGTAGTCTCAAACTCTGAAAGGTTCAACTCGGATTATGTGACATTAAAATACATAATTCTTTCTATCTCGTGACAGCTGTTGAAAGCATCAAGGTTAGGTTTCATTGCCCAATGGTCTGCACATTTATACTAGTGGGCGGAGAATACAAAATATATATTCCACGTGACTGCGATTAACATTGTCGTCCAACCAGTCCGGTCGCCCGTTGCGACCGGTAGTATTGTGAATGCCGGTGACGATGGTGGCGCTCAAAAGCATGAAAGCAGTACAGATGCCGAAGCAGTACAGATGTCGCATGTGTTCAATTTCTTCTCGACGACACTGCAGGAAGATGGCCGCAATCGGGGGGATGATAGCCATGGCCGTCACAATGGACATTCCTTATCAATCAAAGACACAAGAAATTTTAGTTCAGAGGTCCAAAAACCAATGACTGCAATAATCTGATCAGATCAAGTCGGTCGCTTCAAACCAGTAGATATGAATGGAAACCAATGGTAATCGCCCGAAATTTCTGCCAAAAAGGCTCTGCGCAGAGTTACGAGGCTTGTGGTTCCGGACCATATATTCAACATATTTGTTGTTAGCACTTTCTTCATGTCGTATTTCGTTACCAGGTAGACCATAATATGTTTGAGGCAGGAGGAAAGATACAAAATTTCACACAAAAAAACATACGAGTTGCTTCTCTTTTTTATTGAAATGATTACAATGAGGGTATTTATACTTTTGCAACCAAAGAGCCACTCAAAATCACTTTAACATTCACACGCTTTAATTTTGACTTTACTCAAAATAAAAGTGAATTCGAACTCATTCACACTGGACTAAGTTAAATGACATTCTAAATATAGATAACTGGACTAAGTTAAATGACATTCTAAATATAGATAACTCTTCATGGAGGATTAATTATCTATTTTTAACATTCCCCCTTAATTACAACCACTAAAATAAGACATAGACTCATGAAAACTCAAACATGTCTGCTCGTCTAAAACTCAGCTAGGCTTACAACGCTTAAGTTTCCTTTCTCAAACTAGAATACATCTTTTGCTAATGACTTAGTAAACATTTCAGCCAATTGATCATGCTATTTACAAGGCTTCAAATAAACTTCTCCATTGCTCACAACTTTTCTAATGAAATAGTATCATATATCAATATGTTTTCTCCTTTGATGAAACAAACTATGCTAGGATAATGCAAACGCTGAGGTGTTGTCACAATATATTGTTGTTGATCCTCATTGTTTTTACTCAAGTCCATCCAAAACTCTTCGTAACCATACTGCTTGGCATGTCGTTGATGTTGCTGCTATGTATTCTTCTTATGGTGATGAAAGTGTCACAATAGACTACTTCTTAGATGACCATGATATCTCACCTGAACCAAGATGAAACAAGTGCTCTTCCTATCATCCCAACTTCCCACAAATTCACTGTCACTGTATCAAACCAAATCTTTCTTCTTTGTTCTTGCATAAAATATGCCACAACCTATAGTTCCTACTACGTATCTTAGAATTATTTTGCTTGCTCTCCAATGTGAGTCTTTTGGAGTCTCCATAAGTCTAGAAATAAAACTAACTCCTTTCATAATATCTGATCTTGTACCTATGAGGTACATAAGGTTTCCAACCAAACTTTTGAATAGAGTTGGATTGAGATATGATCCTTCATCATCCTTGCTTAACTTTGTACTTGTTGCAACTGGAGTAGGAGCAAGTTTACAATTTTCCATTCTAAATCTTTTCAACAATTATTTAGCATACTTATTTTGACAAATACTAATTCATTTCTTAGATTGGTTAACTTCTATGCCAAGAAAATATTTCATAATACCAAGATATGTCATTTCAAATTCTTTCTTCATTGATGCTTTAAATTCATTCAATTCAAGCTCACAAGTATAAATCGTGTCATCAACATACAAACAATCAATCAAAATGTGTCCACACTCATTTACCTTTGTGTACAAGGTAGGCTCAATGATGCTTCTGCAGTCTTGATGATCCGAATTGGATCCATAAAAGACTGTCAAAGAACCATGACTGTATCAGGTCAAGACAAATATCTAAAAATTCCAAAACAACGATCAAAAACACCCTGAACTAGTGGCAATGGCAGTCAGTGTGGAACGACATGGACCTTGATCAAAGCGCGTTGAACGAGGCCCATGGAGACTACGCGGGAGGTCAAAGCAGCCCCTGGGAGCCCCGGATCGGGAAAAGGAGGTGATTTTTGATGCATCGTTGGGCGAACAAGGCCATAAGGGAGGAAGCCCGAGCACTCAGACGCATGGGGAGTTGGAGAACTGCGGGCGAAAAGTCAAAAGTGCTAAAAGGACAAAGGTGGGACCCACGCTCTAGAAATCGACGGTATTGATCGGGGCGCCTTCAAACAGTAAGCAGTTTTGGATGGAAGCGGAGCGATCCCACTCACCGATTGACGTGTGGCAGGCAAAGGTGAGAGAAAACCATCCTTGATCGTGTGCTATCGGTTGAGCAAGTCAACCGCGCAAAACGTGCGTATGGCATTGGATATGGGAGACTCAGATCAGACGGCTGAGATTTCACTCGATGGAAGAAGCAGAATCGACGAGGGATACGTTGCAATTTGTAAAGATTTGAGGTCCGTTTGACTGCCACGGTGGAGGAGGACTTCATCCACAATGTAACTGAAGAAACGAACCGACGAAGCAGGCTGGCGTCATTTAGAGGAGGATATGTGGCCACTCCCTGAGCGCTGATGATGACGCCAAATAGGGAACTCGAAGCGCAGCTATAGAAGGTGAATCGATAGAGGCGGAAGAGGAACCGAACGGTTTTGGAACAAATGGCCTAAAAGCCATGAACAGAGACAGAACACCCACAAAGAAGTGGAATAGTGAACCCCTAGAGGAGGACTGAACACAGGAAGACAAAAAACAGAAAGAAGAAGACAGTGAAGTAAAAGCAGCAGAAGACATAGGGCTAAGCTGATCAAAAGTAGCATCGAGCACCAGAGAGCTTGAGAGATTCAAGCCATCCCATAGAGGATCCGTCCGAACTGAGCCCCACATTAGGCTCTTTCCATTGTAGACCAAAAGGTCATAGAGCTGGCGAGGCAAACCGAGTCTGTGCACTCCAGTGGCTTGGGAAATCCAAGAACCACCATGCCAAGCAAGCCTGCTTCAGAAGAACTCACATTGAGTCCCTGCATTGTAATTCTCTGCTTAAAGACATAATAAAACAAGGCCACCATTGAAAGCTGGACCGGAGATGTAACCCTGGAGAATAGGGTGAACTCCTTATTAAATTTCTTGTGTTCTTGTATTTGCTTACTGTATTTCTCTGTTGTCTTTCCATTTAATTATCTGTGTATTGGCAATTTGACCGATCCGTTGCTTCAATAACACAGAACACACACCAGCACATGAGTTTGTAATACCTTGTTTAATAAATCTTCAACTGATGTCACTCATAGGGTGATTATCAGATCAAGTGGTATCAGAGCTCTAGGCTGTAAGGTTAGATAAGCTTGTGTTGGTTTAGCTGTGAATGCTCACTAGATCAAAGCTCAAATTGGGAGAAGGAGAGTTGGTGGAAACTAATCCTGAAATTGGGAGAGTCTATTCTCGGAAGACAATGTCAGAGGAAGGTTCTGTGGGGCCAGACCCTCAATTCATAGAATGTTTCCTAGCTATAAAGTCTATCGTAGAAGAAATGTATAGGGACTTTAGAAAGCATAAGGTTGATGATTCATCAGGTTCCAAACAAGATAAAGAAGAAGATGAGTCTCACTTCCATGACCACTCTAAAGGAAAAGGGAAAGAGGAAAGCTTTCTCACACCTCCCTATAGCCCAGTGCATAATAAGAAAACATCTTTGATTAAGCTAGATGTTAAATTTGATTTTCCTATATATGATGGAGAGCTAAATGCTGAAAAGTTAGACAATTGGATTAGAAAAATTGATGTGTATTACAGAGTACAAAACATAGACTCAGAAAAGAGTAAGATTCAGCTGGCAAGCCTACGCCTAGGAGGCATTGCCTTGGTTTAGTGGGAAGGAAGAACCCAAGCTGATATGAAAAGACATGGTAAGACCATCTATGTTTGGAGGAATTTGTTGATGCAATCAAAAAGCAGTTCTATCCATTGGCCTACATGCAACAAGCCATGATGAGTTGGCAAACTCTTCGACAGTTGAAATGGCAAAGTGTGCAAGGGTATATTCAAGAATTTAGAAAGAGAGCATTGATGTTGGGCATCTCATTAGACTCTCCAGAGACTCTTTTGAAATACATTGGTGGTCTACACAGCTACATGAGGCATACCATCCTCATGTTTAATCCCACTAGTATAGATGAGATATTTGTACAAGCTACTCATCTAGAAGCTAGAGGAAAGAATGGAAATCCAGAAGTTGGGGGACCATCCCAACCCACTGTAAGAAAGAGCAAGGAGAAAAGAAAGTAGAAGTGGAAAGCAAGGAAGGCTAACACTGCACAGAAAAGCAAAACTTCATTCACTCACTGTGAAAAGGATGGGCATGATGACGAGCATTGTTGGATTCTGCATTTAGAGCTGAGACCTAACAAGTCCGAGGGGAAGAAAAAGAATACTGCTACAACTATTCAAAAAGATTTGGGATCAGACTCAGGAGATGAAACAACTATAGTTGCCACAGGTATAAAAGGTAAGAATTATGAAGCATCTACTAGTAATTCTGCTCAATCTATTATTGATGAAGAAAATGAGAGAAAGAGACATGAGCTTTTCCATATTCAAGTTATTTCAAAAAATCAAAAGATTGATACTTTGTTTGATAGTGGCTCACAAGTAAATCTAATTTCTGAAGCAATTGTAAAGAAACTGGTATTAGCAACTACACCTGACAAGAAACCATACCCATTACGATGGTTGAATGATAAAGCACAACTACAAGTGACTAGACAATGCAAACTCAGGTTTTCTTTTGGGTCAGCATTTGTAGATGAGGTTGAGTTAGACATAATTCCTTTGGATATATGTGGAATTGTTTTAGGAAGTCCTTACTTGTATGATATAAAGGCTATTTTCTATAGAGCTGAGAACGAGTATCTACTTGTTAAAGATGGAATCGAATACTTTGTAAGAGCTCATAAGCTCAAGAATAATTATACTCTCATAAATTCAGGGCAGATGAAAAGAATGATAAATTCATGCAAACAATTCTTACTGATGGTTGTAAAGGAAAAGAAACCTGATAAAACCAATTTATTTGAAGGCTGTAATGCTGAATAGCAAGCTGATATAGAAAAGGTTGTTTAAGAGTATGATGTCTTATTTCAAGAACCTAAAGGTCTGCCACCCAAAAAGGGAATAGTACATGATATTAGTTTGCAGCAAGATGTTCCATTGCCTAACATTGGGATGTATAGGTTATCTGCTTTAGAGAATGTTGAAATCAAGAAGCAGGTGTAGGAGTTGCTCGAGAAAGGGTTCATCAGACCTAGCACATCACCATGTGGGTCACCAATCATTTTGGTGAGAAAGAAAGATGGTTCATGGAGAATGTGCATTGATTACCGAGCACTGAATAAGATAATAATAAAAAATCGTTATCCCCTTCTTCGCATAGATGATCTTCTAGATCAATTAAAGGAAGCTGTTTATTTCACCAAGCTGGATTTGCACAGTGGATACCATCAGGTTAGAGTTGCAGAGCAAGATGCATGGAAGACTGCTTTCAAAACAAAGCAGGGATTGTATGAATGGCTAGTTATGCCTTTTGGCTTAACTAATGCTCCTATTTCATGAGATTAATGAATGATGTACTCAGACCTTTTCTTGATGATTTTGTTATTGTGTATCTGGATGACATTCTAATTTTTAGTAAAACGTGGGAAGAACATTTAAAGCATGTTAAGCAGACATTAGATGTTTTGAAAAGAGAAAAACTATATGTTAAACTCTCAAAGTATGAATTTGTCAAAACATCTCTAAACTACTTGGGTCATATAGTAGGGGGAGGTGAATTGAAAATAGATCCCTCTAAAGTGGCAGTCATTATGAATTGGCCTAAACCCAGGTCTGCTATAGAAGTGAGAAGCTTCTTAGGAGCATCACAATATTGGAGGAAGTTCATTTCTAACTTCTCCTAGATTGCAGCTCCATTACATGCTTTAACATGATTGAATAAGGTGTTTCAGTGGGGAGACAAACATCAAAAAGCCTTCGACACCTTGAAAGAAAAGATTAGTACAACACCTGTACTAGCATTGACAGATCTACAAAGACCATTTGAGATCCAAACTGATGCCAGTAACTATGCCATGGGAGCAGTGTTGACACAACATGGTAAACCCATATGTTATCATTTTGAGACTTTTAATCGTGCAGTAGTTAACTATCCTACATATGATAAAGAATTATATGCATTAGTTCAGAGTGTGAAAAAGCAGAAACATTACTTAATGGGCAAAGAGACAGTAATACATACTGATCATCAACCACTTCAATATTTGCACTCCCAAACTAAGTTGCAGCAATCAAGACATTACAGATGGATGGGTTTTCTACAACAGTTTCATTTAGTCATCAGATATAAAAAGGGCATACATAACAAGGTTGCAAACATGTTATCTAGACCCATTATAAATGCATCTACCATACTTAAGCATAATTCTGTGCTACATGAAAGCTACATAGAACAATATGCTCATGATATGGACTTTAAAGATGTATATGCAACTTTGAGTCAAGGCAAAAGAGTAGAAGAATTGGACTATCACATGAAGGACCGACTCTTATACCATTGTGGGAAACTCTGCATTTCGGAAACTGAGAGAGTAAAGATAATTAGGGAAGCACACACTTCTCTGATATCAGGTCACTTTGGGGTAAGTAAAACAGTTGCACAACAGCAAAGATTTTTCTATTGGTTGAAGATGAATGAGACAATTTCTAGATATGTAAGAGGGTGTGCTATGTGTGCTAAAAGCAAGCCCAGTAACAGAAAAATAGGCTTGTACACTCCATTGCTAGTTCCTTCTCACCCTTGGGAAAGTGTTTCCATGGATTTTGTTGGAGGACTGCCTAAATCTAGGAAAGGTCATGATTATCTATATGTTGTTGTGGATAGGTTCAACAAAATGTGTATTTTGATACCTTGTAATAAACAGATTATAGCTGAACAGACTACAAAATTGTTCTTTGAACATGTATGGGTTCATTTTGGATTACCCACTTCCATTGTATCTGATCGAGACACTCTATTTGTGGGGAAGTTTTGGTCGAGTCTGTGGGAACTGATGGACACCAAACTAAAGAAAAGCACAGCTTTCCATCCACAAACAGATGGCCAAGCAGAAGTAGTTAACAGGATAGTGATCTAGTTGTTGAGAGGATATTGCAGCAAACATCCTAAGCTTTGGGATGAACACTTGTGTTATGTGCAGCATGCTTACAACAGAGCAAAACACTCTTCTACACAGAGATCTCCTTTTGAGACCTGTTTTGGTTTCACACCAAGGTCTCCTTTGGATTTTATCTTTGGTAAAGATACCATGGTTGATGGACATAGTGATGTGGACAAGGCAACTACGTTCATTGAACAGATCTAGGAGATCCATTAGGCAGTACAGGAATAGCTGGAAAAGATCCAAGCCAAGTACAAGGATAGGCATGATAAGCATCGGATGGAGCATAGTTTTCAAGTTGGAGACCAAGTCTAGTTGTATATCAGCAGGGATAGGATGCCAGGTGAAGGTAAAAAGCTAAAGCCTATTAGGTATGGACCCTTTAGGATACTTGAGAAGATTGGTGAAAATGTTTTTCGCCTTGATTTACCATCTTACATGCACATCTACTCAGTCGTAAATGCAGATTGATTGAGATTGTTTGAACCTTCAATGATTGAGGACGCTGAAGAGTAGAGTCAATTGCCTTCTATTAATGACCCACTACCTGAATATCTTAATGAGTTGCAGGAAGACACAGTGCTGGACAAGAAGGTGAGGACAACGCGTAGGGGAGATGTGGAGTACCTCAGAATTGGGCTCAAAGGTTCAAAGCCGAGCAGTGCAAAGTGGATTGAGATTGGACAAGTGAGAAAGCAATACCCTCACTTAGTCGATGCTTGAAAACCAACTTTTTGTGGTCCAAAATCTTTTTCAGTGGGAAGGCTGTGATCTGAATTGGATCTATAAAAGATTGTCAAAGAACCATGACTGTATCAGGTCGGGACAAATCTCTAAAAATTCCAAAACAATGATAAAAAACACCCTGAACCAGTCGCAATGGCAGCCAGTGTGGAACAACGAGGACCTTGGTAAAAGCGCGCTGACCAAGGCCCATGGAGACTACGTGGGAGGTCAAAGTAGCCCTTGGGAGCCCCGGATCGGGAAAAGGAGGTGATTTTTGATGCGTGATTAGCACTAATCGCGCATCGCTGGGCGAATAGGGTCACAATGGAGGAAGCCCCAGCACTCAGACGCATGGGGAGCTAGAGAACTATGAGCGAAAAGGAAAAAGTGCTAAAAGGACAAAGGTGGGACCTGCGCTCTAGAAACCGGCAGTATTGATCGGGGCACCCTCAAACGGTAAGTGGTTTTGGATGGAAGCGGAGTGATCCCACTCACCGATCAACACTCGGCAGGTGGAGGTGAGAGAAAACCATCGTTGATCGTGCATTGTCGGTCGAGCAAGTCAACTACGCGAAACATGCGTATGGAGTTGGATCTGGGAGACTCAGATCAGACAGCTGAGATTGCGCCCGATGGAGGAAGTAGAATTGACGAGGGATAAGCCGCGATTTGTAAAGATTTGAGGTCTGTTTGATCGCCACGGTGGAGGAGGACTTCATCCATGACGTAACTGAAGAAACGAACCAACGAAGCAGGCTGGCGCCGTTTAGAGGAGGACATGTGGCCACTCCTTGAGCACTGATGATGACGCCAAATAGGGAACTCCAAGCGCAACTGCAGAAGGTGAATCGACAGAGGCGGAAGAGGAACCAAACGGTCTTGGAACAAATGGCCTAAAAGCCATGAACAGAGATAGAACAACCACAGAGAAGTGGAACATCGAAGCCCGAGAGGAGGACTGAACATAGGAAGACAGAGAACAGAGTAAAGAAGATAGTGCAGCAAAAGCAGCACAAGACAGAGGGCTGAGTTGTCCAAAGGCAGCATCGAGCACCAAAGAGCTTGAGAGATTCAAGCCATCCCATAAAGGATCTGTTCGCACTGAGCCCCACATTAGGCTCTTTCCACTGTAGACCAGAAGGTCACAGAGCTGGCAAGGCAAACCGAGTCTATGTACTCGAGTGGATTGGGAAATCCAAGAACCACCCTGCCAAGCAAACCTACTTCAGGAGAACTCACATTGAGTCCGTACATTGTAATTCTCTGCTTAAAGACACAATAAAATAAGGCCACCACTGAAAGCTAGACCGGAGATGTAGCCTTGGAGAATAGGGTGAACTCCTTATTAAATTTCTTGTGTTCTTGTTTTGCTTACTGAATTTCTCTACTATCTTTCCATTTAATTGTCTGTGTATTGGCAATCTGATTGATCCGTTGCTTCAATAACACATAACACACACCAACACATGAGTCTATAATACCTTGTTTAATAAATCTTCAACTAATGTCACTCATAGGGTGATTATCAGATCACTTGATCATGTAACTGTCAATTCAACTATACCAAGCTCTTGGCACTTGTATGAGTCCTTAGAGCGCTTTCTTCAATCAATAAAATTTAGCTTTTTGACCATCAACTTCATAACCTAGAGGCTAGTGCACATAGATTTCTTCTTCTAGAATTCCATTCAATAAGACTCATTTCACATTCATCTGATACACTTTCCACTTGTTCTGAGCTATTCTTGCTAAGAATGCTCTTACAATATCCAATCTGACAATCAGAGAAAATATTTCTCCAAAGTCCATTCCAAGTTGCTGCGAGAACCCTTTTGCTAAAAGTTTTTCTTTAAATTTGTTAATTTCTCCTTTCTCATTCAACTTTGACTTGTACACCCATTTGAAACCAATGAGTCTTTTTATCTTTTGGAAAATTAACCAAATCTAAAGTATCATTTTTTCAATAGCTTCTATTTCTTCATCCATATCTTGCACCAAATTTTCATCTTTGATAGCTTCCATAAATGATGAAGGTTGAAATGAAAACAATGCAAAATTTGAACTAACATCGAAATCATCATAAATATGTTGCAGACTTCTCATTTTTCTCTTACCATTGCATGATTCATCACTTGATTGATTGTTGGGAGAATTATGATCTGTTGATTTGCTTGAAGATGCTTGTTGTTCAGAATATCTTGGAGTTCTTGCTAACGTGACTTTGGTTGGTGTCTTCTCTTATAATTCTTGCTACTCTTTTTCTGCAACATCCTCTTCTTCCATGAGTTGTTCTCTTACATCAACTATTTTATCTACAATCCCATTCCATGACTCTTGTTTTTTGAACACAACATCTCTGCTAATTATGGTCTTCTTTGTGACAGGGTTAATTAATTTATAAGCTTTTGATTTCTCACTATAACCAGTAAATATGCATTTTTCACTTTTATTGTCCAACTTTCCTCCTAGGTTTTTAGGTACATGTGCATAGGCTACACACACAAACACTCTAAGATGAGATACACTAAAAGACATACTTGATCATGCTTCTTCTAACACTTTGTTCATCACACTCTTTGTAGGAGATTTGTTTATCATATAAATAGTGCATGCAAATGCTTTTTCCCAATACTCATTAGAAAAGTTTGTTCCTTTCAACATGATCCTTGAAATGTTCATAAGTCTTATATTCTTTCTCTCAACTACACCATTCTACTGCAGTGTGTATCTAGTTGTAAAATTCCTTCCAATTCCATGTTGTTTGTAGTATGCATGGAATACCTTCGAATCATATTGTACACCACAATTTATTCCCAATACCTTTATCTGATGATCACTCTAGTTCTATACTAAGGCTTTGAATTCTTTGAACGTTGAAAAAATTTTAGACTCTTGATTCAGGAAATAAACCCATGCCTTTTGCTGAAATCATTAATGAAAGTGAGGAAGTAACAACTTCGACCAATCAATTGTGTCTGCATATGTCCACACAGGTCTTATGAACCAGCTCTAGTGGCTACCTTTCTCTTTATGCAACTCCTTTTGAAAAATATTCACCGTGTTTCTTTCCCAAGATGAAACACTCACAAGCACTAGAAGGTTCTTTGATGTGAGGTAATCCTCTAACCATCTCTTTCCGCTACAAAAATCTTAAACTAGAGAAATGCAATTGTCCAAACCAAAAGGGCCATAACCAGTAATCATGAGAACATGAAACCATAAATGATATGACATGATCTTTGTAATTCATGATTAAAGGTAAGAGACTATTCATTATCATCTGCACCTTTGCTATCAGCTGCTTACTTGGGGGCTTTTCATATAACTCTATTGTAATTTTTATTTAAGATAATTGAAATAGCAATTCAGGGTAGTTCTAGGGTGTTGGTCTGCATCAACTGACCAACACTTATCAGATTATGTTTGAGACCAGGGACATAATATATCTCTAAAATTTCCTTTGTGCCCCCCTACTTGGCCATAATGTTGACCACTCCATTTCCATCTACACCCAATGTCTTTTCAGTTCCCAAAATTACCTCTCTCTTCACAAATTGATCCAAATTTGCAACTAGATCCTTGTTGCCTATCATGTCGTTACTGTAACCACTCTCTAATAGCCAAACATTATTAGAAGTTTCATGGATGGTATGACAAGGTAAGAACATGGAGTCAATATTCTTTGTAGTTACAATACTCTTTGATTTCTTTGATCAACTATCCTTTTCCTTCAATCATGAGCATAATGGCCAAATTTATTGTAGTAATAACATCACACCTTTGATTTATCGACTCTTTGATTGTTGTTTAAGCTTCTTCTATTGCTTCCAATTTCTTGTTCCTTCCATTCTCTACCATCTCCTTGAGAACCATTTCTTCTGTCGCATCCTCTACATTTTGATCTACCTCTTCCTCAACCTCGACTCTTAAGATAGAAACCTAACTTTATAAAGTGGTCTCTAAGGTGGAATCCTTATTTCCATTTATCCTCGCCTCATGGGATAAAAATTATCCCATAAATTCATCATATGTGAGTGTTTTCAAATCCTTGGCTTCTTCCATGGCTAGTACTACAAAATAAAATTTAGTAGACAAATATCTAAGGACCTTGTCAACAATTGTTTGATCTTCTATGTCATCACCATAAATCCTTAATTGGTTTACAATAGTCAGAACCTAATGCATGCATGAATTGATATCCTATGTTTCCTTCATCCACAAACTTTCAAACTATCTCCTATTATTTTACAACTTAACAATATTGAATTTTTCCATACCTTTATAGCTCGTCTTCAAAATTTCCCACATTGTCTTTGTTGAAGACGTAGTCATAATCTTTTGGAACACTGCTTGGTCTACTCCTTGTTGGATAAGTTGCAATCCTTGTGCATTCTTATTTTTATGTATCTTTAATTTCTCCCTCTCTACATGTGTGAGGGATTGTTCTTATTTTTCATCTTTAGGTTATGGAAATCCAACTCTCACATACTCCAAAACATCATGAGAAGTTAATGATGTCTCCATCTTAATGGCACACATATCATAGTTCTTCCCTGTAAATGGTGGAAAATGCAGTTGGAAACTTGATGAAGCCATCTTAAAAAAAAAATCTTTTAAAATAAAACCTCCTTGTAACTCCTATTTGTTTAAATAATACTTTATAATTTCTTTTATAAATTCCTCTTATAAAAATTTATACAACACTTTCCAAACAAAACCTTTACAAAACTTAAAAAAAATAGTCTTTTATGATATAGCGACCACAACTTATTACACTGAATAAAATTTTATATCACTTATTATGTTGATTAAAAATCAAAAACATAACCTCCATGTGACTCTTTAGCTTCAAAACGTATGCACACCAATAAAATTTTAAGACTTATGTTTAACTTGGTCATTTTAAAATTTTGAACAGATCATCACACCTTTCGATAGAGGGGATTTGCAATGAATTGCAGTAATTTTGGAATTTGTAAAATCATAAGTTTACCCTAAATCATTGCACCTTTTACACTTCAAACATGTCATGGCGGCACCTTAGATTTCAACAAAGTGTCAGACATGTAAGCCTTTAAACTTGTGATGATACCGTATTCACGAATTTTTGAAAAATCATAAGTCTTCTTCTTTGTTCCTGGTAGTTTTGTTGGCTCCTCGGATCTTGTAATCCTTCCTCAACTTTGATACCAATTTGTTGGAAAGGTATAGGAGGAAAGGAACAAAATTCCACACACACAAAACACACGAGCTGCTACTCTTCTCTCTTAATCACACAAGACATAATGATTGCATCGAACCGAGTGATAGGTATTTATACTTCTCAACTAGAATCTCACTCAAAATAATTTCAACATGCACAAACACTCTAAATTCGACTTTACCCAAAATAGTATTGAACTAGAACTCACTCACAGTTGACTAAATTAAATAACACTCTAAATTTAGATAACTTTGCATGCAGGAGTAATTAGCTATCTTTAACACCATGTTTGAACCCAAACAAGCCAATACCATTTTCTCGCAGGCCTCATTTCTCGCACCCCAAAATAAGTTAAACTAGTGGCTATACTGTGCATGTGTAGGTTCTCTATAAAATTATGAAATAAAAACTACACCCTTTACCTATTATGAAAGGCATGGTTTTCCATCTTCCTACTCTCATGGGCTCTTTGTGTTTCCTCTTTTCATCTGCAACTTTTGCCTTCTCATTACCAACCGGCCATCTAAAGATTCCAAAGGATAAAGTGATGTGATGAATTATAGAAAAAGTATCATGTCAGTCATTACGTCGAGGACATGTTGTTTCGTACATTTACATAGCTTGCACTCTTATTCTTTGTTCTGCCTGTGACAATTCTTATTTGTGCCCTTATCGGTTTCGAATATTTGAGGATTAGTGGATGATAGATGATTTTCTAATCATTTTCTTCCTTTTTTTGCTCTCCTCAGTGTCGAATATTTGAAGATCAAAGTATGATAGCCTTTTGTGATCATTTGCTTCCTTTCTAAGTGTATGGTTATTATATAGGTGACCACTTCTGTTTTACTAATCATATGTGATTCGTCACTTCTTATTTTACTTTTCTTGTCTAGTAACATGTTGTCAAAGTTGATCATGATTTACTTTATACTTTACTCATTTTTTTCTATATAGTTCTCCCTGATGAAGACGTCGTGTTTTGATAGGTTTAATGTGGGGGTTTTGTTTTTTTATCCTTTTTAAAAAAATAGTTTTTTTCTTAAACATGGCTATATACTTAAGTGATGAGTAAATATTCAATTTATAATAAACATCATGCATATTTACATTTTACATTATAAAAAAAATTAAATTAATTAATTTATAACTTCATTTTAAATTATTATTATTATTATAAAAAAACTAATATGTAAGTTAAACATATATATACATTCAATAAAAATATGTAACAATAATTTTAATCATGAAGATCTACTCTTATGTAAAAATAGATCTTGAGTGGGCCTAATGGTTAAGAGCATGTGTCTCATCCTAATAGGTCACAGATTCAAAACTAGAGTGGGGTAGAGTATGTATGCCTTCATAGACTTAGCAGTCAAATCGTTGTGTGGATGTTATGTTTGTATAATACTAGTGATTCCCCCATTACTATTGTCATTGTAGCCCTCATTGTTATTGTTGTGCTCCTATTGTCCCGATATTGTTATTATTGTGCAACATAGAAGCCCATTATTGTTATTGTTGTGCCCTTATATTATTATTATTATGTCGGCTTTGATTATATTGTGACCCCCTAGAATCCTATATATAGAAAGGAGGTTTTTTCATTTGTATCGTCGAAGAATTGTTCATTTGTGAATTGTAAAGGAGGTTTTTCCCTCGAAGAAGATGATTTTTAAGACTTTCCGAAAACAACATTTAGAATTCATGAGGGTCATTATGATTTTTTGGTCATTCCTTTTGGCCTTACCAATGCACCTTCTACATTCCAAGGTTTGATGAATTCCATTTTCAAACCCTTCCTTAGAAAATTTGTGTTAATATTTTTTGATGATATACTAATCTACAACAAGTCTTGGAAGGATGATGTTCAACATTTTGATAGGGTGCTCAAACTATTCAATTATATGCAAAAAACTCCAAATGTTTCTTTGGAGTACAAGAGGTGGAATATCTAGGACATATTGTAGCTCATGAAGGTGTTAAGATAGACCCTAGAAAAATTAAAGCCATTAAGGAATGGAAAATCCCCACATCGATAAAGCATCTGTGAAGATTTCTTGAGTTGACAGGGTATTATTGCAAGTTTGTTAAGAATTATGCGAGAATAGCACCACCTCTAACAACATTATTGAAGAAAGATGCATTTTCATGGACTCCAGAAGCAATGAAGGCCTTTGAACATCTTAAAGAGGCAATGTGCCAAGCAACTGTCTTAGCTATGCCGAACTTCACAAAAATTTTTATTATGGAATGTGATGCCTCAGGAAATGGAATTGGTGTTCTTTTAATGAAGGAATAAAGACCCATTACTTTCAAAAGTCATCCAATCAAAGGAAAGTATTTACAAAAATCTATTCATTATGTTCCTTTCAATGTTACAATTCATATTTATACATGTCGAATCATCCAATGCCATGGACCGAAAACCATCGCATCCAAAACCATCGACCAAAAAGCATCGTGTCCAAAACCATGGACCAAAAAACATCACGTGCAAAACCATGTGTGAAAATCATGCACAAAACCATAGGTGGGTCTGCCCAACCTAACATAGGTTCCAAAACCATAGATGGGGGTTACCTCAAACCCCCTGTGACCCCCCTACTACACAATCAGTGCAACGAAGGGGGGGCACCCCCCCCCCCCCCCCCTCTAACCCCCTGGTTAACTACGTGGGTTAGTTGTGGAAAGAATATAACACAACCCTACATTCTCCCACTTGTTGTTTTCTTTCCACAGGGGGCCACAAGAGAGCTTAGTCATTTATCCATCCCTGCAACACCCATTGTTTCTCTACACCAAGAGAACTTCTCAGAGCTCACAGATTTTGTCAATGCATCTACAGTATTCTTTAAAGTGTCCAGCTTTACCAGCAACACCTTTTTTTATTCTATCATATCCTTCACAAAGTGATACTGAACATCAATGTGCTTTGTCTTTGAATGATATGTAGGGTTCATTGCCAAGAAAATTGCACTTTTTCTATCACAATCTATCCTTATAGCTCCTTGTATTAACCCCATACTTGAACACAATCTCTGCAACCAAACTGCTTCCTTGCTTGCATGAGTGGCTGCCATGTATTTTGCCTCTGTAGTTGATAGTGCTACTATAGATTTTTTCTTACTCATCCAACTGATTGCACCTCCAAATAGGTTAAACACATACCCACTTGTAGATCTTCTCTGATCCAGATCTCCAGGCTAGTCTGCATCAACAAAACCACGAATATCCAACACTCTGTCCAATCCTGGTCTTCCTTGGTAGCACAAACCATAATCACTAATGCCACGCAAATACCTAAAAACTCGTTTTGTTGCTGTCCAGTGCTCCTTCCCTAGTTTTGACATAAACTTGCTCAATACTCCCACTGCATGTGCAATGTATGGTCTAGTACAAACCATTGCCTACATCAGGCTATCGACTGCACTTACATATGGAACACGGGACATGTCCTCTTCCTCTTCTTGTGTCTTGGGACACTGTTGAGTAGATAGCTTCACACCTACATGAATAGGAACCTTCACTGGTTTACTATTCTGCATATTAAACCTCTGTAGTATTGTCTCGACATACTTCCTCTGGCTTAACCAGAGCTTCCTCTTTTCTCGGTCTCTTTTAATTTCCATTCCTAAAATATAGTTTGCAACACCAAGATCTTTCATGTCGAATTTGGAGGACAATTGGGTCTTCAAATCCTGGATAATTTCTTTATCATTTCCAACCAACAACATATCATCCACATACAAGACTAGATAAATAAGATGGTCACCAATTAATTTAAAATACACACAGTGATTTGCTTTTCTTTTGGTGAAGCCAAGTCCCTGTATAAATGTATCAAATTTCTGATACCACATCCTTGGTGACTGTTTTAATCCATACAGAGACTTCTTTAACTTGCATACCAGTTCTTTCTTACCTTTCACCGCAAAGCCTTCAGGTTGCTTCATGTAGATTTCCTCTTCTAGATCCCCGTGAAGAAATGTTGTCTTCACATCCATCTGTTCTACCTCAAAATCAAAAGTAGTAGCAACATATAAAAGTATTCTAATAGAAGTTACCTTGGCAACAAGAGAAAAAATATCACCAAAATCAATTCCTGGCACCTGGGAATAACCTTTTGCTACCAACCGAGCTTTGTATTTCTCCATCTTTCCTTCTGCATTTGTCTTCTTTTTGAAAGCCCCTTTGCTGCCAATAGTTTTCCTTCTAGCCAGAAACTCCATCAGATCCCAAGCCTCATTTTTGTGCAAAGATGCCATTTCATCAACCATGGCTTCTTTCTAGAGTTTTCTATCCTCTGAATCTATTGCTTCCTTCACAGTTCTGGGATCATCATCAGTAATACATAAAGCAAAATTTGAACAGAAAGCAGATGGACTATACCTTTCCAGCTACCTTCTTTCTCAAACTGATCTTCTCACACCCGGAGTTTGTGGCTCTTCATCTTCTGATTCCTCCTCTGCTATAGAGTTTGATTCTTCCTTCTTAAGATCAAACTCTATCTTCTCAAGTTCCTTTGGTTGGACTTCATGTTTAATAACATCTTTCACCTCTCTAAACACCACATCTCGATTGTACACAACCTTCCTTGTTACTGGGTTCCAAAGCTTATAACCCTTTGAACCATCCTTATACCCAATAAAGATGCACTTTTTAGATTTATTACCCAACTTGGTTCTTTTATCCTTTGGAACATGTACATGTGCATCACATCCAAATACCCTCAGATGTGAAAGAGAGGGTTTCTTACCAGTCCATACCTTTTGTGTAGTCTTATCCTCCAAGGTTGATGAAGGTGATCTGTTGACCAGGTAACATGTTGTCTCCACCGCCTCTGCCCAGAATTCCTGTCCTAACCCGGCACCAGTGAGCATGCTTCTTTCCCTTTCCATCAACATCTTGTTCATTCTTTTTGCAACTCCATTTTTCTCAGGTGTGTATGGAGTAGTCTTTTGCTGTGCTATACCACACTTCTTACAGAATTATTCAAATTCCTTGTTGCAAAACTCTCCACCATTATCTTTCCTCAACACCTTTATCTTCTTCTCTATCTGGTTTTGCACCAGAGCCTTAAATTCTTTAAACCTGTCAAAGAATTCAGATTTCTTCTTAAGGAAATAAATCCATCTATTTCTTGAGAAGTCATCAATAAATGATACATAGTACACAAACTTACCCAGTGATGGAACCTTCACAGGTCCAAACACATCACTGTGCACAAGTTCTAATATATGTTTCTCCCTCTTACCACCAGAGGGAAACTCACCCGATTCTGCTTCCCATATACACAATTTTCATAGAAATCAAAATACAGAGAGCTATTACTCATACCTTCTACCATAACTTTACCATGAAGTATTCGAAGGCCCTTCTCTCCAATATGTCCAAGCCTTTGATGCCACAACATGGTCTTCTCTCTAGAGACCACTAGATTTTCTGCTCCACTTTCAGAAGCCATAGAATTGTTGCACCCATCAATAACAGTGCTACCTTGCAGCTTGTATAGAGTTCCAATTTGAACTCCCCACATCAATACCAGTGCTCCCCAAACCATTTTGCAGGTATCCTTATCGAACACTATTTTTACACCTACATCATGCAGCTTACTTACAGAAATCAGATTTCTGGCCAATGTAGGAATATGCAGAACACCCGGAAGTTTCCTAACCCTTCGACCTTGCAACTTCAACTTTAATTTTCTGCGACCAACGATTCTAGCCTTCCTGTCACCCCCCAAGAATACATCACCATCATCATATTTCTCATACTTGCAGAACCACTCCCTATGGGGAGTGAAGTGAAAGGATGCACCTGAGTCAATCAACCATGCCTCATGATCTACATGTGTACTTGAAGAAGCCAAGTACACATCCCCACCTTCATCTGAGGTGGTTTTCACCTCTGCAGAAGGAGCATCATCAGATCCCTTTCCTTTGTCAGGAGCTTTAGATTTACATTCCCTTTTGTAGTGCCCTTCATTTCCGCATTTCCAGCACACCACCTTTACAGGTTTTCCTGGAGATTTAGATCTCCCTCTAGATTTAGAACTCCCTATCGATGACTTCTTTTTTTTTGTTCTGGAACCGTCCTCGTATAAACAACGCATCACCATTTTGGCTCTCCATATTTTTCCCTCTCATCTCCTCCGTTGGCAAGGATGAGACTATTTCATCAAACTGCAAGGCAATTGCATTGCTACCTATTGCAATAACCAAACTATCCCACGAATTTGGTAGAGAACACAACAAACTGATGCACTTATCTTCATCTAAAATTTTAATATCAACAGATAATAACTGACTTACCAGAGTATTAAATACATTCAAATGTTCTGTCACCGAGTCTCCATATTTCATCCTCAGGTTATACAACTTTTTCTATAGGAACAGTTTATTCACCAGAGACTTAGATTGGTACAAAGTCCCTAACTTGTCCCACAAATCCTTCACCGTAGCTTCCCCTGACACATTCAGCAATACTAAATCTGAGACACACAATTGTATTGTGCTCTTAGCCTTCCGATCCAACTTCTTCCATTCTTCATTGGACACTCCCATTGGTTTAGTACCTGGATCTACCGCGACCCACTGATCTTCATCCACCAACAGATCCTCCATATTTAGTTTCCATAACTCAAAACTCTGACCATTAAATTTCTTGATCTCTATCTTTCCACTGCTCACCATCTTCTTTCACCACCAGAATCGATCCCACAGATCTCCCACTGAACGGGGTCTACCACAGGCCTGAGCTAAACCCCTCAGCAACAAAGGCATCCCCTTGAAGCCAAAACAACTCTGATACCAAATGTAGGTTTTAATCTCACACAAAAATTACCTGCATATGAATTCTAAAACATAGAAACCAAACAATGCAAGAGCATAACACATAAAACACATATACACAGATATTTTCCTGTGGATTCCAAAAACAGGACTACTAGCTTGATTTTATTCATTATTCTCCTTTCATTTTTACAATACATATTTATACATGCTGAAGCATCCAATACCATGGACCAAAAACCATCGCGTCCAAAACCATGTGTGAAAATCATGCAAAAAACCATAGGTGCGTCTGCCCAACTTAACATAGGGTCCAAAACCAAAATTTCCCAGGGTGCTGCCTCGGACCCCATAGAGGGGGGTTACCTGCACCCCTCAAACCCCCTATGACCCCCCCGCTATGTAATTGGGGCAACGGAGGGGGGGCTCTGCCCCCCCTCTAACACCTCTAGTTAACTACATGGACTAGTCGTGGAAAGAATATAACACAACCCAAAAAGTAAGTCAAGGAAAGGCAGATCCAAGTCCAGATTGGGGATAATCTGCTGGAAATTCGGGAAGACAGGACACCTAAAGAAAGATTGCAAGTCTTGGAAGGGAAAAGAAGGAGACGCGCAACAAGAAAACAATCATGAAGTGAATGTGACAGGTGAAGTGTTGCAAGATGCTTTGATTCTTTCATTAGAAAATACTGTTGATGCCTAGGTGGTAGATTCAGGGGCCTCATTCCATGCCACACCTGATAGGAAACATTTTCATGATTATGTTCAAGGAGATTTTGGACAGGTTCGATTGGGTGATGATAAACCCTTTAAAATCATTGGAATGGGTACAGTCTTCATAAAACAATAGAATGGAAATCAATGGTTATTAAAGGAGGTAAGTCATGTTCCATATCTGAAGAAAAATCTGATTTCAACAGGGCAGTTGGGAGGTGAAGGTTGTGTAACTACTTTTATAGATAAAACTTGGAAGGTCATTAAAGGAGCCCTGGTAATAGAAAACGGAGAAAAGGTTGGTACATTGTATTTATGCAATGGTATTTCTAATTCTATTAATGCTTTAACCTCTACAAGAGAAGATACGACATTGTGGCATCATAGGCTTGGGCACATGAGTGAGAAGGGGATGTAGATTCTTCACTTAAGAAATTTGTTGCTAGGTTTGAAGCATGTTGATTTAAAATTATGTGAGAATTGTGTTTATGGAAAACTGAAGAGAGTCTGATTCCTCAGAGTTAGGAAAGAAAAGAAGAGTGAAAAATTAGAGCTTGTGCATACAGATGTATGGGGACCTACTCAGGTATCATCTCTCGTTCGCTCTCATTATTATGTTACTTTTATTGATGATGCAACCAGAAAAACTTGTATTTATTGTATTCAAAATAAATATGATGTATTTGATACTTTCGAGAAATGGAAATCTTTGGTTGAAAATGAGATAGGAAAAAGGTTGAAGTGTCTCAGATAAGACAACGGAGGTCAATATTGCAGCAAAGAGTTTGATAGGTATTGTTTAGAGAATGGAATTAGCAGAGAGAAGACAGTTCTAGGAACACCACAAGAAAATGGTGTGTCATAAAGGATGAACAGGACAATCATGGAGCATGCAAGGTGTATGAGATTCCATGCAAGATTGCCTTTACAATTTTGGGCAGATGCTATAGATATTGTTGTTTATCTAATAAACAAAGGGCCTTCAATTTCCTTGGATGGTGGTATTCCAGAGGAGACATGCATAGGTAAAAAGGTAAACTACTCATTTTTAAAGACTTTTGGTTATGAATCCTTTGTCCACATTAATAAAGAAAATAGAAAAAAGCTTGAGGTAAAATCAAAGAAATGTACCTTTATTGGATATGGTGTTAATGATTTTGGTTATCAATTTTATGATTATGAAAAACACAAAATCATTAGAAGCAGAGATGTCATATTCAATGAAAAAGGTTTTGTGTAAGGATCAGCTGCAGGAAAAGAAACAAGAAAAAGAAAACATAGATACATAGTGCTTGATGAGATCACAAAAAAAGTGATGGTGCTTGAAAATCATAATGATCAACAACTAGAACAAAACAACAAGCACCTCAAACACCTAAAAGTGGTGTTAGAAGATCTAACAAGATAAGTAGACCCCCTGAACGATACTCTCCTTCATTATATTATGTATTGTTGATTGATTCTAGTGAACCATAATGTTATGAAGAAGCAAGGCAGGTAGAAACCAGGAAGAATTAGGAGCAAGCCATGAAATAAGAGATGGAATCCTTAGCACATAACCAGACTTGGGACTTAGTCAGGTTGCCTGTAGGTAAAACAACATTGTAGAATAAATGGTTTTACAAGTTGAAGGAAGAAGATGCAGGTAGAAAAAGGTATAAAGCTAGACTTGTGGTCAAGGGGTTTACACAGAAAGAGGGTATATAATTTGATGAGATAATTTCTAATGTTGTTAAAATGAATTCAATCATAACTATTTTATGTCTAGTAGCCACTAAAGATTTGGCATCTTGAGCAGTTAGATGTAAAGACAACCTTTCTCCATGGGGATTTAGAGGAAGAGATATATATGCAACAGCCACAAGGATATGAGGTAAAAGGGAAGGAGAAACTAGTGTGTAGGTTGAAGAAGAGCTTGTACGGATTAAAACATGCTCCAAGGCAGTGGTATCTAAAATTTGACATGTTTATGTCTGAACAAGGTTACACTAGATGTCACTCTGATCATTGTGTTTATCTCAAAAGGGAAAATGATGGAAGCTATATTATATTGTTATTGTATGTGGATGACATGCTTGTTGTAGGTTCTAACATGTAGGAAACAAATGTGCTCAAAAGAAAATTGGAGAACTCATTTGCAACGAAGGATTTGGGTGCAGAAAAAAAATCCTTGGTATGAGAATAACTAGAGACAGGAAGAATAAAAAATTAACATTGTTTTAGAGTGAGTACATAGAAAAGGTGTTGAAAAGATTTAATATGAAGAATGAAAAGCTAATTAGTATACCTTTGGCTAGCCATTTCAAACTAAGTAAGGAGGTGTGTCCCAAGACTCGGGAAGAAATGGCTTATATGTCTAAAGTTCCATATGCATCAACAATGGGAAGTTTAATGTATGTAATGGTCTGCATAAGGCCTGATACTGCACATGCAGTGGGAGTTGTAAGTAGGTACATGAACAATCCAGGAAAAGAATATTGGATGGTGGTGAAGTGGATTCTGAGGTATTTGAGAGGTACCACAAATCAAACATTATGCTTTGGTGGTTCAAACATTGCTCTACAAGGATATTTTGATGCAAATATGGCTGGTGATAGAGATAACAGGAGGAGCACCATAGGGTATGTGTTTACTGTAGGTGGAACAATTGTCATTTGGGTCTCAAAACTGCAAAGTGTTGTTGCACTCTCAATAATGAAAGCAGAGTATGTTGCTGCTACAGAGGCTAGATAAGAAATGATTTGGTTAAAAATGTTTTTTGATGAATTGGATAAGAAGGAAGAGCTGGGCAGGTTATACGGTGACAGCCAGAGTGCCATACATATTGCAAAGAACTCTGCATTTCATTCCAAGGCTAAACATATACAGCTCAAGTATCATTTCATACGGTCAACATTGGAAGATGGACAGTTGAAGCTGGAAAAGATACACACTAGCCAGAATCTTGTAGATATGTTAACAAAAGTTGTAACTAGGGAGAAAATGAGATTCTTCTTAGTTTCAATTGGTCTTCAAGTATGATGAAGAAGATGAGAAACATCCAAGTCCAAAGTGGAGTCATTTTCCAGCAAATGAAGCAGTGGTGGAGTTGCTATAATCTGTCTCCAAGTGGGAGATTGTTGCGTGTGGTGCCTGATTATCTTCCTTATTTGAAGGTATCGCCACATTGGACCCTAGTTCGTAATGTGGCAGCAATGTCACCCATAAAATGTATGCTGCAAAGGGGGTCCAGGTTCGGGTGGGTGCAATCTTTAGGAGCCCACCCAACAGGGGATCAGGGGTAGTGGCCTCGAAGCTAAAAATAGATCTAAAATTGCCTTGTAAAATGTTGTAATTTTGTAGTCAATCTGGGTCATTCATTAGGCGGAGATATGACGGTAGAAGTTATGTTTAATTTAGGGTTTTTTCCCTAGAAGGAAACCCCTCGCTATATATGAGGGAATTGTATTGCATCTATGTAGATCTGTATTCTGAGTGAGAAAGAGAGAGCATATTGTGTTAGAGCAAAGAGGGAATTACAACAGATCTGCTGTAGGTTGTATCTCTTTAGTTTCTGAATAATACAAAAGGAAGGACTGGTTGTTTCTCCGTGGTCATAGCCCAAATTGGGTGAACCACGTATGTCTGTGTCTCTCTTGTTTTATGTGTTTTCTGTGTTTATATTTCTGCAATATATTTTATGTGTTCCATTTCTCTGTAATATATAATTTTCTAGCATTATAAATAGTAGTAAGGGAAGGGACCCTATTATAAGACTCAATTGTCAATTTGTTGAGGTTATAAATGATAAATATGGAGATATGGAAAGAGAGGTTGATATATTGATAAAGGTTGAGGATATTATGGATCTTAGCATTGGGTATGAGTTATTGATTAATTACCACCTTCTTAAAATGCACTCTTGTGCCAAAGAAAAGGGAAGAACAAGGTCTCCATAAGGATGTTCTTAGGGGCAGAAAACTAAACAACTACTAATGAGTATGGACTGATGTTTTATAAACTATATTATCAAATTTATGTTTTGTTTTAAACTATTGTATAAAAAAAGTTGTCTATAAAATCATGTTCCATTATATGTGTGTGTGTGTGTTCATACAATTTATATTTTTATTTGTTAAGAAATATTTCATTATATTTCTTTGAAATTGATACATTCATGATTTATACAATTATTGTCTAACATTAAACAATGCTTGTGTTCATTGATATCTAGAATATATTGATGATACACCTACTAATACCCAACGTAAAACTGGGTTGTTAAGATTTGGACAATATGATCCAAATCATAATTTAAACCATACCAGGGCAAGGATAACAAGATTGAAGAGAACACTACCAACGAAGAAATTTGAAGAGCTAATGAGATTAGAATAATTTGATGACATGACACCTAGACGTAATGGTGGTGGTGATAGTAAAAATGTTATGCATGAAGAAGGATTGAATGGAATTCTTACAGGTTTCTTTTGGGATGGAAATAATGATGATGATAATGATCATATGGTTGATAGTAATGATGATAGCAAACGAAGTTACCACCAAAATAATCTTGATGATAACAACCTAAAAGACTCAATTAAGCAAGAAAATAAGACACCCATGTTCAAATTAGGTGTAAGTAGAGCCTCAAAACTTGCATGCACATTACTATTATTAGAATCCAGTCACTATTTGGCTGGTTAGACAAAGGATTCACTACCATGCTAAAGTGAGTTGAAATCTATTTCTTACTTTGCATTGTCAACTGGTGTACATAATTCGTAAAAAATCATTAAATTCATTTATATTTATTTAAGTGGATTTTAAAACCATATATTGTATATAAATAGTCCTAGAATATATTTACATATTGAACATTTTCATGATAAGTCAAACATTCAATTGATTTAATCTTGGGAAATCTTACAAGGCACTAAAAACTAAAATATTCCCTAAAGAGAATGTGTTGCTATAAACTTGAAGAGAAGCACACTAATTGTTGGTTGAGCTGGGGATTGAATATAAGAAAATTCATTCATTTAAAAATAATTTCATTTTATACATAAATGAATACCAAGACAAGGTAGAACGCCCTGTATGAAAAGAGAAGAGATATTGTATAGATGTACAATGTCAAACATTTCCAAAGAAAGTTTTAAATCAAATGCCTATTATATCTAGACTTCAACGAATGATTAAGTCACTTGTATAATTTATGGACTAACATGCAAATAATAGGAGTAAATATGGATTCATGTGAATTACGATTGACTCTAAAGCAATGAAACACATAGAGGGAAAATGGCAAAGAAATTTCAAAGATGAACCTTGTACTATTATGTTTGGTCTTGCAATTGATGGAGTGTGCCCATTCTCTTTCATGAGCTCAAATTATAGTGTTTATACAATCAGATTGATATTATATAATATTAACCCATGGATGAGTGTTAGAAAGGAGCACCTTATGCTGACTCTGATCATTCTAGGAAGACATAAAGTAATAAAAATAGATGTTTATCTTGCACCTTTTATTCATGAGATGTAACTTCTATGGAAAGGCATAAGAATGTATGGCATATCATGTCCTCCATAAAATAGGTCCTTCATGTTGTATGGTGTGCCATGTTGGACTATTCATGATTTCCCAGGACTTTGTGCTTGTTTTGGTAAGCTAAAATATTTATGTATTTAAACTCGTAATTTATTTTCATCCCAACTTTCATGTTTACATTTATATTATTATTTTTATGTTATTAACATTACCTATTGAATTGTAGGGCTTCAAACAAAAGATATATTTTCATGTCCAAGATGTGCAGAACAATTTGAAGGGCATTATTCTAAAGATATACATAAATTTATTTATGCAAACAACAAAATTTTTCTACCACCAGATCATAAGTTTAGAAATTGCTAGAAGAATCAATTTGATGGAAAAGTTGAAAATAGAGGCCATCCCGCGATTATGGTTCTAGGTGATTGACTTAAGAAGTATGAAGATGCTGAATCAAAAGGTTGGGATGATTTTTTTATCAGGGTGATTCAAATGAAGAACTAGAACAAGTTGTAGTTAACATGCCAAAAGGAATGAAAAGGAAATTTGTGTTTTATGAGCTCCATTAATAGAAGGATTTATTGATAACACACCTTTTAGATCTGATACACATTTTAAAAAAATGTCCCAGATTCTATATTTCGACATATACCAAGCAAAGAGAAGGACACCTTATCTTCAAGAAGAGTTGTTTCTCTTTCGCGTACCAACTTTGATAGAAGACATTTGTGGCCAAACAAATAAAATGAAACATATGCACAAGCTCCATGGATTTATAAAAAAGAAGTGTTGGACAACCTAAAAAAATCATTCGTCCAATGAGGACACCTAATTCCTATGAGTCATAATTTGAAAACAATTTTATAGTTGATAGAGATATGATAGGATTTAAATCACATGATTTTCATAATTTCATGAAGGTATTATCATCATTTAACTTTTATTGGTAACATTGATTAAGTACAAAATATATTTTGATATTTTGTTGTGTGAGAAAAACTACTAATGACCTTTGAGAAATTTGTTTGATAGCATATCATACCATTGTTAATTGGGGGGTTCATGTCTTACCGTTGACTTAAGGAATTCCATAAGTCGATTGTCAGCATTTACAAGGTATGTGATATGAGATATTTGTGTGTTAGATACATAGAGATATTATATTTCTTTTCAATTTTTGACTAGAGGTTCATACTAACTTTCTATTCCTATATTAGGTGGGTGACCTCCAAGGAGGTCCGTGAATGTGAAGTTCCAAAATGGAAGAAAGAAATTGTAGAAATTATATGTGTTTTTGAGAAGGAGCTCCATACAAGTTTCATGGACCTACAAGTCCATTTACTTATACACCTAGTCAATGACATTGAATTGGTAGCTGTCATATAAAAAAGGTGGATGTTTTTCGGTGAGAGGTATACGAAAAATCTAAAAAGATATGTCAGACAAAAGGCACATCCATAGGGTTGCATGGATGAAGGGTATGTGTTGAATGAAGCATTTTTTGTCCTATGTTAATTCCTTCATGAGTATTTTCAAGACAGACCACAATTCTAGGATGAAGAATGAGCATCAAATATTATTGATGGAGGAAAACCATAATATAATGGTGTTGAAGTAGAAATAGTAGTTAAATTCATGATCACTTTAGTTGTTTTCCTTCCAATCATTAATTTACTCTGTAATGTATTTTTCAAATATATAGCATGGAATTTGGAGTTTGAAATAAACATGTTGACATATAATAGGTGTAGACGTAAGTGTTATATTCAATAAGTTCGTTATGTACCACATGGACTTTATGAACAAACATATTGATTTATATCATAAAAAGAGAGAAGAAGTGTTAGAAGAAAGGAGACAATTTAAGAGATTGAACAAAATAAATACTCCACTTCCCATTGATTTGATTTTGGAATGAGGAAAATACTGCCCACTACAATGGGTTACTGAACAAATTCAAAATCAAATAGAAGATGCAGGTATAGATTCAAACATAAGAAGAAGATGAAATCAATATGTGTAGAGGATGTGAAAGAAAGGTACAGTTGGAATTTTAAAAAAATGTTCTTTCTTTACAATTTTCACACTACTAATTATTTTAATATTAGTCATTATATTTTTTTCAATGAAATAAATGGTCTTTCACATGTGAGGAAATATCCTGCAATGTTGGCATATGGTTGATATTATCATGTAAAAAGTGTGGATGTAAAGAGACGATCCTTTGATTGTGGCATTATGGTTTATTTCAAGGAATCCATTCGAGCAAGATCAAAAGATAAGAATATTATTAAAGAGAATCTACAATATGTTGGAAAAATCCAATAAATTATTAAGTTGGATTACCACTCTTTTAAATGTTGTATTTTTAAGTGTAGAGGGTGTGGAACATTTGAGAGGACACAGGGACATGATATCGATACTAGATTGTTTTCTATATATTCCTCAGGTTCCTACTAGAGGATGAGCCTTATTTTTTACCAACCCATTGTGAGCAAGTATTTCTTAACTCAAAAAAGAAGTGGTAGTGATCATTAATCTATTAATTTATAGTTTATTATGAATATTATGTATGTGTGTGTTTATAAAATTGTTATAACATACGTCTAATATATGTATATCGTTCATGTGCATGTGTTTTTCTACAAAGATATTTTGGACATGTGTGATGTAGGCAAGTTCCCTCTATGGACAAAGGCAACCCCTCTAGCCCTAAAGTGGGTCTAATCACAACAAAGACAATACCAAAGCAAACTTCCTTAGATAGTTGATGTCATGAAGTCCTACCTTCAAATCCTTGTTTGATGAAGTTCTCGTTGTGTTGCTCCGGCTCTCTTTCTTCTGATCCCTTTTGCACCTGAAAACAACATAAAAAGAACAAAAATGAAAATAATAGAATACGACAAAATGATATACTTAAAGGGTCAAGGAGCTTCAAGCTATCAATATGTAATTTGACATAATATATAGGAAATAAGCTATTAATTTGTATTAATATAAACTGAAGTAAAACTTACAACCATGCCTTGATGTCGTAAGTCATCTTGAAGGGTCCTATCAGCATGTCTCCGCAAGCATTCACTCATGAAGTGTCTCCCAAGAGGATGAATAGCTCTCTCCCCTACCCAAAAGGAAAACTTATGATGCTAGAAAACTCATACAATCAAGAGAAATCCACACAAAGCTATCCCAAGCTAAGTTACATAAGAGGCTACTTCCAAACTCTAACAAAACTCTCTACCTCCACTAATTGAACTCTTGAACTCTGAAGCTAGCTAATCTCAGCCATGGATGATGTATTTATAGGAGGAGGATCCTCCATAAGAGATGGGAGAAAGAGCTTATCCCTTTGGGAGGTTGCACAAAATGTGGAACAACCATCCCAAAGGAGAGAGGTGAGCTCATCTGATCCAAAAACCAACCCCAAGACCATCCATGAAGTTGTTACAGTTCGAAGCTTCAACAATTTGTTTAAAAAACTCACCAAAAGTAGCTCATCGGAAGTACAACACAAAGACAAAGCGACGACGTCGCTAGGGCCAGTTCAATCTTGGCCATCTTCGAAGGCAGTATAACTAATTACCCGCGACGACCCAAAAACATAGGTAAAAAAGGGTATGCTCCAGGAGTAATGAGCTGAGGTATTCTTCCTGAGATGAAAAGGAAGACATTGGCACATAATTTGCAACATGACACAAGGCAGATGCCAATAATATGGACCGGCAGTGTCTGAAAAAAAGAATGCGGGGTTGGTGACAAATTACTGTGTAACAGAGGGTGAGAATTATTGGAATAAATTATAAAGTAATAGTTTATAGGTTTGATAATTTATTATAGAGAAAATATTATGAGAATGTTGTTTCTTTGTGTCGTCCCCAGAGAGACTGAGCATGCCCAAAATGAAAAAAGAATCAAGTTTCTTCTTCGAGTAAGAGGAGAAAGATCAACTTTCAAAATCCAAAGGATGGTGGTGAGGGTGGAAGTGTTCAATGAGTGATTAATGAGATTCATTTTATAGATAGGCCATATTATCTTTGTGTTGGAATTGCAGAGCACCGAGAGAGATGGTGGTGTTTAAAGACTGTTTTTTGTTCTTAGTGGGCACCGAGACAATTTTACTTTGATCTTTCCAGCCTTTAAACAGGCTTCATTGGAGATGAATAACATGGGAAAAAATCATTGATGTTCATATGCCTAGAGCCATAACACCACCAATATCTTGACCAAGTCAAGTTTACGTGAACAACCCTAACAACCCCCCCTTAAACTTGACTCTCAGAGATTGACTTGGTCCCATTCATTTTTATTGTATTTCATGTAAAAAATTTTCCATCTACCTCATCACATGGGTAAATAGTTGGTGTATCCATGAGTTATCTAGGATATCTTTTTGCGTACATGGTTCAACAACCATATCACCTGAGATATCACATTCCCCTCCTCAATCCAAGATACCAATACACCTATCACCCTCGTATCTCTCCAAGTGGTCCATTCCACAGCTTAATAACTTCATGTGCCACTCGCATTGCATGTATGCCTGAGCAAGATCTTAAGGCCTTACGACTATGCGTGCTCCTATGCAACATGTCTGCCTCATTGTCAAGTCTTACAACTTCCTTGGGAAACGTCTTCCTTCGACCAAAAAATTCTTAGGGTGTTCACTCATTACACATTGGCTCCTTCATCAAGCTTCAACCCTCTTTACTCCATATCCCTTCTTTTCATCCATCTCTATTATTTTCTTGCACTCCCTCGGTTTATTTCTTTGCTTGATCCATACTTTGGCTTGATTAAACAATCTCCTAAATCGTTAACCATAATAGTATTCACATAATTGGACACACTCTTCCTTCAATACTTGTATGTATAGTTTATTTCTCAATTTCACGTTGCACCAACTTTGAGCTATTCACATGCAACTATAGGGAAAAACATATACCTTTCAATTTACTTACAGTGGTCATTTGCAATCAATTTTTGCAGTTGCACACAACAACAGCATCACGTTGGTGCAATTCTAACATAACCTCAAGGCTCAAGGTTCATTTTCACTACTAGGAAGCTTTCTATGTAAGTCCTTTGTCCCACAAGTGCCACATGTTTCACTTCTACATCTTTCAGCTCATTCAGCTTAAACACCCTATGTAGTGCACGCATGCCATGACCTTATCTAAATACAGAGCTACCTTCAGTGCCATATTTTTATTCCTATCCTTCAACACAAAATATGACCATCTATCAGCTCCATAGCTACTACATACTGTGCATCCAAGCTTGAGAAATCAATCCACTGCACCTTCTATAATCCACACAGCCTTGCATAATTCAGGCATTAACCTTAACCTCACCCAGACTCCCACTCACTTAGCTTACTACATATTCACATATATCAAACAACGCTACCATCCTCCTGCATTCATGTCATAGGATCCATGACTTTATTTTTTACGAGCTTATTCCTAGCATACACACCACTTGTTGCAAGGCGCTCTAGCCTTGCTCCTTCTACATTCTTCAATTTACACATGTGACCATGAGCATCTCAGCTGCCTAGGAATCCTCCATTTGCACAACCAAGTGTATTGTCCTCTCGTGTCTAGTAGAGACATGCCTTGAATACCTATGTATACCTTTGAAACTCTTTTTACTCCATGGCTACTCAATCATAACACCTTGAAAGTTATGGTCACTGATTCCACATGCAACAAGTCTTCTCATGCAACAATTCTCTTACCACACAACATTGTCTCTATGTCTAGATAATTCATCTGCTTCATACTGAGAGAGAATAATTTTGGTCTCCACCTTCAACAAATAGAGAAACTTAGTTCAATTGGGATGAATGAGTTCCCAATTTCTCCATTCCATGCAGTAATTCCCTACTACTTTGATAAGGAATATCAGTAGTCCTACAATACCATGTTCCCATTTATAATTCTTTGGATCATTCATTGAAATTGGTGATGGCTACTCGATCATCCCCACACTTAACTAGATTTTTGATTCCATAGGTGCAACAATTCCCTCTACCATTCTCACAATCTCATTCAACTACATCTACTTCGAGTACTCCACTTTTTCTCATGGTTGATACTTATATGTTCTTGGCCTTTGGGCACTTTCCTTTTTCTTCCCATCAACTTTCTCCACTATTTTTTCTGCTAGGCTAAATATTCTCATTATTTTTAAACATAGTTACTTACCATTGGGCTCATGCCTTTAGCTCTGATACCAGATGTTGGGATCATAAAGCACCGAGAGAGATGGTGGTGTCTAAAGAAACCATTGTTTTTTCTTAGTGGCCATCGAGAGAACCACATTTCATAATTTTTTTTGAATAAATTAAAGTTAGGAATTCCACCTCACCTCACCATCGTTTGCTAGGGTGCAGGTATTTCCATCTCCCTGTGGTCCTAGACTAGGATAGTCCATCCTCCTACCACTAACCATGCATTTGTATATTTTCTATGTGTAGGTGTACATCCAAGCTACATGAGTAAGATTACCTGTAAAGCCTATATATTGAGGTGGGCACCTCCCTTTCTCAGAAACTTACGGAACAGAGACACAAATTCAGTCATCATGCCTTTTTCTAGAGGTGAGGTAGCGATCGATCTACATTGTTCTGCTCTTTAGGAAAATAGGCAACCTAGAATGGCCCTGGAATGCTTTGCCTGATGTAATGTGATCTACCTTCTGGCTATGATCAGAAATGGCAACTGGCTATTAGCAACTATGACCTTTTGGTGATGATCGACAATGATGTATGGTGGCTATGTGTGTCTCTAGCCAAGGAGAGTAGCCCCAGCCTAGTAGTCGGTTGGAGTATCCCAGCCCAGCTATGATTGACAATTATTTGTATGGCTATGACAACTCGATATTACCTACCTAACTTTTGGCTATGATTGAATCTAATTGGATAAGATCTATTTCTATGTCGACGATGTTGGGTGCTTAAGCACTAGTATGTGGGGATGTATACTCTTAGTGTGTGATCCTCAAATTGTGAATCGACATATATAACAAGTTGTGGTATATGGATATGTGTGTGGGTATAGGTTCAGTTAGTGTAGATCAATTGGACTTTCATGTGGCCTTGGTAGAGGACTTGCTAGGTGTGGACTTGGGAAGTTGCTTACGCATACTACGTGTCCCTGTCCCTATATGGCTCTATATGTTTGTATGTTTATGATCTATGGCTCTGACTAGTGCTTACGGTCTCTCTCTGTATGGCATATGATCTTATTCGAATTTTGAATTAATGTGAGTAAGCATCATAATTTCTCCAGTCAAGATAGTAATGATTGTTCTATAGGTTGAAGCCTATGGGTTAACTCTATCCCGGGTTATAATGAATGGGTACAAAACTATGTCTAGAACGAAGGGGGATTTGGGACAAAATATGTACAGAAAGGGAAACGAATGGGGTCTAATTGAATGGGTAGGTACCTCTCTCATTGTCTGGTAGTAGTGTCATCAAATTTCCTTTCTAGGTTGTCCATAAGGATAAAGTCTCATCTATTCTGGATGAATTGATAGTGTAACCATTTGTGGAAAATATTAACCTTTCAAACTAGGTGATGAGAGAATTGATAGATCCCCATTTTGCAGATATAAATGAGCATCACAAACTACTCCCCATTAGCAGAACATAGTAAACTTTCTTATTGGTTGAAGAGAGAATAGGTGGAGACCTCTGAACATACCCTAGCTTATTGGGAATCATTGTTTGTGATGGGAACAACTTGAATTGCTCCACGTGGGAAGCACTTATCTTATTTGGGAACAATTGGGTGAATATAGAACAATGTTTTTTGGAACTTAGCGATTAGAGAACATGGAACCAATCACATTCTTTATGACTGACATCATTCATTGGCTTGCATTCTTATTGACCTAACTCGTCTTCTTACTAGTGGTGCTAGAGTGGTTGGACAAGACAGTTGGGATTTCTTACCACTCTACGACAATAGTGGGCCAAGTTCTTAGAGGATAATATATCATACATTTTATCCATCTTTCAGTTCCAAATTTACCATCTCTGGGGTCACCACATCTCTTTCAATGACCAACACCCAAGCAAGATTAAGCAACTAATCTCGTAAAATGGTGGCCCCTTGGACGAAATCGAATTACTGTCTCGACTGGGTACCACTATTGCTATTGTTCCAAATGAACCCTCATTAATTAATTAGAACCAACAACAAAATTCTAAGAGAAACCTCACCAAATATCGAAAAGTCAACAAATATGGAAAATATTGAGTTAGCACATCTCAAAGGAAAATACAATAGTGCTTATGCATAAGGTTCCCCAAGCGTGTTCTCCCTACAGATGAATGATCAAGGTGACTAATATTAAGAAGGTCTCACAGTAAGCCCAACCTTGACTTAGTGTTTTCATAGGTAGGATAGTGATAACCAACCACCTGGTAAGAAAATATACCCAATCTTTGTTCTCTCTAGTGAGCCTTTCCTTTCCCAGCCAACAAGCAATAAGTAAGAAATCTAAGATAATCAATAAGCATACTGGGATTCATTCATTCTCTCTCCTAGCAAGCAAACAGTAATGGCAGCAGATCATTTATCTTGTCATACCCATCGTAAGGAAAGAATAGGAAAGCCAAATAAGATAGAATAATAATGGAAGGAAGGATCCCAAGAGCAGGAGAGAGTGCCAACCGAGATCAATGAGGATAGATAATGGGCAAAGGAGAATAATATAGAGAGGTACAAGGGTGTGATGTCATCTAACTTTGAGAAGAGTGAGTGGATAATAGTGCAAGAGCTTGAAGGAGATGGTAAGCCAAGAGGGAGGATAAGTGTTAAGGTGTGAGCTAGAATCAATAGAGGGGGCTCCTTAAGGTGTGAGCTAGAATCAATAGAGGGGGCTCCTTAAGGTGTGAGCTAGAAACAATAGAGGGGGCTCCTTGAGTTTAAATTTTAATATTTTCAAATTTTAATTTTAATGTTAATTTTAATTTTTTTTTTTATAATTAAAATTTTATAATATAATTTTTTTAATTTAAATTTCTCTAATGTTTTTTTAATTGTTTTCGATTTTTTTTTGGTAATTATTTAATTTTTTTAAATGATGTTTTTATTTTTTATTTTTTATTCTAAACTTTAAAAAATGGTTTTTTTTTTTTTTTAATTGTATATATATATATATATATATATATATATATATATATTTTGTTTTTTTTTTTTTTTCATGCATCATCTGCATGCCACCCCTAGCCGGTTGGGCCTCAGGGTGGCCGAATATATATATATATATATAATGTCGTATTTTATTTTTGTAACTTTTAATTTTATTTTTTTTCGTTTTTATTTTATTTTACTCGTTTTTTTTTCTTCTTTTTTCTTTCCGAAATTGGCCTGTTAGCCCTTGGTAGGGGTTGGCCGCGGGCACACGGGTGGAGGTGGGTTGTGCGCACCCACCTCCCCACCCACGCTCGCGGCCAACCGCACCCATGGGTGGCTAGATTTTTCTTCCTCTTTTTTTAGCTTTTTTTGTTAAATTTTAAATTTATATTTTTTAATTGTTTTATTTTGATGTTTTTTATTCAATTGTTTTTTTTTTTTTTTTTTTTTTTATCTTAATTTTTAAATTGTTTTATTTTTATTTTAATTTTTAAATATTTTGATTTGATTTTTATTTTAATTATTTTTTTCATTTTTTTTTTAATTTTGTTTTTTTTTTTTTTTGTTAATTTAATTTTTTTTGTTAAATTATGTTTATTTTTAATTATTTTATGATTTTTTTGTTTAATATTTTATATTTATAAGTTAATTTAATTTAACTTTTTTACATTTTTTTTGTTTTTTTTCTTGTCCTTTTTACTTACATTTGATTTTTTTGTCATGTTTTTAAGTTTTTTTTTTAATGCTTTATTTCTTGTTATTATTTCAAAAAAAAAATTGTTTTTTTTTTATTATAATTATTCTTATTTTTTGTTTCTATATTTGAATTTTTCGTGTCTTTTGCATTATTTATTGTGTTTTTATCACTGTATATATATATATATATATATATATATATATATATATATATATATATATATATATATATATATATATATTTCTCTTGTATTATTTTTTGGTGTTTTTTATTTTTTTTTTTAATATTTGATTTTTTTTGTATTATTTTTTGTGTTTCTTTTTATTGTTTTTATTTTCTTTTCAATATTTAAATTTTGTTTTCTTTTTATTATTTTTTGTGTTTTTTTCATTGTTTTTTCTTTTTATCAATATTAAAAATTTTGTTTTCTTTTGTATTATTTTTTTTGTGTTTTTTTTATTGTTTTTATTTTTTTTCAATATTTGAATTTTTGTTTTCTTTTGTATTTTTCATTTTTATTTCTTTATACATTTATTTTGGTTTTTGGTTTTTATTTTTATTGTTTTTCTACAGGGTCCGTGTCGATGCTCATCTAGCAACCCGATCCCATTATGGGCAATTTGATAGTTGATTTTAAAATTTTCGTTATAATGAATCGAGTCTGCCCCCACAATGTATCAATTTCATGGTTGGTCTTTAAGTTTTTATTACAACGGGTCGAGTTCACATACACCGCGTGTCAATTTGATGATTGATTTTTTTTTTTTTTTTTGCAATTTATCGAGTTGTCTTAGGCTAAGATTTTAAAACCACTATATATTTAGCATTTAAAGAATAAATTACTCTTGGGCGTTCATTTTTAAAGTTTTTTGTCATAAAATTTTTCGATAATGTCATGCTTTGAATATTTTGAAAACTTGAGATTTTTTTGTAATCATAATCTTTGGTTTTAATTGTATGGTTGAAAACTTATCAAGATTTTAATGTTTTTCTAAGTCATGATATTTTATCTTTAATGCTATGGTTGAATACAATTACAATTTGAGGGTTTTTTAGAGTCAAGATATTTTATCTTTAACAACATGGATTGATGCAGGAACATTTAGGCCTAGTCAGTAATGTGATTGCATTTTCACATGTTGTGACTAACAAGGGGTTGGAAGACAAAAGTTTAGTTAATTTTATTTATTTAAATGTATGAGAGTGTTTATTTATTGTAAATATGAGAAAAGGGCATAGTGGCTGATTGATACTCCCTGTGTGGAGATCAGGCCAAACAATTAGATTTATTTGGGTTGAATAGAATATGAGGAATTTGAAAGCTTGATTTAGCGTTTTTTTAGAAAAGAGTGGAGTTGAAGAGACCTTTTAGGAGAGAATGAAAGATTTTTGGTTCTGAACCAGAATTGGTTCATGAATCCACTTTTGTATAAATTGTGATCTTTTGGTATAATTTAGAGGTTGGATAGGTTAGCGAGAGAGGCTAGAGAGGATAGATAGGTTAGCTATAGGTTCGAGAGAAACCAGAGAGGAGAGAGCGAGGATTTCAAGATTGAAACATGGACCTTTTATTGATGTAATTAGGACGGAGGGCCGAAACTCTGTAAACTCATTATATTAAATAAATGATTTGTGTGTGTGTGAGTGGCCATTTCTATTGAAGTCCTTCGCTTGTCTCTACATTGTTTGGTTGTGGATTAACTGAAGAATTCTTCTATTTTTTACGCCTCAAGCATAAATAGCAACATCCAAAGCCGTATTATGGTCATAGTGTAAATAACAGTGTTTGAATCACTTTTAAAACCATCATCGATCCAAGAGTAAACAGAGGAACCATTAAAGAAACAATGTGAAAACACAAAGGAAGAGGTGGAGGAAAGGATAAAGTGAAGACACAGTGGTCGTTAGATCTCTAAGATCAATGGACCAGATGAAGTTGCGAGGAGTAGAGGAATTAACATCACATCGGTGGTTTTATAAACCCATAAGTGGATTTCGGCCATAGGAGAAACCGTAAATGGTAATTTTCCATTGGACCCGATTCCATACACATCGTGACACATAACAGCGAGGAGAGAGAGGGAAACTGCTTTTTCGGGCAAGTATTCCCCCTGCTTGTTGTCCACCCGAAATCTCTGTGGACTGTTGGATCTACTAAGTGTAGATCTATGGTGGAGGACTATCGGCAAGTCTGTTGATCAGGAAAGATAATGACTGTTGGATTGGAGCCAGGATCGACGGTTGCGATCTAATTGTAAATTGGAAGTCGAAGGTGTCAAGGGAAAATGGACATACAATTGCGACGTTGTGATGGCCGATATGCTGATAGTGATAAACGTTGATCGGTGATCAAAGATTGGGTGTATCGGAGATCGGGGATTATAGAGAAGCAGCGTAGCGGAAGGACTGAAGTGGAGCATGGACCCGAAAGTTTATAGAGGCGGACTCAATTCCATTTGAGTTCCGGCCTTAAGCTTTTGAGTAGGTTCTTGTGTGTTTCCTGTGTAATGCGGGGATCGGAGGAAATGTGATAAGGCGTATGGACGAGTGGACCCGACGATAAATATAAATGTGGGTATATAGATTTGAGTTCTTGTGTATGTGTTCGGGTCAGGGTTTTCCCGTGTTTCCTTTGTATTATGATAAAGTTGTTTAGCACTAGTTTTTAAAGGAAAAACAAGGAAATGCTTCTGATAGAAATGTGTGGGCATAACACCAAGTTCCAGGTCCTATAAGATTTGAAAAAGAGATGAATTTTCCTTGAATGAGGGTTCCTACGTCCTTTGTGGTATCATAGCTAGATCAATTCTCTGTGAAGATTGGTTTGGACACTAAATTTTAACTCCAACATATGTATATATGTACTGAAGTGAATTTGATATAGATGGGAATCAGATTACAAAGAACATTGATATTAGAATGGAGGAAGCAGTGAATCTCTGATGGAGGTTTGGTAAGAATGTTTATGTTTATGATTTTACAGAGATGTGTTTTGAATGTCTAAAGAACAACAAGGGATTGAAATTTCAATGGAGAAGATGTTTTCCTTTCAGGAAAATGAAATTTTTGAGTAAGTTGATTGCATGATTGATTTGATTGAGATGAAAGGTTTAGAAGTTAAAGCTGAATAGAAGAGTGGTTTGCTATGGCATTGAAGTCATTTAAATGATTTGAAGAATTTTGTGAAAATTGAGAATGATTGAGGATCGCTTAAAGTATTGTTGAGGGCAATGATATTGATGATTGAGAGAACAGAGATTGGGTTTGGTAGGCCAGAAAGGAGAATCACTATAATGAATGAATTTTGGGAATTTGTAGAAACAAAATAGGATTTGCTTATAAACAGGTTATCAGAAGAAATTGATAGTGTCTATCATGAATTGGTAAATATAATTGGAATTTATATCTAATCTTAATTGATCTTGAAAGCTGAAGAGTCCATTATGAAAAGTAAAATGGGAAATAATTGTTGGCTATATGGAGTCTTCTGAATGGAAAGTCTATATGAAATAGTGAATAGATGAATCTTTTGGCAAAGATTTAACTGATGGAATGGGAATTAGTTTTAAGACAACTTTGAAGGAAATATTACAGGTTTGAAAGGTACTTTGATGTATCTTGAGATAAGATTGTGCATGTCAGTAGAAGCAGTGGAATTGTTGAAAGATAGAATGAATTGTACCAGCATCATAGCATATGAGCTATGTTAAAGAAGATAGAGCAAGAAGAACTCTCAGATGAGTAAAGGTGATAGTACTCGACAGTAAATGAAATTACTGAATGAAAGAAGGAAGTGAGCAATTGGAGATGTAGAGACTAGAGTAAGGAGTGTTCAAGAGGAGATGAGAATGACTTCCAACTGTGGTTGGGTAGAAGTTGTTGAGGAAGCTCCACAATTGTGATTGTGGGTAGAGTTGTCTTAAAGATAACAATTCCAGCAAGAGAAGTGCTGGGTAGAATTGTTAGTTAGTGAAAGGTTCAAGGAAAGAACCAATAGGTGCCAAAAGGCTAAACTCGAGAAAGTTTGGTGAGGCATGAAGGAGACTTGTTATAGGTGAAATGGAAAAGGATAGTTGCAGCTCACTAGTGAACAAGGAAAGTTCACCAGAGGAAGAAATGGGATTGACTATTGATAGTTATGACAGGGGTACAAAACAAAGTTAGAGACATAGGAAAAAGAGTGCTGAAGCAGTTGGACTCAAAGGAATGAGTAAAGAGGAAAGGGGCATAGAGTTGGCAGAGATGAAGGTAGAAACTCAGTCATTTGAAGAAGCTGGTATTGAAAGGGAATAGAGAAAAATGGAAAAAATGATTTTATGTGGGAAAAAGAGTTAAATGGCTTGCCAAAGAATTATTTGCTGAGAAATTAATACTCTGAACAATTGAGGATGAAGGAGTAGAATACATCTCTGAACCAGAGAAAGGATCTCTCCTTGGGGAGGGAGACAATGATGACAGTGATGAAGAACTAATCTATGCAGATTAGAATGAGAGGAATGTGCTAGTAGCATTCTCACAGACAAGAGGATCTCATATTTTTGGAATTAATTATTTTAGTGAATGTAAAATTGCAGGTATGCAGCCGAATGAATTTGAACCTGTGTATGAAAAGGTGAAAGAGGCAGAGGTAAGAAAACCACAAAAGGAGATGCATAAGGACTTTCAAGACTTTAATTGGTAGAGGAAATTAATGTTGGAAATAATACTGAGGGGGGGGGGGGGGGTGAATCAATATTAGCAAATCAATAACTTTTTCATTTCCATAATCAGATTCATATACGCTACTTTAGTTAAGGGAACTCGTGTGTACATGCAACTGTGTTTAATGCAACTAGCGTATATCTAGCAAACTTATGATTCAGTTAATTCATCATGTGTTGATCTTTAATCAGTGCATCAAAACATCATTAACCATATAAACAGTAACCAGGTGCAGTAAAAATAGAACATAACATCACACATAAGAGACACACATGAACACCATGATATAAGGTGGAAACCTAATGCGGGACAAAAACCACCTGCTGTTGTTTTCTTTAAGATAAGAAAAACTTGTTTACAATATTTTACTAGTGTAGACTCATACCAGTACACAGGCACCCACCTGCAGAAGGCTACAACCTTCTCTCGTTCTCCAGCTTCTACTCGAAGGGAGCTACAACCCCCTAGCTCTTGTACTAGACGATATATTTACAAGTACGTAGGCACCGACCTACAGAAGGCTACGACCTTCTCTCTTCTTCTAGGGACCACGTTTCATAAATTTTCAGACTGGATCTATCAATACAAAACAATCACCACTACAATACAGCCATCAACTATATCTGCATCATCAATCTCAGAATCACCCAACAATTGAATCACTGAAACCTTGTCATCAAAACACAATCACCAGAACACAAAGCAGAACCCAAAACTCTGCAAAAACCATTAGAACCAACAACAACCTCAAATATCAAATCTTATAATGTATACGCTACTTGGTTGTGTCAAACCAACGTGTATATGCCATTTCACCAAAGGGAACCAGCGTATAGATCTGAAAATAATTACTTATACCTTCGTTGCAATTTTCTACTTCAGGTATACCCAGATCATCAGATATAAAGGACACGACATGCATCAACATTCAGATCTGAACTATTCATGATCATACCATATAATGACAATTCATTTTAGTCTTCATGATCCCAGATATTGATCACTTGCACCTTGGTCTAATGATCTTCTTCTCCTTATATAGGTTTAGGCCTTTCTCAATACCATGGTCCAAAACCATGTAGGACCGATACCTTGGACCCAATACCTAGGGTCAATACCTCGGACCAAATACCATGGACCAATACCAAAATACCATGGACAAAATACCACGGACCAAAACTTAGTTTTCCAACATGTACACGCCTTTTCTTCTGTGAAAGTGCGTGTGTACATTATACATGCCTTTGTATATAGTGAACCTGCGTGTATACGCGGATTGGTCAATGGTGAACCTGTGTATACCTTTATTTCTTCATTATTTGTTGTTTACCTACTATACTATGATCTTTCATCTGAGAGAGTTGCCATCAAGGAAAACACTTGTGTCATACCTGTATCATAATGCTAACAATCTCCCCCTTTGGACTTGATGGCAACAACCACACCAAGTCACTCTCCCCCTTTGACATCAAGGGCAAAGGGCAGACCAAGATATTCTGTCCCTTGATATACATTCTATTGTCCATACTCCCCCTGAGTACATGTTGAAATCTTTGATTGAGCTCCCCCTTTGTACATGCTAAGATGTATCAATCCATCCATGCTCCCCCTGAGCACACACCGAGTCTGCAAAAATATTTTTCAAAAGGATTAAAACATGACTTTACAACTCAACTAAGTGAGTATGACCTTCCTATACATCAATCTCCCAATTAAGTGGGGATACACCATTTTGACTCATCCACCCAACCAAGTGGGGGTATACCAAATGTTTATACATGACTGAAAATAGAAATCATCATCCTTCCCATGCATAGTGGGGGTACAAATTAGGTCTTTGTAATACCTTTACACCAAATTATATTCATGACTTTTATAACAAAGACCAACAATCTAGTCATAAGCAACTATCGTACACCATATATGATCTGCACCATAAGCATCTGTCACCAGCATCCAGACCTGTAACCTGCAATACCATTCTCTTGACCAACCAACAATAAGTAGCAAGATGTATCATTTAGCCACATAAGCATCATCACCAAAGACTTCTAACCATAATGCCAAAAATGCATTATTTGAAGCATATGCTCCCCCTGAACCTGTGCCAACCAACACATACCATAACCGAACCATATCAGACTTCTTTCCCTGAGTTTGTCCTACTACTTTTTCTTTAGAGCACCATATACGCAACTGTGCAGCCTCTAACTTGCGTATATATGTGACTTCTCTTCATAATAGCTGCGTATGCAAATTGGAATACTGAAGGTTTACACTTTCAGCTTCCCCTGGGTCTATTATATCTACTAACTAAGTTATGCCACATCTTTCTAACAATAATTCTATCTTCTTCAATACCTGGGATTGAGATGATGTATGCTCCTTTTGCTTTAGTGTCCAAATTTTTCTCCTGGAACGTGATGATATTTTTGTGCGATGGTCTTGAACCATTCTACTTCTACATCTGGCTGCAACATGTCCAAGATTATGACATTCATAACATTCAACATTATTCATCAGAGGAAATAACCGTCTATCACTTCCACAGTTAGGAGCAAAAGATTTTCTTTGAAGAATTTCTTTCCTTGGTTGTTGTTGGGGTTGACCTCTTATCTCCTTGTTGAGAATTTCAGGTTTTGCATTAGAGTTCCTTGCCTCACCTTGTGAGCTAGATTCACCTTCAACAGTTTCATAAAAACCAAGACCAGTTTTGATAGCAGGGGATCTTTGACTACTAAGAATATCATCCAAAATCTTAGTACTGTCTTGAAATCGTAATAATTTATCCTTTTCTTCTAATTTACCTTTTAAGATATTTACCTCAACCTGATGTTGTTCTTCCTTTTCTAGATATTGCTTCTTTATGTTTTCTTTAGCTTTCTTCCTTTTTCCACTTGTTGCCTTAATTTGAGCACTTCATGTTCTTGTTCTTCAAGAGATTCTTCATTTTGCTTCTTTGATTCTTCAAGATCTTCTTTTAGAGAGAGGATCTTAGATTCAAGTCTCTGGATTGTTATGCTCTGATCTTTTACTACATCCTAAAACTGCTCCCTTACTCTGGTTACTGTCTCCAGTTGAACTTTTAATCTGGTAACTTCTTCTTTTTCTACATCATTATTTTCATATAATTTCTTGATTATCTTCATCACTATTGGATAAGTCATCACTATGAGTATAATAAATTCTATTACCTTCTTCAGACATCTTTCCTTTGTTATGAGGGAATCTAGCAGCGTGATGACCAACTCTACCACAAGAAAAAAATTTGAAAGGTAGCTTACCTTTGAACCTTCCAGATCCCCGTTGAAGCTTCTTGACAAAATTTACCTCATATTCTTCTTTTGAAATGTATCCTAACTCATTGAGTTTTTCTTTTGCCTTTGTTGATACTTTAAATGTAGCTTCTCTCATATCTGATGGTCCTCCTTTTCTCATTTCAAAAGCAGTTAAGATTCCGTGAAGCTGCATCATAGTGATATTTTGTAGATCCTGCTTTTCTTCTATGGCAGACACTTTGGGTTCAAATTTAGCAGACAAGGATCTCAAAACTTTCTCAACTAAGACAACTTCCTTAATTTCTTCACCAAGATTCTTCATGCAATTGACAACCTCTTCTATACGTAGGAAGTAACTAGCTGTGCTTTCATCACTATGCATCTTAAGAGTTTCATACTGTATTCTAAGAGTTTGAAGCTTAACACATTTTACCTGAGAGTATCCTTCGTAGCTCAGAATGATTTTGTCCCATATTTCTTTGGCTGATTTGAGCTGCATGACCTTGACAAACTCTGATTAACAAACTTCCCAATAAGATAGTAATAGCTTTGGCATTGATTTCATATTTCTTTCTACTTGCAGTATCTGTAGGAATTGGTGATGGAAATGTATATCCTCCTTCCACGATTTTCCAAACATCTAATCCAAGCGATTGTAGATAGGTTGTGGTTCTTATCTTCCAGTAAACAAAATTGCTCCCATCAAAGATTGGTGGTCTAATGGATCCCTCTCTTTCTTGATTACTCATGATGATGGATATTCCTTCAAGCGATCAAGCTTCTTCTAAAGGACCTGCTTTGATACCAATTGTTGGAAATAATACTGAGAGGGGGGGTGGGGGGGTGAATCAATATTAGCAAATCAATAACTTTTTCATTTCCATAATCAAATTCATATATTCTACTTGAGTTAAGGGAACTCGTGTGTAAACGCAACTGTGTTTAATGCAACTAGCGTATATCCAACAAACTTATGATTCAGTTAATTCATCATATGTTGATCTTTAATAAGTGCATTAGAACATCATTAACCATATAAATAGTAACCAAGTGCAGTAAAAATAGAACAGAATATCACACATAAGAGACACACATGAACACCATGATATAAGGTGGAAACCCAATGCAAGACAAAAACCACATGCTGTTGTTGATCTGAAATCACCCGTAAATGACCTCAGAGAAATAATGAAGGTATTACAGACTCAAGTGTTGGGGTGTGCCTATGTTATTTTATGCAATGGATCGATAAGATTGCGAAATACACAGACACTGAAACAGTAAGAGAACACAGTAAGCAAACACATAAACACAACAAATTTAATAAGGATTTCACCCAATCCTCCTTGGCTACGTCTCCTGGTCCATCCTTCAGTGGTGGCCTTTATATTGTGTCTTAAAGCAGAGTTTTTAAAATAAGGAGCTCAATTTGAGTCTCACTTAACAGATGATGATCAGTAGGATTATACTTGGATTCCCCAAGTTTCTAGAGTACACAGACTCCTCTTATTGAATCTCAACCTCAATTGGTCTTAGTGGTATGAGTCCAATTTGGTACTCAATACCTGACAGGTATACACAGAAGAGTTGCTTGAACCTCTCAAGCCTTCTATGGAGTTCACAGACTCTTGGACTCTCTCTATCTCTGTCTGCTCGATGCTGCCTTTGCTCTACAGGTCAGCTCGGCTTCTCTGTTCTCTGCAGTTCACTTCTTTCTTGCCTTTCGGCTTTTTTCTTCTCTTCCTGCTCCCCTTTGCTCTCTATCTGTTCATGTCTTAAAGCCAATCTGCTCCCTGACTATTCGTTTCCGCTTCCTGGCTCTCTGGATCTCCTGCCTCTGTCCGCTTGAATTCCCCTACTCTGTGTCATCATCACTATGTAACACTTCACAGAGAGGTGGCCACTTTTTTTCTCACGAACTGAGTGTCAGTTCTCTTTGAATGGTCGTTATTTCTATTGCTCCAAGATTGCCCATGAAATTGATTCCTCTGCCAACTCATTGGTCATGCCGGACCTCAAATATTATATGACTCAGCCTATTTCCCCATCGAATCCGGTCATCCATCAGATCATTTCTCTGTCGTTGATCTGGAGCCTCCAGATCCTACGGTCTCCATCCATATCGCGTGGTTAAGTAGCGTTACCTTTACCCACCCGATGTGAGCGGTTTTCTCTCTCATCTGCTGGACGTGTGTCACCTAGTGTATGGCATCGGGCGAGACTCGGTCAAACCTGCTTACTGCTTGAAGCCCTTTTGATATCCTACAGGTTTTAGCGCGGGACCTGTCTTCTGACGGAATCGGCGATTTTTGTACGGTTTTATGCTTTTCCTTGTGATCGAGCACTTGGGGGCTTTCCTTCACTGAGGGGGACACCCTGCGATACGCAATTAACGCTTTAGTGCTAATCGCATATCAAAAACTGCCTTTGTTTTTGGATTTGACCTTCCGTTTGTCAATTTGTGCCAGTGCATGGTCACCATGGGCCAATGGTCTGCGCGCTTTGACAGAGGGTCCTCGTTGTTCCGTACTGACCACAAATTTCCATTGTTCAGAGGTTATTTCTGATAAGCTCGATATCCATAAGATTTTGAAGCTTGACATAATTTGAAACAGTCATGAAAACTTAGAAAATGTTCAAGGATCCAATTCGAATCACGGCCTTCCCACTGAAAAAGCTTTTGGACCACAAAAAGTTGGTTTTCAAGCATCGACTAAGTGAGGGTATAGCTGTCTCACTTGTCCAATCTCTATCCACTTTGCACTGCTTGGCTTTGAACCCTTGAGTCCAATCCTGAGGTACTCAACATCTCCCCTACGTGTCGTCCTCACCTTTCTGTCCAGAACTGTGTCTTCCTGCAATTCATTGAGATATTCAGGTAACAGATCATCAATAGAAGGCAATTGACTCTGCTCTTTGGGATCTTCAATTAATGAAGGTTCAAATAGTCTCAAGCTGTTTGCATTAATGACTGAGTAGATGTGCATGTAAGCTGGTAAATCAAGGCGAAAAGAATTCTCACCAATTTTCTCAAGTATCTTGAAAGGTCCATACCTTATTGGCTTTATCTTTTTACCTTCACCTTGCATTCTATCTTTGCTGATATATAGCCAGACTTGATCACCAACTTGGAAACTATGCTTCATCCGATGCTTGTCATGCCTTGCCTTGTACTTGGCTTGGCTCTTTTCCAACTGTTCCTGTACTGCCTGGTGAATCTCTTGGATTTTTTCAATGAACTTGGTTGCCTTGTCCACATCACTGTGTCCATCAACTGCTATGTCTTTACTAAAGACAAAATCCAAGGGAGACCTTGGTGTGAAACCAAAACCTGTCTGAAAAGGAGATCTCTATGTAGACGAATGTTTTGTTCGGTTGTAAGCATGCTGCACATAACACAAATGTTCATCCCAAAGTTTGGGATGCTTGCTGCAATAGCCTCTGAGCAATTGGATCACTGTCCTATTGACCACTTCTATCTGGCCATCCGTCTGTGGATGAAAGGTTGTGCTCTTCTTTGGTTTGGTGTCCATTAGTTCCCACAGACTCGACCAAAACTTCCCAACAAATCAGGAATCTCGATCGAATGCAATGGAAGTGGGTAATCCAAAATAAACCCATACATCCTAAAAGAACAACTTTGCAGTTTGTTCAGCTGTAATCTGTTTATTACAAGGTATCAAAATACACATTTTGCTGAACCTATCCACAACAACATATAAATAGTCAAGACCTTTCTTAGATTTAGGCAGTCCTCCAGCAAATTCCATGGAAACACTTTCCCAAGGATGAGAAGGAACTGGTAGTGGAGTGTACAAGCCTAGTTTTCTTTTGTTGGGCTTGCTTTTAGCACACATGGTACACCCTCTTACATATCTAGAAACTGTCTCATTCATTTTTGGCCAATAACAAAATCTTTGCATCTGTGCAACCGTTTTACTTACCCCAAAGTGACCTGATATTAGAGAAGTGTGTGCTTCTCGAGTTATCTTTATTCTTTCAGTTTGTGGAATGCATAGCTTCCCACAATGATAGAAGAGTTGGTCCTTAATGTGATAATCCAATTCTTCTACTCATTTTCCTTGACCTAAAGTTGAATATACATCTTTAAAATCTATATCTTCAGCACATTGTTCAATGTAGCTCTCATGCAATACTGAGTTATGATTAAGTATAGTAGATGCGTTTATAATTGGTCTAGATAACATATCTGCAACTTTTTTATGTATGCCCTTTTTATATCTAATGACTAAATGAAACTGTTGTAGAACACCCATCCATCTATAGTGTCTTGATTGCTGCAACTTAGTTTGGGAGTGTAGATATTGGAGTGGTTGATGATCAGTATGTATAACTGTCTCTTTGCCCATTAAGTAATGTTTCCACTTTTTCACACTCTGTACTAATGCATACAATTCTTTATCATATGTGGGATAGTTAACTACTACAGAATTAAATGTCTCAGAATGATAACATATGGGTTTACCATGTTGTATCAACACTGCTCCCATGGCATAGTCACTGGCATGCGTTTGGATCTCAAATGGTCTTTGAAGATAGGGCAGTGCTAGTACTGGTGTTGTACTAATATTTTCTTTCAACATGTTGAAGGCTTTCTGCTGTTTGCCTCCCCACTGAAACACCTTGTTCAATCCTGTTAAAGCATGTAAGGGAGCCGCAATTAAGGAAAATTTAGAAATGAACTTTCTCCAATATTGTGCTGCTCCTAAGAAGCTTCTAACTTCTGTAGCAGATTTGGGTTTAGGCCAGTTTACAGTGACCGCCACCTTAGAGGGATCTATCTTCAATTCACCACCCCCTACTATATGTCCCAAATAATTCAAAGATATTTTGCCAAATTCATATTTTGAGAGTTTAACATAATTTTTTTCTCTTTTCAAAACATCTACTGTCTTCTTAACATGCTTTAAATGTTCTTCCCACGTTTTGCTAAATATAAGAATGTCATCCAGATATACAATAACAAAGTCATCAAGAAAAATTTGTGTACATCATTCATTACTCTCATGAAAGTAGCAAGAGCATTAGTTAAGCCAAAAGGCATAACCAGCCACTCATACAATCCCTGCTTTGTTTTGAAAGCAGTCTTCCATGCATCTTGTTCTGCAACTCTGACCTGATGATATCCACTATGCAAGTCTAACTTGGAAAAATCAATAGCTTCCTTTAACTAATCTAATAGATCATCTATGCGAGGAAGGGGATAACGATTTTTTATTCTTATCTTATTCAGTGCTTTGTAATCAATGCACATTCTCCACGAGCCATCTTTCTTTTTCACCAAAACGATTGGAGACCCACATGGTGATGTGCTAAGTCTAATGAACCCTTTCTCGAGCAATGCCTACACCTACTTCTTGATTTCTGCATTCTCTAAAGCAAACAACCTGTACATTCCTATGTTAGGCAATAGAGCATCTTGCTGCAAATTAATATCATGCACTATTTCCTTTTTGGGTGGCATACCTTTAGGTTCTTGAAATAAGATATCATATTTTGAAACAACTTTTTCTAAATCAGCTTGCTATTTAGCATCACAGCCCTCAAATACATTGGTTTTATCAGGTTTCTTTTCCTTTACAACCATCAGTAAAAATTGTTTGCATGAATTTACAATTCATTTCATCTGCCCTGAGTTTATGAGAGTATAATTATTCTTGAGATTATGAGCTCTTACAATATATTCGATTCCATCTTTAACGAGGAGATACTTGTTCTCAGCTCTATAGAAAATAGCTTTTCTATCATACAAGTAGGGACTTCCCAAAACAATTCCTCATATGTCCAAAGGAACTATATCTAAGTATACCTCATCTACAAATGCTGACCCAAAAGAAAACTTAAGTTTACATTATCTAGTCACTTGTAGTTGTGCTTTATCACTTAACCAACCTTATGGGTATGGTTTCTTGTGAGGTGTAGTCAGTAATCCCAACTTCTTTACAATTGCTTTAGAAATTAAATTTACTTGTGAGCCACTATCAAACAAAGTATAAATCTTTTGATGCTTGGAAATAAATCGAATATGGAAAATCTCATGTCTTTTCCTCTCATTTTCTTCATTATTAGTAGATTTTGTAGAATTACTAGTAGATGCTTTAGAATTTTTACCTTTTATACCTGTGGCTACAATGGTTGTTTCATCTCTTGAATTCAACCCAAAATCTTTCTGAATAGCTGCAACAGTCTTCTTCTTCTTGCCTTCGAACTTCTTAGGTCTCAGCTTTGGATGCAGGATCCAATAGTGGTCATCATCATGCCCATCCTTCTTACAGTGAGTGCATGAAGACTTGCTTTTTTGTGCAGTGTTGGCCTTCGTCTCTTTCCATTTCTGTTTTCTTTTCTCCTTATTATTGCTTGCAATGGGCTTGGATGATCTCCCAACTTCTGAGTTCCCATTCTTTCCTCTAGCTTCTAGATACATAGCTTGAACAGATACCTCATCTATACTAGTGGGATTAAACATGAGGATAATGTGCCTCATGTAGTTGTGTAGACCACCTATGTATTTCAACAGAGTCTAATGAAATTCCTAGAATCAAAGCTCTTTTCCTAAATTCTTGGGTGTAACCTTGTACACTTTTCCCTTTCAATTGGCGATGATTTTTCCAGCTCATCATGGCTTGTTGCATGTAAGCTAGTGGATAAAGCTGCTTTTTTTATTGTAGAAACAAATTCATTCCATATAGAAAGAATCTTACCATGTTTCTTCATGTTAGCTTGTGTCCTGCCTTCCCACCATACCAAGGCAGTGCCTCCGAGGCGTAGGCTAGCCAACTGAATCTTACTCTTGTCTAAGTCGATACTCTGCACTATGCAATAAACATCAATCTGTCTGATCCAATTATCTAGCTTCTCTGAATTCAACTCTCCATCATATATTGGTAAATCAAATTTAACATCTAATTTAATCAAATATGTCTTCTTTTTATGTTCAGGGCTATTAGGAGATGTGAGAAAGTTTTCTTCTTTCCCTTTGCCTTTTGAGTGGTCATGGAGGAGAGACTCTTCTTCTCCTTTATCTTGTTTGGAGCCTAATGAATCTTCATCTTTATGTTTCCTAAAGTCCCTATACATTTCCTCTACCATGGACCTCATGGCCAGGAAACTATCTATAAATTATGGGTCTGGTCCCATGGGACTTTCTTCTGACATTTTCTTATGAGGATAGACTCTTCCAATTTCCCGGTTAGTTTCGACCAACTCTCCTTCTCCTAATTTAAGCTTTGATCTAGTTAGCATTCAACAACAAAAATCCAGCACAAGCTTGTCTAGCCTTAACAACCACGAGCTCTAATACCACTTAATCTAAAATCACCTGTAAATGACCTCAGAGAAATAATTAAGGTATTACAGACTCAAGTGCTGGGGTGTGCCTATGTTATTTTATGCAACGGATCGATAAGATTGCGAAATACACAGACACTAAAACAGTAAGAGAACATAGTAAGAAAACACATAAACACAACAAATTTAATAAGGAGTTCACCCGATCATCCTGGGCTACGTCTCCCGGTCCAGCCTTCAGTGGTGGCCTTTATATTATATCTTAAAGCAGAGTTTTTACAATAAGGAGCTCATTTGAGTCTCACTTAACAGATGATGATCAGTAGGATTGTACTTGGATTCCCCAAGTCTCTAGAGTACACAGACTCCCTTACTGAATCTCGACCTCAACTGGTCTCAGTGGTATGAGTCCAATTTGGTACTCAATACCTGATAGGTATACACAGAAGAGTTGCTTGAACCTCTCCAGCCTTCTTTGGAGTTCACAGACTCTTGGACTCTCTCTGTCTCTGTCTACTCGATGCTGCCTTTACTCTACAGGTCAGCTTGGCTTCTCTGTTCTCTGCAGTTCACTTCTTTCTTATCATTCGGCTTTCTACTTCTCTTCCTACTCCCCTTTGCTCTCTATTTCTTCGTGGCTTAAAGCCAATCTGCTCCCTGAATGTTTGTTTCCACTTCCCAGCTCTTTGGATCTCCTGCCTCTGTCTGCTTGAATTCCCTGCTCTGCATCATCATCACTGTGTAATGCTTCACAGAGAGGTGGCCACTTGTTTTCTCACGAAATGAGTGTCAGTTCTCTTTCAACGGTCGTTATTTCCGTTGCTCCAATATTGCTTGCGAAACTGATTCCTTTGCCAACTCATCGTTCATGTCGAACCTCAAATCTTATATGACTCAGCCTATTTCCCCGTCGAATCCAGTCATCCATCGGATCATTTCTCTGTCATTGATCTGGAGCTCCCAGATCCTACAGTCTTCGTCCATATCGCACGGTTAAGTAGCATGACCTTTACCTGCACGATGTGAGCGGTTTTCTCTCTCATCTGTTGGATGTGTGTCACCCAGTGTATGGCATCGGGCGGGACTCAGTCGAACCTGCTTACCACTTGAAGCCCTTCCGATATCCTGCCAGTTTTAGCGCGGGACCCGTATTTTGATGGAATCAGCGATTTCTATATGGTTTTATTCTTTTCCTCGTGACCGAGAGCTTGGGGGCTTTCCTTCACTGAGGGGGACACCCTGTGATACGTGATTAGTGCTTTACCGCTAATCATATATCAGAAACTACCTTTGCTTTTGGATTTGACCTCCTGTTTGTCAATTTGTGCTAGTGCATGGTCACCATGGGCCAACGGTCTGCACGCTTTGACCGAGGGTCCTCGTTGTTCCATGCTGACCACAAATTGCCATTGTTCAGAGGTTATTTCTGATAAGCTTGATATCCATAAGATTTTGAAGCTTGACATAATTTGAAATAGTCATGAAAACTTAGAGAGTGTTTAAGGATCCAATTTGGATCAGTTGTTTTCTTTAAGATAAGAAAAACATGTTTACAATCTTGTACTGACGTAGACTCATACCAGTACGCAATCACCCACCTGCAGAAGGCTACAACCTTCTCTCATTCTCCAGCTTCTACTGGAAGGGAGCTACAACCCCCTAGCTCTTGTACTAGCCGATATATTTACTAGTACGTAGGAGTCGGCTTACAGAAGGCTACGACCTTCTCTCTTCTTCCAGGGACCACGTTTCATAAATTTTCAGACTGGATCCATCAATACAAAAAAATCACCACTGCAATACAACCATCAACTATATCCGCATCATCAATCTCTGAATCACCCAACAACTGAATCACAGAAACCCTGTCATCAAAACACAGTCACCAAAACACAGAGCATAACCCAGAACTCTACAACAACCACTAGAACCAACAACAACCTCAAATATCAAATCTCATAATGTATATGCTACTTGGCTATGTTGAACCAGCGTGTATACGCCCTTTCACCAAAGGGAACCAGTGTACAAATATGAAAATAATTACTTATACCTTCACTGCAATTTTCTACTTTAGATATACCCAGATCATCAGATATAAAGGATAAGACATGCGTCAGTATTCATATTTGAATTATTCATGATCATACCATATAATGATAATGCATTTAAGTCTTCATGATCCCAGTCCATCAACCTTCATTAGCCACATAGGTGCATCCTTAGCAAAGCATCACATACCCATAACCTACATACTAGATCTCACACTTCATTAGATATTCATCACTTGCACACTTGCACCTTTGCCTAATGATCTTCTTCTGCTTATATAGGTTTAGGCCTTTCTCAATACCATGGTCCAAAACCATGTAGGACCGATTCCTTGGACCCAATACCTGGGGTCAATACCTCAGACCAAATACCATGGACCAATACCAAAATACCATGGACCAAATACCACGGACCAAAACTTAGTTTTCCATCATGTACGCACCTTTCCTTCTGTGAAAGTGTGTGTGTACATTATACGTGCCTTTGTATATAGTGAACCTATGTGTATACGTGGCTTGGTCAATGGTGAACCTGCGTATACCTTTCTTTCTTCATTCTTTGTTGTTTACCTTCTATACTGTGATCTTTCATCTGAGAGAGTTGCCATCAAGGACAACACTTGTGTCATACCTGTATCATAATGCCAACAATTAAAAGGTATGGCTAAATGGTTGTGTCTTCTCTTAGTGAAAACTTATTAGATCATATTTGAAGGAATTTTAGCATGGATAGAAGACCATTGGGAATTGAAATAGGAAAGGAAACAAATGCATTGCAAATTTGCGAAGTGAAGAGGAGGAAATCTAACATAGAGAACTTAGCTGAAGATGTTAAGTAAAGAAAATATTTCAAAATTAAAAGTCTTATCATAGAAGAGGAGGAGACATTGTTGTCTTATTTGGATAAACTAAGTGTTGGAGGAGATTGTGTAGAATAGAAATATATTCTACAAACCTATGATGAAGTTGCTAAGCATAGTCAAGAAGCTACAGTCCCAAAAGTTTTCTTTGATGAGGAAGAAATCAGAGATATTGAGGGGGAATTTCTCAATAACTTAGTGAACTATCAGAATATTTCAGAGAAGCATGAGGAACTGATCACTGAGGCTTCAAATGAAGAGCCTTGTATTTTTGAAACTGACATGTTGTGTATGTTTTCAGGTTTGACAGGTGATGAATAGCAATTGGACAATGTGCTTATGCATGTTGATGAATAAGTAATATTACTGGAAGAGATGGTTGAAATAGAAAGTTATTTTGAGCATGTATTTAATAATTTTTAGAATGATGGTATTGACAGGGAAATTGTCATGATTAAAGAAGCTGAAGATAAGAATATGAAATTTTGTGATGATAACCAGATCGAAATATCTTCAGTAGAGAATAAAAATGAAAGTACTATGGAAATTATAAGGGAATATAAGATGATGTTGACAGATACAGAAGTTCAGGAATTTTGTGATTTTAAAGTGGATTATTTTTATAAATCTGTAAACCATGAAGAAGCTTTAGAAAACCAAAATTTTGTTTCTGTTGTAGGAAAAGATAAAACAACATCATTTTGTTGCAATGGTATAAGCATAGAAGATGAAAGGATACTTCATAATGATATGCTCCAAGAAATTATAGCTATTGAATTGTTGAATGATAGTCTTGTGTTGGAACAAGAAATACTATATAGTGTAGAGGAAAGTATTGGAATGAGAATTGATGACAGTCTCATAACTTTTGCAGAAGGATAGTATAAAGATTTGATGGCAGAATTACCTATGAAGATCAAAACCCATAGTTATTTTGAATCTGACAATTGTGATGGAAATTTTTTTTTATACAAGAAGGAGGAGTCATATGAAAATGACATACTTATTGAATATGAAGGAATTTGTATTTTTCTAGAAAGGTTATTAGATGAACCTGATAACATAGAGGAAAGGATTATCTTTAATGATAATGGAAGGGAAGTTGTAGAATACAAACAACAGTTTGTAAATGACAGAGGCAAAGAAGATTTGGACAGAAATTTTATAATTTATATGGTAAAAGAGAATGTACAGCAGGTAGATGTCAGTGGAGTTCAGTTGAGAACAAGTTGTAAAGAGGAAGTTGAGAAATTATGGAAGATGAAATTAGTCAAGAAGAGGGATAGCAAGGAAGAGAAATTAACAAAAGGAATTTGTATCAGCAAGGAAAGAGGATAGCAGCAAAATAAGAATTGGAATCCTGGAAGAGCAGAAGTGGCAGTGGCAGAAGAAATGAACCAGTAGCATGATGAAAGTGATGACCAGTTACAAAGTAAAGTTTGGGATATTGGATGGACAACAGAAGAAACACATGACCAGGAGGTCATGGAAACTTTGAACTTTGGGAGTCTGATGCAGGAGCATTCAGGCCTAGTCAGCAATGTGATGGCATCATCATATGTTGTGACTAAAAAGGGGTTGGAAGACAATAGTTTAGTTAATTTTGTTTATTTAAATGTATGAGAGTGTTTATTTATTGTAAATATGAGAAAAGGGCATAGTGGCTGATTGATACTCCCTGTGTGGAGATCAGGCCAAATAGTTAGATTTATTTGGGTTGAATAGAATATGAGGAATTTGAAAGCTTGATTTAGCGTTTGTTTAGAAAATAGTGGAGTTGAAGAGACTTTTTAAGAGAGAGTGAAAGATTTTTGGTTCTGAACCAGAATTGGTTCATGAATCCACTTTTGAATAAATTGTGATCTTTTGGTATAATTCAGAGGTTTGATAGGTTAGCGAGAGGCTAGAGAGGATAGATAGGTTAGCTAGAGGTTCAGGAGAAACCAAAGAGGAGAGAGAGAGGATTTCTAGATTGAAACATGCCTTTTTATTGATGTAATCAGGCCAGAGGGCCAAAACTCTGTAAACTCATTATATTGAATAAATGATTTGTGTGTGTGAGTGGCCATTTCTGTTGAAGTCCTTCGCTTGTCTCTACATTGTTTGGTTGCCAATTAACTGAAGCATTCTTCTCTGTTTTTATGCCTCAAGCATAAATAGCAGCATCCAAAGTCATATTATGGTCCAGAGTGTAAATAACAGTGTTTGAACCGCTTTTAAAACTGTTGTCGATCCAAGAATAAATAGAGGAACCATTGAAGAAACAACGTGAAAAGACAAAGGAAGAGGTGGAGGAAAGGATAAAGTGAAGACACAGTGGCCGTTAGATCTCTAAGATCAACGGACTAGATGAAGTCACGAGGAGCAGAGGAATTAACATCGCATTGGTGGTTTTATAAACCCACAAGTGGATTTCAGCCAGAGGAGAAATCGTAAATGGTAATTTTAAATTGGACCTGATTCCATACACAACATGACACGTAGCAGTGAGGAGAGAGAGGGAAACTGCTTTTTTGGGTGGGTATTCCCCCTGCTTATTGTCCACCCAAAATATCTATGGACCGTTGGATCTATTAAGTGTAGATCTATGGTGGAGGACTGTCAGAAAGTTTTTTGATCGGGAAAGATAATGACCATCGGATTGAAGCCAGGATCGACAGTTGCGATCTATCCACAAATCAGAAGTCAGAGGTATCAAGGGATAGTGGCCATAGAATTGCGATGTTTGGATGGCCGATATGACGATAGTGATAAACTTCGATCGGCGATCGGTGATCGGGTGTATCAAAGATCGGGGATTATAGAGAAGCAGCGCAGCAGAAGGACTAAAGCAGAGTGTAGACCCAAAATTTTATAGAGGCAGACTCAATTCCTTTTGAGTTCCGGCCTTAAGCTTTTGAGCAGGTTCCCGTGTGTTTCTTGTGTAATGCAGAGAGCGGAGGAAATACGATAAGGCATATGGGCGAGCGGACTCGACGATAAATATAAATGTGGGTATATAGGTTTTGAGTTCCGTCTTATGTGTTCAGGTTGGGGTTTTTCTGTGTTTCCTTTGTATTATGATAAAGTTGTTTAGCACGATGTTTTAAAGCAAAAGCAAGGAAACGCTTCTAATAGAAATGTGTGGGCATAACACCAAGTTCCAGGTTCGATAAGATTTGAAAAAGAGAGGAATTTGCCTTGAATGCGGCTTCCTACGTCATGGATGGAAATTGTTGGAATTATCAGGATTTGAGATATGATATTTTATATTTAACATCATGTCCAAGAATTGTTGGAATTTTACAGTTTTTCAAAGTCTGGATATTTTATCTTTAATTCCATTGCTAAAAAATGTCAAAATTGTAACCTAATTTTTTTTTTTGTTATTCCAGAATCAACACTTATTTTTTTAAGGGTGTTTTTTTCATCCATTTTGCAAAAAAAAAATGGTTTTTACTTCCATTTAAAAAAATGTTGAAAATTTACCCTAAAAAAACATCGTTCTAGAATACACAATTTTCATTTTTGGGTTGTTTTTTCATGTTTTTTGGGGGTTTTTGGGCTAGAGTACCTGTTTTGAGGTAATAGTTCTCGTTTGATTGGTAACTATGTTTCATTAGATGAATATGATTGTATTGATTGGTTGAGCAAAGGACATGAAAAAAAATATTCTCATGATCTTCAATGGGTTAACAAATATTCAAAGGTATGCTTTCAATGCAACAAAGGACAGGAATCAACAATTTTTATTTAAAATAGATATATTACATTGCCTCCTTAATAATGTGGATTTTCAATGTTATGGTACATGCATGAATTTAATGGAGACGATGCAAAAATTATTACATTGATGATAAAACTAATGATGTGTTTCCATAATATGCCATGTATGCTATTAGTTCCATAGCTAACTTCATGATGAATAGTGAAGAGTTATGTGAATATAATGTTTTACTTTAAAAAATATAAGGGGTTAAGATATCATATATATGTTGTAACTTATTACATATTCTTAGTAATACTAGCACAACCAAATTAGTAAATGTGGTTGATATACACCAATAGGGTTGAGGTTTAGCCTATCGACATATATCAACCACAATTATTAATGTGGTTGTGCTAGTATGCAATATAATGGGAGTTTGATATTTTCAAGAAAAACATTGTTGATAAAAAAAATTCATTATTATTTTAGAAAGATATAACATACATGTTAACACCAGAAAATCGTAATCTACTAGACTGAAAATCACAAAGGTATCAGTTCAAGCTCCTACCTATCTATGACAGCATGAATCCTGGATATATAGGCTGACCGCGACGGTAAGAAACACTCTAGGAAATCTCTCTGACCTCCACAACTCAACAATGCAAATGATTAATATCTGAGCCCCACAGCCCTATCTATTGCCCTATTTTCCATCTCTGGGGGAACATTTTGGAAGCCTGAGATCTCCATTGAAAAAACCAAAAGAGACACGAGGATCAATCCTATAGCATCTTCATCGTGTAACCCTCCATTCCCATAAACATCAAAGGTCATTTTTTAGACCTACTGCACATGTTAGGTAATTCTCCAGCTCTCTAAGTCCATAACATTCATTACATATTTATGTATTGAAGGATGCTTTCACTTCAGGTTTTGGTTGTATTCATTGCAGGAATATCACACATGGTGAGCTTCAACTAGCACCTCGATAAGCGAAAAAAGAGCAGACATCATTCTCCACTCAACATGATAGGGTTCCCCCTAAAAAGATTTGCATATCCTGACATCATTTATCCAAAATGCGCCATAAGGTCCAACATCTCGACCATGTTTATCACCATCTCACACTTGTACATGATAAGCATTCATGTCAGTCAATAGAAATCTACCCCCCATGGTTTCCTTCATCATTATTGATCCTTCTTCACACAAAGGAACCATGACCACTGACTCCGACCTAGGAGACATCTCACATACATATCTAAAAGTTTAGCCTCATTATGCTACATTCATTTACACATTCACCCTGTTCTCCTGAGCCCCCGTAAAAATACTAACGGATGCACCTCCGCATCCTACTTTTGGCTTATCATTCATCTGCATTACATACCCCATTTGTACCACCTCACCCACCCACCTAACACGGAGACCAACCAATGGGGCCTCCACCCTCAGTAGATACATTACACCTTCGCATAGGTTACTATCATCATGGGGCACCTGTCTCCGTGGTTGTACATCCAAACCAAACCCTATTCTTTTGGCAAGTGTACAAAGATTTTTTCAATAAAAAAATCTCCCATCCACATTTGATTTTTACAATCCATGGCCCTTTCCCACCTATAGTCTCAGATCACCTTTGGTCACAACTCATTGCAAATCACACCCATTTTTCACATCCGTCAAAAATCACTTACACCCATCCTGGAAAATCATACCGACTCCAGGATCATCAGAAAGCATGTTTTGACCACTGCCGTTTGCATCACGAGCTCTGATCTCATAAGAGCCATATGTATCCTCCAATATCAATAGCCCTTTCTATCATGAATATTTGACCCAAGTTATTACAATTTGTTCATATCTATTTCCCGACTCACCATGTTAGGTGGATGACACCCCTTTCTTGTCACCTTCAACAAATGTATTCCAGGAAAGAGGTAGTACCTTGGATACTCTCTCCCTTAATAGGGATATCCTCGGGTGACACATTGGGAACCATTATTTCCCAATGATTTCATGGGTTCCCTTGAAATTTGACGTCAACTCAAAATATTCATGTCAAGGTTTTTTTGGACATAGTTAGTGTTGCATCCCATTCACATAGTCAAAGACCCCCGCTTCTCTAAGCACTTCATTCAGCACTGCTTATATTATGAGGTGGGGGAGTTACCTGCCACCAAATATTTGTGCATGCCATAGCACCCATCAACAAAGTGATGCACCAAGATATGCATAGGAAAAGAATATTTTTCCTATTTGACCGAAACGTGCCCATGTGGGCATTAGCAATGTTCATCGTCAGCTATCAGCAGGTCAACAAGCAATAAGTTGAATGAACAAAAGTCAGTTGTTGTCCAATTGTAATAAGTTCCTACTAACCATCATAATGAGCGTGGGAGATTCGCACCTGGTATAAAACACACCATTAATGAAGTTTTTCCACCGGAACATGGGTATCATTTCCACCGAAACAATCTATCCTCTCTCTGAAATAGATAATCAGACTCCCCAAATAAAATGAAAACATGATGTACTTTTGCTATATGTGTTCTCCTAACCTCATACATCATGGGGCAAATGTTAACACCATAAAATCGTACACCTACTAAGACAATCCAGAAGACATTCAAAGTGTCCAGCATAATGCACAAGTGGACATTTTTCTAGTCGAATACATTAGAAAGATTCAAAAAATAAAAGGTTCTCCTAAGGTCCAAAGTTTATAAATAAAATCAATTAAGGTTGCACATAGATTTCTTCGATAAACATGCTCGCGACATATCATCAAAAAGCCACGCGGTTGCAGAAAAGGCAACTCAGCAGTCTGGGACCACTCTACACACTTGGAGCTAATTTCTTGATACAAGGTTGGCCTAGTACAACCGAATTCAAGTCGCCTTGGAGAAGTGCAAACTCAATGGAATCCTCTTGTCCTACTCATGTTTCTTTACCATACATCTACCAAGAGAGGGAAGAGGGGTTCAAAAAACTCTATATAAACAGGCCATGGGAGATCCAAAAGAAGAGACATTGTTATGCTGGCCAAATTGCTTGTAAGAAAACCATCATTTCATTGTTGAACCAAGGAAGTGAAGAGCATTAGCATGTTGGTCAAATTTATTCTGATCTACCCAACATCTTAGTGAGTGAAGAGAAATACACCCTTTGGAGAGTCTTCACACTTATTTTAGAGAGAGGAGAAACTTGCAAAGAGATTGAGGAGAAGAAAAATCCTTGCTGAGGATTTTTGAGTTCCCTAGCTCAAGTGTTTTAGTATTCTGATTGTATTCAACCTCTACCACCAACAATCAATAAAGGCAAATTTTTCCATATATTATTGATGTGTTTGATCCATTTTATCATTGTTATGTTCATGCACCTGTTTGTTTAAGTTTATGTTTTTTTATGCATTGTATCCATTATTTACAATGATGTGTTTATTTAGGTCTGCCCACTAACAACATCAATTTTCACTGTCATCCTTTGCAAGTAACAATCCACTTCTAAGGGGGTGTTTTTTGGTACACCTATGCTCCAAAACCACTACATTAATACATTCGAAAGGCCTTCTGCTCTCCCCACTTCACTTTTACCAGATTTGTTAGCTAAGATATCAGTGCAAAAAAAGTGAAGATATTTCCATCTCTTACGTGAATCCCAAAAGAAAAATGACCATATATCCCAAAATACAAATAGAACCAAAAGACAACCAACAGATTCCATATCAAGGGAGAGGATTTACAGCATTACCACCACCTGGGGCCGTAGGAGGGCCATGCTCTTTGTGAACATGATATTCAATATGCGCTTGACACACCTAAATCTCATCCAATCTCTCACCATTGCGGCACTCGTTATGTCTCACAGAAGCTAGGTGCTCCATAATTTCTTCCTGATTGTATCGAACATCATTGATACTGGCAATAGTCTCATTTTGGTCATCATACCTTTCGTGGTGGATAACATCAAGGTTGGTTTGAAAATCCCGCAACTGATTAGCTATTGAAGCTAATAAAGGTGGTTGCTCAACCTGGCCCAGAGATTGGTCTCGAACATCAGCCACCTCACCCTCCACGTCCACTTCACCCACCACATCCTTGTTCAATGCCTCCATCCAGTAGGTATGTTCCTCAGGTTGGTCGTGAGGGCCAACACCCCATCGGGCATGCCCATGCTGACATAGCATGTCCACCACCAACAAGAATTTATTGAAGCACCCAGTCTTCAAAACAAGGGAGCCACACCACCCTCTCTATAAATTCCACTTGTACCCACCTTAGTGAGGGTGTTTAGCCAACCAACCTTATAAGTAGATGCCTCAGACATTTCTGGCACACCAACAATGGGCCAAATTAACATAGTTACCTGAGGGAAATCCCTATGTAGAGGCTTCAAAGAAGGTAATTTTCCAATGTTGTCTCCCTAAAGCTCTGTAGCAAGGACTAGCTTCAAAATAACACCCTCCCAAGGGAAGAAACAAGCCTAGATGACCAAATATTGACAAGTTTACAAAAAAAAGTGCAATTGTCACACAATGGAGGCCACCCACTTATCGAATTACCTTCACAAGCGTGATAGCTTCACCCAAGGCTGAGATGTCCTTTGAAAGTGCCACAAAAAATGTTTAATTGAGGCATCCACACATACTCTAGTCCCCTCTCTTCCCATCCTCTACCTAGACATGCACTATTGAATTGAAACATGGGGTGCCCTAAAAGCACGATAACCTCGACCACTCTTGGTAGAAAATGATTACTGTCACAACTACAAGTAAGACCAAAGAACCAAATAAAATCTACTTGCCTATGCCACCCACCAGAGGACCATGGGACCAAAAGCCACTGCTCACATTATCTAATAATCCACACCACTAGAGCATACACTGTAAACAATGTAATAGGAAAGAGTATCTAAATTACTTGAGAAGCACCTTTAAACCCTTCACTGATGACCATCATGCGACTATGCCTAGGTCTTGATCTTACCTTCTCAGTGGTTGAGCCAAAGAAAATAACCTTTCTACTAGAAGGAACCAACTCCCATGTACGGGCTGACATAGGGTCCCATATTATTTCTTGATCTACTACTACATATGGAATGACTTCATAAGGCCAGACTGCAATCGTAATCGTTCTTATCCACTAGTCGAAACCCCAGCTTAGCTCTTTAGAGAGGCCCCCTGAATGAACCAATCAGGTATTTCCATCCAAAATCAAAACTTTCATCTCCCGATTGTTGCTTCTACTTGAAAATTCCATCATTAGTGAAATAATAACCCAAGTTATTTTAAGAACCTTCACCTATAGAACAACATTCCATTTATACTCTACATGTCTAATATTCATTACTGAAGTATGGGAGGGTGAGAAATGTCCTGGTTCGACGTACTTTCCAAGCCCATCATACCCATCGGGGAATAATTATCAATATCTACCATATGTTCTAAGGTTTCTAGGTCCTGTGTAGCCAAATTTGGAGGTCAATGAGAGGTGAACTCTTGATTTGATTTCATGAGTCCCTAACTAGCAAGTCAATCTACCAATGTATTACCTTTTCTCTTGGTATGAAAAGCTATTACATATGGAAAGGATATAAATATCTATCTAATTCGATTAACCTCGGTCTCTAATCTCTAACTTTTGATCACTTTAGAAGTGGGGGTACCATTCGACATTTTTTGGGTTTCCTAAGTCACCATGATTGAGTCCCTTGTGATCTGGATCACTGTGATTTCCAATGTACGAGCAAGCACCAATTTTTTTTTCTAGAGTTGTGAATTTAGTGAAATTACTAGTTGTCAAGCTACAATAACCTACATAGACACCTAGAGGCCTAACCATAAAATCTCTAAGAAACCCTCCATACTGTGTTGGTCTTGGATTTCCTTTAGAGCTCCATTGGAATTGATTTTCACAAATCCTTCTGGAGGGGGAACAAATTTTGCGGGGGGATTGAGATGATTAGATGGGACTGGTTTCCTTTGCGGTCCTAACATTGATGGTTCTAGGCTTAAGCGGGTCATAATCTCAACTTCCTCCTTCTTTTCATTCCAGTTTTCTTCTCTCCAACTATCCACTAGTATTAATTCCTGGATGTTACCTTTCATAGTGTTCCAAATTACATGTGATGGAGTTCTCTGTTGCTTGAAGATATTCCTATTACGACCTTTCCAAATATTCTAGAGGAGAAATCCTGGGACCAGAACCCAAGCTCGATTAACAATGGGGTTTTTGAATAGGGTCATCCTCCATTTTTCAATTGTTTCAATAATTTTGTTCCTTGATATATCTAGTTATCCAAAGGTATTTTCAATGCACTTCCACATGGTTTCTACTTCAGAGCATGATTTCAACAAGTGTTCCAAATATTCCTCTTGTATCTAGCATACCATACATTTATATGGACCAATATATCCCTTTTGCATGAGGTCATACCAAGTTAAAATATGTCTTCTCCCCACTAGCCAAAGGAAATGGGATACCATCCTCCATAGCTTAGAAGTCAATATTTTCTGCTATAGTGACCTTCTAAAGTGATATTTACATACTAAAGTATATGCTTCTTTGGTCAAACACGTACCTTTACACATATATCCACATCTCAATATGTCTTCTCCTCTCACGATTGAGATTCAACGATCCCAAAGTGAATTGTTGTAGATTATCCAGTTTTGAATTCCTTCTGCCGCTTGTCAATATGCCTTAGACTTGTAGCTTTTGCACTCCTCTTTTGGGTTGGGATTTTTCCATTACTCTACCATCGTTCAGGCATTTCGAGTTCCAATAAAGTATTTTATTGTATTAAGGTCATCCTTTGATTCCAATTTAGAGAGTTGTTTCCATGACTCTTCCTAAAATCATGTTGTAGTCCCATCTCATATCTCCTAGAATAAGTTCTCTTTGATAAGGTTTGTATTCCTCTTTAGAAAATTCTATAGGGACAACCCTATGGGAAAGTTCTCGGATATGATCTTTTCCACCTGTGTTTAGTCTTTTCCATATTTATTTTCTTCGATTCTTTTCCAAGGTTTTGGCCAACCCTAGAGCCAACGTTGCCATAATTCGGCTCCCATCACATTATTGAGGATTTTTGGGTCACGAATCCCTAGGCCTCCACAAATTTTAGGCGAGAAAAGCTTATCCTATGATACTAAGTCCCATTTCTTATTGGACCAGTCCCTTGCCAAAGGAAATTGTGAAATCTTGCCACAATTTCATAATATATTTTTTTGGGAGTTGAGAATACTAACAACTGATATATTGGAATTGCTTCAACCACTGAATTTAGTAAAGTTGCATGTCATGGGAAAGTTAAAGTCTAAAAGGTCCTATTTGAGACTCTCTTCAAGAGCTTACTACATACTTCCTTCCAATGTGAGATCCTTAGGGGATTGGCCATGAGTGAATGCTATGGGGTAAAATGCACGGTGTATGGAGAATGAAAACTACCCTCAAAGGCCTTCCCAGGACCTTTGATAGACTGTAATATTATCTACAGAAGCTACCAAGTTATACATGTGTTCATCTATCAAATATCAGTTAACAAAGTATGGAAAGAGGATTACCTCAAGTCTCCTTCTATATTTTTTTGGAGATCGTAATGCAGCCAAGAAGAACTCCCTCAAAGCCAGCTCCAAATCAATTCCTGCACAAAGGAAAGGCAAACACAATCACAGCATGCAATATTGAAAACTAATATAAGAATGCATAATGAACACCTATTTGCATACAACTAAACCACTCATCTAAACAAGTATCGAATGAACAACTTAATGAACAAAGGTTACCAACACCATGGAGTAGGGAACACAACTGCAGTTCTGTATTAATAATAGAAGAGTGATTACAACCATCCATTGTATCAGTCTTCCTTTGCCCCTTCCGCTTCTCTCTCTTTCTCTCTTCTAGCTCACTTCTTCAAGTATGTGATAGTTCACAACAACTTAGTAGGCTATCCTTTCAAATGTTCTAACCTCTTTCACAATAACTCTCACCTTGCTTATATAGAAATTGAGTTAGGGTTGCCAAGTTCCTCATAGAGTTCACTAGGGAAAAAGCAATGAACTTGCTCTGCTTTTCAGCTCTTTCCCATTTTCCTTCTTTTCTTAGACTAGAAATCCTTCAAATATCTTGATTTTGGATGTTTCCTTGCTTTTCTTGAGCAAATTTAGGGACAAATATCTAGATATTTGTGAGTCAATTCGTTGGCTTGACCCATTGAACTTCCCTTAGTTTCACTAACGCTGCCCCTGGTCTAACAACTTGAGTTAGTAGGGTCACTAATGCACCCTTAGGCTTGGTAACAAGCTTTATAAAGTAGGTTTTCAATGTGTAACCAGCGTTAGTGTGGAATCAAGGCCTGCAATTGTGGTCTTTGCTTCAGTCATCATGTCTTTCACCTCTGAGTTGATGAGGAGGTCATTTTGATGTATAACAGATGCCCCATAAAGTATGAGATCGGAGGTAGAGACGATGGCTGAAATACTTTACTGAAATTGTAATTTTTCCTGTCAAAGTGTAGAGAGAGAAAAAAGCTTTGGGTGGCAAGGAAAACCTGATACAACACATGTATATAAAACTGCTAAAATCATGTCCTGAGTCAGGCATTCCCATGCTCAATAGCTATGTCAGAGTAATTTTCTCCAAAGAGATGTAACAAGGCTAGCCGCCAATAAGCACAATGCGGATCCAGTGTCATAATAGAATTATCCTGAAACAATTGTCTCCAAAAAACAATATCTGCAGCTTGGGAGAGGAAACAAGGCTGAATGATGCAAGCCTCTACCCAAGGTCCTGATTTCCGCTTCACCGAATGACATAGATCAATACATGTGAGAATATGCATTGACGTCAAAGATGCACGAAATCATCTGATTACCAGTCAATAATGGAAACCGTTAACAGATGCAAGGAAGGCTACCAATAATGGTGATGGTCTCCAAGATGCACAGTACAAACTAGCGAGTGTGAAAGATGTCTTTGTTGTCGAACACCCGTAGAATCGCTTAACCAGGAGCCAATAATAAGAACCCCTAATCAAACACGAGGTAACTTGCCACTAATGTCTGCAAGTACCAAGGTACTAAATGTGTTTCTGGGTTATCTTCCTAGATAGAGTGTTGAAGTCGATAGGAAGAAACTTGTCGAAAGGTAGGCAATAATGTGTCCTACATCAATCGACACGAAATGAGACAAGAATGATTTTGTTTTTTGAGGAATCTTTTGAGCATTTGGGTCTAAACAATGGAGGGCATGATGAAAGGATATGTTTGATCAGTTGATGGAGGAAACAAATGGGTAACCCTTGAACAATAGAAGGCATGACAATGGTTTTAACCAGACAGCACTAGACTCATGAACACTACAGAGTGTTAGGATACAGAGATGCAATTACATCAGGGTATATAGGCTAAAACTCATAGGATGGTAGGGTTCATATTGAGAGGCCATCAAAAGGAGGTTTATCTGAGGGAGTGCCATGTTCAAGGGAACGACTGCTGCCAAACCACGCTTTCAAATATGGAATACAGTTGTATTGTCCACTTTCCCCGTTTGATTAATTTTATGAGTCCAGATGGGTAAACTCATCGATCTTTTCATTTTTAAAGAGTCTGAAAAGGACTGCAAAAAGAATGACTCTTTGCCCTATCTGATTAGTTTAATGAGTCTAGATAGGAAAACTCATTGATTTTTTCATGTTTTAAGAGTCTAAAAAGTATCGTAAAAAGAACGACTCTATATCTTGTTTTTGTAATGTAAAGAGTCCAGACTAGACAACTCAGTGGTATTTTCATATTTAGAGAGTCTGAAAAGATCGTAAAGTGCAACTCCATGGTGGTCCCTTGGTCATAGTTGTTAACTGGGTGTGACAAAAGGTTAATAGTATACCCGAATCGGTTACTTTTCCGTTAGTTAATCTATTGAACCCGGATAAAAAGAAACCTATTTTCAATAGATGTTGACCTCATTTTGTTACGAGTATGAGGCGACGGACTAAACTCGTTTTTCATCGTGAATTTTTAATGAGTCACGCGACGACCAACTCAATACCTTCATCAAAATTTTTAATGAGTCAAAATGAAGAAAACTCAAGGTATCTTTTTTAGTTTAGTGAGTGATAAAAATATGGAAAAGAATGGCTCATCCCTTCTCCATAGTTTTATGAGCTCGAAGGAGGGGGAAAACTCGAGGATTATTCAATTTAAGAGCAAGAAATGGTCCCAAAAAAGAACATGCTCTAGCTGCAGCCATATGTTTTTAACGAGCCCGGTAACAAAAACTCAGGATTTTTCAATTTAACGAGCGAGAAAAGTACCTAAAAGAATGCTTGGGTCATTTTTATCAATTTTAACGAGCCTAAAGCCAAAGCTCGGGATTTTTTCAGTTTAAAGAGCGAGAAAAAGAACCTAAAAAAAATGCTCCATTGGTCTTTTTCAGTTTAATGAGCTGGAAAAAGATCAAAAAAGAGTTGCTTAGAGCATCGTTGTATGGATTTAATGAGCGCAACGATGAAAACTCAGAGATGTTTATATTTTTTAAAGAGCAATCAAATATCACAAAAAGTGGTCTAACTATCGTCGCATAGATTTAACGAGCTCAACAATAAAAACTCGGAGATGTTTATATTTTTTAAAGAGCAATAAAATATCTCAAAAAGTGCTCTATTCTATTCTTCGTTGTAGTAGTTTAACGAGCCCAAAGAAGGAGACTTGAAGTTTTTTGGATTAACGAGCAAGAAAAATACCATAAAAAGAATGCTCAATCTTCTTCATGGTAGTTTAACGAGCCTGAAGAAGGAGACTCGAGGATTTTTTGGATTAACGAGCAAGAAAAATACCATAAAAAGAACGCTCGACCTTTCTTGATCTCATGCTTGACAATAGAAGGGTCTATGCCATGCATTTCCTCATAAGACCAAGGAAAAACATCGCGGAAGTCCCTAAACGGGTAGGTGAAGCTCACAATTTCCTCAGGATTGCGATTGGCTCCAATCTGTATGTTTTCCACGATGCCTGTCATGACAGAAATATCGAGGAGCAATGTTTTTGAAATATTGCCCCTGTTTCCTTCCGAGTCCAAAGGTTGGATAGTCGTATACGGTGAGGAAATGATTTCATGTGCATCAGATGGCAGGATTTGAAGAGGCATCATGTCTGAATCAGATATTGAAACATGATGGTGCGAATCCTCCCAAGGTTGCTCTTCTAAACTTGTGATCTCCCTAATAGCTTCGTCCATATGTAGGACTTGATTGAGTGGATCGAAAGAAGGAGCAGTTATGGGAGGGACAGTGGTACCATTGGCTGAAACCAAAGTGATGAGAGATTCAGATGCAATTTGAATGGCTTCGCAAGCCAATTGAGTTGGTGACAATGACATTTGTTCTCCGTAAATGTCAATGTCTAAAGGAGCCGGTAGGATCCATGGATCGGTCTATTCATGAAGAATAGATGAAAGCATATTGACCATTTGTGAAACCTTCGGCGACTGAAGAGGAAAACAACCCATGAGGGAAGAAGCCTTCAGTAGACCGGTACCTAAACCAGCATAAGAGTCGGTTCCACCTCCTACTAGGGGTACGGAGCCACTTGGTAATGGTGAATAATCAAGGGTGCAGAAAGACCACTGATCTACTATAACTACCTTTCCATCCAATGGCAATTGGATGATGCGAAAGACAGTAGATGTGACGGTTGTCATGGCATATGTCCAACTGCAACCTAGCAAGAGATTATAGTTGAGTTTTTTGTCTACGACTTCTACGTCCACCATTACGGTTTTCCCACACAAAGTGATGGGGAAACTGGCTAAGTAGCCTTTTGGGATAAAGGTGTGGCCGTCGAAAGCTTTAAGGGAGTTTGACAATGAGGATAGGGTTGGGGAACCCAGGGTGAGCCAACATGAAGCCGACATGACGCAGGTAGAAGCACCTTCGTCGATGACAATTCTGTGTATACCTTTACCTTCCGAAGTTATATGCACCTAGAATGCAAGCTGGTGAGAAAGGGGAGGTTTACACTTGTCCATGTCAAAAATAGCACGCGTGGAATCCATTGGGCCAATACCTCCAATAGCCGAAAGCAAAGCTTTCCATTGCATCGGGCATGTTTGTAATACTTTGAGCGCCGACATAGCCGATGACACTTGCTCCAAATCCTCTACAATGTTGTAGTGTTGGGTAGCACATGTATATGTATTGTGCATTGTGCGTCAAAGTGCCCCTTTTGGGGGTTGAATTACAAGGTCCTCAATTGACCTTTCGATATGCAAATCATTAGGTGGTGATGGTTTTGACCTGAGGATGGTTCTGTTACAGGAGCAACAGGAGCTCCATAAGATTTGGCTCTTGTGGAAAGTTCTACTATTTCAAATGTGTAAACGGTAGAAGATCCTTCACCAGCCAAAGGATGTTGCGAACCATCATTGCCCCCTTGTGGGGGTTGCGGTTGGTTTGCAATAAGATTTTACTGTTGTTGAGTGGGAAAAGGATTCCTAAGGACAACAGGGGCCTTACCAGTATCCTTTTTGGCAAGGTATTCAGTGCATTATTGAAGCCGTGGACATCGCCAAGTCGTGTGGTCTTAAGCACAGAGTTTGCATGAATATCTGGTGGTTTTATCCTTTTCCTCATCAGTAGGTGCAGTGGCCTTCTGTTTTAGGTTGGGCTACTTTATTGACTGCTCTTCAGAAGGAGCATTCTTTTTCTTATTCTTCTTTTTATTACCACCAAGATTTTGTGTAGACTACATAGAGTTTATCTCAGTGGTAGGAAGAGCAGTCGATTTGGTAGTAGTGGAAGCATTGGGGTTGCCGGGGACATTGGGGATTATGTTGTAAAGAGTGCCAGGTTGTGAATATATCAAATCTAAGTGATGGGCACGACGTATGGATTGGTATTCTATGACCGCACCACCTAGAGCGACATCTCTAGCGATTTTCGGAAGTAAGGACCTACAGAACCAATCCGTTAAGAGAAAATCTGGGAGGGGAGCTTTGACTAACCTTCGCCTATGTCTCCATTCATGTATATGATCGGAGATGTGGGTGGCGGTATCTTAACGAAATGAAGTTAGGAGCTCTGTCCTAGTCTCATAGTGGATGGGTAGCTAGAAGTGCTTTAGGAATTCCATCGCTAAAGCGTCAAAGGTGTTTACTGACGTGCGTGGTAACTCAATATACCATTTCGCCGCGTTGCTAGTGAGGTTGTGGGGAAAAAGACGTAACCAAACACTATCATCCACCATAGAGTTTGAAACACACTAGAGATGGTAGGTGGTGATATGGGTGCCTAGATCCTCCCCTTGTTTTCCATCGAACTTTGGGATGTCCGTTGGTATTTTATGCAGGATCAACGGCCATTGTAAGTTGAGATAGATGGGGTCGTTTTTCAACTTGTATAAGTTGGGTATATCCAATGCTACCAAGAAAGGCAAAGAGTTAAGTGCCCCTAACTCGGACCATGGTGATGATGACTTGAGGACCTTTGCGCTCCTCCCATTGTTTGGTTCCCCATATTATACATGGGTTGCATGGTGTAGTAGTTGCTTTTAGGTATGGTGTTGTAGAGTGGATTTCCATGAGGATTTTGATACTGGGGTATGTAATTGTCCCCAGGATAAGTGGTGCCCCCTTGACTCATTTGAGTATGTGAGTAGGGTGCCCCCATGGACTGGTTGGGAACCCCTTGAGGATTCCCGCCCAACACAGAACTAGCCATTTTTCCTTGATTGACAGAGGGAATGCTCATGTCAATTAGCAACTGACCATGCATGCCTGAGAACGGAGGGGGAACTGTTATGTTCCCTATCGACATGTGCATATTGGGAACCCCCCCAGGTATATGAATCTGGGGGTTTGAACTGTACATTGGCGGTTGACCATGTTGTTGGTAAATGGGAACCGCGCCCATAGTGCTGCATTGAGTGTTATATGGAGCACTATATGTGGCACTTGTCGAAGGTATGCAGTTTGGCACCATAGGGGTGGAACCTGGCATTTGCTGGGTTCCATTCGGATATGGTATCATGTGAGTGGTTGTACCTGGGACAAATGGTATAGAGGGATTTGCCATTACCGATGTTGTGGTGACTATCGACTGGGGAAGTGGTGGAGGACCGAAAGCGTCCACAAAGTTCCACGACCCGTTAGTCATCAACTGGATAGATGGAAATGTTCCAACTACCGAAGCAGGAAGTATAGGTATCGTGGGAGCCAAGACGAGTTCCAACGGATTTGTGAGCGGACTGTTAAAGGAAGGAAGGAATCCTTCGGTAAAGAAATTCTCCAACAAACTTGAATCATCGGTAGTCCAAACAGATCCCATGTGAGATCTAGGAGACTGATCCCCCGAATATGGGGAATCTGGTACAGTGGAACTCAGCGGATCCTCCACAATGAGTGGAGGAAGTCCTAACAATCGTCTAGAGTGACGACGAGGGCCGGATGTAGCCACGGTGACTGTTAATTTTTATCAATAAATTTTTATTGTGATATTCTTTTAAAGTCTCAAAATGATAGCACTCAGGTACTTAAAAAATATATAAAAAATACACTAAATGGATCAATCAGCAAACAGAGGGAAATTACCTCATCTGATAAGCACCGATCACCGGAGATGAAACCCTGTATCTCAATGAATAATAGAGAAGGATGGCCAAATGTACAATTACGGTTACTTTAGAGCTTCGCCCGAACATCAGATTGAGGGGCCAAGTACTCTCGTGAAGATGAGCACCCTCCCAAAAACTGAAGACAGAGTAGATCCATCCCTGTTAGGTACCAAGACAACCCATCCCAGTCACCTTGTGTAAGTCCCTATAAGTTTGGCCACTAGAGATACCTTAGGTAACAGACATCACTAGGGGGGGACATAGCCGTAGATAGCATGCTGTGTGGGTAGGATACTTGAGTCCCCGACTCAATTCTGAAATCCCCGAAGGGACCCCCAGTACATAGAATGCCCAAAGGATTTGTAAGAGAAGGCAGGATACCTTCAATTATAGTCCGATGTTGTCTCGTATTTCTCTTCGTTTTAGTGGAGTGGTCCCAGTAATATGAGTGCAGAAGGAATTTTTCGCTCGTTAACGACACTAGTTTTGGTTTTCAACCTTGGGTAGTTCACTCACATGCTTATCCCAAGATCCTAGCCTAGCTAATGTTGGTTTGCTCAAAAGAGTAACTGATTGATATTAATGTAAAATTTAAGTGTACTTGATTATTTGTCTTCGGTAGGGGTGTTGACGTATGAAATATGGTGAGACTCTTGACTCAATAAATCATGCAAAGCAATGCTCTGAATTTTTTTTTCCAATTTGATGCAAACAAGCTTTATTCTACATATTCATACTTTTCACATATTCATAGTTTCGTTTGTGCATCTATAGTCTTTCAACACATGCATAACCAAAAGATTATTTTCCAATGTTTCCTAAAAACTACTGAAAACCAAAATGAAGCAACTCACAACTGTTTAAACAAAAGGATGAATACAAATTATCAGTCTTTCTTTCAGAAAAGATGTTTTTTAAGAGAGAAAAAGAAAACTTTTTCCTAAAAATAAATTTCTAAGACACCAATTTTGCTGACATAATACAATTACAGATCTTATTTCAGCCCATGAGAAGATTTTCCATCCCTTTTGGTCCACAGACACTACTAGAAATCAAGACAAAGGGAGACTAATGCTCTGTAATAGTGGTTACAGAGAGTTAGTAGGGTCACTAATGCTCCCTGTACACAGGCACAGTGCTTTATAAAGCTCTGTGTAGCCTGGTAACCTGCGTTAGTGTGGGAAATCTTTCACAACAAGGGTTTCCAAGATTAATTTTTGAGATGAATGTATACTAGTAGGATGTAGCAAGATATTTGGTGGATCATAAAAAGGATTGCTGAAGAATAGGGAGCTCTTGGAAGGAAGAGAGAATAAAGAAGAGTTCGGGTAAACCAAGAACTAGATGTATAGTCCCCAGTCGAGTCACCAATTCTGCTATGGGATAAAATTCGCGGTGTATGGAGAATGAAAACTACCCTCAAAGGCCTTCCCGGGACCTTTGAGAGACTGTAAGATTATCTGCAGAAGCTACCAAGTTATACACGTTCATCTATCAAATATCAGTTAACAAAGTATGGAAAGAGGATTACCTCAAGTCTCCTTCTAGATTTGTTTGGAGATCGCAATGCAGCCAAGAAGGACTCCCTCAAAGCCGACTCCAAATCAATTCCTGCAAAAAGGAAAGGAAAACACAATCACAACATACAATATTGAAAACTAATATAAGAATGCACAATGAACAGCTATTTGCATACAACTAAACCACTCATCTAAACAAGTATCGAATTAACAACTTAATGTAAAAAGGTTACCGACACCATGGAGTAGGGAACACAACTACAGTTATGTATTAATAACGGAAGAGTGATTATAACCATCCGTTGTATCAGTCTTCCTTTGCCGCTTCCGCTTCTCTCTCTCTCTCTCTATTCTAGCTCACTTCTTCAAGTATGTGACAATTCACAATAGCTTAGTAGGCTATCCTTTCAAATGTTTCGACCTCTTTCACAATAACCCTCACCTTGCTTATATAGCGATTGAGTTAGGGTTTCCAAGTTCCTCATAGAGTTCACTAGGGCAAAAGCAATGAACTTGCTCTGCTTTTCAGCTCTTTCCCATTTTCCTTCTTTTCTTAGATTAGAAATCCTCCAAATATCTTGATTTTGCATGTTTCCTTTCTTTTCTTGAGCAAATTTAGGGATAAATATCTAGATATTTGTGAGTCAATTCGTTGGCTTGACCCATTGAACTTCCCTTAGTTTCACTAACGCTGCCCCTGGTCTAACAACTTGAGTTAGTAGGGTCACTAATGCACCCTTAGGCTTGGTAACAAGCTTTATAAAGCAAGTTTTCAGTGTAACCAGCGTTAGTGTGGAATCAAGGCCTGCAATTGTGGTCTTTGCGTCAATCATCATGTCTTTCACCTCTAAGTTGATGAGGAGGTCATTTTGTTGTATAACAGTGAAACCTCTAGGTACTTGGTTGGCATAGAGTCAATTTGGAATCCAATCAAGTAGGCCAAATGCATTTGAATCGGAACAAGAGTGTTAAATAAATATAAATTATATTTTTCTTTATTAACCAACATACCTTATGCCTCTTGGAAGTCTTCTAGGATTGAGATAATAGCTCTTGATGCATTGATGGCTCCTCAAAGAGCATATTATCATCTACAAATCATTAATGTGTTGTTGCTAGATCTGAGTTAGGGACCTTCAAACCTATGATTTGACTCGATTGAGTCACTACATAGATGGATCACCCCAATCTTTCTACCACTATGATGAACACGAAAGGTGAGATAGAATATCCTTGACACAATCCCCTGGAGGCTCTAAAAGTGCTCGTTGGAGATGCATTGAGAAGGATAGAGAAGAATTTCATGGAAATCAATGGTTTAATCCATCCTATACAAGTTCTCGAGAACCTAAAAACTTCCAATTTTCAAGTGAGGAAGTCCCAATTTAGTATTCCATAGGATTTGGATAGTTCAAATTTCACCAGCATACCTGATTTTTTCTTACTCTTGAAGAAGTGAATAATATCATGCATTGTTATCATTCCATCCAAGATTTTTCTTCCTTTGCCAAATATGGATTGTTTTGGGTTGATGATATGTTGAAGCAAAGGTTTTAGCCATCAAACTATGATTGTAGAGATGATATTATAGATCACGTTGAATAGTGAACTGGGCCTATACCCACAAGGATTGCCAACAACATTAGATTTTAGGATCAATGTGATGAAGGTTGCATTAAGACCAAACTAGATCTACTATCTCTTCCAGGATTCCTCTACTAGCTCTAAAATATCCCTACCAAGGAAGTGCTAACTGGCCCTAATTCATAAGTAAATCGGTCTAGGCCTGGATATTTATTATTTTGAATTTATTTTACCACCTTCTTGACTTTTTCATAAGATATACCCCTTATAAGTTCCTCATTTTTCTCTTATGATATTAAGCGAATGATATGCATTATCACCCAATCTATGGCTTTATTTCAATCCTGATCCCCTTCCGATAGAATGCCCAAGAAGAAAGAAAATAAGCTCGTCCTCCATTTCCTTATGGTTCACCAACTGATCTTTGTTCAAGGATGTGAGAGAGAATATTTTATTTTGATATCTATTATTAAGCATGGATCGATGGAAAAAATTGTTTTTCCTCAGCCCCTTTCTCAACCATTAAATACGAGACTTCTGTCTCTAGAGTACTTCCTCTTTTTTCTTCCTCTCCTCTATCTCCAGGGTGAACTTTCCTTCCTCTTCAAAAAGTGCTTCTGATATCCCTTCTAATATGATTTGGCCTTGTATTGCTTCCATTTTTTCCTCTAGTCTTTTTCTTCCATAAGAATATCTCTAACTTATTACTTATTCCATGTTTTAATTTTAAGCTTCATCTCCTTTAATTTTTTCTAGAAAGTTTGCATCCAAATTTCTCTGTGCACTATGATCTCCTGCCACCAACGTTCCAACATGTCTACAAAATCTGGGTGGTGAAGCCAGAAGCTATCAAAGTGAAAGGGTCTATTCGTGGGAGCAAATTTCATATCTATTTCCAAGCAAAGAGCTCAATGGTGTTGCCCTAAGCTTGGAAGAATCATGGCCTCAACATTTACATCCTAAACCTAAACCTCATCTCATATGAGGAATTGATCCAGTCGATTTGTGATGTGTTGGCTTCCCCCACTTTGGTTGTTTCATGTGTGAATACCATTTTGGGTTTCTACATCAGCAAGCCTCAGATCCTAGATAGTGTCATTGAATAGGACCGATGATGGATCTAGTATTCTCATCGCCCATTCCTTCTCATCTAGATTTCATATCATATTGAAATCACCCCTACTATCTAGCATGCATCTTGCAGGGATTCCTTCGAATTCCTTAGATCCTCCAGGAACTTCTCTTTTTAGCTCAGGATGGGGGGTTCGTAGCCCACTGTCAGGCTAGTACACTCCTCTAGTCCTAGCCCAAAAATCTACCTGTCAAACTATATTCTATTGCCTCCCAATCTTGGGAGATCACCAAATCTGGGTTCCACATTACTGCAATTCCTCCAGTTGTGCCACGAGCATTTATTTCCATTGCTTCATTGCCCCACCAACATTTTTAGATTATGCCTTCTAACTTGACAACATTCACTTTTTCCTCTTGTAACAGAATGATCTCTATTTTTTTTTATTAATCTTAGACTTTAGACAATGAAGCTTACCTTGGCTATCTAAGCCCTATATATTCCATGAGACGATTTTCATTGAGGAAGTTGTAGAGTTTGGGGATAGTACTCCATGAGTTATCTCATTTCACCAGAGTTCAAAAAATGTTTCCATGCCTCCTTTAGCACTTCCTTAGACTATTTCCACCCCATCTTTCCTTTTTCGACCAACAGAGGGTCTGCCTAGAAGGGGCTCAATTTTCCACTGTCTTTACTTTGTTTGGTAATCCTTCGTTCTTCCTCCGACTTAGCTAGTCTTACACACCATTGATCGAAAAGGTTCTGGAAGTGCACAAGTTAATTGAAGGGCATGTCCTTGACGTCAACCTTGACCTAGACATAGAAGAATTCAAACATGGTTTTCTCATCGGCACTTAGTCTATTATGTTTCTCCTCTAATTTAAGTATTTTGTTGGTATGGAGTAAGACCCCTTAAGCTTCCTATCTTCCTCCAAGTCCAGTGATTTTCATTTTGGCTTCATCTTTTCGACCTCTTTGTGTTTTTATTGATCAATATCCATGATTTGAAAAGCCATATTGTTTGCTCAGTTGTCTGCATTGTCTATGTTGTCTAGGTTCTCTAAGGCCATGAAAGGGTTGAAACTTGGGTCTTATGCTTTTGTGCTTGATTTGACTACTGCCCCATCTATGTCCTTGGGGTTTGTATGGCTCAATTTTCCTGTTGGTTATGTTTTTTGCGAGTAGATCAACCCCTCTTTGGTCCAACTATTTGAAATCCCTCTTCATCGTTTATTTCCTTGTGTTTTTTCTCTTTGGCCACTGTCAATGGGCACTCATGGAAGAGGGGCCATATTCATAGAAACATTGACATTTAAATGACACGTGCTCATAATCTAATGGTTGTTTTCAGATAGTGTCATGGTATTCTAAATAAATGGATTTAGGAAATGGTTGGTTTATTTTCATATGAACATAGATCCTAACATAGGCCGCATGTCAGTTCCTCCTTTTTATTTCACGGATCTTCATAAATTTTCCAATGGAATTTTCGATTCCTTCTAGGATATCCGATTCCCATAATTCTTCTAGGAGGGAGAAGAGATGGACCAATACTAGAGAAGCCAAAAATTGTTCTTTCTCCATATTGTAAAATTCCTCCCATAACCAAATGAAAAAACCTACATTGTTCATGAAATATGGCCCATTTTCAAAGACCCACTTTTTATCTATGAAATCTACAAATATGACTATAAAAAGTAGTTTGGAACATAGTCATATCTCAACTATCCCCTTGGGGTTCCATTTCTCTTATATCCATTGTATGATCTCTTATTCTTTCATCCATATGCCCATAAATTTGTAAATGAGTGCATGCTCTTTCATAAACTATCGAGTTTTCTTAATTCTATTATTAGGGATCACAAATTTGAATTTTGGGAGGCCTTCGATAAGAATCTACCACATGATTTGAGTTTCCATTGGGCTCCTGTCACTAGTGACTCTTCTGAATCCTATCTCTTGTATTTTGATCCAACATTCCCTCCCACTGACCTTTAAGATCCATTAACCACATTTTTATAGGGGAAGGGCCCTCTGCCATACCCCCCTCCCCCCCGATCCTCAATGGGCCACTCATTGGCCACTTAGTATGCCTAACTTATCAATCTTCCATCACCAATAAATTCACTTCTAATATAGGTATTCCTACCATTTGCAACCTGTTTCTGCGCACCCCCGAAACCCTTGATATTTTCAAAACTATTTTAATAAATATTATGTAATTAATTTACTAAATGTTTGTATGTCAGGTTTTTGTGATATTTTTATATCAAATTTAAAATATAGTATTTTTTTAAAGTTATTTTAAAAGTAGATAAATTTAATTTAAGTAGTATATTGAATATTGGAAGTTTTGAATCTTGGAAATAAACAAACCAATATAAAAATCATTATCCAGATTTATTTTAGAAAATGATTCTTATTTATATTTACGAGCCATTTAATTTATAAGTTTGTGTTGGTATATATAAAAGAGATAAAATAGTAGTATTCATATTTCTATTTTGTAGTAAAAATAAACCATACAAGCTTACCTTCCTAGGGAATTCTATCAATTATGTATGATTTGGGTGGTCGGTAAAAGTGTTATCCTTTCCATCTTGGTATGTGACATATTGGGTTCATAATGAGTATTTTTTATAATGGCTTCGAGCCTTATTGACTAAGAAAACCTTTGAGTATCTAAACATGTATATTCCTCATATGAGATTTAAAAATATTTCTCATTGAAAGATAACCTTTAACAAACTCTATAGAATAACACTTATAAATATATATATATATATATATATATATATATATAATTTTGTAATTTTTGCTTGATTGAGATGATCCACACATCATAATACGACATTGGGAACGAGGTCCTTCATCTTACTATTGTCTATGGATATTAATGGTTGGGGGTGGTGTGGGTTGTGCCCCCCAGTACAATTGCAAGCATTAGAGATTTCATCCCACAATCAAGATGTTGAGCATTCATTTTCCACTACTCAAGATGGCTAAGGCGTCAAGAATTTATTTAAAGCTTGGAGGATTTAGCTCAGTGAGGAAGGAGGGGTAAACTGGCCATATTGTGTAGCTCTATAGTGTCTTTTTTTGGTGGAAGAGATGGCACCATTATGTTTGGGTTATCCTCGGTGTAGTGCTAATAAGGAGTCAAAATTATTTCCCTTCTTATTCTTTGTAAATTATCTACATCTATAGTGCTTGGTGTGTATTAAGTGCCCTCTGGGCTCTTGGTGAAGATGTGGTCAAGTCTATAGATAGATAACCTAGTGTGAAGTTCATCACATGCGTGTTGAGAATTCGTGAGGGCTTGGTTCCAGTAGGGATAAGAAGCGAGACTTGGTCTTGAGATCTTCTTTTGTGCAGGATCTTTGTATCTCAACTAATTAACCATTCACGGTTATTTATGTTTCATGTTCCTATGTTGAGTTTTACTCAAGCATTATTGAAGTCTAAGGCAATAGTTGTGTTAAGTGAATTCCTGGTCATACCTCTTGTGGGTTTAATTTTTTGGGGTACTTTGGCATTCACTCTTAGCCACGTCTTGAGTTTCTCTCTAATAAGGAGAAATTTCTCACCTATGCAAGCTCTTTCTATTGTTTTGGAACCCCTATTCATGGTTGTTAGTCAGTGTGGGGAGTTGAGTTATACTATTGTTGAGGAGGGTGGGTGCAATTGGATTCTTCCTAGTTATCTAAGTTGATTCATCTATGAAGAAGGAGGCTTTATTTCCCACGTACCCATGGGGTTGTGGATGTGTGCTCTTTCGCTTCGAGTTTGATTTTCTTTGTTCGTTTGAATGTATGGCCCAACTTTGAGCTAATGTGTGTTGGGGTGAATGGGATTCGAGCCAACCCCGCAAGCCACCCCTGAAGGCACATGATAAGGAGGCCACTGCAACCTATCATGTGGAGACCCCCTATCATGCATAAAAATATTCAAAAGTGGGAAGCCGAAGTCACTCAGGAGTGGCTCACTCGTTTTGATGCTAGGGTGGTGGATGAGGTATCCCACTAGCTTCTTGACCTTGGTCACAACATGGGATGAAGGAAATAATACCTTCAGTTAGAAACTCTCCATTAGCATCTTAAGGCGTTGTTAGGTTGTGTTCTTTGGGAAAACATGAAGATAGAAATTACACAATCTCTTTCTTGAACAGAATTTAAAGTAATAAATGGAATATGTGCTGCATTTTGACCAATATAGATGCTCATCTTACTCACATGGAAAAACATGTCCACTGTGAATTTAAATTTTAAGAGGCTCCTGGTGTGAACATGCATAATCTGGCTACAATGACTTCTTTGAACTCATGAACTGGATGTTATGTAGTGGCTTTTTACAGGATGTTTTGATTACTATTTCTCCTATTTAGATGATTATAGTTTTATTCATATTAATCTCATGGACATATTTTTTTTCAGTCTTCACTTCTTGTTTTCATTATGACAAAATGAGATTATTATGGTTTGGAAGAGAAACAACCCTATAATGTAAATATTTTAAACAATACAACTTAATTTACAAAAAAATTCAATTATTCATTTAGAAATATTAAATTATTGTAAAAAAATATTTTCAATTATATATTTAATAAATTATAGATAATTTGGTTCAAATTAATACCTACAATAGATTTGGATTAGGATTTATTTAATAAAATATCAGGGAAATTTTCTTTACAAATAATGATTTTATTATTATAATGTAATAATAAAAAACCATAATAATTTTTTTTAATGTTGTTCTATTATATTGATGAATTCAATATAAAGTATTAAAAATCATTTGACATTTTTTCATATCCTTTATTTAAATGATTAAATTTTCCTATATTAACTGATAAAAAATATTATTTTTAACTTTTTATGTTTAAAATTATTAAAATAAATATTATAATAACTATGAAATATAAAAAAATATTATGTTTATGTAAAAATATCTTAAATAAAATAATAAATAATTATATTAATTTAACGATTATGTTAGATAAATCAATAACAACTAAACATGTTATATTAATTCATTTTGATTAAAATATAATAAAAAAATTATTAATACATACACAAATATTTTTTTAAATAAAATTATTTAGTAATCAAACAAGTTATATTATATAATACATTTTAACAATTAAACATCTGAATTAAAGTGTTTATATAATACATTTTAACGATTAAACATCTGAATTAAAGTGTTAAAAATAAATTGAATAATTTAAAAAATATCTTTATACTAAGAATTATTAATTTATAAAAATTATTTAATGGAATCTCTTTTATTTTATTCGAGTTTTAAATTAGTATTATTTTGTAATATTTTAATAGGAAGATTATTTAACAAAATATTTAAAAGGAAATGGTTTTCCAGAAGGAAAAAAAAATACTAATTTAAAAGGAATACATCGTAGTAACTTAATTAGTCATTTTATTAGAATTTGACATAGTTATTTTATTTTTTTAATTATAATGGAAAGATATTTGTATCAAGTAAAAATGATAATAAATGAAATCAAATTTTGATTAATAATATATTTAAAAAAAATTGAATAAAGTTTTATAAAATATTTTTAAGTTAACTCATTTAATGAAAATCGTGTAAGATTAAATATATATCTACTTATTTTTAAAATTAAAAAAACTTATATATATATATATAAGTGATGCTTTCAGTAAGCTTAAATCCAAATTGACCACTTTCATTTTCTTTCGATTTTTGTGGATTATTTTATATTACTTGAGTATTACATAAATCAATGATTCTATTTGAAACATGTTACATTTGTATTACATAATATAGTTTAAGTATTGATTATATTTTAAGTGGTTCATGTAAATATTACATAGAGGAATAATTTATTAGCTAAAGAGAAGATACCATAGAGAGTTGGAGGATGAAGTAGTTAATTTCTAAAGATATCATAAATAATTAGAAAACTCAAGAAAATAAACAGGAAATGTCTGGGCCTTGTTAGGGGGAGAAGACATGCTAAAGAGTCTAGTTAGCCAAGGGCTGGTGTGGCCCAGGCTAGCTGCTATCACGGGATGACTTTGATGGCTTAGATTCCTATGGGTAGCGACTCCTCAAGCCATAGGTCAAGCTTGGAGGATCACAGACAACTTACAAAAAAAAAACAATACTTCTCAAACTTATTACAATCAAAACAAATTAAACTAAGACAACATCCAAATATTTCTCACACAAACAAAATTTTATTTAATTATAAAGTTCAAGACATTTTTCTTATCCTAACATATGCATTACATCCATATTTATTATGGAGAAAAAAATAATTTCCAAATTGTAAGAAATATTTTCTCTTATAAATTTGAAATATGTTGAAAGCAATCCTCCCAAACTTAAAAACCTATCTTAACTACATCTTAAAAACACATACAATTAATTTTAATTACATATATTTATTTTAAATTAATTATTTCTAAAGTTCTTATACCTAAGAAAATAATTATATACATATCTATTTTTAATAGCTCCGGCATAACAATCTCAAAATGTATTTACATAGTCTTAATTCAAGCTAAAGTCTAAGTATGTGCATAGAAAAATGGAAACAGTTAAAAAAAACATAAAACATAAGAAATAAAATAAATTCCTTGATAAGAAAGACTACAACCTAATTAAAATGCCCATAACGTAAATTTATAACGGTCTTAAAATCAATATTCGTATATGAAGAATTAAGGTAATGGGGATGGCTTAATGGAGCTCGAAAATAAAAATATAACGATGCACACTATCCATATATTAGATAATCGATACTCACCATCACATAAAGCTAAGATTCTGGGTTATTATTTCATAGTGATGCTCACCATTACATAAAGCTAAGATTCTTGGTTGGTTATACTTCTCACACATTTGTTTTTGTTTTTGTTTTTTTTTTTTTTTTAATTTAGGATAATTGATAATTGGTGAGAGTTATTCTAAACAGACCCATGATCAAATCCAATTGGCTGCCACTATAAACCTAGGCTAGGTGCAACAGCCTACAAGCCGCACACAATAGCAATTAACTTATGCCTCAACAAGAGCCGAAACGTTTACTCTGGGGTCACCTACTCTTCTAGCCAAGACACAACAGGCTATATACTCAATGAGATTTGAACCTTCATCTTGTGAGTTTCTGTTATGAAACCAGCTCAAGAAAAGATAGAAAAGATAGATCAACGCCTTAGAATTCAGCCTCTTCGAGGGGGCAACCTCCTTTACATTACATAAATGAACAATTCTTGGATGATTCAAATGAAAAAACCTCCTTTCTATATATAGGAGTCTAAGGAGTCACAATATAATCCAGCCGACCTAACAATAATAATATAAAGCCACAAAAATAACAATAGAGGGATTCTATGGGGCACAGTAATAACAATATGGGGGCAATAGGGGCACAACAATATTAATAAGGGGTATAACTACAATAGTAATGGGGTAATCACTAGTATTATAGGGACCCAACATGCCCCTCTCCTTCAAAAAAGTGTTGTCCTCAACGCTTGAGTAGTTCTGGATACTTCTGCATAAAATTCTCATCCTCCCATGTGGAATCTTCAGCGGATAAGTTCTTCCACTTGATAAGATACTCTGAAATTGATCGATTTCGTAGCTGTCGAGTTCTTGTTTCTGTGACTGCTTCCGGTTCCAATATAATTTTTCCTTCCTCGTCAAGTTCTGGCAATATTGTTTGAACTGGGAGCTTGTCGCCTATAACCTTCTTTAAACATGAAACATGGAAAACTGGGTGCAATCGAGAAGCTGCAGGAAGCTCCAATTTGTATGCCATAGTACCAATCTTTTGCAACACCTTGTATGGACCATAATACTTTGGTGATAATTTATTATCCTTCTTAGCTTGCTTGAGGGACATTTGCTTATATGGTTGTAGCCGTAGGAATACCCAATCACCTACATCAAAACTTCTTTCGCTGCGATGTTGATCTGCCTGTTGTTTCATTCTATTCTGTGCCAACACGAGGTTATCCTTTAAGAGTTGGAGGACTTGTTGTTGATGTTCGATGTGATGTTCCACTGCCTGAACCTTAGAATTTTCTCTTAAATATGATGTGATGGATGGTGGTTGATACCCATAAAGTGCCATAAATGGGGTCATTTTTGTTGCTGTATGGAAGGAAGTGTTATACCACCATTCAGCCAGAGGCAACCATTTGACCCATTGTGTCTGTTTATCAGATACAAAGCAACGAAGATATCCTTCCAAACATTTGTTTACTATCTCAGTTTGCCCATCAGATTGAGGATGATAAGATGAGCTATGAGCTAACTGAGTACCAAGACAAGAAAATAATTCTGTCCAAAAATTTCCAGTGAAAATGGGATCTCTGTCACTTACAATAATCTTTGGGTTTCCATGTAGCTTTTGAATTGTTTCCATAAATGCAGTAGAAACTGTACTGGCTTTAAATGGATGTGATAATGCACAAAAGTGTGCATACTTGGTAAGTCTGTCAACTACCACCATGATGACACTCTTTCCCTCAGACTTGGGTAAACCTGTGATAAAATCCATTGAAACCTCCTCCCAACGTTGGCTTGGAATGGATAAAGGTTGTAATAGACCTGGTGTCTTAATTGTTTCAACTTTATTTTGTTGGCAAACCAAACATTTAGCCACAAACTTTTGAATATCTGATTTAAGGCCATCCCAAAAAATTCCTTCTTAACCCTGTGGTAAGTTTTTAAAAATCCTGAGTGCCCTCCTAAGGGAGAAGTGTGCAATTCCATAAGAATCTTTTGTTTTAGTTGGGAATTCTTACAGAGGTATAAGCGATCTTTGTACCATAACGAATCATTTTGCCAGCTAAATGTATCAGACGTACTGGAATCTTGTTGTAACTTTCGAATAAGTGCCCACACTTCTTCGTCATTCTTCCATTCCTCCCTTGCTTTGTTTATCCAATCTGGTTGGATAATAGAAATGGCGCACAACAATGCTTCCACATCCTCATCCTTTCTTGAGAGTGCATCTGCCACCACATTTTGCTTCCCTTTTTTGTAGATGATTTCAAAGTCATAACCCAACATCTTTGTGACCCACTTTTGTTGCTCTTCAGAGGATAATCTTTGTTCTAAAAAGTATTTAAGGCTATCATGATCCGTTTTTACCTTGAAGTGTCTTCCCATTAGGTAGGGTCGCCATTTCTTAAGTGCATGGAGTATTGCCAACATTTCCTTCTCATAAATAGCTTTTCTTAAAAACTTTCCCTTGATTGGACGACTTTCAAAAGCAATGGGTCTTTCATCTTGCATTAGAACAGCACCAATTCCATTTCCTGAAGCATCACATTCCACAATAAAGGTTTTTGTGAAGTCTGGTGTAGCTAAGACCGGTGCTTGGCACATTGCCTCTTTAAGATGTTCAAAGGCCTTTGTTGCTTCCGGAGTCCATGAAAATGCATCTTTCTTCAATAATGTTGTTAGAGGTGCTGCTATTCTCCCATAATTCTTAACAAACTTGCGATAATACCCTGTCAACCCGAGAAATCCTCGCAGATGCTTTATGGATGTGGGGATTTTCCATTCCTTAATGGCTTTAATTTTGCTAGGGTCTACCTTAACTCCTTCATGAGATACAATATGACCCAAATATTCCACCTCCTGGACTCCAAAGAAACATTTGGATCTTTTTGCATATAATTGTTTCTCCTTCAATAGTTGTAGCACCTTGTCAACATGTTCAACATGATCCTTCCAAGACTTGTTGTAGATTAGTATATCATCAAAAAATACTAACACAAATTTTCTAAGGAATGGTTTGAAAATTGAATTCATCAAACCTTGAAATGTTGAAGGTGCATTGGTAAGGCCAAAAGGCATGACCAAAAATTCATAATGACCCTCATGAGTTCTAAATGTTGTTTTCAGAATGTCTTCAGTCTTCATTCTGATTTGATGATATCCTGAACGAAGATCCAACTTGGTGAAGTAAATTGATCCATGCAATTCATCCAGTAATTCATCAATGACAGGAATGGGGAACTTATCTTTAATAGTGAGCTTGTTGAGCTCCCTATAATCCGGACACATGCGCCATGATCCATCCTTCTTGTGCACCAATACTACTGGAGCAGAGAAAGAACTTTGACTCGGTTGAATTATACCAGCCTCTAGCATTTCTGCAACCATACGTTCAATTTCACTCTTTTGGACATAGGGATATCTGTACGGCCTGATGTTTGGAGGAACACTTCCTGGAATCAGATGAATAGCATGATCATGATCACGCATAGGTGGGAGACCTTTGGGAGTCTCAAATACCTTGGAATGATTGTCCAGGACTTTTTGGAGATCTGGAGAAATAGATGATTCCAATGTGGAAACATCTAGCGAGCATAATTGTGCAATTACACCTCTTTGCTCCTTTTTTAGAAGCTTTGTCATACCATTAGAGCTGATTATCTTTCCTGGTTTCCCTGCAATACCCCTTAATTCAACTTCCTTTCCTTCCGTAGAAAATTTGATGAAAAGTTCTTGAAAATTAAAAGCTATTGTACCCAGGATTGTAGCCATTGGACTCCTAGTACAACATCAGCACCTCCCATTGGAATGGAAAGCATTGGGCTAGTCAATACATATTCTCCCATGGATAGCTTGATATTATGGCACTTTTTAGAGCAATTTATTGTTCCTCCATTTGCAATCATCACTTGACACTCTGGTGCTGGATATAGGAAGCAATTCAATTCTTTTGCTACCTTACAATGAATAAAATTGTGGGTGCTTCCTGAATCAATCAACACTATTACCTTTTTCTTCTTGATTTGTCCTTCTATCTTGATGGTTTGAGGAGTGGTAATTCCCGCCAATGCATTACAAGATATGGTCGGATTTATTTGTTCTTCATCTAGGCTTTGTTCCTGGAGTATATCCTCTTCTTTTGACCTTTCTTGCTCCTTTTCTTCTTCCTCTTCACAATCTATGTAGAATAATTTCTTCTCAGCACACTTATGACCTTTAGTGTATTTGCTATCACAACTGTAACAAAGCCCTTTTGCTCTTTTTTCTTCCAATTGTTGTGGTGTCAACCTTATAGGTTGTGGAAGACTAGGGGCAACAACACTTCCATCTTTATAGTTGTGAGTGGTATGCTTCCTGGTTGCCATAATTTTGCTTTCCATTTTTCTTGCTAACCTGAATGCCTTCTCTAATGAATCAGGTTCCCAAAGGCGAACATCATGTTGGATATTATCCTTTAAAGACCCTATGAACACATCAATCCTATGCTCCTCTGGAATATCTTTTACCCTTATGTTCAATTTTTGGAACTCCTCAATGTGCTCCATTATTGAACCCTTTTGTTTGAGACTTATCAATTGGCTAAAAAAAGTGTTGCTTTTTGTATCCTCATAATGTGCTATCAATTCTTCCGTAAAAATTGCCCAAGTGATAAATGGTTTACGAGAGCAAAGCCATTGATACCATACAAACTGATTTGGTTCCAAATATAAAGTTGCCATATGTACCTTTTGTGTGTTTTGCACATTATTGAGATCGAAGAATTGCTCCATCTGTAATATCCATGTGGCAGGATCCTTGCCATCAAACTTCCTCATATCGATTTTTGGAATATGGTGAGTCTTCGATCCAACATTAGCGTCTATGGAATCATGATTAACATTTCTTTTGTTCTCATCATGAGTTTCCTTTAGTACCCTTTCACCCTTAGGGACCATTTCTTGTAGCAACTTATTCATATTTATCTTCAATTCGTCCATGTCTGTCTTCAAATCTATCTTCAAATCATCCATCTTAGCTTCCATGTCAATCATCTTAGCTTCTACGCCTTTCTTTAAACAGTCCATCTTAGCTTCTACACCTTTCTTTAAACCATCCATCTTAGCTTCTACATCTTTCTTTAAACCATCCATCTTAGATTCTGTTCCTTTTTGTGCAAGGGACAGTTGTTGCACTTGGTCTTGTAATTTTGATATATCATGTTGCATTTCTTCCTCTTCTTCATGAGTCATGCTAGAGCTTTCAGGTTCCTTACTAGGTGTTTGCATTTTCTTTCCTCGAGGCATAAGTTACTGATAATAATGCTCTACTATGCCCTTTGAATTCCTTCAAAATAAATTTTCAAACCAAGCTTAAGCAAAAATTTAAGAAAATCTACACACCTTTTTTCACTTTGTAGGAGCTCGCTATTGCCTTCGATGTATCTCTGTACTTTCCAATCATCTAGTTCTGAATTTTTGAGCTGTAGTAGCCCTCTATGTCCTCTTTCCAATGCCACAAGTCTGACCCAAATTGGATTCTCCAAGAAAGAGTTATGTGAAATCTCCCACGGTGACTTGCTTATAGACTAGTTCAGTAGAGCGAACTTGTACGACGTGCCACGAGTCACTGTTTCGACCTTTGGATTTAAAACATGTGTAAAAGAAACTACAGTCCGTCCTCTTTCTGTACCTTCTTACGAAATTTCAATCTGATTCCCAGAGAGAAAGTTATGACGATTTTCCCCAGGTCACATGTTTTGAATGTAATTCAGGAGTCTACAAAAAGACCAACTTCCTCAGATCATATCTCCGCAAATATCACGTGAAAAGCTCTGAAATTCGAACCTAAGGTTCAGTGAGATTTCTTCTCAAATGGGTTTTTTTTTGTGACTTCTGAAACGTCACAGAAAAACGTTATAGCGAAAATTCCACGATGACCTGTTTGGAGCAGCGAAGCCCTAGAATCTAAAGCTTTGATACCAAATGTTATGAAACCAGCTCAAGAAAAGATAGAAAAGATAGATCAACGCCTTAGAATTCAGCCTCTTCGAGGGGGCAACCTCCTTTACATTACATAAATGAACAATTCTTGGATGATTCAAATGACAAAACCTCCTTTCTATATATAGGAGTCTAAGGAGTCACAATATAATCCAGCCGACCTAACAATAATAATATAAAGCCACAAAAATAACAATAGAGGGATTCTATGGGGCACAGTAATAACAATATGGGGGCAATAGGGGCACAACAATATTAATAAGGGGTATAACTACAATAGTAATGGGGTAATCACTAGTATTATAGGGACCCAACAGTTTCACCCAACGAAACTTACCGTTAAACCCCAAATTCAAAGTAGTGTGAAGTTAAATGTTGAGGTATGAAAATAAGAAGGGAGAGGTATCTTCGCATTAGTTATATTTATACGGAAGGTGTTTTCTGTGGGTTTTGTTTGGGCAGATTTTACCAATTAGATCTTTCAATTTTCGTTTTCTTCTATTGAATCATTTTTTACCATGTGGCAAGATTTGATGACTTAATTTATTTTGAGTTTAAATTTGTGTTTTTTTGTGGGGAAAGGGTTTTTATGGTTTTTTAGATGGTAATTTTTGTAATAAGTTGTTGAATAGGGATGCGATGGTTATCTATTTCATAACAAAACAAGTCGTTGATAAGTATGTTGCACGTTATAAAAGAGGTATTCGATGTCGTATCCTGTAAAGGTTTACTAGATCCCATAAGATCACTTTGGTTTGGCTGATTTAGCAGAACAGAGAGACAATATTCTCAGGGTCCATTCAAGTAATTCCTGTGAAGTGCCACATTAATGTTGCTCGATTCAATTTGAAATTTAAAGCTTTCAAAACGCGCATGTCTAAGAAACACTCTTGGTTGGAAAATATGTATTGAAAATGGATTTACATATCAATCATATCATTGTTTAGCTACATTATTGATTTTACCAACTATCATAAGTGTTGTCAAATTTCTGAGTTTGAAGTTGTTGTTTGGGATAAACTGCTTCCCTATAACCATATTACATTTCAAACATAAAATTGACCTTAATTCTCAGAAAAATATTCCATTCTGGTTTGCCAATAACTTGGCAATTAGACTCCACTCATTGACTCTCATAATCCCAAAACAAAAGCTAGTGTTGAATAGATAGGATGTTGATCAACTTTAGAGCCTAGTACAAATGTGTAAATCATTCTCAATCTATGTTGGAAATAATACTGAGAGGGACGGGGGGGGGGGGGGGGGGGTGGGGGCAGGGGGTGAATCAGTATTATTAATCAATTATTTTTCCTTTCACATCCAGATCATATACGCTACTTCAGCTAGTGAAAACCGCATATATACACAACTACAGATAAGGAAACCAACGTATACCATGCAGACTTATAATTTAATTTATTCTACAAATGTTGATCATTAATCTGTGCATCAGAATCATAGAAACGGTAACCAGGAACAGTAAAACAGATCAGAAGAAAATCACACACAAGAACACAAGATATAAGGTGGAAACCCAATGTGGGTGAAAACCATCTACTGCAATTCGTCTCTATCTTCTTTTAATTAGAAACTTCTTTTTACAATGTTTTTGTACTGGTGCAGACTTATACCAGTACGCAGGCTTCAACCTGTAGAAGGCTACAACCTTCTTTCGTTCTCTAGCCTCTCCTGGAAGGGAGCTACAACCCCCTTAGCTCTTGTACTAGCTGAGGTACTAGTACGTAGGTGCTGACCTACAGAAGGCTACAACCTTCTCTTTCTTCCAGGGATCACGTTTCATAAATTTTCAGACTGGATCCATGAATAACATCAATCAAACATCAAGAATCTCTGCATCAAACAATCTCCTTTTCACCAATCTAAACTGAATCAAATAGACACTTCTCTGATAGCTGTACCTAGACCACAGTAACAGTAACCATACACAAATTCTGAACCCATATCACTACAGTAATCAATAGAAGCAGCTAGAACATAATTTAAGAGACGTACGCTACTTCAATATTCAGAAACCTGCGTGCATACGCTTCTGTGTTGAGACCAATGTGCGTATACGCACTTTTGACTTATATAAATAGCGTGTATACGCGCCTTCGCTTCACTAAACCTGTGTAAAAATCTATAAAGATAATTCACTCCTTCAAATACTCAGACATTAGTTAACCTAGATTATCAGATTTATAGATCAAGCGTGCACCACATATAACAGATCAAAATCATACAAAGATACTATTAATCAAGCCTTAAGATTTTGACCCATCAATAGAACTTATCCTTTTCTTTGTGCTTAGGTTCCTCCTTCTTTTAGATCCATCTCTGCACCATAACCTTAATCACCAGTATTCCATATCTAGCACTTTTCAGATGTTCAATAATTTAGATCATGACATTGCCTAATGATCTCCTTCCTCCTTTATAGTCTTAGGCCTTTCACAATACCATAGTCCAAAACCATAACAAATCAATACCATGGACCCACTACTTGGGATCAACACTTCGGACAAGATACCATGGTCCAAAACCATAGGTTCAAATACCAAGGACTAAATACCATGGACCAAACATAAGTTCTCCACATGTACGCGTTGTTCCTTGCGTGAAATTGCGTGTATATGCATACGCGTCTTTGGAACGTCTACTTGCGTGTATACATGGCTTGATCACGATGAACCTGCGTATATATATTTTTCCTTCATTCTGAGAGCCTAAACTGAGATTTGTTACCAGAGTGAGTTGCCATCAAGGACAACACCTCTGCCATAGCGCCAAACCTGTGTCATAATGCCAACAATCTCCCCCTTTGGACTTGATGGCAACCCCAAGATCCTAAAAGTCATTCTCCCCCTTTGTCATCAAGGGAAAAGGGTTATTCTCCCCCTAAGTACATGCTTAAATCTCTGCTCTGCTGTGCTAACCATGCTCTCCTTGACTGTAGGCAAGATCTGCAAAAAGATGTTCTTCAAGAATAACCATGACTTATACATCATAAACGGCCTTCCTATCACCAAAAGACTCTATACAAACATCCATCACCCAACCAAGTGGGGATCATCCACCCAAACAAGTGGGGATACATCAGAAGTTTACATATGACAACCAAGTACATTACATCATTCATCCCAGGCATAGTGGGGAAACCAAAATAGGCCGTTACATGACCTTGACAAGAAAAGATATACATGACATAGAGATGAAAAATTTAGAGCAAGACTATGAAAGTCACCAATAACAAATATCAGCAACATCATTATTCAAATCAGCAACCATGTTCTCCTTCTGCACCTAATCCACCTGAAACCAAAAACAGCTTGTGTACACGAACCAAGAGTTTCTAATGTAATGCCAACAATGCATTATTAGAAGTATATCTGCTCCCCCTGAACCTGTGCCAGACGGTCTCTGATAGACCCATATCAGACTCTCTTCAACCAGAGTCTGTCCCCACTGATTTCCTTCAAATCAACATATACATGACTATTTCTACATAAACCTGCGTATGTACGCGGATCCTCCTCATGCAACTCGCGTACAACCACTTTTCTCTGAAACAGACAAGTTTCAACAGCAAGATGATGCATCAACTACTCCCAGCTTCTGTCTGAGGTATTCAAAAGTTTCCCTGGGCAGTGGTTTGGTGAGAATATCAGCAACTTGTTCCTTAGAGGGAACATACTCCAATTTGACCTTTTGTTCCAGCACTTGTTCCCGGAGAAAATGATACTTGATCGGTATGTGCTTAGTCTTTGAATGCATGACAGGATTCTTTGAGATACTGATAGCACTTGTATTATCACAAAAAATGGAGATAGGTGGAGTACAAGTGATTTGAAGATCTTGCAATGTTTGCATCATCCAAAGGAGCTGTGTGCAACAAGATGCAGCAGCTACATATTCTGCTTCAGCTGTAGATAAAGCAATAGAACTTTGTTTCTTGCTGAACCAAGATACTAATCTAGGACCCATGAAGAATGCACCACCACTAGTGCTTTTTCTATCATCCACGCTTCCTGCCCAATCCGCATCTGTATATGCATGAAGTGTGAGATATGTATCTCTAGGATACCATAAGCCATAGTTTTGAGTTACTTGAAGACACTTGAAAATTCTCTTAACTGCCTGAAGATGAGTTTCCTTTGGATTTGCCTGAAACCTTCCAACTATTCCGACTACATGCATAATGTCTGGTCGGGTACCTGTTAGATAGAGTAGACTAGCAACCATGGATCTATAGGTTGGTTGATGTAATGCTACCGATTCATTATTTGTGCTGAGGCTGCATCCTGTCACCATAGGGGTACATACTGGTTTCGAATCCTCCATCCCATATTTCTTCAAGATCTGCTTGAGATATTTGGTTTGTGATAGAAAGATGCCATCTTTATTTTGTTTGACTTGTAAACCAAGAAAATATGTGAGCTCACCAACCATCGGAATTTCAAACTCTTTCTTCAATACTAAGGCAAAATTTTGACTCATGTCTTCTTCATTGCTACCAAAGATGATATCATCAACATACACAAAAAGTATTAGCAACTTATCATTGTCAATTTTTATATAAAGATTACTATCAGTTGATTCTTTTATAAAACCTTGTTGACGGAGGTATTTATCCAAGCGATAATACCAAGCCCTTGGAGCTTGTTTAAGGCCATAGAGAGCCTTTTTGAGTCTGCATACAAGCTTTGGATCATTTCCAAGGATAAACCCATCTGGTTGCTCAATATACACTTCTTCATCCAAGTCTCCATTTAGAAAAGCAGATTTCACGTCCATTTGAAATACTTTGAACTTCTGAAAACTAGAGAGAGCAAGGAACATTCTGATGGCCTCAAGTCTAGCAACGGGAGCAAAAGTTTCTTCAAAGTCGATTCCTTCTTGTTGAGCATACCCTTTACAAACAAGTCTGGCTTTTTTTCTAATAACTTCCCTATTTTCATTCAACTTGTTTTTGAATATCCATTTTGTCCCTATGACATTCTTATCTATAGGTCTAGGAACCAACTCCCAAGTGTTATTCTTTTCAATCTGCTCAAGTTCTTCATCCATTGCCTTGACCCAGCATTCATATTTGCATGCCTCTCTTACATTTTGTGGTTTAGTGGAGGAGAGCAATGCCAAATAGCTTGAAGCTTCTGCAATTGTTCTTCTTGTTTGTATACCTGCCTCTTTTTGCCCCAAAATTTGAGATTCTGGATGATTCTTCTGAATGTACCTGGATGGAGTCTTTTCTTCTATCCTTATCTATTCTTCTGGTGCCTCATGGGTTTCTTGTTCATCATGAATCTGATTTGATGTTGATGGATAGTCCTCATCATCTTCGATGTCTTCAGATCTTACCTGCCCAGGAGTGCTTTCTTCTTCATCAACCACTACATCAATACTTTCAACAATTTTTCCAAGCCTTTTATTGTAACACTTGTATGCTTTGCTGTGGGGAGAGTAACCAAGGAGAATGCCTTCATTTTCTCTAGGTTCAAACTTGCCAGGATTTTCATCAGTATTTTTGATGTAGCATTTGCTCCCAAAAATTTTGAAGTATTTTACCGTGGGAGTCTTACCATACAATAGTTCGTGAGGAGTCTGAGTGCTGTTTACCCGGACGTTTGTCTTGTTGAGAATAGTAACTGCTGCAAATGCGGCTTCACCCCCGAAGGTTGCGAGAGTTCCAAACTCATCAAGCATAGCATGAGCCATTTTTTGAACCGTTCTGTTCATCCTTTCCACTACTCCATTTTGTTGAGGAGTCCTAACTGTAGAGAATTCCCTTCTTATTCCATGTTCTTCACAAAAATCGAAAAATTCATTCGAGGTAAATTCTCCTCCTTGATCAGACCTGAGGCATTTGATTCTGCGATCTGATTCGTTCTCCACCAAGGCTTTGAATGATTTGAACTTTTCAAGGGCTTCGTCTTTGTGCTTCATAAGTCCTATCTAACACATCCTTGAGAAATCGTCAATGAATAATATAAAATATTATTCTCCTCGAGGTGACCTTTTCCTAGATGGACCACATACATCAGTATGGACAAGTTCAAGTGGCCTTCTAGCTAATCCTTCCTTCTCAGGGAAGTTAGTTCTGGTTTGCTTGCCAAACTGACATGATTTGCATATTGTATTGTCTGGAATTCTGATGTCTGGAAGACCATGAACTGCCTGATATTTGCATGCTTTCCTTATCTGAGAGAAGCTTAGATGCCCCAATCTTTTGTGCCATAGCCAGTGTTCATCATTCTTGCTCAGATAGCATTGTTGTTGTCCTCCCTTGAGAATGTATAGATTATTTGGAGTCCTTATGCCTTTGATCACTGTTTCTCCTGTATCAAGCTCATGAACAATACATCCATTTGATCGAAATATCACCTCATTTCCTTGATCACACATTTGACTGACACTCAATAGATTATGCTTTAAGCCATCAACATACATAACATTTCCCGCTTTGACCTTTTCTTTTAAAAGAACAGAACCTTTACCTTTTATGAGTGCAGGGGTGTCATTTCCAAATGAGACCTTCTTCTCCTTTTCTAAGGCACTATATGACTGAAGTTTTTCTTTATCACCTGTCATATGTTTCGAACATCCACTGTCGATGTACCATTGATTTTCCTGCCCTTCTGCATATAAGGCTATACCACATCTTTTTGGTTGCGGTTCTTTCATTCTCCATGTTTTGGCATTTGAGGCTTGTTCCTTCTGAGTTTTCTGCCAAAACCTGCTCCTGCATTCAAAATCTTCATGACCGAAATTGTTACAAATAGAACATTCTATTTCATTTTCAAGAGCAGAAAAGTTATTGTAGGTCCTTTTCATGATCCCAGTCATACTTCTTTGTTTTTGAGCTTCTCTAGTCATGATTGTCTTATAGGCAACACATTGAGCTGCTTTGTGACCAAAGTTATGACAAGAGAAACATTGGCCATTGAAGAAACTCCTGCGATTATCAAATCTACCATCCAAATGATTGTAGTTTCTATTGACATCCATTCTTGAGGCAAATTGAGAAGGTTTTACCTGTGGCTGGTTGTAGCTTCTGTTCATCCTTAAAGTAGATTGCCCCCGATTTACCTGGTAGTCTTTGTTCATTCTTGAGGTAAATTGTCCCTGATTTACCTGGTGATCTCCATTGGGCCTTTGCTCATTTCTCCTTGCTGCATCAAGATAACTTTTGGAGGTGGATGGTTTCTGCGCTTGAGATGCTTCTTCATTATATCCCAGACCTGTCTTGATTAGTGGAGAACGCTGCACTTTGATAATCTCATCTAAAGTTTTAGATCCTTTAACAAATCTAAGATTAAGAGCTTTTGTTTTCTCAATCTCTTTTCTAAGTCCCACAATTTCACATCCTAACTTTTCATGATGTTTTTCCCTTTCATCCAATTGGAATTGCAGAGTATCAATAATCATATTTTTCTCTTATAAACAAATTTTGAGTTTAGAAATCTCTTCATAAAGACCTTCTTCATCTATAGCATCCAAAAAATCATCATCTTCAAAAGCCATTAAAATTATATAATTATTACCTTGTTCATCTTCATCACTATTTGAAAGTCCATCATTGTCTTCATGAGTGTAATAAATTTTCTTATTTACATTCTGTTTTCTGTTCCATCTAATTGGTTCCTTACCTTTGTCAAGCTTATCTTTATGAGGACACTTGGCAGCATAGTGACCGACTCTTCCACAAGCAAAACATTTGAAAGGTAAATTACCTCTGAATCTTCCAGCACCCCATTGAAGGTTTTTGACAAAATTTGATTCTTCCTCTTCTTCTGACATATGTCCTGAGTCATAGGAATCTCCTTTTCCTGAGGCCTTGAATGTGGTTTCTCTTCTGTCTGATGGTCCCCCTTTCCTCATTTCATAAGTGGTTAGAATTCCATGTAGCTGCAACATGGTAAGGCTCTGTAGATTCTGTTTTTCTTCTATTGCAGAAACTTTTGATTCAAACTTAGAAGACAAAGACCTTAGAACCTTTTCAACCAAAACAACCTCTTTATTTCTTCACCCAATTTTTTCAAACAATTAACAATCTCATCTATACGTAGGAAATAGTTAGCCACACGTTCATCATTGTGCATTCTGAGATTTTCATACTGAATTCTGAGGGTTTGAAGTTTTTCTCATTTTACCTGTTCATCTCCTTCATAGCTCAGAACGATCTTGTCCCATATTTCTTTTGCAATTTTGAGCTGCATAACCTTGACGAATTTTGTTTGAGATAGACTCCCTAATAGAGTATTAACAGCCTTTGCATTTGTTTCATACTGCTTCTTCCCAGCCGGATCTGTAGGAGTTGCTGATGGAAATGTGTACCCTGTATCTATGATATCCCAGACTTCTGTACCAAGAGATTGAAGGTAGGTTGTGATTCTTACCTTCCAATAGACGAAGTTGGTCCCATCAAAAATTGGTGGCCTGATCGATGCTTCTCTCTCGTAGTTGCTCATGATGATAGATCTTCCTTCAAGCGATCAAGCTTCTTCTGAAGGACCTGCTCTGATCCCAATTGTTGGAAATAATACTGAGAGGGGGGGTGAATCAGTATTATTAAGTCAATTATTTTTCCTTTCACATCCAGATCATATACGCTACTTCAACTAGAGAAAATCGCATATATACGCAACTACAGATAAGGAAACCAGCGTATACCATGCAAACTTATAATTTAATTTATTCTACAGATGTTGATCATTAATCTATGGATCAGAATCATATATATAGTAACCAGGAACAGTAAAATAGATCAGAAGACAATCACACACAAGAACACAAGATATAAGGTGGAAACCCAATGTGGGTGAAAACCACCTGCTGCAATTCATCTATATCTTCTTTTAATTAGAAACTTATTTTTACAATGTTTCTGTACTGGTGCAGACTTATACCAATACGCAGGCTTCAACCTGCAAAAGGCTACAACCTTCTCTCGTTCTCCAGCCTCTCCTGGAAGGGAGCTACAACCCCCTTATCTCTTGTCCTAGCTGAGGTACTAGTACATAGGTGCTGACCTACAGAAGGCTACAACCTTCTCTTTCTTCCAGGGACCACATTTCATAAATTTTAAGACTGGATCCATGAATAACATCAATCAAACATCAAGAATTTTTGCATCAAACAATCTCCTTTTCACCAATCTAAACTTAATCAAATAGACACTTCTCTGACAGTTGTACCTAGACCACAGTAACAGTAACCATACACAAATTCTGAACCCAGATCACTGCAGTAATCAACAGAAGCAGCTAGAACATAATTTTAGAGACGTGCGCTACTTCAATATTCAGAAACTTGCGTGCATATGCTTCTGTGTTGAGACCAACCTGCGTATACGCACTTTTGACTTATAGAAACAGCGTGTGTACGCGCCTTCGCTTCACTGAACCTGCGTACAAATATATAAAGATAATTCACTCCTTCAAATACTCAGACATTAGTTAACCCAGATTATCAGATTTATAGATCAAGTGTGCGCCACATATAATAGATCAAAATCATACAAAGATACTATTAATCGAGCCTTAAGATTTTGACCCATCAATAGAACTTATCCTTTTCTTTGCGCTTAGGTTCCTCCTTCGTTCAGATCTAGCTCTACACCATAACCTTAATCACCAGTATTCCAGATCTAGCACTTTTAAGATATTCAATAATTCAGATCGTGACTTTGCCTAATGATCTCCTTCCTCTTTTATAGTCTTAGGCCTTTCACAATACCACAGTCCAAAACCATAACAAATCAATACCATGGACCCACTACTTGGGATCAACACTTCGGACGAGATACCTTGGTCCAAAACCATAGGTTCAAATACCAAGGACTAAATACCACGGACCAAACATAAGTTCTCCACATGTACGCACTTTTCCTTGTGTGAAAGTGCGTGTATACACATACGCGTATTTGGAACGTCTAACTCGCGTGTATACGCGGCTTGATCATGATGAACCTACGTATATATATTTTTCCTTCATTCTGAGAGCCTAAACTGAGATCTGTTACCAGAGTGAGTTGCCATCAAGGACAAAACCTATGCCATTGCACCAAACCTGTGTCATAATGCCAACAATCTATTGAAAATTTACTAAATTTACTAAATCACAAGATTAGTAGGACACTACAATATTCAATGATGAATGTATAGATTTACATCACATTCTTATGTTGGTTGTAGGACTTTCTATATTTGGTTGTTGGAAGCAAATTTTTTATACCCACATTCGGGTATAAAAACAATTTACTAATATTTTCAAATTTCTTTAAGTCTTTAGATATAGATTAGTTTGCAACATTCCATTTGAAATTGTTGATTCAAATCCTTTGTTAACTCTTTTTGTTGAGAAAGAGTACTTTAATATGCTGGATGTTATAATGATTTTTATAAAAATTGATTTGTATCACATGAGTAAAAACCCAACTTCATTGATTCAGAACTTCAAAATTTTAACAAATTAAATGTACAATAAAATAAATATATTCATTCACTTAAAAAAACAAAGTACATGATTGATGTTAGAGGATTCCAAAATGCAAAGGTTGTCACTTTTGTGAAAATTGTAAGACCTTTAGGTGCCTAAATGAAACTAAGACATTTTATTGATAATGATATCCAAAAAAAAATAAAAAATATTCCCCATATCAAATAATTTATTTATTGTTCATTTGAAGTAAGTATTAATTTGTATCAGATAGTTTTCCTTTAATCAACAAAGAATATACTCTCAAATATATTATATTGAAATTGTAGTTTGAAATTACAGCGATTTTTTGGATGATCATATTATGTTCTAAAAATTGGTTTAGCCTTACATTGTGCTTCCTTCTAACCAACTCGTTAAACTTTACATTATGCTTCCTCATAAGGATATATTAGACATGATTTTAAATTAAATAAGATAAATGGGAAAATAATTCTGATTAAAGCAAGGTAAAATATTTATGGATTTTTAAATTTAATATCCGAAGCCATTCTATAAAATACCCTTCATTTTTGTCAAGTAAGAAAGCATATATTCAAAGAAATATTAAAGGAATATATAAAATATTCAAGTTTAATTATGAGGCCCTTTGTTAATGCATTGTTGTATGTCGAGGTTCTATATGGTAATGGAATGCAAAGCTTTTGTTTAGTAATTTATTCTCATTTTATTGTCATTTATTTTTAAAAAATGAAGTATTTAAATCATATTTGTCATATTGTGAAAGAAGAGAAGGGATTGTGCACTATGATTGCTTTAATTGATGGGTTTAAAATTTGTAAAAAACTTTGTATGCTAATTTAAATTAGTATAAAAGATGGATATCAACACACACTTTTGTATGAAAATATATAAAATTAGAGATAAAAGAATGAAGAAGGAAAGAAAAATATATAAAATTAAAACAATTTAATAATTTTTTTATAAAATAAAGATAACTTATCAATGAAGTTATAAGGATATAAGATTTTCTTCTCATTTCTACTTACTTTTCTATATTTCTCTATGTGAGGGGCCCTAGATATGGAGATTGATTCCGTAGATTATGTTATATTGATGACATATGATAGGATGTAGATTTCGTCTACTCTGTGTTGCCATGTTGGTTCCTCATTGAAAGTCTCTTTAGTACACACATCCCTTCCCTTATCAGACAATGGTGTCTCAAAGGAATTAATGAATCATTGGTCTCTATCATGAGTGGGATTACTCATTAATGTGTCCAAAAACATAAATGTATTCAGATTCTTATCATCTACCTCTTGAAGGATTGGCTGAGGTGAACTTTGCTCTGACAACTTCTTTTTAGGTTGCTTGTCCATTCTCAACAATTTTATAGAGCAAGTAGAATGAACTAAATGTAACAAGGAGGAAAAATGGAGTTATGGTGGAGTTTAGTAGTTCAAAGCTTATTAAGAATTACGAAACAAGACAATTATTAAAATTCAGACTCAGATGAAGGATAATAACTATAAAAAAGAAGTGGTTGCATGCATGGTGATACTGGCATGAATTATGGATAAACTCTATTTAAGTTCAAATGACCTATATTTAGTTATGGTGGTGTCATTATTAAACAAAATATTAAGGCTAACCATTTTAACAATCATTCCCTAAGATTAACCCTAACTTGCATCATGGGAGTAAGGCCATGTTCATGTAATATGTTATAAGAAGGTCGCAATGAGACAAATAAATGTTTTTTGTTTAACCATAGAATTTTAGCATCTATGTACAAAGAATATGACGGGTTGTCAAATATTGATGTGGCATAATGTGACACATGGAAGTATATAATAAGGTTGTGTGTAGAGCATTCCATGTAGAAACAATGGTCATGTCATCCCACGAAGGATTTCTCGAGCAAAACTTAGGTCTCAGCATTTAAAAAGGGTCTGAAAGACAAAATGTTTAAGAGATTTGTTAGAAATTTTTTGGTCCCACTCCGGGGCTTTGTGTAAGGTAAAACACTTGAGAAGTGAATGGGTCACGGTGAGATTGACATAAAAGTTTCTGAAAAAATATCCATAATTTGTCAAGAAAATGTTTTTCATGTCACAGGATGATTAAGAAGTTAACGTGGAAGGGTCAATTTGAGAAATACGAGCTAGGATAGGAACAAAGATTTTTAATTGAAGAACAAGATTGTGTCACACCTTGGGGTTTTGCCAAAAGTGTTCCAATAAAAGAGAGCATAGTCTAAGATATTCATATCTAGAGAGATGGGAAAAGGAACTGTTAATCGACGACGCGCTTAAAAACTTAGGCATTTTTTTTATTTTTTTGAAGATTTTATAAGTTATTTGCCTATGAAATATGTACAAGGTGGAAATCTATCACAATTTTATAGAGAGAAAATTATATATATAAGTAGGATATGAAAATTTAAAAGGGTCCCCATTTTTTATGGATTAAGTACAAAATGGAGGGTTGTTGTTTTACTATAACACAACTCTAAACTAAAGTATTAATCTCTTTATCTATCTATGTATTGTTCTTACGCAACGAGGACCACTATTGCTAGACCAACAAAATATGTATTTAATAAATATACTACTACTACATGTATGTTGTTATGTATACTAATATAAATATAAACATAATATGTGAGTATATATAATGGTATATATGCCGACATAATATGTTGTTATATATAATATGTGATATCTATATAATATTAGTTTGGTGTATATATATTAGTATATATACTTGTACATATATTGGTATATATATGCTGACATATATATGAACATAATATCAATATATATCTATGGCTATATTTACATACACATATACCTAATTTTGCCTATTCAACAAAGATTGCATGATGACTTGTAAATTCTCAAGTATGGAGGAAACATTGGGCTTTCATTTTGAGGCCTTTACTACTATCTAAAGTGTGAGATTTTCCTTTTCTACTCCCCCTTGTAGTTGATTATCATTCCTATTTTGTCACAACTACTTGCATTATGGTCATCACATGTTGATGAAGTGTGATGTTGTTAAATTCAATGCTCTTTCCTTATTTTTAATGAGTTATTTGAGCTAGATCTTGTCTTTTCTAATACTGGTATCAGATATTGTAACCCTAGTAACGATCTAGTAACCAAAATCATTAGTTGTCATATATATATGCACCCCAGGGTGAAATCTTTCACATGGTTTTCATTGTTATGTGACTTGAGATAGATCAATGTTGGTTGGATTGCTCCTATTTTACACAAGGAATACCCCAACTCACAATTAATGCTTCAGTCAAATGTAGGGTGGTAATGCATACATCACAACAACAGTTGAATAATTAATCAATTTCGAGGTTTTAGAAAGTGGCATGGATATTTTCATGCATGCCATGTCATGAAAATATCCTATGCCAAAATACAAGCAATTACCCATGTTAGCAAGAGCTATGTTTGTCAATGCCATTATGCTCTACTCTATTTTTGGGATGCAAACAGATAACAAGTATGTGTGTCCTTAGGAGTTATTCATGGTGCAATACACCCTCCCTATATTATATAACATCTATAATAAGTAAAGGTCAAAGGTCAATGTTTGTAATATTAAAGGATTAGTCAAGAAAGTAGTTAATCTATGTATTATAAAAATTGTTCAAATGGTCCAATATGAAGGTCATATGTTGGTGTATATTGTAGTTTGATGACAAGGCATATGTGGATCCATGATAAGTCTATGAAGATTGTCTTTACGATTGTAATGCGAACTTGTGCATTCCTTTTTTAATATTAGTGATGTTATTATGAGTTTTATTTCATAGAAAATTACTTATACTATAGTTTTCCTTCATAGTGCAAGTTAGTAGGTAGGCTCCCTACCTAATTTGCGTTGCAAATTCATTGATTTCTTAGTTAGATTAGGTAATTAGATAAATTTGTATTTTTATTTATGTTATGTAGATTAATATTTTAATTCTTTGTAATTTTAGTTCTTGAACTTTCAAATGTTCTTCACTGCAAAGGTGTGGATTCCTTATAGAGGTTAGGCACTGAAGATTAAAGAATGAAAGTGTTTTTTTAAGGAATTGCAAAAATATTTGATGCCTATACAAAACAAAGTACTGTGATCAAAGCTCATAAAATTCTTTTGTAAACATAATCCCAATGATCATGCAAACTTGTAGCATTTTACTTTCTTCCTGATTAAATTTTATCTTTTAAGTGTAAAGTGTGGATTCCCCCTATAAAAGTTAGGCATTAAAGGTTGAAGAATGAAAGTGCTTCTTAAGGAATCATAGAATCATTTAATTCCTCAATTCCAAATAAAGTGCTACTGAAAACATAAACTCAGTGATCCAACAAAACTCTCTAGACCTTTAATTTTTAGTCTGATAGAATTTTATTTCCAGTTCATGCCTTAGAGCATTAGATTGTAAAAGTTCTTTCCTAATTTGGGAATCATTCATGTACTAGTTCCACACATACAATGTTGGTGTTTATAAGTTGACAACAAATTGACAATTGAATATAATGGAATTTAAGTAAGTAAATTTCTAAGTAAATGAGGTTGTATACAATCAATTTTGCACAACTTCCTCAAATCAAAATAGGATACTATAATGTGAGGTTCCTCAAATTTATTGTGGATAAACTCTTGAAAATTAAGGAAACGTCTCTAAATTTAAGAATACGAGGTGGCACAAAATCTATTTTAAATATCCTTCTCAAAAATCAATTTTGAACGACCTCCTCAAACAGATTTAATGTGGATAAAATTTTGAAAATCTAGGAAACCCTTAAAATTTAAGGATAAAATCTTAGTAGGAAACATGCCTATGATAACAAACACCTTTTAATCGAAAAAAAAAGGTACAAAAAGACTCATTCTTCCTAGCCATCTTAAAAACTCTCAACAACTTCAAGTAATCTTCTCAAATTTGAGGAAGAATTCTATAGTATACCTACTATATATTATTAGATATATTATCATAATGTAATAAAAAAATATCATGTAATAATTGTTCTATAGCTAATTATTATTACATATTAACCAAAAGTGACCATTGGTTAAGAACATGTGTTTCTTCCTAAGAAGTAAAAGGTTTAAATCTAAAGAGGTTTTCCAACAAAGCTATGAAAGATGTATATTTTTTTCTTTTTTAAATTAAATAGAGTTATATTCTTAAACTTAAGTGTATAATGTTTACATATTTAAAATAATGAATAATATGTGTATATATTTAAATATCAATGTTTTTAATGGATTTGTTAGAAAATTTAGAAAATAGTTGATATATTCTCCATGATAAAATAGGTTCAATATTCACTAGTATAGATTCATTTTAACCTAGAATCTATCAACTTTGGAGGGATTAAATCCTTTATGTGGTAATTTCTTTTAGAGTGTAGTAAAAAGAAATTAATTCTTTAAATTGCATTTTTAATGTATAAATAGATTCAACACCTTGAAAATCTCTGTAATGACCCCAGTAAATGTAAATGTGAATCTTACTATGGTAAAAGACAATATAGTAGTTGTTGTTTATGTTTAAAAGAAACAAAACTGTGATAAACTACATTATTGGATAAATTAAATATTTTCTTGAAATGCTGGCAGCCTCTAGGAGGTGGAATTAAAAGAAAAAGATCAGTTATAATAACTGATTGAAACTACTCTCCCAACTAGGAAAAGTCCTGGCTGTAGGGAGAAAGTTCTGTGCTGTGGGGACAGACAGAAGAGACCTTTCCAAGAAAAGGAAAAGGGAGAAAAGATACAAAAGAAAACTGGTTAAGTCTGGTTAGGACCAGATAACCAGGCACAAAGTGCACAAATCTTGTTGAGGGCTTGAGGCCTGCAAGATGGCTCGGGGGGAGAATTCCGTCTGAGGGATGGATCTCATGGCTGGGTGGACGAGCAGAATCAAAGTTCAGGTGACTTGTTTGAGAACCCATTCCTGACTCTGGTGAACCAGGTACGGTTTCCAAACTGCGGAGTCTCTGATTGAATATAAATATACAGTGAATTTACAGTAGTCAAACAGGAAACATGTTTTCCATCTTCCTAGATACTGTTATAATGTTAACATAAATGTACAGATGTAGTTTTTAAGCTAAGGGACAGATTGTCAATCAAAAGACATGGTCTGAACTAGTCTCACTGTAAATAAAGCTACATAGATGTATTTAGTTAAAGACTGATTACTGGTACGAGGAGAGGTTAACCAAGATTCTGGTTATTGAATAACGGACTTGACATAACCTCATTAGAAAGACCAAGACACTGTTTTTAAGAACCGAAAAGCTAACAGTGAAACAAACAGTATTGAACACCTTGATAAATAATCCAGCAAATACTTTAATGTGTCGACAGGAACGAGGATTAGAACCTCTGAGTTTGGGTAAAAGAGCACCAACTGTAGTCAGATTCTACCCCGTCGATGGAAGAACAATAAAACCCACAGTTATTTAGAATAAATGACTGATGATATGGAAATAAATAGATACGTTACTCCAGACAAACAGAGTTTACTCGGTAAACTGTGCAAACAAAGAACGAGAATCATACTGTATTCCATCAACTCATGTTATTAAGTCACAGTGCTCGCGGACACGGTAACAGAGAACCCAGTTCATTTAGAGCGATAAATGAAACGAAGTATACATATATATACAAGAAAACCTGTGCATGCAACTGCAAAGAGGAACCTCAGGCATACATATAGTGCGACATTTCCATAGAGAAAAGAGAAAGTATAATATTGTTTATAGCCACCAAGTGCATGCTGTACAGGGTTAGCAAATACGAAGGACACATAGAAACCACAGAACGAGTGACCGAAGCTATCATCATAACCTGAGATAATCTATGAGATTGCCGTCGTGAAAACAAGCAAAACCAGCAATAACAATATAAACCCCATGCACTGTTCTAAAGCTGTTGAAAACTCGAAACAGATTCATAGAAGACGCAAAGCGTAAATTGCCCTGAGGGCTCAAACAGAGTCACAGTTCCATGTATATAATTACAAAAAAAAACACCGAATGGTGAAACCTTAGAAAGAATTTAACTGTACATATTTGATAAGGGGAAAACCTCAAAATGAACCTGAATCCGTTAGCCCAGATGGTTGCGTTACGGCCAGACCTGCAACCACATGTCTGATAACAAGTGTAACAAACTAAAATCCGGGTGTGCCGCAAGGGCAGCAATATATACCAAATGAAAACCGTAAACACATGTAAAAGAACTCAGGAGTTCCGCTGTGAATAATAACTTAGCAGACGAATCATTGACATGACCAGACTATAATATGGATGCAAACCGTGAGGGTTCTCTATGGAGAATACCTCGGCGTTTGCAGCAAGGAAACCCGCTTTGGAGCGGCGGTCTGCATCAAACCATAAAACCACAGCTCAAGACCTGTAAACTTCGAGCTCTAGTATGCAGGCAGAGTAATAAGAACTGATAACTTACCTGTGACCACTGAGAGGGTTGAACCGCCGTGCGTAGCCACCTTGGTTCCATCAGAGGGGTTGAATAACCCAGCTGCACGCCCTAGTAAAGAAGAGGAAATAAGTTAGTAAGAATCGTTCTATTAATCAGAACTGTAAATGCATACTGTAAAATTGGAAGCCGAAGGCCAATACCTGTGATGGCTTGATGACGAGCACTTCTCCGCTTCTGGAGCGATTGCCGGGTGAGGAGATAGTGTTGGTGGTAGTGAACCAGAGATGGAACACTGACTTGGAGCCGAAAAGACCAAACGCGCAAATGAACCCTGAGACTGTTCGGAGGTGTTTATGTAAAAGCTCAAACCCTTGAATGAATCTCAGCCCTTCGATCCAAAGGTGAGATCCCAACCGTCCAAGCAAGGCGGGAACATGAAGCGAGGAGACCGAGATCTCCGTAACCAAGGTGTCACATGGCCAAAGGAGCCAGATCATGCCACCTGCCTCGGTAAGGACTGATGTCTTTAAGGCAAGGGTGAGTTGGCACCTGCAAGGGCTGCGGCAGGACCACCAAAGCCCGCGCCACATTAATATTCACTGCTGTCGGGTAGACTAATAGCTAGGTTCCACCGTGAAGTCAATGGTTACACCAAAACCCAGTTGACAGCATATTATATTGCCACGCAGCATATATAAACAAAGATTACAACAGAGTTAAACATAGGATTAATGAGCTGTGAAATATGTGGTATAAGTATGTGAATGATTCAATAAGAGTTAAATGTGCGCACCTACATAAAAGATGCATCATGTAGTGTATAGCAAGATCATTATATTAGGCATACATTAAAAAAAAAATTATGTGTATGTGGACATTGGTGTGACAAATTGGTATCAGAGCCCAGTTTCAATACTGTGGCCTCAAACATGATGGGTTTCACTGTGCAGAAACGTATACCATGCATACATATGAAAAATAATAATTTACTTAACTGTTGTCCTGTTTATTTAGGGGTGAGATACAGAATTACAACAGCCACCAGTTAAGCCAGAAAAAGTAACAAAATGCAAGGGAACAGCAGTAATCCTCGGGAGAACCCAGAGCTGTGGGTACAGTTGGGTGAGGAAACACGAAGTACCAACCTTGCAATCCTGGAAACTGTTCAGGAGTTGAAAAATGAGATGGCACGGTTGCGAGAGGACAACGCGCGTTTGACGGTAGAGCAGGAAAGAATTCTGAAGAGTTTGTCAGACAGGCAAAACCCACCTTTATCTAACCCCAGCGCGGAACAACAGAGGATGACAGAAGAACAAGACTATCAGATTGAACCTGAAAATTCAGATGGCAAAGAGGATCACTCTGATAATGTACCACAGCAGCAAACCTCAAAACGTCAGAAAATGGAGCTGCAGGGAGAATTCCGGAAGATTAAACCCCCACATTTCGATGGAGAACAGGAAGAAGCAGCAGAAGCATGGTTAATAAATATGAATAAATATTTTCAGTTGTATGAGTATGATCATAACTTGAAGGCGAGACTGGCTATTTTCCAGCTACAAGGTAAGGCAACCTTGTGGTGGGAGGAAATCAAGATTGTCAAGGGGGTAAGTGAACGGACCATTACATGGGAGAAATTTCAGAAATACTTCAAAGGAAGGTACCTAACTGAGCGCTTCTACGATGAAAAGGCGAGAGAGTTCCATGATTTAAGACTGGGGCAGCAGACTATGGACGAGTTCATTAATCGCTTCACCTCTCTGCTACGTTATGTACCTTATATCAAGGAGGAGAAAGCCAAGGTCCAAAGGTTTGTGAGCAGCTTACCTTCATATATAAGAGAGAGGATTGAGTTTGACAATCCTAGGACCATGGATGAGGCTATTCGTAAAGCAAGGATCTGCTACCAGCAGAATAAACAGAAGGGGGATACTTCAAATAAAAGATGGAATGAGAAAAGGAGCAGTCGGATGGTTGGAAGCAGCAAGGGAGGTCGCAGCAATGGAAGTAAGGGAGCTGGTAAAGGGTTAAACAGCAGATCTGTAGCAAAGAGTGCGCCCCGAGCTAGGCCAATAAGTGAATCAAGAATAAGTGAGCAGCCTGTTAGGCCAGAAGGTGAAGGGATGACCAGGCCCCCAGTTCAGTGCTGGGGCTGTGGAGGGCCTCACTATGTTAAAAACTGCCCACAGCGAAAGGGGACGGACCAGATATCCCAAATTCATGAAGCATCGACCGTTGGGGACGTGGCACGTAGTGTACCCAGAATTAATGCAGCTTTGGAGGATCGCCAAGCGGAATACCAGCCATCTATGGTTGAATTTGAAGGTAAAATTTCAAACCTTTCTATAGCTGTTCTTATTGATCCAGGAGCTACTTTAAGTTATGTTAGCCCAAAGATAGTAGAACAGTGTAAGTTACAATCTGAAAAGTTCAGAAATCCGTGGCTGGTCCAATTAGCTACAGGAGCCAAGAGACGAGTCTTGGCCAAAATAAATAATTGCTCTTTAACCATAGCAGGGCAGCCAATAGTGGCAGACTTAAACATACTACCGTTGGGTTCATATGATATCCTGATTGGGATGGATTGGCTGGAAAAACACTGGTCCTTAGTGAATTGCAAGACAAAAACCATCTACTATAAGGATGACCGTGGAGAGCAGCAGGAATTACAAGGAATCAAACATCCCGTACAGATTCGACCCATTACAACATCTCAGTTAGCTAAATGCATCAAGAAGAAATGTCAAATTTATGCTATTCAGGTGGGTTACGCAAATCAGAAGGATAAAACTGCCATGCTGGGCAACATTCTGGTGGTACAAGAATTTGCAGATGTTTTTCCTGAGGAGGTACCGGGATTACCACCTAAAAGAGATGTGGACTTCACCATTGAATTGATTCTGGGAGCAGCACCCATGTCACGGGCACCATACCGAATGAGCGTACCAGAACTAACAGAATTAAAAATGCAACTGCAGGAGCTGTTAGACAAGAATTACATCCGTCCCAGCGTATCACCCTGGGGAGCCCCAGTGTTATTTGTCAAAAAGAAAGATGGAACTTTCCGGATGTGTATTGATTATCGTCAGCTGAATAAGCTCACGATAAAAAATAAATATCCTTTGCCTCGGATCGACGAACTTTTTGATCAGGTGAAGGGAGCGACGGTATTCTCTAAGATCGATCTATGATCTGGTTATCATCAGATCAGAATTAAAGAGGAGGATATCGCTAAGACAGCTTTCAGAACGCGGTATGGACATTACGAATTCGTGGTGCTACCTTTTGGTCTGACCAATGCACCTGCTACCTTCATGTGTTTGATGAACAGTGTGTTCCACAAGTTCTTAGATAAGTTTGTGTTGATATTCATAGACGACATTCTGATTTACTCCCGATCAAGGAAGGAGCATGAAGAACACCTTAGAGTGGTGTTGCAAACTTTGCGAGAACATCAGTTATATGCAAAGTTTAGTAAGTGTGATTTCTTTAAGGAGGAAATACAATACTTAGGCCATGTGATCACAAAGGAAGGAATTGCAGTGGACCCTGAAAAAATCAGAACTATAATGGAGTGGCCCACACCAAAGGACGTGGCAGATATCAGATCCTTTATGGGGCTAGCGGGTTATTATAGAAGGTTTGTAGAAGGCTTTTCAAGGGTAGCATACCCTATCACCTCCTTACAAAAGAAGGGAAAGGTATTTAAATGGACCTCAGAATGTCAGCGGAGCTTTGAGCAGCTTAAGCACTTACTCACAACCGCACCTATCTTGAGCATAGCTGATCCTAATAAGGATTACGTGGTCTGTACTGACGCAAGTAAAGAAGGTGTGGGAGGAGTGCTGATGCAAGAAGGAAGAGTAATTGCATATGAATCAAGGAAACTAAAGGAACATGAGCAGAAATACTCTGCTTACGACTTGGAATTGGCAGCTGTTATTCATGCACTGAAAATGTGGAGACATTACCTTTTAGGAAGGAAATTTCTGTTGTTGACAGACCATCACAGCTTAACAAACTATTTCAGTCAACCCACCTTAAATACGAGGCAAGCTCGTTGGGCAGACTTTTTAAGTGGGTTTGATTTTGAAATAAAGCATTTGAAGGGGAAGGAGAATCGGGTAGCTGACGCATTGAGTCGAAAGGTGCAATGTGTGTGCAGAATTTCGGTCAGTAAATGGCAGAGTACCTTACTTGAAAAGATAAAATTAGCAGCTGATCAAGATGCTGTATATCAGCAAATTAAACAGCAAGTACAACAGCTTTCTGATAAGGAAATACAACAAGGATACGAGTTAGACGATGCCGGAATGCTGTATTTCCATAAAAGGTTGTACGTGCCCAATGAAGATAGTCTTAGAAAATTGATTCTAGACGAATTCCATATCAGCCATTACACTGGGCATCCAGGATACCAGAAAATGGTCGTCGCACTTCGGAAGGAATACTATTGGCCAAAGATGAAGAAGGAGGTAGCTGAATATCTAGCGCGATGTCTAGAATGTCAACAGATTAAAGCGGAGCATTTGCATCCAGCAGGGTTGCTACAACCCTTACCCATTCCGGAATGGAAATGGGAGACCATTTCCATGGACTTTATAACCGGGTTGCCTCGAACAAAGAAAAATAATGATTCCATTATGGTAGTAGTGGATAAGTTAAGTAAGGCAGCACACTTCATACCGGTACAATCCACGTATAAAGCTGTACAAATTGCTCATATTTTCATGCAAAATGTGTTCAAGTTGCATGGACTTCCGAAGGTAATAATCTCGGATCGTGATGTTAAGTTCACATCAACTTTTTGGAGGACATTGTTTGCTGAGCTGGGAACACAACTGAACTTTAGCACAGCCTACCATCCTCAGACCGATGGTCAAACGGAACGGGTGAACCAGGTAGTGGAGGACATGCTGAGAGCATGTGTTATGATGAAACCAACCCAATGGGAGGAATACCTTCACCTGGTTGAATTCGCGTATAATAACGGGTATCATACGTCAACACAGCTGAGTCCCTTTGAGGTTCTGTATGGGCGAAAGTGCCGCACACCCTCAAGCTGGGGTGGACCTGAGGATAAGTTAAGGTTTGGCCCGGATATGCTCAAAGAAATGGAAGACATGGTGAAGAAGGTGCGTAACAACTTAAAGGCTGCTCAGGACAGACAAAAAAGTTTTGCAGACCGAAAGAGAAGGTTCAAAGAATTCCAGGTCGGAGACCATGTTTTCGTAAGAATCCAAACCAGAAGGAGTACCTTGCAGTGGAGTGGGTGTGCCAAGCTTGCACCTCGCTATTTTGGACCTTTCCAAATCCTGGCAAGAGTGGGGCCAGTAGCTTATCAACTTGCCCTACCAAGCCATATTAAGATCCACAATGTTTTTCACGTTTCCGTATTAAAACAATACGTCTACGATCCTAAACATGTGATTCAATGGCAGAATGTTCGGGTAAGAATTAAATCTGGTCATTCTAAATAAGCTTATTTCTTAAGCAAGGAAATAATTAAATCTGTTGCTGTTTGCAGGTCGAGCCGGAAGGCGAGGTTCTGGTCGAACCACTGACCATTCTCGACCGGAGAGAAGTGCAGCTGCGGAAACGGGTTATTTTCCAAGCTAAGGTACAATGGCAGCATTATGGGCCTGAAGAGGCCACTTGGGAGGATGAGGAACTCCTTAAAGAAGCTTACCCGAATTTGTTTAAGGAAAACAGACATCGGGACGATGTCCAATCACAGGAGGGGGAGATGTAATGACCCCAGTAAATGTAAATGTGAATCTTACTATGGTAAAAGACAATATAGTAGTTGTTGTTTATGTTTAAAAGAAACAAAACTGTGATAAACTACATTATTGGATAAATTAAATATTTTCTTGAAATGCTGGCAGCCTCTAGGAGGTGGAATTAAAAGAAAAAGATCAGTTATAATAACTGATTGAAACTACTCTCCCAACTAGGAAAAGTCCTGGCTGTAGGGAGAAAGTTCTGTGCTGTGGGGACAGACAGAAGAGACCTTTCCAAGAAAAGGAAAAGGGAGAAAAGATACAAAAGAAAACTGGTTAAGTCTGGTTAGGACCAGATAACCAGGCACAAAGTGCACAAATCTTGTTGAGGGCTTGAGGCCTGCAAGATGGCTCGGGGGGAGAATTCCGTCTGAGGGATGGATCTCATGGCTGGGTGGACGAGTAGAATCAAAGTTCAGGTGACTTGTTTGAGAACCCATTCCTGACTCTGGTGAACAGGTACGGTTTCCAAACTGCGGAGTCTCTGATTGAATATAAATATACAGTGAATTTACAGTAGTCAAACAGGAAACATGTTTTCCATCTTCCTAGATACTGTTATAATGTTAACATAAATGTACAGATGTAGTTTTTAAGCTAAGGGACAGATTGTCAATCAAAAGACATGGTCTGAACTAGTCTCACTGTAAATAAAGCTACATAGATGTATTTAGTTAAAGACTGATTACTGGTACGAGGAGAGGTTAACCAAGATTCTGGTTATTGAATAACGGACTTGACATAACCTCATTAGAAAGACCAAGACACTGTTTTTAAGAACCGAAAAGCTAACAGTGAAACAAACAGTATTGAACACCTTGATAAATAATCCAGCAAATACTTTAATGTGTCGACAGGAATGAGGATTAGAACCTCTGAGTTTGGGTAAAAGAGCACCAACTGTAGTCAGATTCTACCCCGTCGATGGAAGAACAATAAAACCCACAGTTATTTAGAATAAATGACTGATGATATGGAAATAAATAGATACGTTACTCCAGACAAACAGAGTTTACTCGGTAAACTGTGCAAACAAAGAACGAGAATCATACTGTATTCCATCAACTCATGTTATTAGTCACAGTGCTTGCGGACACGGTAACCGAGAACCCAGTTCATTTAGAGCGATAAATGAAACGAAGTATACATATATATACAAGAAAACCTGTGCATGCAACTGCAAAGAGGAACCTCAGGCATACATATAGTGCGACATTTCCATAGAGAAAAGAGAAAGTATAATATTGTTTATAGCCACCAAGTGCATGATGTACAGGGTTAGCAAATACGAAGGACACATAGAAACCACAGAACGAGTGACCGAAGCTATCATCATAACCTGAGATAATCTATGAGATTGCCGTCGTGAAAACAAGCAAAACCAGCAATAACAATATAAACCCCATGCACTGTTCTAAAGCTGTTGAAAACTCGAAACAGATTCATAGAAGACGCAAAGCGTAAATTGCCCTGAGGGCTCAAACAGAGTCACAGTTCCATGTATATAATTACAAAAAAAAACACCGAATGGTGAAACCTTAGAAAGAATTTAACTGTACATATTTGATAAGGGGAAAACCTCAAAATGAACCTGAATCCGTTAGCCCAGATGGTTGCGTTACGGCCAGACCCGCAACCACATGTCTGATAACAAGTGTAACAAACTAAAATCCGGGTGTGCCGCAAGGGCAGCAATATATACCAAATGAAAACCGTAAACACATGTAAAAGAACTCAGGAGTTCCGCTGTGAATAATAACTTAGCAGACGAATCATTGACATGACCAGACTATAATATGGATGCAAACCGTGAGGGTTCTCTATGGAGAATACCTTGGCGTTTGCAGCGAGGAAACCCGCTTTGGAGCGGTGGTCTGCATCAAACCATAAAACCACAGCTCAAGACCTGTAAACTTCGAGCTCTAGTATGCAGGCAGAGTAATAAGAACTGATAACTTACCTGTGACCACTGAGAGGGTTGAACTGCCGTGCGTAGCCACCTTGGTTCCATCAGAGGGGTTGAATAACCCAGCTGCACGCCCTAGTAAAGAAGAGGAAATAAGTTAGTAAGAATCGTTCTATTAATTAGAACTGTAAATGCATACTGTAAAATTGGAAGTCGAAGGCCAATACCTGTGATGGCTTGATGACGAGCACTTCTCCGCTTCTGGAGTGATTGCCGGGTGAGGAGATAGTGTTAGTGGTAGTGAACCAGAGATGGAACACTGACTTGGAGCCGAAAAGACCAAACGCGCAAATGAACCCTGAGACTGTTCGGAGGTGTTTATGTAAAAGCTCAAACCCTTGAATGAATCTCAGCCCCTCGACCCAAAGGTGAGATCCCAACCGTCCAAGCAAGGCGGGAACATGAAGCGAGGAGACCGAGATCTCCGTAACCAAGGTGTCACATGGCCAAAGGAGCCAGATCATGCCACCTGCCTCGGTAAGGACTGATGTCTTTAAGGCAAGGGTGAGTTGGCACCTGCAAGGGCTGCGGCAGGACCACCAAAGCCCGCGCCACATTAATATTCACTGCTGTCGGGTAGACTAATAGCTAGGTTCCACCGTGAAGTCAATGGTTACACCAAAACCCAGTTGACAGCATATTATATTGCCACGCAGCATATATAAACAAAGATTACAACAGAGTTAAACATAGGATTAATGAGCTGTGAAATATGTGGTATAAGTATGTGAATGATTCAATAAGAGTTAAATGTGCGCACCTACATAAAAGATGCATCATGTAGTGTATAGCAAGATCATTATATTAGGCATACATTAAAAAAAAATTTATGTGTATGTGGACATTGGTGTGACAATCTCCTTGAGTTGAAGACTACACAACTTAAACTTACGATTCCAACAAATCTTTACTAGATTTCAAATGACCCAAAAATATATGCCAAAGGAACCAAAGTGTATAATAGTAAGATTAATTAAAACATTATAACTCTTTTTTTATTCAAATTTTTTTTATTTATAACCCATCTTTTATTTATTATTAATATATTTTAAATGCCATTAATATATTTTAAATACCACATATTAATTTTATATTAAAATTTTTTAAGTATTTTTTATTATTTTTGTAGGAAATAATTGATTTTTTTACTTTGAATTATTTATTCAGTTTGTGCATTTAAATATCTTACGGAAATCCCCTATTGTGATATATTTTTACCACATCTTTTGGGTTGTAATGTCAATAATAAATCAGGTGAGAGTAAGTTTATTGGTATTTTACCAGCCCAGATCCATCTTAACTCTGGATCTACCAAGTGTCGAGAGAGATCAAATCCCTTTTCACTCTAAGAGAGGTTTGCATATTAGGAGAAATCTCTTTTTGCTCTAAGAGAGGTTTGCAAATTAAGAGATTTGATCCCTGATCAAATCTCTTTTCGCTCTAAGAGAGGTTTGCATATTAGGAGATTTGATACCTCTTGACACGATCAAAAGTTAAGGTGGATCTACATTGGTTTAATTTCCTCCTCTAGATAGGCTATTTTCCACATGAATAAGCTATTTTCCACATGAATACCATAGATTAATGCCATGAGCCATTTTTTATTTTTATTTTTATTTCTATTTTATTTTTATAAGGTTATTTTTATTTTTATTTTTTTATTTTTATTTATCCCAGCTAAAATGTTTACATTACATTATATTAATCTTTTTATTTTTATATAATTTGACTTAGTCAAAATGTTAAAATTACAACATCTTTGCGGCCTAGCTCAATAATGTTTTTAATTAAATCTGACACACTCTCTCTCTCTCTCTATATATATATATATACTTTTGTTTTTAAATATAGTAGACATTGTTTTTTATTTTTAAAATGTTATTTTTATTCTATAAAGTATAAGTGTGTAGAATGTACCTCTTTATGCCTAACTTTTTTTTTTACTCTAAGTTACTTTTATCACTTTTATATTAATATAAAATTATATTATTTCGTATTAACATTCAAATATTTTATTAGAATGAGAGTAAGAATTCTTACAACATCTTCTAATTGTTATAATTTTTTAATTAAAACTAACTGCTAATTAAATAAATATATATTTTTTGTTTTTAATTACCATCAATATTTTTTATTTAGAAAATATCCTTTTTAGTCCACTCTAACTTGAACATTGGATCCATCGCACATTTACCTCATAATCACATGGACCATAACCACTTATAAGAAATTGAGAAAAAAATCAAATTTTATGAAAATTCAATATGAGAAATAATATTATTTTTTAAATTTAAAAATATTTATGAATTAAAAATATATATATATTGTCTATGACGATTATTAACACAACGAACGAGAATATTAATAAAAATTATATTTATAAATAATACTAACCTTTCCCTAAATCTAAACCAATCATTTTATAAATTTTAAATAAAAAATTCTAGCAATTAAAAATAAATTGACTGAGCACCATTTCGCTGTGTTTCTGCTCACAGGCTAGGATCCGTGGGGGGACTGTGTAGCGCAGTAGGTTTAATTGAATTCCATATCTCGACTCTCGAACTCCTCAGTAGACGAGGCGGAGACAACGACAGATCGTTGATGTACGTACCACATTTATACAGGATAAGACTGCAGCAGTTTGCCGACCATAAACAATTACGTAAGGTCAACAGACGGAGATGGAGAAGATGGCGAAAAGGGATTTACACTGTTTAATGTTCATCGGTAACTACTTCCTATCCGTGGAGTGAAAAAATTCATTGGTTAAATATAATGTAACATTTGCCCAAGTAAGTAGTTTCTGCGTGACAACGACAGATTGTTGATGTACGTACCACATTTATACATGATAAGATTGGACAACCAAGTTATTTTTAGTGGGATTTTTTGGATATTTGGTGATGGAATTTGGCAGAAAAAATTGAGGTTATATTTTGATTTATATTATTTAAAATGGTTTTTTAGTTGTATATTTGGATTCAGCACCCTGAAAAACCCCTGGGACGCTTTGATTGTACAGAAATTAGCTATCAAAGTGATTCCAATAAATTGCTATCTTGCAAGCCTCACTTTAATCATCTTTTCAGAAAGCGCAACAACTTTGACGAGAACTTTCAATCCCATAAGAGATCTATCTTCAAAATTCTAGGAATTGCCATCGGGACAATGTGTTTGATTCTTCTATTCATTGATAAACATCTAGATAAGTTACTGTAGCTTTATTTTTGGTTCAAACGGAGTCCCTCTCCTTAAGGTTTCCCTCCCCCTCTGTTTTGACAGAAGGATTAAGCAAAGCAATTGACTGTCTTTAACCTGAAATGGTATAATTTTTTCATCTTTTTCTGAGAGAATTATTTCCATTACTTGCAGTGTCAAAGCATTTTGGTGCATTTATTTTGAATAGATGTTCCTAGCCATCAACAACACAACCAAGAATGCTCTCATTTCTCTAAAGGAAAAGGTAATTAAAAATGAAAATAATAATAATGGGAAACAAAAGAAAAAATAGGCAGATGAGGCAGCAATTGCCATAATGCAATACCAGAAGGAAGTGGAACAATACAATAAATCACATGTGAGCAAGAATAAATATAATAACAAACCTCATTTGACCATGATGAAATGAAATTGGATATATCTCATTCCACTCCAACTACCAACTGATAAATGAATATTCATTTATTTCAATTCATCGTTTTGTGAAATATTTCTGACAGCTAGGTCTAGGCAATAGGCTTAGGCATGTTCAGTAGTATTAGTTCAATACTTTGTAACTGTTATGGATGGATATTTCAAACGGATAGTCGTGGTTATAAATGGTTATAAATGTTTTTTATGACTATTTTTTTCTATTTCTTGAATATGACTTTTGTTGTTTTCACTATCTGTAATTTAAAAAGTCTACGTGAAGTAACATCTACAAAATGTGAAAAAATGCCCATGGGTTTTGCTTGGAAAGAAAAGGAAACAATGTTTTTTTTTGTCTGGTTTTTGCATTTTCTGAATGAGTCTTTATTAGATTAAAAGAACTAATGATTTGTGTATGCTTTTGCAATAACTTGTTTGATTATATAATGGAGTTCAAGTTACTTACATAACAAATGATAAAATGCAAGCTTAGTTATTTGCATTATACAAAGTCTAGGGTGAGTAAAAAGGTTGGACTCAAATAATTTTTTGATATTAAAGGTGGTGCCATTATTCTTATATGATAATATTTAAATGAAAATGTTGTACTGATTTTATCACTTATTTTATATGTAGATATATGATTTAAAGTAGTTGAAAGTTGGGAAAGTGCTTGTAATAAAGTTTCCATACAAAATTGATAAAAGTTCTCTGGATAATATTTGTGTATTTTTCTCCCTGCCAAACATCATGAGGAAGACACAAATCAATACCATCATCATTATCATTTATGTTAGAATGAGTTGCCAAACACCATGAGGAAGACACAAATCAATACCATCATCATTATCATCTATGTTAGACTCAGTTCCTTCGCCCTACTCTCCTTGGGTAGAGGCATTTAACTGTAAACTAGAACACTGAAGTTTTCAATGTAATATAGCTGGCAATCAAGATGATTTTAGTGCTTATTGCTTGAGACCAGTGTGGGGCTTGGGGAATAAGTCATTCAGCTCTAGGACTTGGGTGAAGATCGATCTTGGGACTAGCATCACTGTGTGGCAGACAAAAGTGTGACACACTTGGGGCAACACTTTCTGGTCATGCACAAGTTGTGAGCAGTGAGTTTGCCTTGTGGCATTTGCATTAGAGAATTTGACTAACCGCATGCCAATGTTGCCTCATGCCAATGCATTCAACAATAGACTTTGTTTATGTTTAGATGATCTTCCCAAATCTTATATTCCTTCGGTATACCTATAAACCTTAAAAACAATTGCTAATTATAATATAATAAACTTACCTTATTACTAACCTTACACCTTTTTAATTCCTTAAAACCTTTTTAATGTTGGGAATTGGATAATCCAACGCTCCCCTTTAATGGCGGTGTAGAAAGATAATTCAACGCTCCCCGTGTGTTTCGTGGCATGTGCTTAACACTAGCGATGTGTCTGTTTATTAACACCTACGGATTTTGGTGTAATGACAATCGTGACTCCAATAAGTGGTATCACACCCAAAGGTCTCGAGTTCAAAATGGCATGTGCTTAACACTAGCGATGTGTCTATTTATTAACACCTACGGATTTTGGTGTAATGACAATCGTGACTCCAATAAGTGGTATCACACCCAAAGGTCTCGAGTTCAAAACACACTTGGCTCTGCGAGGAGATTGTTGTGAATTGGATAATCCAACGCTCCTGTTAATGGTGGTGTAGAAAGGTAATTCAACGCCCCCGTGTGTTTCACGACATGTGCCGGTGGCGTAGAAAGATAATTCAATGCTCCCCGTGTGTTTCGTGGCATGTGCTTAACACTAACGATGTGTTTGTTTACTAACACCTATGGATTTTGGTGTAACGGCAATCGTGATTCCAATATTTAACTCCTCAAAAATCTCACCTTGAATAATATCCCAAAAAAAGTAAATAATAATATTGTTTCAATTCTCCTATAATCTTTTCCATTTTTTTTAAATAACTCATCCCATATTATTTGCAATGGGCTCTGTACTCTCTTTCAAATTAAATTCACAATATTAAAGATTTAGTTTAAAATAAATATTTTTATAAATAATTAAAATTTAATATTAAATACTTTAAGAATACATCATTATAATTTTAAATGGATGGAAAACTTAAAAACAAAAATCATAAATGAAAAAGTTCCTAAAAAAAATTATGAATGGAGTAGTGTATAACATCTAACATTTATGGGCTCATGGGCTTGACATTTTAATTGTGTGCGACAATTCTTTTAGTCAGTTCAGAAAATTTAGTTAAAATTTTAATATCTAAATATTAAACTAAAACCTAAAACCTATGCTTACTAATTAGTAAATTAGCAGATAGCGTGTTTTTTATTCAAATTTTATGATGAAAATATAAATGATTGTAACTAAATTAATTAAAAAACCAACTTAAAATATGGATGGGCAAGCTAGAGTTTCCTATTTATTTTTCCATTAAATAAATATAAAAATTACTTTTTCTAAATATTAATTAGATCGGCAGGAGGAAAGTAGCTATACAGTACAGCAGACTCCAGCCACTCCCAAAGTATCTTAAATACGATTAGCACGTTATTTTAATCATTAAAGTAAAAACAAAAATATACAGAATTCCTTACGGCTGCATGCATTCCATCTCCTGACAGCTGGTGGAAGCATCTAGGTTGCCTTTCATTGCCGGAGGGTCTGCACATTTATACCATCGGGCGCACGCTACAAAATATATCAAGTTCAGCGCTTCCATAGTCGACAAAAGCCAGTAAAAATATTCCAGATGGCCGCGGTTTAGATTGTCGTCCAGCCAGTCCGGTCGCCCGTCGCGGCCGGTAGTATTGTGAACGACGGTGACAATCGTGGCGCTCAAATAATGCCCCAACGCGGCTGTACACGAAGACATCGCTATGGCCGTGCTGCGCATCGTGGCCGGAAACTGATCGTAAAAGAACTCCAGGTTACCGACCGTATGGAACGCTTCTGCAAGACCGGCGATGCAAAACTGGGGAACAAGCCACAGCGCAGAGATAGGAACGATGGCCGACGGCTGGTCCGCGAGGCCATGGTTTAGCGCAGTGCTCCTTCTTTTCACTTCGACTAAACCGGCGACGAGCATAGATAGTGCTGAAATGAAGAATCCGATCCCCATTCTCTGAAACATGGTGATCCCCCTATTATCTTTTGTAACGCGCCTGACGGTAGGTACCACTACCCTGTCGTAGAATGGCAGCCATGCGATGAGAACCAGCAGGGAGAAGACCGAGAACGATCCCGCGGGGATTTGAAAGCCCTTGGAGCCGAGCCGCCGGTCCATGCTTAAAGCCTGCAAAACGGAGAACGTGTGTTGCTGCGAGTTTGTGATTTGATTTGCGATTCCGCAGGAGAATATGGGTAGTGTTCTCATAATGGATTTCAGTTGCTCGATCTGTTGGACGGAACAGACTCTCCAGCTGTTCACTGGGGAGGAGCCATCAGCCCGAATGTCGCCTTCAGTGATGATGCCGGCTTTGTTCAAGAATCTGGTGATCACATGAACTCTAAAAATTAGAACCTCAGCCTTTCCAAAAATCAGACAATGGGCTAAAATCGGATATCACAATAAGGTAAACAAGTAGTGTTCATCAACCTGAACTGGTTCGTAGGTCTCGGCTTCAAACCGGTTTGCTCGCCATGGTAAAGCTGTGAAGAATCGGAGGGGGGCAGTAGGCTGCGCTTTCTTATGGATGCCACAATCACCTGCGCAAAGCCAGTAAAAGCGCTGCCCCGGCGAACTTCATGGCGATAAGTCAGCCGGCCGACAAGAAAGAAGCCGGTTGATATAACCATGAAAGCAGTACATATGCCGAACCCGAGACCCCAGCTGACATTACTTTGAATATACACAATAACAGTGAGGGACACGATGAGGGCCAGAGAGCTGGAGAAGTAATACCAGTTGAAAAAGCTTTGCACGCGTTTCTTCCCCTTCTCTCCTTCCTGCTCGAACTGATCAGCCCCGAAGGCCATGTTCGAGGGTCTTACCCCGGCAGAACCGATGGCCTTGAATGCGAAAACTAAAACCAGGAGCAGAAATTGCCCGGCAGAAGCTCTCTCACATCTCTTCAATTTCTTCTCGACGGCGCTGCAGGCAGATGGCCGTAATCGAGGGATCACAGCCGTGGCCGTTAGAATGGACATTCCCTATCAATCAAAGACACACAAGAAAATTTAGTTCAGGGATCCAAAACCCAATGAATGCAAAATTTGATCAGATCAAGCCGGTCGCTTCAAACCAGTAGATATGAAAAGCAACCGATGGTAATCGCCCAAAATCTGCCGAGGTACGAATCTGCCAAAAAGGCGCCGGGCAGAGTTGCGAGGCTCGTTGTTCCGGACCATATATTCAACATATTCGTTGCTGCCACTTTCTTCATGTTGTATTTCGTTACCAGGTAAACCACCATGTTCGAACCCAAACCGGCCACTGCCAGTTTCTCGCAGGCCTCGTTTCCTGCACCCCAAAATAAGTTAAACCGGCGACTGTAAAATGCACCTACAGTTTTTCTGTAAACAATGAAATAAAAACTACAGCTTTTACCTATTATGAAAGGCATGGTTTTCCATCCTCCTGTAGTCCTCGGCTCTTCGTCTTTCTGCCTCTTTTCGTCTGCAGCTTCCGCCTTCTCATTGCCGGCCGCCCGTCCAAATGTTGCAAAGCACAAATTGAAGTGATGAATTATCGCAAAACTATCATGCCGTTCATTCCGCCGAGGGCGGGGTGATTCGTACAGTTGCAGAGCCTGGGCTCCTGTTCTCTGTTCTGCCATTGCCATGGCTGGCCACTGCTCATGTGAACGTACCTACGTGGCTTTATAGTCTGGAAAGCAGAAAAGGTCGGTCTGCATCAGCAAACACCCGCCCGCAGTTCTGCTTTGTGCCCTCTAGATATCGAATATTTGACGAATAGTGGATGATAGAGCCTTTTCTGATCATTTGCTTTTGTTTTGTGCTCTCGCCGGTATCGAATATTTGAGGATCAGTGGATGACAGAGCCTTTTGTAATCATTTGCTTCCTTTTGAGGGGTATTGGTGATTATAAAGGTGACCACTATTGTTTTATTGATCATCTGTGATTAGTCCATTCTTATTTTACTTTTCTTGCCCGCATGTGGTCAAACTTCAATTCTTATTTTACTTTTCTTGTCTGCATGTGGTCAAAGTTGATTTTGATTTACTTTTGTCCAATTGTATTTAGTGAGATTTTTTTGAGTTTTTTTAGTTTAATTTTTCTAAAATCTGATGGGAATTTATTAAAATTATAAATTTGATGGGTAACCCATGCACAATCAAAGTGCCTCTAAATCCATATAAATGGAAATGAAATGAAATGATATTTTAAGGTCTATGAGACTAAAAATAGTCTATGAGGCCATTAGTTCCGTGTTTTCCACTTTTTGCAATTCAAACATTTTCGGCTTCAAATTGATGATGAGCTGACCCAACCTTCTAACAATCCCCTTGCTAAAAAGACAATGCCAAGAAACTCATGTTAACATGTTCTCATAACTTTCTCTAATGTCTTTGAATGCATCACATTCCGAAATGAAATGTTTTTCTGATTCCACGCCCCACACGTGCAAAATGTACACACCCGTTCTTCCCAAGCTTCTTTAGGGCTTTTCCATGGTCCTGTTTCACACTGAAGTTGATGCGAGTTGGTCCTTAATTGAGCAATAAAAACCTTTGCCCTCCACGAAATGCTAGCTGTCATGAACTCTTTTTTTATAGATCACACGTAGGGTTGAATTCCTTAATGTAGTACTTCTTTTTTCTACCCAACTGTTTTCCCCATACCTTTTTAAGAAACTTCTCCATAACAAAATTCTTTAGCTCCTTGTTATTTATGGGACAAGCATTGAAGTAGATATTCCATTTTTGCATCCATGTGTAGTTTTGTTTCATCATATTTTCTTTCTTTCTCTCATGCCTTCATTGAAGATAACATTAGACTATCTACCTACTCTCATTTGTTCAATTCTTTTTAGATATCTTATGAGCCGCACCATAACAATTGTTTCAATGGGAGTTTTCCCTGTGTCAAACATCATTATTCATAAGATACTGAACTTTTTACTTTAAACTTGCTCGTGATCAAGGTTTTATAAATTTTCTCTATTTGTTTCCATTTTGAGACGAGGGTGATGCTAGCCCACAATTCACACCCATATAGCATCACTGGACAAACTAGCAGTCCAAAAAGCACTTTAATCATTTTCCAACCCCATAACTCTGCCTCTCTATATCTGTTTTGAAGAGCATATAATTCTTTCCACCCTCCTAAACTTCTCTTTCTGCAACCCTTTGTTGTTGAAATCAATGCCGAGGTACTTGTACTCATTTACTTCTTCAAGAATGTTGTCTTCAAAGAAGAAAGTATGTTGGCTCTGCTTCCTTTTATTACAAAAAATCATTATTTTGGTCTTGCTAGTATTGACTTGCATCTCCACTGCTTTACACAAATGTTGTTTATAAGTTCATTTGCAATCCATGGACCGATTTAGAAATCAATACAATATCATCAGTGTATAAAAGAAGCTTTATCACAAACTCCCCCAACCGAACACCATCTCCACCTTGTAGATTTAGCCACTCTTCCAATTTACCAATATATAAACCAAAAAGAGTAGGGGATAAAAGGATGTCACTTCTAAAGCCTTTTGAAATAGATGCTCAGGTTATAATTTTGACTTTTACCTCTTCATAAAGTCTATGGACAACAGCTCTATAATGCAAAGGAATTTCAATTTCTTCCATTCTACGCCAAAACTTATCTCTAGGGACTCTGTCAAATGTTTTTTTGAAGTCAACAAAGCAACAAAATACTTCTTCTTAGTCCTCCCAAACCTTTTCAACAATGTGTCTCAATGTGATAACGTGATCCACTATAGAATGCTTTGGCCTAAAACTCGCTTGTCTTCTTGTCCTTTTTTCTTTTACTTATGCCTACTTACTCATTCTATTTTCTACCATGCTGCTAAAAAACTTTGCAAACAAAGAATTTATCATAATTTTCTATAGTTGGATGTATTATTAATGTCTCCACTTTTAAAAAAGGTATTGCTAGGCTAGTTGTAGAGTCCCTTGGGAATCCTTGTTGAATGATGTTGTTGAATATTTCTATGATGTGCGGTGTAAGGACGTTCATTCCCCATTTTACATATTCTATTTGAAGTTCAACCAAGTCCTTTGTCTTTCCTATTTTCGACTTCTTAATTCCATTCTCCACCTCTTGAAGTTGTGTTGATCCTAGGGGGGGCTCGCCTTAGATTATTTCTCATAGAGTTGCATTGCATATTCAAACCATTGGATTGGCTATAATATTATTTGCAATTTTATTCTTCCTTGTTTACAATTCTTGCCAGAAAATCTTTGGATTATTCTTGCTAAATATAGTAACTCTTCTCTCCTTGTTTGCATGAACTCGTCGTTTTTTTAGTATCTGCTTATATAACTTACATTCATCTTCTCCTTTCCTGCCTTTTTCAAGGTTCTCCTTGCCATTTTGCATTCCTCATCAAACCAAGTATTTACACGAAAACAATTTGATTCTGATTTCGTATTTTTTTTTCTCTTTTTCACTTCTCAAGTGCCCTTTGAATTATATTTGTTAACTCATGACTCTTGAAGCTTTGGAAACGAGTTTTCTCCTTTTGAATTAATCTCTCTAACATTGTCTTGAAGATAGTACATTTTTCTTGTGGTAGATGAATTTTGCCCCTTGATAGTGATAGTCAAAAAACAAGTTTAAATAACACAAATCAAAATTTCACCTCAATTTTTTCCGCCACCTAAAAATCCAAAAATAACACTAAAAACAACTCTTATATTTCCTATATAGAGAAAGTTGATCCTATTAATTTACTTATTTTTTTTTACTATATACTTTTTCCCAAAAAAAAAAATAAAAAATATTTTCGGACATTTAATGAATAATTATCCAATTCAAACTCGCATACTAATTCTCAACCGAAAAAATTCCATCGTATAAAATTCAATACCCATAAAATTCGAGAATACGGGGTTCTTTACCAATACCGGTAAAAATTCAATACTTTACTCATTTGTTTGCTATGTAGTTCTTCTTGATGAAGACGTAGTGTTGTGAGAGGTTTAATGATCATCTGTGATTTGCCACTTCTTATTTTACTGTTCTGTCCCCATGTTGTCAAAGTTGATTCTGATTTACGTTGATTTTGATTTACTTTGTAATTTACTGATTTGTTTGTTGTTATGTAGTTATTCCTGATGAATACGTGGTGTTGTAAGAGGTATAATGAATATAGTTATTTTTTTAAATACGATTTAAAAAAAAATAGATTTCGAAAGTGAAAAAATTTATATTGAATTTTTTTCAAAATTTGAAAAAATTAAAATAAATAATAATTTTATTAGAAATTTCAAAAAATATTCATTAAATATTTTTCTCACAATTTTTTTTTACTCAAGTCTAATATTAATGCTTTTTTCTGATCCAAAAATAATAAGGGACAAAATGCATCAAATTTATTTGTGTTATAGATTGGAAAAATAAATAAATAACATTTAATAATATGAATTGCAAAATTCAATGTTTGAAATCAATGAAATAATAGAATATTATATATTAAAAGTAGACTTTAAGTAACTTCCACATACCAAGAAATTTATGGGCCAATCACAATCACTATCTCTATGAGGTTGAGATTTATTCAAGAATAAGTGTGTGCATATTAACCTTTGTGCCACGTTACTAATCCTTATTTTAATAGAAAATTTCTATAAAAATTTTAATTTAAAAATAACCATTTTTTTATCTTCTTGTTTTCTATAACTCGTAATTTTAATTATGAAGATCCACTCCTATTAAAATAAATCTGAATTCTCTATCCCATACTACCACTAAAAAGTTTCCATGAGAATCTTAGCTCTAGTGGTTTGGTGAACAATTTGTTTTCAGAGGTGCATGGGTTCAAGTGTCCATAAACATGTTGTACACTTGGTAGGTGTGGGTAAGGTGTTATTCTAAGAATTATTCCACCCATTTTAATACTTGATTTATCAAGCTATTAAGTGCTGAGAGTGATCAAATCTCTAGAGGTGTAACTCGTTTCTCAAGTTTTGTGCTCTAAAAGAGGTTTGCACTTATATATATGAGATCACTCTCGACATTTGATAGTTATGGGGTTAGTATAGATCTAGACTGGTTTTAGTGATAGGTGGTTACACAAAATTTATAGAGATCAACATTATGTATATGTACATATCTAGCATTAATATAATCACTAAAAATTTCTTCACTTCCCTATGTTTATTGAAGATATAGAGTGTCATACGAGGAATGTCAATGTTAACATATCTTATTTAGTCTTTATTATAGTGAAACAATTTGTAGATGATGTGTTGTCTCTTTAATTATTATTTGAAATGTATACATTGTTGAGAATATGCTTAAAGTTGCAACCCTTGTAGGAGCTAAAAGAAATAATGAACTCTTCTTATGAAAATCTTAGTTATAAGATATTTTTTCATAGATCCAATCAAATATGACTTTCATGTACTTGTAGTTTCTTAGATTATCATATATAGAGGATGAACTCCTAATTTAAAATGGTTAAGGATAATATCAAATGTTATTTTTTTTCTTAACCCCCATACATTAAAATAAATAAGGCATTGCATGCTGGTTAGTAATAATAAACTTTGAATATTTCCTCCAAGATATAAAATATATAATATGATTGCTCCATCCAAAAAAATATTGTTCCAATTATGCATAACATCATGATTCTTATGTCCAAACATATCAAACTCATTGAAATATATAGATTTATTTTTATGAAAACCACATAAAATTTCTCACTCATTATCATACACTGAAATTAGTGCATCCAGTTAGATTGATCAATAATGAAATTAATGAATATCATTCACAATATATTAACCTACATGATAAATTTGTCCCTATACAATTCATAAATATTCTTCCACTCATTCTCATACACTAAAATCAATGCATTAATTATTTAACATGTAAATTTTAGTACAACTCCAAAATTCCTTTCTCATTTATTGAGAGTAGTGCATCATAGGAATATAGCTTCAAATATGTAAGATACATGCACCTTACTCAAAATAATATTTCCTAATTATCCTAGGAAATGAAGAATGAACTATCAATAGATAAAGGTTTCAAAGTCTATCTAGCTTCACAACAAAATTGACCCTTTTCTTCTTTCTAGCTTGGTACTTAAGACTTTTTGTATTGTACATGTTTAGTAGGATGGTTTAGTTGAGTAATGCACTCTACCTATTTGTATTCCACTTAGCCATATCAGCTGAAAAAATCACTTAACCATATCAATTGCAAATTCAATTATTGGGGCATCATCACAATATTGTCCTCCATTGAACAATGCTAATAGAAACATAGTTACTCAAGCATTATTTGTCACCTTAAATGCCTCCAAGTTATTATAATTTCATTTTACTGATCATAACTGATTTACTTCTACCTTAACTTAATTTAATCCTATAATTTACTTTCCTTCATATTGCAACTGCAAGTCATTATCTTCTAAGTGTTTCACCCTATATTCACTTTACCACATTGAGAACCTATGTGAACATATGTCATTATTATTCATTGTTTATGTCATAAAGATATGGTGTTATTCTTCAATTATTCTTTTCAAAGTTTATTACTTGCCACTATTAAAAAATCATGAAATCTAAATACTCTAATTCCGTAATTTACTTCGACGCTTTTAGTAAATACTATTTCAATTTACAAGTAATCCATTGATGTAATATCATGTAGATTTAAAAATACTTCTCAAACTTGTACAAAACATAAACACATCCATGTATTAAATGCTCTATATTTTTTTCAAAGAAAACTTGCATATAATGACAATTGCATATATTTTGGAATTGCACTCACCATCCCCTTGTACTTAGTTCTACTAATGATTGAGTATGAAAGAACAAGACACATATATTATCATATAGATCGTGATGGGTATTGATATTTGTCAATAACAACATTAAATGTTTATGGTAATGGATGATTTGGTGATTATTAGATGATAATTAGCTTGATTGATCCTTGATAGTACAGTTGATACTATATGAACTTATTTTTTAATACACTTATTGATGTGTTTATGATTTGGATATTAATTCTAATATTTAATGAAGCATTAGTATTCTTAATGATGTCTATTAAGCATTAATGACCTTCAATGTTAATTTAATATGATATGTCCTTGTTATGATATGACTAATGGTGTGTGTGTGTGTGTGTTATACACTAAAATTCACACTAGAGTTGGAATTTTCCCTTGCATGAGTAGGGGAAATAAATAAACTATTATGAGGAGGGTTTTACTTAATTTAACATTATTAAATTAATTTCCTGCATAATGTTAGGGTTTTGGATCATCAGTACTTTTCTTTAGTTTCATCCCTGTGGAGACTAAAAAGGAGGAAAAAGGTAAGAGGAGGCTCATTCTTCATGTGTAGAGTTGGAGAAGAGTAGAGGAGGAGAGGAGAGGAAAAGAAGAGAAGATGAATGAAATTTTGCTAAAGTATGGTTCAATGTGCAAAAAGGAGAAGTAAAGTACAGACACAAATCCCACAGTTGAGACAATGGCACAAAACCTGAGAAGGTATAGACAACTAGACTACATTTTCTAAGGCTTCTCTTATGAAAATTTTGAGGGAAGTACATCCCCAATAATGGAGAAGTTAAGTCTATTAGCATGCATTACAAGGAAAAAATTGTTGATCTATCAGGAACAAAATCTCAGAAGGAGTTTCAAGTTTGCAAGGATGAATTTTAAGGTAGAAATTGTAGATATGTTGCCTGAATTCAGAGGAGGAAAATTTTGTGAGTGGCACAAATTTCTAGGGTCTATAGGAGTGATGGAAGTGACCTTATTTATGACACTATGGGTTTATTTACTAGATCATCACGTGTTATCATCACAGGGACAATTCCATGCACATTTTTAGGGAATGGGGAAGGAATTCCAAAAAAAACACCAAAAACTCCAAGTTAATTTTAATGTTTTAACTATTTCATGATGTCAATCTCAAACATAAATCATCTAGATTATTATTTTCAAACTAATGATCATATCCTTTTTCATGTAGGAAACAACTAGTTTTATAAACACATGAATGGCAAACCATTGTTGTTTTTTGGGCCCACCATATGCAGAAGGGGGAATTCCCAAAAGTCTAACCCAAAGAAAGAGCTTATGGAGTGTCTTGAAGGTCAATTTGGAGTACATACCTTTAATAAAAGCATGGTCACCTCCACAGTTGACAACTTATATTTATATGTGTGTGTGTGTGTGTGTGTGTGTGTGTGTGTATAGATATATATATATATATATATATATATATATATATATATATATATATATATATGTATGTATGTATGTATGTATGTATGTATGTATGTATGTGTATGTGTGTGTGTGTGTGTGTGTGTGTATACACTCACACACACACACACACACATATATATGTATATATGTATATATATGTATACACACACACACACACACACACACACACACACACAGAGATATATATAGTGGTCACTTGGAAAAGTACTCTAGGAATGACCGTCCAACCATGATTCCTATGAGAGAATGGAAGACCCTCATTACCAACATAGATGAGAAGTAATGAGAAAAGAAGGAAAACCACTACCTAGTACACTAAGGTAAATCACATTTTCAATTCAGTACTTTTAATTTTATTTAGTTTTAAATAAAATACAGTATATAACATACTTGAAACTTTTCATAGTCTCCCTTACAGGCCCTAGAAATCCATACCACTGATAGTCTAGAGAACAACCAAGTCCATAATGCTTGCGCACCACAGAAATTCCTAGAAATGCTTCCCATCCCTCCAACTAACCACAAGATGATCTAACTTTCCCACAAGAAATAGAGAACGTAAACCAAGAATCACCTTACAAGATATCTACTCTACCCCACCAATCCCAGTCAAACTAGGAAAAAATAACCCATAATTAACCAATGAATAAAACACTTCTAATATTATAGGTTTGTCTTGGTATTAATTACCCACATTATCATCTTTGTTGATCCTCAAGACTCTAATTCTGATATGATGGCAGGTTACTCCTCAAGAGAAATTGCACCGCTTATCTCACTTTCAATTATCCACCTAACCCCATCCATGACCTCATGTAGTCTGTGATTCTCAAGGCTAGTTCTTCTCAGGAATATCTCTTCCTCCTATGGACTGAGACTAAAGGCCTTCCTGCCAGAGCTCCTCTCAACCCTCGATGCATAAATGAAAAACAAAACCCCTCAATTTCCTTCCCAGTATACTCGCATGTTTGATTCGTTGTGGGACAATCCACTATTCACTCCACTAGTAAAACATGCCAAGGAACACATAAACTGACGTTAATGCCATTAACAACCAACATGAAGTGGCTTAAGAGTACACTCCCTCATGCATGATTTCCATCTGTCATGACAAGACTTACTAAATGTCAATCGATATTGTGGGGTGGTAAGTCCCTACCCCAATCACTAAATCACTATGAAATTCCACCCCCATCGGGGAATTATTATTATTATTATTATTAGTAGTAGTAGTAGTATAAGCTTAAACTCATTCTAACCATTCATTTGTCAAGCTATAAAGTGCTATGACTTATCAAATATCTAGTGATGTAACTCTTTCCCCAAGTTTTGTTCTCTAAAGGAGGTTTTCGCTTATAGAAATTTGATCCCTTTTAGAATTTGATAGATCTGGGGTTAAAATGGATCTAGACTGGTTTTAGTGATGTTTGGTTACACAAAAATTTTAGGTGATAAACATTATGCATATTTGGGGGTTCTCAACACTCTGGCGACTCGTGCCTTGAGGATCTCCGATGAAAGGAGCCTCAAGGAGGAGAAGTCCCATCTCCTTAATGTCTTTGTTGAAAACGGTTATAGCAGACATTTGGGACATAAGGCTTTCCTCAAAGCGACTAAGAATTTGTTATCTAGAAGAGAACCTAAGGATCGGATTCCTGGGGTCCATCTTCCGTATGTTCAAGGGACCACGGATAGGATTGCGAGGATTCTTAAGAAGCACAATGTCCCCGCAACCTTTAGACCTCTTAACACCATTCGTAAGTCCCTTAGATCTGTGAAGGATCCTATCGACCCCAAGGACATGAAAGGTGTTTATATTATTCCTTGTTCATGTGGGACCCCCTATATCGGTGAGACTGGTCGCTCCATTAACCAAAGGATTAGTGAGCATGCAGCAGACCTCAAGCATATGAGAACCAAGTCTTCTGCTTTAGCAGAGCATGTGGAGAAAACCAATCACCATGTCTGCATCGAAGAAGCTAGGGTGATTGCTAGAGTGTTGCAATTCCATCACCGGAAATTTAGGGAAGCCCTTGAGATTGAAAAAAGGCCGAACAATCTCAATAGAGAGGATGGCTGGAAGATTAGTAGTTGCTGGGTCCCAGCCATCTCCTCCTAGTCGTTTTCTCCCTTGAAGGTTTTTTTTTTTGACAAGCTCTATAATTCATAAATTTAAATTGATATATTTTATTTATTTATTTATTTTTTAATTAATTAATTAATTTTATTTATTTTTTTTTCCTCCTTAAAAATATATATATATATATATTATATTATTTTATTTTATTTTTATTTTTATTTATTTATTTATTTATTTTTTAATTTTTAATTTTTTTATTTAATTTTAATTTTTATTAATTATAATATAATATATATTAATTAATATATATATATATATATATATTATTATTATTATTATTATTATCATTATTATTATTATTTATTTTCATTTTTTTCAAGCTCTTAATTAAAATTAACATTTTTATTTATTTATTTATTATTATTATTATTTTATTTTTTAAAATTCTTTTATTATTATTATTATTATTTATTTTTTATTTTTTTATATTTATTTTTTATTTTTTATTTATTTTTATTTTTTTATTTTTTTGGCAAGCTCTTAGATTCTTAATTTATAATTAATATTTTATTTTATTTTTAATTTTTAAATGAATATACTAATTTTTACTCTTAATAAACTATGAAGTAAATATTTTTATGAGGTTGTTCTGTAACGATGACTATGAAACTTATTTATTTATTTATAATCAGAATTAACTATTCTATTT